>OY284416.1:106648002-107848002 GCA_958301585.1 Merodon equestris
GAAAAAAAAATTGAATGACCAGCCTAAATACTGAAGAAAGTAAGTATCCAAAGGAAGAATTTTGCCCATTCCTTGCTCTACTAAATGCGAGTGATATATTGAGCCGGTGGGAGCTTTTGAGGTAATGTCGTTGCGTTAGGTGAATGTTGATATCTGTATAGTGTTATTCTAAAAGGTCTATAGAGAGTTCTTAGCATCGACTAAAACCACCATATTTTACAGTCATGAAGATTTTCGTAATTTAATAAGAACAATTGTTCGCACTACCTTTAAAACTTTAAACAAGTTAATGAAACTAGATTTTCCTCTAGGTTCTTTCACAAGTCATTATTTCTTGAATAAGAGGACTCAATTTACGATATTCACAGACTTCACTTACCATAGCTTGAGCACGGAAATAATGATCAAATAAGCTCCAATCAATCGCTGTTTCTTTAACCTCGGAGGGACTTTTATAAATAGAGTCTTATCCCCCACGACTTAGTTACATTTTTCAAAAGCATACATGCGTTTTGTGATGTAGAAGCACGGAGTTTTTCGAAAGGAGTTTGGGCCATTTTGTAAGTTAAAGGGCCTTGGATCATAATAAAGGTTTTTTCAGTAAGGGCGGGTAGATGTTGAAATGCAATTAAACAAGCTGTGGGTGAGGTATTAACAAAATTATTATTTTCTATTTAAAAGGCCCATATATGCCATTACGTATGGAATGTGATATCGTTCAAATGCTCGCCTCGTTTTTTTATGGTGTCAAGGATCCCAGTAGTCCAATTTTAATTTTTTGGCATAGATCCGACTGAACTTGAGCGATGGCCTGTGTTATGTTTACTTTAAGATATGACACTTTTTCTTTGATCTTTGGATCTCATCCTCCACCACGAGAAGTGCTGGCTCCAATGATCTGGAGGGTTCCTTTTCTCTATATTGCCACCTTAGTCCAGGGTCATTCCTAGGTACGAGGGTGGTCCGATAAGTACTTAGCCTACAAAAGAAAAACAAAAATTTGGGAGAAATGGCGTTTTATTTTTCAATATAGTCTCCTTTTAGCTCGATATACTTGACCCAGAGATGCTCCAACTTCTTTAACCCGTCTGAAAAATACGTTTTCTCGTCTGCAAAGTAGGCCTCCGTGGCGGCTATAACCTCCTCATTCGACTGAAATTTCTGCCCGGCGAGTGACTTTCAAGTTTGGAAACAAAAAGAAGTCGCACGGGGCCAAATCTGGAGAATACGGTGGATGGGGCAGCAGTTCGTAGCCCAATTCGACCAATTTGGCAGTGGAGAGGGCGGAGGTGTGAGCTGGTGCGTTATCATGGTGGAAGAGCATTTTTTTCTTCGCCAATTGGGGCACTTTTTTCTTCAATTCGGCGTCGAATCGGCCCAATAATAGTACAGCCCTGTGACCGTTTTGCCCTTCTCCAGGTAGTCGATGTGGATCACACCTTGTGAATGCCAGAAAACGGCCATCACCTTTCCGGCCGATGAGACAGTCTTCGCCTTCTTCGGAGCACCTTCGTCGGGTGAAGTCCACTGTTTTGACTATTCCTTGGTCTTTGGTGTGTACCAGTGGATCCATGTTTCGTCGACTGTCACGAAACGACGCAGAAACTCCTTCGGATTGCGCTTAAACAGCGTCAAACACTGCTCTGAAGTGGTCTAACTGTTGCACTGTGTCCGGAGTGAGCAAACGCGGCACCCATCGCGCCGACAGCTTTCTCATGCCCAAAACTTCATGCAGGATATGATCCACGCGATCTTTTGAAATGCCTACTGTCTCAGCTATCTCGCGCACCTTCAATCGGCGGTCTGCCAATACGAGATCGTGGATTTTTGTCACGTTATCCTCTGTGGTAGCCGTTTTCGGGGCATCTGGACGTGGCTCATCAAAAACCGACGTGCGACGTTGAAACTCGTTAAACCAATTTTTCACCGTACACAGCATCCAAACGCTCTTTGATTTCGCTGCGCGATTTCCAAAAACAAGAATCGAATCATCGACCGATATAGCTCTTTTTCTATTTTTCTGAAATCCGCGGGCACTCCCGTTGTGATAACAATCCCGATGCCATCTGTGAACCCTATGAGACAAGTGTGTTATGGCATCCCTGTCCGGAGGATTCCATTCAATAAGACATTTCAAAGGTCTGGTCCCAGTATTGAACCCTGTGCTGGCCAGGCTCCCCTTTTCCGTTCGTAGTAGTTCGTCTGTAGTATCGTAGAGTAACTCCCAGTCCTTAAGGTAGTTGTTCAGTATCAATATTCATTTGGGCCATAAGAAATTGGTTATCATCATTCCTTAGCGCTCGCCATTGAGGTCCTCTTCCAAACGCTCCGAAGGCCAGTCAGCGAACAAACGGCGTTGTCTATGGTCATGAACTTTGAGTTCCTGGATCAGTTGAGTCTTGTACGGCGCAAGGCTCAAATCCCGAGTCGAAGTTTGCGAAAAGCCGAGTTCTTATGCACGGCGAGAAATCGACTGCCACGGATTCTGCTGCAAGCTTTCTCGGACCGCGGCGATGTTCTTGACGATCTTACATGCCTTTAACATACGAATGTTGGCTGATTACCGAACCGTTCGTCTCAAATTTGGCCACAAAATGTTGAAAATCGACTGTGAAGGACCACCACGCTTACCGTAAAATGAGCGCAAAGTTTGCACTAGCGAATACGCATTTTGGTAATAAAGTTTCATCATTTGGACGACGTGCTGTCCAATCGTGTAACTTACCATGGCATCAGTAACTGAATAACAAACAGCAGATTTGACAGATGTCACCAGAAAAACGTGGCCGCCGAAGGCTTCTAAAATCTACCCGCGCCAATTGGAAAACCCTTTAGAAGGGTAAAATTAAATTAAATTTGGCCCATGTCGGCAGAGGAAGATCTGAAGCAGCTTGCCGGGCGACATCAGACAGAGCTGACTAGAGTTGATTAGCCACGGAAGCCGCAAATCAATCAAATCTGTGGTTTTAATAGACCGAGGGTTTTGAATAGAAGCTTGCCTCTGCATATATTCGCATTTTCTAGCTTAGCACCCAAGTGGAATATCCCATTGAAACCATCAATAATAGATATAAGGCTAAGGTAAATTCTAATTTGCACTAGAACACTAATGAGTTCGGAGTGGATTAAGAAAAGGGGAGCTATTCAGCACTAGTTGCCTTAGAATCTGAATGGAATCCCCGTCATTATTATTACCAACCAGCATGTGGTTACTAGTGTTTTGCCTACTCATTAGCGAATTGAATAACAACCACTAAGCAGAACTTACTCCCGAACGATTACGAGTAAATGAATTCACCAACTGCGAACACCACAACTTCAGCACCAGGGACAATAAGCCCAGCCCTCTCATTACATTCTTCCTTCCTGAATGAGTACACACTTAAATGTCACCTTATCCCGTGCCCCCATGCATACCACATTCACAATACCTGAATTCGTCTGCATGCTTTCAAGACGAGTGACTTTTTCTCCGCTGACAATCGACTATCAACCCGCCGTCGAGCTTAAGGTTTTCCGAAATGCAAGTAACACAAAAGCACATTAGCAAACATGACTACTATCGTACGCCTTGAGCATAATTCACAATTTATTTCAGGACTTGCATCCCATACGTGGTATATGTACACATCATCAGCACCATCCAGTATCAACATTGCCACTAGCTGTAGAAGGGACTCGAGTTTTTATGAATGACAGAATGGGGACAAGTTGCACGTAACAAGGGAAGAAGAATGACATTTAAGGAAAAGCTCTACATGCCGCTCCTCCCTCCGGTAACAGTGACACTTATTCGAAGGTGAAAATTACTACGTTCCTGCCGGAGGAACACCATTCAGTTCTTGACGATCCCGATGGATTCCTGAATACCAGAATTCCTTGTCCCTTCAGCTATTTGCCATTGTTGGTTCTTCAATTACTTCTTCTTCACATTTTCCTTTTTTTTGCGAAGAAAAGATTGTTCCTTATGCGCGAATTCTTACCAGAGTTTTTCTTGTCACTCGTCCTTCTCCACAAAAATAACCATCACGTTGTTTTTTCTTGTGTTTTTCTGCTGGACCAGATCCACCAGATCCTGTGTAAGGATAATATGCATTAATAAGAGCGCCCAGGAGCAGCAAGTGCTGCTGCATGCTGAATTTATTTCGCATTATTTTCTGGGATTTTTTGTTCCATCATCAACTCCATCAAGTGCATCGCACCAACAAGTGAGGCAGGACCAACGACAACCAAACAGGGATGGAATAGTAGCATCACATCAACACCATCCAGTCGTGGCACCGTACCTCCTCACCGTGTGCTCATTCACCTTTGTTTGTTATTTGCATCCTTAATGTGGAAAGGAATCGGTTGGATAGAAATCGTAATGAGGGTCTATCCCCGAATACCATTGCTACAGCAACGGCTACTGCTATTAATAGTCTGTATCCTGTGCTCTGGTCGGGTCGCATTGGATCGAGTCCGGGTCGGGTATGGCTGAGTTTACTCCATGCACGGTCTCTTCACGCTCAAGTGTAGGAAAATACACATTCTCCCTAACCGCGAGCGTTGTTTGCTTGCTTGCATGCAAACGTACATACATAGTGGGTGGGTGGTGCAGAGGAGCGCTGGATAATAATTTGTGGACTCAAGTCCTGGTACAGTGATTACTTAACTGCGATGTCTACGAATGCAAATATATATGTGTTTTTTTATGTACACAGCAGTACTGCTCATAATTTTTCTTCTTTTCCTCTTGTTGTTGTTGTTTTTTTTTGTTTTGTTTTCACAAATTTGTGTTGACTTTTCACCCTGGAAAGCTCTTGGCGTCGCATGGAGAGCGAGTTAAGGGCTATTGGGTGTGATGCATCAGATCCGTTTTTTAGAATATAGGTACACTCGTTACGGGTACACATGCTGACATACACCTCGAATGTCTCGTAATTTTACTTAGATTCTCAAGTTTGCAGCGAACGAGAGAAGATGATATTCGATGCTCAAATGAAGGAGTTTTGTTTTGAATGAAAAGACACGCAAATCCCATCTATTGTTTGAGAAGGATTGTAAAGTACCCTGGAAAAAAATTATAGTTCACTTCTGATAACTTGGTTTTTAGATTCTTTCAGTCAGGTACACATTTAGAGCCCTGCCTAAGCCCTAGCACTTCAAAAAAACGTGACAAGGTGTTATTTCTTGAAGAAGTAGATTGTAGATGCCTAGCGCTCTGTTTCGATAGATTCTCCTCAACACATTAGTTTTCCAGTTTCTAAACAGGTTCATGTTAAGCTTCGAGAAAAAGAATCCAGGAAAATGGAATGTTTTAAATATTAATTTGCCAAAAAAATATTGAAATTTTTTTGTAATCTTTTTGATAAAATTTGTCTTTTGTTGACAACAAATTTTATTTAATAACGATTATTTTTTGAATAGCTTGTTGGAATCTGGTTAATTACTCAGAATCAATTGTTTGACTCGGAACTCCAAGCAATTGATGTGGAACCCAAACATTGAGAATCTTGTCGAATTCAGCCTTACGATGATGATTTTAAACTGTTTATTCCTCCCTTTCTCTACATCTCTCAAAAATCTTCAGCCTATCCCTTTCTCAAAGTGAATTTCCCCAGATATGGAAAACCTCTTACATAACGCCTATACACAAAAAGGGTCCGAAGATTGACATTCACTACTAGCGTCCCATTGCCAAACTGTCTCATATCCCCAAAATCTTCGAAAGTATTTTGCATGATAATTTAAGTTTTCAATGCAAGTCTTTAATCTCCCCTAGACAACACGGCTTCCTCAAAGTTAGGTCCGCAACCACAAACCTTATTGAATTCGTTTCCTTCACCCTTTCAGCCTTAGAAAATCGCAAGGAAGTCGATGTTATCGCAACTGATTTCAGTAAGGCCTTTGATAAAATTTCACACAGATTAAAACTCTTCAAACTGTCTTCCCTTAGCTTTGAACCCATCTTGTTAAAGTGGATTTCCTCTTACCTGGAAAGTCGCCACTACAGCGTTTGCTTTAGATCTGCCCTCTCTAACCCCTTCCTTGCTTCCTCCGGTGTACCCCAAGGCAGTCATTTAGGCCCGCTTCTTTTTATCCTTACCATTAACGATATTGAAATGGTTATCAAACATTCCCACATCTCTCTATATGCCGACGATGCTAAGTTTTTGAAAATCATTTCCTCAGACCATGACTCTTCTCTTCTTCAATCGGACCTCAACAGCTTTTCCACCTGGTGCTCCAAGAACTGCCTCGACCTTAACATTTCCAAGTGTCAATCTATTACTTTCTCCCGCAAACGTAACAAACCTCCTCCCCGCCTTTACTTTCTCCATAATCAACACTTTCTACCGTTCAGGTGATCCGTGATCTTGGTGTATTATGCGACCAGGAACTCAATTTCCTTGCATATATCAGCGATATAATTAAGAGTTTTCCAATCCCTACGTCACTCGGCCTCACTCTCTTGTTCGCCCTATTCTCGAATACGCCTGTCAAGTATGGTCTCCTTACTATCATTCACAGATTTCCAGAATCGAGGCTTACCCTGGGACAATCCTCTGATCCTATCTCCCTATCAAGGCCGCCTAAAACTTATTAATTTGAACGCGCTGGAAGGACGAAGAAGGATATCCGACATCCTTTTCATCCATGGACTCCTCTCAGGTACCATTGACTGCGCGACCCTTTATAACTCTATCTTTTTTAACACTAACCCTCGTAATACCCGAAATCCACGTCTCTCCTATGTACCCACCTCTCGTACCTCCTATGGCTCCAATGAACATAGCTCCCGTGTGCTGCGGAATGTTAATGCGAAAAACTGTTTCGTCTTTAACATCAGCACTCATTGTCTAAAACTCCGACTCAATCGCCCTCTTTCTTAGTTTTATAGATTGTAAGTTAAATTACGTACATATGTAGCTTGAATTAAGTGCCCCGCCAAAATCAAATCAAAAGCAAAATCATTCGATGACAGAAACATATCTTCTAATATTTTTTCTCCAACCCAATACTTACCTGGTAAACCTCTTTCTCTGATCGCCAGGATTTGTGTGATCTGTGATCTGCTAACAGATCGACTGATTAATTGCTGACAATAGAGATAGATTTTCCTGAGCCAGTCACACTGTGATTCAATTTCTCTCTGTAATCGACAGTCACTTTGATCAGCAGTCACTTTGTGATCGACGGTGTCTCTGTGATCTACAATCGCCCTGTGGTCGATAGTCTCTCTGTGATCGACAGTCTATCTGTGATCGACAGTCTCTCTGTCATCAACAGTGCCACTGGCATCGACAGTGTCTCTGTGATGGTCAGTCTCTTTGTGATCGACAGTGTTTCTGGGATCGACAGTCTCTCTGTGATCGACAGTCTCTTTGTGATCGACAGTCTCTCTGGGATCGACAGTTTCTCTGTGATCGACAGTCTCTCTGTGATCGACAGTCTCTCTGTGATCGACAGTCTCTCTGTGATCGACAGTCTCTCTGTGATCGACAGTCTCTCTGTGATCGACTGTTTCTCTGTGATCGACAGTCTCTCTGTGATCGACAGTCTCTCTGTGATCGACAGTCTCTCTGTGATCGACAGTCTCTCTGTGATGGACAGTCTCTCTGTGATCGACAGTCTCTGTCTATGATCGACAATCTCTTGTAATCGACAATCGCTTGTCATTGACAGCACCTTCATCATCACCGAGACAGCACCTAGAGTCTATAAATTCTACATAAAAATGCCTTTTGTAAAATGGACTGGAAGTAGTAAAAAAGAAATGCTCGACTCCATCTTCATCAACAAGCTCAAATGGGCCTCCATCCACGTCTACCAATATTGTACCTAGTTGCTCAAGCTGCAGACGAATTTTGGCGAAACTTATCTCGATCTTGCCTTATATTCTTCTGGCGACGATCTGTTGATAATGATGAGATCCAAATATGGAAAACCATGTGTTTCAGAATTACTGTACCATAAATATAGCAGGGACGGAAGCGAACGCCCGTCACTTGGCAAAGCGCACTCACAGCCCGAGCCAAGAGTGCCATCATATACACATAATTACTTGTTAGATCTTGTTTTGTCAACGCTCCAATTCTTATAAGCAAAATTCGACTATAAGAGCAGAATGCACGTACGAGTAGAACGCGTCATTTGTCATGGAATGTTTTACTAATAATTCATATCAACGGCCAAGTGACTGCGTTAAGAACACGTTCCAAGCACAGAAATAGCCGTATTCCAAAGCCTTCTTTCACAGAAGGGAGTTAAAGAGTGTCCACTAGACTAGATAAAGCTTCTAGGCTACCTTGAGAATATTTACAAATTCTAAAACTCTGATAGAAGATGATGAAATTATATTGGATGAGCGTAAAATACAGAAATGAATGCTTCATGCGCATAAACCTTATTTATATCACTCGATTTCACCCATTAAACCCATCCACCAACTGATGATGGAAAGCGTTTTAGACCAATAAATTTTGAAAGGTCGGCTATGTGATATCCTGAATCCATTGATTCCTTGCAATATCGAATGAAAATAACAAGCTATGCCCTTGTTCAGCTCTTCGAAAACCTCTCATAAGTCATAAGTGGACTTCCTTAATAACAATCCTTGTAGCAGAATGCAAGTTTTTGAATTGTTTATACCACAGATGGTTTAGAATTTGACTTACAGAGGGAAAATCAACTCCAGGGCAGATGTGAAAATGGATCAAGAGTGACCACTTCAAAAAGGGTGACGATCTTTTCAATAACAATCATTTTAGAACTCAGTTACGTAGGACGTAGCTATTGAGATGATACATGAATGAGATGAAAATTATGCCATTGAAGTCTGTAGATGTACTGTGTGATCTAGTCATAAAGGAACGTCGAATTCTTTTGACGACTTATGCCAAAACTTAGCGAATACTTCGATTCATTTCCAAGATTTGTTCTTTAACTCCCTACCACTCGACAATGCTATCCATAACTTAACCAAACTTGTTCTTCTAGTTAAGTAAATCTAACAAGTTAACTTTTAAGCCCCATAACGACTAACTTCCGGCATCCATTATATTCCTATCCACTTAGCAGTTGTACTCCTTCATTACACCGAAACAAGTAGAGAAGAAAAAGTCATGCATTCTATAGGTAGGCAGATAGATGTCATATCATTGTTCCCCTGTCAACCGACGAAGCTCATGCAACTCTGTATATTCAAAAAAAAAAGTCATCCTCCGGGGTGATGATCCTCGCCTAACTAACGCCATCCACAGCATCCCAGTGCTGCTGTGTAATTCCTGACAATCTTTAGTTTAGTAACTAACACCGAGCAGCAGCTTACTCCATGTGCTTATATCTCTGCAGCCAACCACAATCTATAGCGAAGCTACTAACAGTGACTTATTTTCATCCATTCATTCAAAAAAGTAAAAAAAAATACTTTTCCAACGGTGCACTGTGCTGAAACAAGGACACACCTTCTGCCATCACTACTACCACCAACGACATGGTTACCACCATTAACAACACTATCGTTGCAACTGTTCGTCAGCCCTCCATCGCCTCAGCCCTTTTGCAGCCATCGGTCGTTGTGTCGCGTCGTTAGGACATCGCAGCTACGAAATTCCCACTCCCACTTGTGGTGGTGTAGCCCACTCACACTCCTACTCAAACATTCGCTGTCATCAATTGGCACTTAACGCACATTGTCTCTACTTTTCCCTCTGCATGGAATACGGATACACTTTTTCCATTTTTTCTCCGTGTTTCCATATCCTGGAAGTGTGCTGCCGTGTCCTGTTCCTGTTCACTGAAAGTGAGTTTATTCAAGTCCCTCCACATTTTTCTTTTTATTTTTATTTCTGTTTTAATTAATTTAAAAGCTGCAGCCTGGTTGCTATACATTGTGGTTGTGCCATATGAAAATCACGAGTTGTTCCTGAATACTCACAGGTCCTGTACTTGGCACGGGTCCATTTCACGAACGACGTCGAGTTGTTTAGTAATCATTGTGAAGGAGTCAGGACACGACTCATTCGATATAGCCTGCCTGCTGCCTACTACTGTGTATATTGTACTCATTGTGCTGCAGTCAACCACCTTGATGGATGCTTAGCTGGAACAATTGTTGTCCTTCCTCCCATGTGAAAGCCCACAGAGTAGAAGAAAATACAGAAAATTTAAATTGCATGACAGCTATGCATTTTAAATAGGTTTGCCATTCTTTACTGAACTCCACTCAAGTTGAATATTCTTCTCCAGTTCCGTACTCGTACTCGTACTTCCTTGAGTAATATTGCCACGTCGCTGAAGGATCCCGGCGAATGCCTTCAATTCATAAGTGGAGACGGTTCGCGCACTCAAGCAATTGGCATTTGCAGCGAAGAAATAATAAATCGTGGTATCATCCCTTCACCACTTAGTCAGAATGTCCTGCTGGGCATAATGTCCTGCAGAACACTCTCGCTGATAAGAACGTGCAGGAGTTGATGGCAACAGCTTGCCACGCTAATTAGCTGGAGCACGGAATTACTTCTCATCGAAATAGATGTTTGCGTTGCAGAACGCGCCCGGACTATTGTTCGAAAATGAGTTTTCTGCACCTGGGGCGCGTGGTGGATGCATCTCCCTCCGGCAGTTAGTGTGGATTTTAATTTTCATAAATTACACGAACGTGATGTCGAATAAATGCATTTGATCTGGGACGGGGTACAACGGGATGTTTGCTTAACAGATGGGGTAAAGGTCGTTGAGATTAGGATTCTTTTAGTGGAGGATGATTGAAAGTGGTTTTAACGTACGCGAAGTCGCAAGCTCACGATGAATGAAGAAGTGCGTTCACTTAAAATGAATCTCGAGACTTTGTATGCGAACAATATGAATGCATAATACAATGGCTGGATCCTACTCTCATATGCAACAATGCATCGTTATCGCGGGTTTTTTGTTCTACGCTAAATCATCTACAAGTCATTTTAACGGAGGATAAACATAAGTGGTATCAGCGTGTGTTTTCCTAAAACTTTTTAGTGAAAATACATGCACTGTGACCATGTTGTCCAAAGGAAAAAATCAGTCAAAAAAAGAGAGAAAAAGTGATGCCAAGAATTTTTGGCATAGGCAAGTACGCTGGCGGTCCAAAAGGTAGGGCTGAAGGGTAGGGGTAGGGGTAATCGTATGCGATGAGATGCTGACAGAGGAATACAAAAAAAATATATATTTTTTTTATGTTGGATATACATAAGTGTGCAGAAACATCCATTTCCTATTAGTGAAATGCTCACAGCTCTTTTATCATGCCCTTATACTGTCTCAATTTTTAGTTTGAGGTTTCTAGACTTTGGTGTCATAACCAATTTTGGGTGAACGGGATTGGTCAGCACCCCGCGGAGGAGAAACACCGCGAAGAACTATCTGTACCCCGTGTCTTCGGCGTCAGATGTCGACAGACACGATACAATGATATTTTAGATAAGAGAACATTTACTCAAGTCCCCCTAATAATAATTGACTTTTAAGCGAGCTTGAGGAAAGCAATCTTAGCATCATTGGCACAATACGAAAGGACATACCTTTAACTACGTCAACTATAGAAAAGTGTCATCTAAGCGTTGCATACAAAACTGTTCTAGTCGTGTTAACGCCTGAAACCATTTGTAAAAAATCTGCAATAAAATCAATCTTATATCAGGTCAGAAAATTCCACGATTTGCACAATAATAACTCGTAAGGAATGCTGACGAATTTTAGATCGACACCGACCACCTTGTTTGTCGACTTCAAAGCCACATACGACATTGTCCATAAAGACGACCAATACCTATAGCGCCATGTCGTGCTTTGACATTCCTGCCAAATTCGTCAGGCTGAACATGAAGACAATAAGGCACAACCTTTTTAAGTCTGCGCAATTACTTGCATAGGGCAAAACAAATACATGCTGCCATCAAACAAAGAAATACAAGACCAGCTTCTTAGCCCGAACGTCATATTTGGCAACTTTGTAGTCAAGGACTTTATTTTTTAAATGTTTGTTTAATTCTTAGGACTATCTTAGGCACTGGACAAAAAAAGCATAAACTAGGTTTAATATCTTAACTAACTTAAAAATACGTTACTGGCCCTATACGGACACTCTAAAGAACTTCATCTACCTTGGCCCATGCACAAGCGACAGCGACACAAGCGCTGAGATCAGACGCCAAAAAGCTTCCACCAACCATCGTTTGTGTGGGCCCAAAAGGCAACTGAAAAATGGAGGTTTCTCTTGAAAAACAATGAAATTTTTTTAAAAGACTTTAATCATCCCAGATACTCTACTACTATCCAAAACCTATGAAGGGGACCCTGGCCGATTCGTAGTGGGGAAGAATATACAACCAGGAGTCGTATTCAGGCATCTACAGATCCGACGTCTAAGAAGGCTGAGCCATGTAGGGCCACCATTGCTCCGGACCTTTCGGGGTTCTTCGATTTCACCTCTGAGGGACGACTGCATCCAAGTGACGCACACAGGTGGAAAGGGCCCTCAACCAATATCGCGTATAGCATTGAAGCAAACGACTAAGACCGTGCCGGCTGCAGTTGCTTATTAATTGAGGCCTAGGTTTACCCAGTAATATAACGCCATCTAAGCAAATTAGTAAGTAAACAGGGGATGTAAGGACCACATACACATGTTTGTATATAAAAATTGTGTACTTTCTTCCGAAATATTATCCTCCGTCACAAAGCAAATTAGCTAAAATTATTTTTTAACGTGGAGTATGTAGCCTTTGTTTTCCTACAATGGTCATTGCTGCCATTGAGCGTATTGTACTGTCTATCCGCTGTTCGCTTTTAGTCAGTCAATCCCACCGCAAAAGTGCGGTATTGTCAGCTTAATACCAGTTTAGTGTTTTTTGTTAAGGGTCCTAACATTCTAGGTACTTACTACTTACTTACTTATCAGGCTAGCGACCCTTGGAGAGTCTGAGCCTGACAAGAGTCTGCTTCCACTCGTATCGGGCACGTTGCTTTCAATTGGAGAGTCCAAGTTTCCTGATGTCCGCGATTACTTTGTCTCTAAACCGGAGGTTCAAACCCTGGTTCAGATTCCTAGTTGCCTTCTCGAACCAGATGGCTGGACCCTCTTTGCTGGAGCGCGGTCGTCCATGTGTTCGATGTGGCTGAGTCGATGTAATCGACGGATTTTTGCCTTCCGGTCTACATCGTAGAATTCGCGGTTTGTATTCTCTTTCTTTCGTTTTCATCCCAGACAGGACCATATATCCAACAGAGAATTATGCTTTCAAAAGAGCCCAGAATCTCTGAATGGACCGATTTTGATGATTTTATTTTTGTTTGAAAGCTAATGTGATCGAGATGGTTCTTAGCTACAATTTATCATCAGCTCTTTTTGTTAGCTGCGGTATGATCGTAGACGCATAATGGGTATTTACAATAATTTTAAACAGTTTCTGGGGCACTATATTCCGCAGGTGATGCGCGAAGAGCCATTACAACCAATCAGAGTCACTGTGTGGTGCGCCGTTCACGCAGGAGGTGTGATTGGGCCATATTTTCTTGAGGATGCCATCGGCAATACGGTCACTGTTACTGGCTAACGCTACAGGGCAATGATAAACGACTTCTTAGTGCCGGAATTGGATGAACCAGGCTTGGTGAACATGTGGTTTTAACAAGACGGTGCAACCGCACACACAGCGCGAACCACAATGGATATTGCGAGGGAAGCGTTTCCTGGTTTCGTAATCTCCTGTTTTGACGATTTGGCATGACCAGCCAGTTCGCCCGATTCAACCATCCCAGACTTCTTCACTTGGGGTTACTTTAAGTCGCGGGCATATGCCAACAAATTTCAGACAATCGCAGGCCTTGAGGAGAATATTTAATAGGAATGCGAACAGTCATCAGCGGAAATCTTGCGGAAAGTCATGAAAAATGCGATAAAACGGGTACAAAGGTGTATTAACACTTGACGAATGCCACTTAACGAATATCATCTTTTCCACTTAACAGAAAAAAAATGTAGAGGTCCAAATAAAGATTTCCATTACTCAAAATTATTTTATTTTTATTTAGTAAAAAGTAATTCAAAAACAAAATTGGGTGATTAATGTTGTGCCATCTTGTACTTCCAAAAGTCATAAATAATTTTGACCCTCGGATAATGGACTAGAAGGTTCTATGCATAATTATGACAAGCGGAATAAACATCAACAACTTTCTGTTTGATAAGCATTTATAGCCAGAACACCAAAAACACTTTGACCCTTTTTGACTACAGCACATCAGTTGTCAAGCAACTCCACGATATTGAGCTTCTTTTAGCACCAGCTGAGTCATTGCTGCATTTTACTTCTTTTCATAGAGGGAATGTTGTATACTCTGCAGAAATTTCTGCTATTTGATTTCTTCGTTGAAATGGCTTTAAGGTTCACTAATATATGGCTTTTTGTATTTCCCGTGCTTCGGTTGGCATCTATACCTGTCCCCTTCCCGATTCGTGGAGAATGAGTAAAGAGAACTTGTTTACCAATCCTTGAACAGAGTTTTCTACAATCTGCCTGGTAGTGGGTTTTTCTTCTATTTGGACTTCCATTTAATATTTGGATATTCTATCTATTTTCGAATTCACAGAATTAATAAACATCTATGTTACAACCTCCGCTGCCCACAAAAATATATTCATCTGTAAATGTTAATACCCCTATGCTGCAAGAATTCCTTCCACAAGTAAAACAAAAAAAATACAAATTCTTCTTCAATATTATTTTTCTTTTTTAATGTCTTAAGAAATAAATCACGTCGGTGGAAATATTTTTTTGCAGCAGCTGTGACTGAGTTGAACTTCTTAAAGAGATAATCATGCATCACTTTCGTGCTTGTGTAAAATTTCTATTTAGAAATCATCTCCACCTGTGATGTAGTCACTTTTCACATAAATGAGATGAAAACACTCAACTGCTTCTGCGCGACGTTGCCGATTATCACATAAATTGAGTGATACCTGCTACGTATTATGATCGCCTGATATCAAACTTTGCCAATTCACTATGAAGCAATGCATAGCGCGTAGAGCGTCGATGGGATTTTATGGGATTTGTTGGAAATGATGTATAGAGTCACTGTTTTCATGGATTTCAATGGCAAAAAATGAAATTTTCAATTCGATTTCATTTTACGGCCAGTGTCGGCATCTATTGGCCGCACTCATAAACCTTTTTTTTCTTCGCAGACGGCAGTTTTAAACTGAGATTGGTAGAGATTCTGTGCGCTGGTTGGTTGCAAGCGATATTTAGCTGAGTTAAATGACTCAAAAGTGCGGTATTTTGATAAGTTTTACACATCGAGGAGTGTCAGACAATCAGTTTTTCATATGTATATTGACCTATACTGACTTACTTGAGACTTTTTTCGTAAGTGTGGGAGCATACTGTGCGATTTTAAAGTCGATCGGAATCTCACATGTGAACGAGGGTGATGGCAGATCGAGGAACTTCAGAGCCGCGGTGCGACACAGATGTTGACTAAAATATTCGAACACGTTTTCCACTCATTTCACGGCATGAAATAATATATGAGAACAGTGATTTAGTTCTTAGCCTTTCTTGTTGTAATTATTTTGATGCGGTTTTCCTTTCATTTAAGGAACAAGGTTGCAGAGAAAAGATGATTCTGAGACCTCTTCGAATTCAGTATCTTTTTCAAAAAAATCTTATGACGTGTGTTTTTGAATATTTATATATCATCTATCATTTAAGGATTAATATTTATAAATCGTTCAAAGATTCCTTGATACCCCTTTGCCAGGCTTCCCTGTCATGAGTGTATTTCTTCCATGTTTCACTTTTCTGTTAAATGGGCGTCAAAAAGCGTCCACTGTTTTCGGCAAGGTGGTTTCTGCAAGAGGTAAATATGTGAACTCCAACTGCAAAAATCCAAGGAAAAGGGCCGTCGTGAAGGATAGAAATTCGATAATCCACATGAAACCATGCTACGCCAATTTTCCTTCTAAATGTGGGTTTTATGACATATGTTTGTATTCCATCTAGTGTGATGGAGCCAATGTTTTTCAACTGAGCGAAGGCTAACAGGGCTTGCTCTAATTGAGACTAATTTGTCCCGAGTTCGGTATATTCTCGGCTATTTGATTCAGAGCTCTGTATATTAATATTTCCTAGCCTATAGGCTTAGACCATTTTTTACATTCCAGAACAGCAACTGATGTAACGAGCCGACGCAAATTTTCTTGCTGTGGATCTGTAGCCAGGTTTTCATGATACATTTTATTGGAACTTATCGATCAACACTTTTTAAGTACCAACTTGATGCAAATAAATCGTTTACTACAGGCCGTAAACGGATAGCTTGGCAATGGTCGCCTAAACCCATTAGTCACGAAAGTCTCAAAAATAGAGAATATGATAAAAAGCCCAAATTATTAAGCGCTGATTATGAGATTGGGCCTTATTTGTGACTAGACACTCATCTGGAAATTGCCTTTAGGCAATTTCAATATATGTATGAATCTGTTCCTAAGCTCTGAAATTGGCAAGGAAGCATAGGAAACACTATTCATTTCCTTGGCTTCAGATGGCGAGACAGCTATTAAAGGTTGTAGAATCTCTACTTTAATGATCAGTCGTTTCAAGACGATCCGGAAATTTCTTCATAAAGATTTTGATTGAATTTGGGGTGCAAGCGCCACATTCGAGTGAAAGCAAGCAAATCTAGATGAGTATACTTGCAAAAATACGAGCAATGTTAAATGTGCTTCGAAACAAATATCGACGAATTATCTTCCAGACATAGTTGAGCAATCAGTTTATTAAACAAAATATATTGTCATTAACGCAAACACTACTTTGGCTCGGATAAAGTCAGGTGAAGAATGGCAAAAAAAGATCACGAAGTTGCCAAAAAGTGTTTTGAAATGCATCAAACACTGTAAAGTGGAAAGTTGATCCTCTCTTAAAGAGAAAAGGGAACTGGGCTACTAGAACAGAATTTTTAGCTAGAAAATCAAAAATTCGACTGAGAGCTTTTGTCTATTGCAAGCCTCTGAGTAAAATAAACGTATAAAGGGGAGGAGAACAGAGGATACGCACATCAGCTGGAACTTATCTAAGAAAGGATATCTAATAACGGTACTCGAAGAAGTGTATTTTCGTTATTTCAAAATATTTATATCCCCCAGGAAAGAAGTCTCTGAAAATTTGTTTCCTTCACTCGCACTTCGACTCTTTCTTGAAAACCTCGGACACTTCAGCGACGAACATGGAGAGCGTTTTCACCAAGTTCTTAAATTCTTTAAGAAATATAGCGGACTTGTTAAGGAAGTCATAAAACAACTTGTCATTTCAAGGACAAAAACCACGATAAGAAGTTACCCTAGTAGTCCAGTCAAATAAGACTTTGAAGGTTACAATAATTCCTATAGAGCTAAAAATTGGTATGAATGTTCAGAATACCATTATAAATGAATTGTGAAAAGTCCCCATCAATCCCCCTTGTGCAAAAAATTTTATCGATGGTGAAAGTTTGCAAAAATAGGTTTTTCGCGTTTTTCAGCTTAACGGTGAGTTTTACAGCAAAAATAGTTCAGACAAAAATTGTAGATCATCCGATTCTCTACAAAAAATGTATCTACACTTTTTTTCATAAGTATTGCCATTTCTGTGATATAGCGGTTGAAAGAATTGAAAAAAATATTTTATTCGTAATATGCACATGTTTCCACACCACCTATGAGGTAGTGTGCTTGGCGCTTTTTTTTTAACGTGGTTTCCCCGGTAGGCCTATTCCACGATCTATTATGATCCTATTGAATGCAAATGGAGTATTGAAAATGATGAAAGCTGCGTAAATTATGTAATACATAAATGAAAAAATAATTTGGAAAAATTATTCATCGGATTCATAATAATCCAATGGAACTTCTAGTATATTGTCTTCGTTTTCTTCTTCTTCTTTTTCTTCATCTTCTTTTTCCTCATCTTCCTGCTGGACACAAATATGTTCTAAAAGTGATGGATCATATGTCTCATCACTGATATCGTAATTATCCTCATCTAATATCGATTCAACATTGGAGCACGACTGTCCTTGACAATTGGTGCATGCTAAAGAACAAAACAGTCCAACCTTTTTACAGCCGCATTTAGCATTGCAACCTTTTTTGCAATTGCAAAAGATGGTGTTAAGGAGTTTTTCTGGTGCAGGTGGGAGTAACGTATGAATTGGTTCCAATGCATTGTCAACTAACTTCCAACCCCAGTCTTCTGGATCCATTTTATTACCAAGCCACACTTGAACTTGATAATATACCCGGAATAGATGTTGTTGAGCAGCAGCAGAGGTTGGGGGAAGACAAGCTAATTGCACTTGTTTTTTATTATAAGTTTTTTTTGCAAAAGATAAGTATCGGAGCTTATCCAAGCAGGTAATTTTTTTTGGAGCTCCGTACATAGAAAGAAGAAAGCGAAAAATGCACAAACTTTGTTACAAAATATAAGCGATAGCCACGAGTTGTCACTACGAAGGAATGCTTACGACTAACAGTATTTTGTTGAGTATGAGACCTTCGAAACGGAGCAGGTATACGAGCATCGCCACGCTGACAATTGAATGGAAGACAGATGTTACTCAAGGCCATGCGACTAAATGAAAATAGGGGAGGAGTTTTTGACGTTCATTTATATTCTAAGAATTTTATAATTTGTATGTATAAGACATAGGGACTCATGTATTTACTCATATAACGGTTCAAAAATGTATATAAAAGTACATTAACGTGCATATTACGAATAAAATATTTTTTTCAATTCTTTCAACCGCTATATCACGGAAATGGCAATACTTATGAAAAAAAGTGTAGATACATTTTTTGTAGAGAATCGGATGATCTACAATTTTTGTCTGAACTATTTTTGCTGTAAAACTCACCGTTAAGCTGAAAAACGCGAAAAACCTATTTTTGCAAACTTTCACCATCGATAAAATTTTTTGCACAAGGGGGATTGATGGGGACTTTTCACAATTCATTTATAATGGTATTCTGAACATTCATACCAATTTTTAGCTCTATGGGAATTATTGTAACCTTACCTCTATTTTAAGGACTAATTTGACTGGACTATAGGAAGGGATTCATATATGACGAAGAAAAGCGGAAAGCAGTTTGCAGTTTAAACATATAAAGGGTCGTCCAACAAGAGGGGACATTTTAAATCTCTCGCCAATGTTGAACTCGTAAAAGTCAAGTATCGTTGTGATGAAGCTAAAACTCGAAAGATGTAAAATATGGGTCAATACATACCCATTGAAAAAAGCTGAAAATTCACTACAAAACAGATTCATATAACTTTAGGTTATCATTTCGCACCTTCTCACACAGATATAGTACATTTAATCGATTAAAAACGTCCCGGATGGATTTGTAACATGAAGACTTCAATTCCCGTTCGTCCTGCAAATGCCTTACAAAATTTTACCAGAACTGAAACTAATCTTTGCGACAGTATCAGAGAATGTCAGTTATTTAAATCAGGTTTTCCCGTGTTCCATTCTGACCGCCGCGACCATACAGTCGCCGTACCTCATACCAATTCACAGCCAATACACACATCACGCTTCGCTGATTTCATCTTTACAAGGCCTTATTAATTTTCCCGAAACGGATGTCCTATCTTGCCTGCGTTTATATTCGCCCCCCACATCCCATTGGTTGTTATCAACTTTCAACATTCGAAGATAGGGAGGATAGATAAGGAAATCCTCCTCATATATCGTCTCTCTGACTCTGGTCTCCTCCAACGCAGTAATATCAAGAACAACATAAGTCGACAACTTGACCTGATCTCATCTGACGACGGAGACTGCGTTATAATCGCAAGTAACCACTTCCTCTCTACATTGGATCCGCTCCATCCATCCCTATCGGAAACACTTTTACTCGATAATCACTTCACCATTCGCCATTCCGATGGTACGTTTTACTACAATTTCCGAAAAGCAGACTTCGCAAAACTAAATAACCTGGTCAACAAACTTATTTTTATTTTCCCTAAGCCCTAACACTCACATGTCCTCAGACGATTCTCTTGCCTATTCTAGTCCAAATTAATCAATATCTGTCCCATATTCGCCAAAAGAGTACAGCACTTCATCTCCTCCTTGGTACACCAAGGAACTAGGCTCCCTGCGCAACAAAAGAAACAAACGGTGGCAAGTCCACTCTGTTCCTGAATTTGTATTTACTTGCTGTCTTATACGGAATTCGCAAAACTATGTGAATATCTCTACCTCTGATACCTTACCCGAATTCAATACCCTCTTTAGCCCACTTTAGAACAGCAAAAACAAAAGCGAATAACTATCCATCCCATTTCTCTCATCTTCTCAATACAATTGCCAAATTTTTTCAATTTTTTCAGCTAGTCGTCCACCGAACAGTTTATCGAAAACAATCAGTACAATGTAATTTCCAGATCTTCTATTTCTGGTCCAAGTGTCAATCTATCACTTACTCCCGAAAGCCCTTTCCCCAACTTCCCATCATATCTGTCATGAAGCTGTTTCTCCTGTCAACTTTTTGGTTGACTTATCTTTTAGCTGTGATCAAGAACTTAACTTTCATCATTAAATCGTCAATATTATCAAACGTACCAATTCGCCTCGGTTTTGTGAAACTTTGGTCCAAGGAGTTCTTGAATCCTTACGTCACAAAATCCATACATATGTATTTCATCATTGGCCCCTTCTTAAATATGCTAGTCTAGTTTGATCCCCCTCTTACGGTAGGTTTGTTCGTTACGTTCTTCGTGGTCTTCCCTAAGCTGATTCCGCCAGAAGAACGACGCAAGATCGTAGACATATTTACATACTCAATATGTTGATAACCCTTTAGTAATTCAACTAAATTTCTAGTGTTTTGTTCCTTAAAACTTATTTAATTTGACGCTTGTATAGGGTCCGCCAAATAACTTTTTTTTTTTTTTGAAAATGCTATAAAAAAAACTACTGAATATTTTCTCAAATTTCTTTTTTTATTTGAAAGTACAATCCTTCCGGTTAATAATGGAAAATAATTTCATTCAAATGGCTGCCTCGGCTGGCCATGCAGTAGCCTACACGATCGGTCCAATTTTTAAGCACATTATCGATTGTGTGCAGCTGTATTTCACCAATGGCTTCACGAATATTGTCCTTTAAAGCGTCAATTGTCTCTGGCTTGTCGGCGTAACACTTATCTTTGACGGCACCCAAACAAATAATAGTCCAACGGTGTCAAATCGCAGCTCCGAGGTGGCCAAACGACATCAGCTCTGCGGCTGATAATGCGATCTTCAAAAACAGGGCGCAAAACATCGAGTGTAGCTTCGGCTGTGTGGCACGTAGCGCCGTCCTGTTGAAACCAAATGTTGCCAATATCCTCCTCTTCAATTTTTGTGAACAAAAATTCGTTCAACATGACCCGATAACGATCGCCATTGACTGTAACGGCCACTCCTTGCTCATTTTCGAAGAAAAATGGCCCAATTATGCCTCTGGACCAAAATCCGCACCAAACAGTGGCTCGTTTTGGGTGCACCGGCTTTTCAATGTATGCGTGCGGGTTTTCTGTGCCCCAAATGGGACAATTTTGCTTGTTTACATACCCGCCAAGATCAAAATGAGCTTCATCTGAAAAGATGATTTTTTTGGCAAAATCGGCATCTTCTGTAAGTCGATCGCAGGCCCACTTAGCGAAGCGTATACACAACCATATTCGTTCAGCGGAAGGATAAAACTAATTATCTGTCAAATCAGACATGAGCTAAGTGTTACCATTCACGAAATAAGCACTACTTGAAAAAAAAAACGTTAGATGGCGGACCCTTTATAATATAATATTTTGATTTTTATATGTTATTTATTTGTTTGTTTACCCTGACGGGGATCCTGAAAAAATCCGCGAACGCCAGCCTTTGGGCTGGCCCAACTGCTCGACTTACTATCTTACGGATTTAAACGAACTCAATTCGAACAATAACTTTATTTCACAACATATTTACGACTAGGCTGCTGACCATAGACTGCCCACTGGATCTGCCCGACTTCTGCTCGTCGCCCTTCGTTCCCACGCTGACACAGCTATTCGCTCCCTCGTTCGTTGCTCGTTTCCCCTCTTGCACTGGTGTACTCGTATACTTGCTGAGTGCAGTTACCCGATCAGAAACGCATGCATGCTTAGTCAGCATATGTTCATATGCATTGGCTGATGCAATCCACGGTCAAGGTCGCGTATATGCGGGTCAACGCCGTCGGCAATGTGATAACTCCTCCTCCTTCGAAAATCTGCGCCCCGCAGATCAATGACATCATCGTTCAGCTGTCTGGTCCTTACTTAGGTGGAGGTTGTAGTTGCAGAATCCTCTGGCAGCTTCAGCGCTGAGAGACTCAATGTCCCACTAAGCTTTCGAGCCATGATGATGATGCACGGGATCAGCAGTATACGAACGGTAACGTCCCATAGTGTTAAGAGCCCTATCCTGGCCGTCAGGTTACCGAGTCTTTTGATGTTTTCGATACTAAGCTTGTCGAGGAATTGGAGATCTACTTCGTAGGTTTCCTCCTAATTGATCCTATCGAAGTCGGTGATTACTTGGCTGTCGTTGATTATATAAGTTTTGGACATCCGCTACTGCTCTTTCTTTATTGGAGTTGTTGATGGCCCAATTAAGCTTTTTAGTGATTTCCCCGATTGTCCCAAAGAATCATTCGTTGACCTTATACTGATACTTGTTGTTATCTACGGTGTGCTCTTGACTTTCGAGGATTTCGTCCCAGTCTGAAGCATCCGGATTCCCAGCAACCCACTGCCATGCTGAGCCAATCCATTTGATAGACCTCTGTTTCCTTTTTGCCCTCCGCTTCAATAATTCGATGCGATCCGTAATGGCGGTGAGGTGGATATTAATCAGTCGTTTATTCCCCTAATCAATTATGTGTTTCTCGACTGCGTTGGCGACTTCTGTTACTTGTTGCTCAAATTGATTTAGATTTATGACATGCACTAGTTTGAGATTGCCGTCGACTATCTTTCCTTGATGGGGACGAGTGGAGCAGTGTACTGGAATATCTGGGACCCTCGGCTAACGATCTGACCATTGACTTCGCTTCGGTTCATTTTGTGTTTTGTACATTTTTATACCAAGCATCTTTATGAAGTTAACCATGATCGGGCTGAGGAAACCTTTTTCATTTTCGGCAACTATTTTTAGAAGAAGAAGATTTATTTTTTATGTGGAACAATTTGGCGAATTTGGAAAATTTATTAAGAATAAATTGTTCACCTTGTATTTCTACAATATCAAGGTGAAGTACGAGTATTTCACATGGATAAGACGGGATCGGGGTAGGTTGTAGTTCAGGAGTTGCTGGATGCCGATTTATTAGCGAGACAAACGTCGCACGACTTCGTATACCGCGTGATCAGGCTGTTCATTTTAAGAAAATAATACCTTTCGAGAAGTTGTTCTTTATTCTCTCGGGCATTTCTGTGGGCTCTAAGACCCTTTTCCAGTTTTATCACAATCTGGTTTCGGAATACATTGAGGGGCGCTTCTACGATTAGTGATTAGACGCGATGAGTCTTGCTCTGCATTGTGCATGGTTTCGGTTGCGGATTTGGTGGAATTGGTATCAGAGTTATCTGGTTCCGATAAGGATCCATGCTCGCTGGGTGATTCCGTTGCAGAATAAGCAGTTTCTGTATCAGAGCCAACTTTGGATGCGGTTTCCATTGAGGAGCTATTGTGAAGCGTGTTCACCTGGGACTCTGCGGTCAGGTGTTGGTTGTTAATTCTTACCCTCAAGAGAGCATCAGCTATGACATTAGATTTACCTGGCCGGTAAATCAATTCGCAGTTGTACTCCCCTATCCTAGCATTCCAACACTTTAGCTTCGCATTGTAATTCGGATTTCCTAGGGCAAAGATAAGTGGCTGGTAAGATCGAAGATTGTCCAGCGCCCACACTAGCGCGAACATTTCCTTCTCATTGGTCGCGTAGTTTTCCTCGGTTTTGTTGAGGGAGCGTGAGATGTAGGCGATGGGCTTGTCTTTTCCCAATTCCCCTTGCGATAGTACGGATTCGATTGCCGCATTCGAGGCATCCGTAGTTAGTTTGAACGGCTTGTCAAAATCAGGGAATGAGAGAACGCCTGCGGAGGTCAGCAGAGTCTTTAAATCGTTGAAGGCCCTCATTGCATCCTTACTAAGCGTAATCTGGAGCATCTTAGATTGGTTAGCCTTCACCTGAGCATACTCTCCCCGAGTTAGGTTGGTGAGTGGCTTCGCAACGTATAAATTTCCTATAGTAAGACGTCAACCCAAGGAAAGATTTCAGTTCCTTCAGATTCTCGGGAGGCTGAATATTACTGTCTGGGCGCACACCATCAGAAGTAATAATATACCCAAGGAATTCCACCTCAGTATCCATAAACTGTTTCTTTTCTAAGTTGACCTTTATGTTGGCATCGCTTAACCCGCAGAGAACGGTGTTAAGGTTCTCCAAGTGACCTTCCTGACTATCACCAAAGACAATTATGTCATCTATATAGTCATAACAAATTTTGCCTATATAGGGCTTTAGCACGTCGTCCATCATGCGCTGGAAGATGGCCGGAGCATTCTTCAAAGCGAAGGGCAAGCTTTGAAACTCGTATTCCCGTTCATCGTTGAGAACGCTGTCTTAGCGATATCGGAGGGTTTCATGGGAATCTGGTGGAAGCCAGGTGTCAAATCGAGGGTTGAGAAATATCGGGCCTTGCCGAGGCTCGCGAGTGTAGAGTTAATGTCAGGGATGGGGTACGCGTCTGCGATGGTCACACTGTTTAACCTTTTATAATCTATTACCATCCTGTATTGCTTCCCACCAGCGGGAAGGACCCAAATCGGGGAGTTGTAAGGGCTTCTCGATGGTCTAATTATACTTTCCTCCAGGAGCTTAGTTATCTCCTTCTCCACTTCGGCCCTAAGGGAAGCCGGATAGAGATACCCTTTCGTATAGATCGGCTCATCCGTGTTTGCTCTTATCTCCGCTTGAACCGACGTATCGATCACCTCATCTACATTTATTGGACCAAAGAGCGAACTGTATTTACCTATTAAGTCTTTTAGCGCATGTTTAACCTCTTGAGGAAGACCCTCGTTCAAAGTTACATTACCTTGCTTCGAAAACTTTTTCTTCAATGGCAATTTTATTCCTGGTTTTAATATGAGCATGTTATTTTTCCTATCAATGACAGTTCGAGTTCTTTAAATGTGTCGTCGCAGATGATACCATCAAAACAGTCAACTCCCGGTAGAACGCAAAATTTCAATAGGGTGTTGTTACTAACGTTTGCAAAAAATCTTCCCCGGACATTTTCTGAGATGTTAATCTTTCCGGCAGCAAACCGCACGGAAAATGGTTTATCAAGGGGAATCGTGGTCTGCTCACGATATTTTGGAGCTTATGAAGTTCTTGTTCGTCCCTGTGTCGATAAGAAATTCCAGCACAGCCCCGTCCTTTATAGAATTTATGGTACGCTGGAATACCGTCCATAATAAAATTTACCTCATCACAGACAGCCTCCTCTGCAACCTCGCGATAGGCTTCCTCGTCGTCTTCAACCACGGTGTGATATAACCGTGGTTGTTTGCTTGGGAAGTTATCCGACATTGCCCTGCTTTTGAACGGGTTCATTGACTTCGGACGGTTGATGTAGTTCACCTGCCGAATTTGAACGCTTCTTTCGATCTCCATTCTCTCCATAGGTTTTGGCCCAGGTCTTGGAGGATTACCACCATCACGCTGAGGCGGTTTCCACGTTAATTGCCTCGATGGACCTGGATGGGTTGGATAAGGTTTCCTAGGCGGTGAAGTGAGCCCTGTATCCAAGTTCTTGAATGATTGGTTTATAGGAGCCGTGATTAGGTTGGGACCGGTAGACGAGTGGATGGAATTGCTTCTAAAATTTACATTTTGTATCTCTAAGCAAGTAGAATATGCCTCCAGGAGATTCTTGGGTCGTACAATAAGCATCCTTGAAAGATCGCCGTTCAGGCCTCGGACAAACACCGCCAGGGCCCTGTTTCTGTACGTTTCCACCAAGGCCCTGGCAGTTTCCCCGATATAGGATTCCGTCTTTAATTTGTTATCCATCAGGGACAATTGATGGTTGACAGCGGCGTAGAATGCGCCTAATTTGCTGTTCTTCTGACTGAGCTGATTCAGCTGGTGTTCCATTGTCCTCATGTCACGTTTGTCTGCGTAATGCAGAGAAAGAACTTGTTTCATGCTACGCCAATCGCTGTCGAAGATATTATACGAAACCAAGGCGGAATTTGCCGGTCCACGGACTTTACCTCGGATATGTTGAAGTATCACTCGGTATATGGGTCTTTCCCTCACAATATCAAAATCCCTTAAAATGCTTTCTATCGCATGTACCCAGGATACGTATTGAGTTGGGCTCCCATCAAATACCTGTAGTTCTTTGACGCAGTCCGGACGACGGCTAATTTTCCTCAGATCGATTTCATTTCGTGGCGGATTGGGTTGCACAACTGCACTATCCCGATCTGCCTCAACATTTACTGGTACAGGTGTTGTTGGCCTACTTTCCAGAGCTTTCAGCCGCATTTCGAACCCCTTCATCTGGGCGAGAATGTTATTCACCGCTCCAGTGAGTTCAGTCAACGAATTAGTTATTTGTAAATTTGCAAATATTTAGACTAATGAAAGGGAAATCAGAAACGCTTATCTTAGGAATTATAGCTTCAAAATAAGATAATAAATATGATTATCCTTTGGAACTTCACACTTTTTTCCTCTTATATGTATATACCTATATATAGATTTTTCCTCTCGGGTTTCGGGGTGGCACAACTCACTAGCACTATTTTGCTTGGCACAATATTCTTTTCAATTTCTTCAAATAATGGTTCAGTTGTACTATGATATTTAAGTTCTTATCAATCTCTGTATATAAATTGTGCAACAGCAGAAATGTATATAATACTTTATACGTAAATAAAATATCTGTCCATTAACTTACTGGTGACATTGACTGCCTCTCACCGCTTTTATTTATTCCCCTTAACTCCAATCCTGAAATCCATCGGTCCATGCCCCATCAACTCCCATCGAACGAACAACAGCTACCATGAACCAATGTCCAGGATACTGCGCGAAGTGCACTCCGCTATTTTCGACCTACCCTGTTCTTAATCTCTTCCTTTTTTAACGACAGATGCAAAAAGGAGGCTGTTATAAGTTTGACGCCTGTGTTTCTGTGTGTCTGTCTGTGTCATCATAGCTTCTGAACCAATGGACCGATATGTATTAATGCGCTTTTTTTTTTGTTTGAAAGCTAACGTGACCGAGAGAGATCTTAACTATTGTACAATTTATGAAGATCTGTTCAGTCGTTTCAAGGTCATCAGCTCTTTTTGTTAGCTGCAGTAGGGAAGGTAGACGCAAACATATCCAACATATCTGTAACCTAACATTTGAAACACCCATGTATGTTGGTACCATTGAGCTATTTTGATGATGGATCTCGAAGGTAGGAGACGAAATCCTGAGTTGCCTATCAATTTTGGGCTCATTAGATTCATCTGACGAGGACCATAGAGTATGGGCCTATATACAGAGTGCGCCATCTCATATGGGTCGATGTAAACTTCGAAAAACTTCAACAATTTTCAACCGATTTTCATATGTCATAGCATTTTGGAAACGTCAATTTAGTACAATTTTAACCATGAATCGCTTAACACCAGAAGAATGCGCGGAAATAATTTCAATATTTATTAAAAATGAACACTCGATTGTGCTAACTCAACGTGCGTATCGTGCAAAATATCGTGATCGTGTTGCGCCCACGTCCGCGGCGTTCAAACTCATCTATTCAGTCTGTGAAGGCCAGTATTCAAGAAGACCTAAGTTTGTCATATCGACACCGTTTGCAGCAGTTAGGCATCAGTGGAACCACTTTGCGGAGAATTTTAAAGGATGATCTTTACTTATTTCCATACAAAGTGCAGATAACTCAAAGAATTTTGCCACAAGATGAGCCACGGCGCGTGGCATACGCACAAAATGTCGTTGCAATGATTAACTCTGAGCCGGAGTTCTGGCAGCAAATTTTGATGAACGATGAGGCACCGCTCTCTAGCTCAGTTAATAAACTAAATTGTCACTTCTGGGGCAGCGAAAATCCTGACATTATTCACGAAGAGCCGCTATATGATCAAAAAGTTACTGTTTGGGCCGGTGTATGCGCTAAAACCATCATTGAACCGTATTTCTTCAAAGTTTGCGATACAGTGGATGGCGATCGATATCGGTGGATGTTGGCCCATTATGTGGTCCCAGAAAGGCGTAAAAAAAGCTTATTTCACTTTTGGTTTCAACAAGACGGCGCGACATGCCATACCGCGGACAAAACAATGAAGCTTTTGCATATGAAATTTCTTGGAAGATTGGTGTCAAAAAAGGGCGATATTGACTGGCCTCCGAGATCGCCGGATTTGACTCCACCAGACTTTTTTCTTTGGGTACACTTGAAAAGCAAGAAGTATGCTAACGGCCCGAAAACAATAGAACAGCTCAAAAGAAACATTCGTACGGAAATCGCAGAAATTTCGACCGAAATGCTCGAAAATGTCATGGAGAATACGCGAAAATGAGCCCATTTTTGCATCGGCAATAAAGGCGGATATTTAATTGATATTTTTTTCAGAAATTAATCAAAATAAATTGTAAAGGTCTAAGTTGAATAAAGTTTTTGAATTTCCAAAATCGGTTGAGAATTATTGAAGTTATTCGAAATTTACATCGACCCATATGAGATGGCGCACGCTCTACTTATATATGTACATTGTTGGTTATGAAGTACGTTATTGTAGCACAACATTACAAAAAAAAAAAACAGGCGTAGGTTTGTACAAATAGTTATTATACAAGGTGGCGCAAAACTAATCACCCTATCGGAAGATGTTATAATTTTTGCAAATGGCATCGTACCTCAATCATATTTGACACTAGTGAACTAGACAGCTGCAATATACAAGAAAAATAGAGCGCTATACTTCACAAGAGCATGGAATAATTGTGTCTATATTTTTAACCAATAATCGGTCGGTGGTGTTAGCGCAGGGTGAATTTCGACGTTAATTTCCTAATCGTGTCGAGCCAGCTGGGCAAACATTCCAGCGCTTAGCTACTCGATTCGACCAGAATAGAACCACAGGAGGCCTAGCAGGGCGTGGTCGCCACCGGACTGGTAGTTCGGCTCAGAATATCGCGTTTGTGGCTGCCAATGTCGCTGAGAACGAAGAAACATCAACCAGACGACGGGCCACGCAATTGGGCATCACCAGATTTCATTAAAAGAACCAATTAATATTTTTAAGGTAAGCGTCGCCGTCGCGTCGCAGCTATATTACAAATTACTAATTTTGTGTCGGGGGTTACTTAAAATTTTTAATTTTCATTTCTTTTTGACATTCAATTACAAACCTATGTATTAGTACGAATTTCCTTAATGTTTTCATGTTATGTAATGTATATTCAATCCTAGGACTGTTTCCAGGTTTCATAGAACCCTAAAAAAAATCCTTTCAAGAATAGCTTCCGCTTTCTAGCTTTGAATTTATTCAAAAATTATCTTTCTTATTTCTCAACAAACAAGCTTCACAGATAAATGTTTCATCAAATTACTTTACGTTCTTTTCTATACAGAGGTCTCCACATATGTCAAAATAAGATGCTCCCAGTCTCTTATTTCACAGCATTAAACCTCTGATTTAAATTTTTGGACAGTACCGTCGCAGAGCGACAAGACTTGTTCTCCGTTTACGCCTACATTTGACACAACTGACCTAATTCAATTCCTGAACTATTTTCTGACCTATAAGACCACTGGTACTAGTAAACGTCACCGCTTTAAATTCGAACTGTTTAAAGTAATCCTTTGCTTAAACGTGATCTAAACATATTTTATGAGACCTGATTAGGGGCGTTGGAAACTTTGTCTGTTTTCTCATTCCTTCTAATTTGCTTTTCATGTACTGATATTTCCAGTCTTTCCTAACCGACGTGTCATGATCACCAATCATATTCGCAACAGGTCCAGGTTTAAAAAGCCTATAGGTCATTCATTCTTAAAACTAACTGAGAATGGGTTAGTTCAAGTTCTAATTCACCCATTTTCAGAACTCTTACTTTTAAATACTCATAGATCCAAAAACATTGCAAAACAGAGGAAACTGCATTACTGACTGCTGTATAAAATATAATTTCTGCGTCAAATATTCACTCTATTCAAAATTTAAAAATGACACTTTACAACGGTCTTCATGAAAAGTCCTAGTCGAGGACAATTAGATGATCCCAGAAAGTATCAGTGTCAGCAGCACTTAACCAAACTAAGCCCGACTCACGACAAGTTAACAAACTGCACTGGAGATACAAAGAAAAGCAAAAGAAAAAAAAAGAAAAAAACGATGTCAATGCAAGGGTCATGACCACAAATGCATTTGTTCCACACAAAGCGCCTACATGCAACCTCCTTTCCCACCCTCTCCTGTGTTTTTATCCGCTTAGTGAAACAGGAAATGTAGACGAGAACTTCAATCAGACAAGTGAAACCGAAAAAGACACAGAAACCGTCCTCATGTATACGTAGGGCATTCTTGGAGGAGGCCTTTTCATGTTTGCCGCACCGTAAACACCCATTCGTTTGAACTCGTGTTATGTGTCGTCATCATGTGCCGCATCTTCCCGCAATCCCTTTGCCAACGGCCCATGCAGATGTACGTTTCGTCAAATTGAAGAGTACCTACACCAGAATCGACCACAAGGAAATCCATAAATGTAACCCGAACAACAAAAATTACTCCTTTGAATATGCAGCCGAGTAAATGGCTTTTAACTTTGTGCCGGACAGTCTTAAGGGACGGGATGGGAATGGGTGCTTTCAATATGCAGCATACGAGGAAGATAACTAAATCCTGCTGCACATGGATATGGACACGGATCGGTGGAGATGGAACCGAGGCGGATGAGTTGGCGGCAGCCTCCCCACCGCCCTGATTTTTCTATTTTTAACCCATTTCACGTCGTCATAGTTGGTCGTCGGCATAAACCTAAAGCAAAGAGTCGAATGAACATGTGTTAGCTGCCGCTGTTGGCTGTTAGCATAAGATCTGCTGCAATTTTGTTTCTTTTTTTTTTGTATTCCTTTCCTGCCGCAACACATGACCAAAGAGTAGTAGGGAAATACGAGTATTTTATGGTCGTTTGAAGTCTTAACTGCAGGCAAACAGGCAAACAAAGTTCTGTCGTTTGGCCACTAGGTCCGTTTGCCTGTCTATCTTCTTTCCACTCGTCTTCTGGTGCAATTGGTCTCGCTGACAAAACACATGGAGTCAACTCGAGTCGATTTAATTTGATGTGTTCAAATACTAGATACACATATTCAAGCGTACAGCGCACATACACTCGCAACTCGTGCCTCCAAGCCGAGAGACTTTGTTAATGTTATTACCAGAGTGGCATGGTCTTTGAAAATGATTTCAAAGCCAGAGAGGTGACAGGAAGGAAAGAGGAAAAGTTGGGAAAAAGGAGAAGAGATATCCGAAATCATTCATTCATTTGGTTTGGATTGGGATAGATGGTGTAGGAGCAGCGCCCTGTGTGACGGGCAGATGTGTGCTGCAAGTGCATGTGGATGGGTATGTGAGTTGTAATTAAGTTGCGGGGCTTCGTGGGGTACACAATATTATAACAAATGGTAATGAAAAGGAATTATTGCTGTTTGTGTGGGTAGACCACGGAATTGCAGTTAAGGTGGATATTCGGATGGAACACCCCTAAATTGGTGAATGGAAACTTCGAGGAACTAATTTATTAATAGAACAATATGCAGTTAAGGGTTGATGGCTTGCGACGCACAAGATAATAACCGTGGACTTCCTAAAGAATGTACCTCATTCGCCTTAAATCTCGTAGAGCTCATCAACTTAATAAAACTTCTTGTTCCAAACTTTATTGACAAACAGGAAACGTACTCGTACTTGGATACGAAATCAGGAACGTGTGGTTCTTTCATCTTGTTATTCGTGCTATTGTTGTTAATTAACTCGCACCGAAGGAAGAGTTTTTGGAAATCGTTTCTATCATCATTATCATCCCTACATATTGGGAGATGAAAGAGGTTTTGTTTGGAATAATCTGGAACGAATCCCCTATGTTCCAATATCTAAGATCCTATCAGCGTGTCAGCGCTATTTTTAGGTGTGTTGTTTTCGATTTGGATTATGAAAGGATTAGGCTAATTACAACGTGAATGAAAGTTTCTTATTTCAGTTTCGGAAACAGATTTGCATGAGGTCGTGAAGTTTGCCAAAAGAAAGATATGGAATCAACCTAATTAGAACTATTAAGCCTAGCTCATCAGAAAAGTGGAAGAAAAGAATAGAAAGTTTGTTCAGAGACGAGGTAACGCGAATGTTGAATGTTTTACCGGTCACTATGTACTAGCCTCGAAAAATAGCTCCTTGCCATTAAAAATATTGTCTGACTCACATCCTGAAGCCGTCAAAAAGATTCCTCGAACTTCATATCAAACAAAAACAGTCCCGTGCACCCTCATCAATATGAGTATCGTAATGAACGATAAATCGAGAAAGACCTGCAAAATCTAATTGAACATATACAGGGTGTCCCACGAGCAGTGTGCCAAAAAGCTAGAGCGTGTAGGTCTGGTCAAAACAAGAAAAAAATCGTATGGGAGGGGGGGGTCTATTCCCCCCCGTTTAGCCGGGAGGGACAATTTTCTAAAAAATTGACTTAATTTGGAAAAAAAGCGACTTCAATCCGCTCTTTCAGTTGTTCCAAAGATACTATTTCCACTGCGTAAACATAATTCTTCATGAATTCCCACACATAAAAATCTAGAGGAATTAAATCTGGTGATTTTCACTTCTTCCGATCCAACGGTCATTAAAATGATCATCCAGCCAGTTTCTAACCCGTAAGCTGTAGTGTGCTGGTGCTCCATCTTGCTGGTAGATTAAATTATCTGCTATGGCCAATGGAACGTTGTCCATCAAATCGGGCAAAGGTCTCGTAGGAACTGCAGGTATGATTCTCCATTAATAACGGCATTCGAAAACCGGGGCCTGATTACAGTTTGTCCAACAATACCAAGCCAAACATTATAGCTAAAGCGGTGTTGTGATTTATTTTGTTTTTTGTTGTGTGGATTGGTGCTACTCCAATGATGCAAATTGTGGAAGTTAGTAACCCTATCTCTGGTAAACTGTACTTCATCCGTCCAGAATATCCTTGCAAAATAGTTTCGTTCAGTTTCATCTCGAAGCAGTAATGATCGACAAAATTCTGCTCTCAAAAACTTGTCGTTTGAGGTGAGTTCCTGAACTGGCCTAAAATGGTACGGGTGTAAGTTTTCGGTATGAAGCACTCTCCATACTCTAGATTTGGGCACTCCAAGCATAATAGCTATCCTCCTTGTACTAAGGGAGGGATTACGTCGGACCAAATCCAAAATTCTTTCATCTAAGATTCCTGATCCATCTGTAACTGATCTTTCGCTTCTTCGATGCTCTAGCACTCCGTGCTCTCGCAGACGTCGGTGGATTCTTGAAAACATGCTACGACTGAGACACCTCCGATTGGGATATCTTTCAGCGTAGAGTCTTTCGGCTTCACGATCTCGACCATTAGCTAAACCGTAGCAGAAGTGCATGTCCGTTAATTCTTCTCGAGAGTATGAGTTTGACATCGTAATGTGTTGATGAGTTAACATCCAATTTGGAAATGGGTTTTTATTAAAAATGCGATGACTTTTATTCCACCTTTTATATCCATGACTTTTATATCACCCACTTTTTGGCCTAGCGCGTGCATGTACGGGGAATATAGTGGTCCGAAAACGATTTCGGACTAATCTTGTACGCACTAAATGTAGATATCGGCTATAACCACACATGTGTGCAGCATGTCATTCGATAGATCTAGGTCTGTAGATGAGCCATAAATTATCAAATGAAATTGTTTGATTGAAAAATAGTGAGAAATAAGGTAATAAGTAAAGTTTAGAAAAGTGCCATGCGGAGCGAGAGCAAGGTTGATAAAACAACAAATTTGCTCGCTCGATCAAAAATTTTCAGTAGCGGAGTTAAGCCCGCGCATACTGATCTGCCTAGTTTACATTTGGGTTGCAAATATTTTGTTTTTCAATAAAGAAAAATTGCGGTTTTATTGTATTAAGGTCCTAGCGGGTAGAACCCATCGGCGGCGGGCGGACCCAGAAGAAATTGGCAGGTCAGTTTTCAGGCGTTATCAACGAAAAAAAAAGGATTAATCCAGGGTTATTCCAATACTGTATCACTTTATTGTTTCCTCATAAAACTCCGAATTTTTTAAAAATGTTTCATACATTAATTTGCCTACAAGTCCAGACGCGTTAAAACCAAAAAAAAAGGTTTTTCTTAGAAAAAAGTGGTTCGGGTTTTTTTTTAATTTCTCAAAAACTACAAGACATTTTTGCATCTGGTTTCCTGTCTCTAACTAAAAACTAACAAGGGAATTGAATTTTTGAAAAAAAATTAGTACTTAATTACATACAATTTTGAAAAAAAAATAGTTCGAACATTGTTTTTTTCATTTTTTTTTTCAAAATTTTGAGCTTGAAAATTTATTTCTCAGAAACTATTCCTTAAAACAGCTTCGTTTAAAAACAAGATGAAAGAAGATGTTTCTGGCTTTACAAAAAAGTATATCACGGCATTGTGGATGTAACTGTTGATTTTTAATATTTTTTTTTCCAAATTAAGTCAATTTTTTAGAAAATTGCCCCTCCCGGCTAAACGGGGGGGGGGGGGGGGGGATAGACCCCCCCGTCCCATACGATTTTTTTCTTGTCTTGTCCAGACCTACACGCTCTAGCTTTTTGGCACACTGCTCGTGGGACACCCTGTATAAGTTCCTTTATATAAGAAGGAATTAAACAATATTGGCAACGAATCGATCAAGAGCGCCCTGTCTCAAGCCATAACTACATCCGAAGTATCGTAGGATTGCTCAAAAAATAAGGTGGCTTTTTTGTTATTGTCGAAAAATATTTTTAACCCCCCTCAGATATAATAAACTTGGGTCACGACATTTTTCAATTCTCAAAGAACATCTGATATGCGCTTTTTGGTATAACCTTGGAGTTCAAGGCGCTGCATTTTTCATCTCCTTAATCATGGCATGAGTGTTTTCAGTTTTGAAAAGAGAAAAAGAAAACGTGGCAGGGGACCAAGTTAGAGTACGATGAATAGGGTGGCTGAAGCATGATTACGATATGTTCTTAGCCAAAAAAATACGCACAAACGTATTCATATTGCTTCAAGCAAACGACGCATAACTTCAAGGTAATATTCCAATTAATGATACGACCTTCCAAAAAGAACCCATGATGGATCACGCCATTGTAATCAGCGAAAACAGTGGACAAAAGTTGCACATTTGACTGAACCAGGTGTGCTTTTCTTGGCCGTTGCTCTTCTGGTCGCTTGACTGGGGATGGTTTCCACATCGTAACCATATATGTACCTATGTTTCGTCAACAGTGCTGACCCTTTACAACAAATCTGAATCATCATTCATGTCATTCAACAACTCCTGAGTGATGCTCATGCGACAGTTTTTTTTTTGGTCAAAATTTCATGCCCAAAATATCCGAAGAAAAATATATGTCATAAGCCAACCGATATGTCAATATCCTCAGCAACTTTTCTCCTAGTGATTCGACGATTCTTCATAACAATTCTCTTCACGGCTTTTTCATCCGTTGTTGACGTGGTGGAGCATCGTTATTAACATCTTTTCAGCCTACAGTAAAGGGCTTGTACTACTTAAATACTTTTTTTTTCGCACAGAGTTGACTCGCCAAATGGGCAGTGAACATTTCAAGTACATTGAAGAACTTAATTTTATATTTCAAATTTTCAAAACTTAGAAAACAGATTCTTTGATCCATTTTTTTTCTCAATAGCAAAAAATCGCCAAGTACACAAAAACATATCTTACCTTTTTATCTATAAATCGCGAAATTCAAAAAGTCACTTAATTTTTTGAACACACCTAGTATAAAGTAACCGATCTCTGTTATGAAGTCATTGAATGTGCTAAAGACTGTGTGATGATTCTCACAGGCCTGTGTTAAGTAGAAGCCTGGAAAGACATGCAAACTGCTCTGCAATTCATCTATAGGTATAACTGCTGCGTTTAAATAACCCAACTAGGAAAGTCTTAGCACTATTCCACATGGCGTTAATGTATGGGACTTGATCATAAGCTCAGCTTGAACCCTGATATAAATAATAAAATAATAAAAAAAACTAAGGCAGCCAAGGAACTATTATCCTGTCCCCCAGTGAGACACTGGGGAATGGAACTACAAGTAATTTTCTGGTTATATACCACGATAATGAAACCCGTTACTACCTATGTCTCTGTAGTATGATGGAAGAAACCCGGCCAGGAAACTATAATCAGCAAATCTCGGCGTCTTAAAAAAACGTATCGGCAAAACAGGCGTCATACTACTTTTTACAAGAGTGGCTCGAGAGGCACTGATTGGTCTTATTGTATAATACTTTACATACACATCAAAACAAGAAACACATTTACGCAGCACGGTAAGATGGATCCATGGGTTTGGAATAAGCGCTCGTGTGGTCTTGGTGATATTCGTGATGCTGCGATTCTTTATGATGAGCGAGGGTCTACCTCATTATATCGAATACACTATCTGTAACCAAACTTGGTCAATTCTGTGGACAAGGTCTGGTGGCTACTAGAGTTAGCTACAAATCGCACGGAAAAATTGAACACTTCGTCGTGGCGTCTGCTTACTTCCCCTACGACTCGGTGCTGCCTCCGCAACCGAAGGCGATTTCTGAACTCGTACAGTACTGTGAAACCAGTACAAGACTGGACTGATCATCTGTTGCGATTCTAATGCTCAAAATATTGTTTGGGGCAGCAGCAAATGTAATTGGAGAGGAGACCATATTTTAAACTTCACTCTTTCATCTGACCTTGTCATCAACAATGTTGGCTCTCAACCAACCGGCGAGACGACAGCCCTGTCTAAAAATTATTTAAAAAAAAAAAAAAAAAAAAACGGACTGGGTACGGCTTAGAGAGGAGCTTGAGAAATCCACTCAAGCCCTACCTAGACTCAGAACAAGGCAATAGGTAGAGGATGCCGTTCATTACCTGAGTAGCACCATCACAACTGATTTGAATTCGCATGTCCTGTTTAAAAACCTCCCTGGTGGAACGCTGAGCTCCGATGTCTTCGCAGAGAAGCCAAAAGTCTCCTGAATAGATCGCTTAAATCGAACTCGGAAGATTACTGGAATAAGTATCGGTCGAAGCAAAAGGAATTTAAGAAATTCATTCGTAGATTTAGATTTAGATTAAAATGGGGGGAGGGACAATGTCACCTAATAATGCGGCCTCTGATGGGCCTATTGTGATGTCCCCCATTTAGAGTTCACTCAAAAATCTTGAGCTCATCATAAAACTTATTATGCTTTTGAGCTAACTACCAGCGATTTTCTCTACTTCAAAATAATGCCTGCTTAGGTGTTTGTGTCATGTACTGATGAGCCAGTTACAGTGGCACAGTACGTGCTCTGCTGTTTCTACCTCTTCGTTACACATTCTGCAGGTGTTATCTTGTGTGATGCCCATGGTTTTAAGATGTTTGTTGACCGGGTAGGGTACAGTGAGAAATTCTGTGACTATACGAATCTGACTCCTAGAAAATACATATAAGGAGTTGTTTCGTTTTTTTAAGGGAAGTGGTTGGTAGGAACATCTTGGCTTGTCTGCTACCTTCCGTTTGTGTTCAGTAGTGGTTGGCGGTGTTCCTCAACCATTCCTTTATGTAGCATTTTATGGTGCTGATAGGTATGCCGCAGAATGATCTTGGCATCATGAATGGTAAAGTAGAGCCTTTTCTTACTAATTGGTCTGCTTTTCGTTTCCTGTATGGCCACTGTGTCCTGGTATCCACATGAGGTGAACTCTGTTTGTGTTGGCCAGCTGGCATAATAGTTGTAAGCATTCCCATACCAATTTAGAGATGACTTCATAGCTTTTGAGGGCTAGAAGTGCAGCCTTGCTGTCAGAGAGAACAAAAATGTTTTTATTGGTTATAGCTGTGTTTATATTTTCTCTGAGGCAGAGGTCAATTGCGAATATCTCTGCTTGAAATACGGAGTTGTATCTGTCTATGCTGTGATAGATGTGTGTTTCATGTGTGATGTGTGTTGTGTGTTAGCTCCATATACTCCAGCCACAACACCTACGTTCGTTTTGGATCCATCTGTGTACAATACATAGGATTGACGATCGAAGGAAGGTCTATTTTGCTCCCAGGTTTTTTTGTTTTTTAGTTTCGCGCCAAGAGATGTGGAATCTTGGATCAAGATGCTGGTAGCCCGGGCTACCAGCATGCACGATTCGCGGAATATTGTGCTCCTTTTTCCAAGCGCCTACGTACTAAGCGACACCTCTGCACTCCTTAAACACTCTCCCCGCGAGACTGCCGTTAGGTGTTTCTTCGCGGGGCTGGTAAGCGGTTTATGCTCTATTTCGAGCAGTGAGCTCTTTTGCCCTTCTCTCTGCTTCGGCCTGTCGTACAGCGCAATGTACGAACATAGCTCGTTCCAGTTATCTACCGAGTCCATCATGTAGGTGACCAGATTTTCGGGGCTTGATAAGTTTACCGCTTGCCTGTCCTGCGCGAAACGACTACAGTCAAAACTGCGTGTTCTGCGTCCTCCTCAGCATTTGGGCATTGTGGACACCTTGGAGAATAATCATGTCCAAATTTGTACAGATACTTTCTGTAGCCGCCGTGTCCACACAGAAACTGCAAAAGGTAGTAATTACAGTCTCCTATGGTTCTTGATGTTCAAGTTTTAATAACGGGAATGAGCCTGTGCGTCCATGTTCCTTTTGTGGAGACATCCCATCTAGCTTGCCACGTTATTATGGATGCTGCCCGTTCTTCTTCTTTTATGCGCCTGGCCTCATGGGCTCGTCTACCAGGATGTCGATGGGTAGCATTCCTGCTATGACGAACGCTGCATCATCTGAGATGGTCCTAAATCCGCTGATTGTTCTTATCGCGCAAAGTCTATAAACTGACGTCATCATCCATTTCAGTCGTCTGCCTGCGAGCGCACCAGCCCATATCGAAGCAGAGTACAGTAGAACTGAACTGACTATCTTTGAGGTTTATCAAGCGTAACTCCTAGGTACTTCACAGATTTCTTAGACCTGTCTGATCGCCGACTAAAAAGCTCGCATGTTCCAGCTTCTTACGGCTGGCTATGAGCACAGCCTCCATTTTGTGGGCCGCTAGTTCCAGGCCGGCACTTACCAGCCAATCTTTCACCTTAGAGATGGCTGTGTTCGTGGCAACCTCCACTTCCTATATATGTTTGGCCACTGTGACAATGTCGTCAGAAAAGCCGGTGATTTGTACTCCAACGGGAAACGCTAGTCGTAGAACGCCATCATACATAATGTTCCACAGTCGTGATCCAAGAACTGATCCCTGCGGAACTCCCGCCGTTATGATATAGAACTTCAAGCCTCCTGTTGTTGAAGTAGTCAATGACTACCTTCAACAAATAGGAAGGGGAACCCATGGCAATTAGGGACATTTGTATGTGCGTCCAGTTCGCTGTGTTAAAAGCATTTTTAACGTCCAGCGTAACTACTGCAACAATATTTCCTCTCTCCCCCTCTTCACCTCTTTCCTTGGATGGCATCTACGGACAGGTCTACCACCGTTGATAGTCCTTTTCTGAAGCCGAACTGGTTGTTTGACAGAGCACTATTAGCTTCCGCTACCACCAGTAACCTACCATATATAATCCGTTCCATTTTCTTCCTAGTGTGTCTAATAGGGTAATTGGGCGATACGAGGACGGTTTTCCAGGTGGCTTTTTACTTTTAGGCAGTAGTACCAAGTGCTGCAGTTTCCACTGTGTGGGAAAGACTCCCTTTTGTAAATATATCACCAAAATGTGCTGGGAGGCGTCTGGCCTGGCCTTAATCGCCGCTTTGAGGGCCTTATTTGGGATGCCATCAGATCCGGGTGTTTTGCTGTTTTTCACCTTAGAGACAGCTTTGTATAGCTCCTCTAGAGTAATTAGAGGGATCTCCGCTATGCTGATCCTTGCCGTGCTGCTACTGGTAAGCGGTTGCCCCGTAGAAAGAGGTGTTCTACTATTTGGGTGAGCATTTCAGGGTTTGTTATCGGCGGACCCCTATTATTTCTCTTCCTTTTTTTAACCACTCTGTATGCTTTATCCCAGGGGTCTTTATCGGCCTCCTCGCAGAGTTTTCTGAAACAATTTGCTTTGCTTTCTTCAATAGCTTTCGCCAACTCACCTTGGATTAGCTGCTCTTGGAAGTCTGGCCTGTTTCTGGATCGTTGGGATTTCCCTCTTAGCCTCTGGATATCCTCGTTCCATCAGTAGCATGGAAAGCCCCTTTTGCTAGATTTCCTCCTGGTCATAGCTGCGTCACATGCTATAGTTAACGCCTGCTTCAACTGCTTGGGGACTGCCTCCGCGGATGTGCCATTATCCACGGTCACACCTCTTAGGATCTCTTCAAAGACATCGTTATCAAAGGGGGAGTCCTTTCACTTGGGTCCTGCTTGGTTTGGACGCTGACTGCGTTTTCTGTCGCCGATATCCATTATAATGGCTTGGTGGTCGTTGTGCGTGTAGTCCTCGCTCACTCTCCATGTTGTTGTTTTTCGTGAGAGAGTAACCCACAAAGGTACTCTTCCCCGTTGGTCCGTGTGTCTGATACCCCACTCTGTGGACCAAGGGTTGAAGTCTCCCGCAATTATAATTGGGTGTTTACGTCCTGCAAATAAGCGATCAAATTCTTTAAATGATACGAATGATTGCTCCCAGGCGTGGCGAGAGGGAATTATGACCTTAAAGTTTTGGCTGAAATTATACCTTGGAACACAATTGTCTATATGGAGTACGCCTGTTTAGTTCATTAAGAATGTCAGGATGAAAAAGCCTAGAATTAGAGTCATCCTCCGCGATGGGCGAATATAGTTGTTTCTATTTTAAGTTGGAGGTGAACGGGTGGTAGGTCCGTGATGACTTCTAGCGCTGCTGTGGGGGTTGTTCTCATGGCTCCTGTAATACAGATACAAGCTAGTATTTGTAGTTTGTTAAGCTTGGCTTTTACTAATGTTTGTGAGAATATAGCCAGGGAGATATCTTGGGATTAATGCCCCAAGTTTTTCCAGTAAGACTTTTGCTGGTCCATAGAGAGATCCTGGCTTTCTCAATAGTTTTGGGTGATGTGAGAGTTCCAAATGAGCTTGTCGCCTAGTGTTACTCCTAGATATTCGGCTTCGTTTGAGAACTCTATTTTTCACCAAATAGAGCGGATTTTTTAAGTTTATGTATACTTCTTCTTTTGGTGAAAGCGACTTTTTTTAGGGTTGACATTTAGTCCAACTTTTATGCACCAGCTCGCAACAAGATAGAGCGCTCCTTGGAGGAGTTTCGAGATTGTGTCTTCGAATTTTCCTCTAATTAGGATTACATCAGCATAGCTTTGGATATAGAAGCAATTGTTGCTGGGTGTGCTAATCAGCTCATTGACTACCATGGACCATAGGAAGGGTGAGAAAACCCCGCCTTGAGGGCAGCCTTTCGTGGTTTTTACTAGTGATGTTACGGAGGTGGTTTTATCGGAGTCGGAATCGGAAGCCTCATACTGACCTCCGCGGAGTCGGAGTTGGATCGGAGGCGGAGGTCAAATTATTAAAAAATAAATTTGCAGAATTTAAATTTTTATTAAAAAAGAAGATAAAAAATACAAAATTGTATTGTAACTTAAAATAATATTGTTTGTATAGACAAAATTACAGACTAATAGTTCAATTTTAAAATGGGTAAATTATATTTTATAAACAGTAACTTAGCTGCTTTATCGCCTTCCAATCTGTTCCGTAGTGGGCTATAAATCAAACCAGCTCCACTGAATAGTTGTTCGCTTGGAACAGACCCTGGTGGGGCCGACAAAAATTGTCGCACGATTGGCTTTAGAACCTGGAACCTTGTATTCACTTTCCACCACACCAAAGGATCTTCTGTCCACTTGAGACGCTTTTCTCTATTAAATTCCTTTAAAAGCGCTCTCCAAATGAAAAGTTTGTTACCCGCAGCAGAATCAGTCTCGGAACTATCCTCCTCTTCATCACTGTCCATGAGAATATTGGCCAGACAAGAATGGAAACTGACGGTCGTGCTTTGAAACGTTCGAGACTGAGAACTAGTGGCGGGCTCATCCGATTCAATTCTTGACCTTTTATTTACAGAAGAATCGCAATCCTTTCCCCGTGTCTCCGTGTCAAGTTTAGTAGTTTCAGTACAGTCTAACTTATCAAGCAAATGCAATAATTGGGATTCCACCTGCTCTTTAACAACTTCATTAAAAGATTTTAGCTTATAACGCGGGTCTAAGTATGTTGCTAGTGCGAATAAATTATTAGTGTGTAGTTCACCAAATTTTGAGTTTAGGTCATTAATTAAATTTGTGATTATTATTATTATTACATTCGGTCTAGTTTCGGATAATTGCATTTGAAGGTTCTGTTTGAGCACGTGAAGTAAAGGAATTACAGAAGAAATGCTGGCTTTGCTATCACTCATATTTCTGGTGACTTCTTCAAATGGCTGTAACACTGTTACCAATCCATCGAGGTGTAACCATTCTTCCGGCGAAATTTGTGGAATTTTTTGCTTGCTAGCATATAAGCAGATCGAATCCTTGATCTTAATCAAAGGTTCTATCATATAAAAGGTACTGTTCCACCTAAATATTATATGAATAAAAGCGGATTAGATTAGAATAGAAGAATTCAATAGTTAATGATAATTTAGTAGTAATACCTTGTACTACAATCCTGTATTACACCCAAAGGATGCTGGTTAAGTTGTTCTTTTTGATTTTTTTGTAATTCAGACTGTGCAATTAGTGAGTGACTAAAATGTGTCGCTATGTTTTTGCATTTAGCTATTAAAGTTGTGATATCGTTGTCTTTGCTCAAAGCATTTCGAACACAAAGCTGTAGTTGATGTACAGTGCAATTCACATCAGGAATATTGGTTAACTGCATTGCTCGTACCATATTTGACCCACCGTCACGAATACAGCAGTGAATTGTATCAGCTTCTATTTCCCACTCATGCATTATGTACCTAAGCTCTTCAGCGATTATATCCCCAGTGTGAAGTTCATACAGCGGTTGACATTTTAATACAACTCTTACGTGTTCTAACTCTTCGGTTATTCCATGTGTCGTTAAACTTAATAACGATACATTAGCACTTGGCTCAGACCAAATATTCGTGGTGATTGACAATTTATGGAAGTTTTTCAGTAATATGACAATTTTATTAGCAATTTTAGAATATAATTCGTCACAAATATTGTCAGTGAAAAATTGGCGTCCTCTCATATTGTAATTTGGCACAATATTTTGAATGAGCCGGCGAAATCCTAGACTTTCTACAAAACTGAAAGGAAGGTCGTCTAAGACGATCATTTCGGAAATTAATTTATCAATTTCTTTAGATTTAGAATGTGACGCATCCCATTTTTGCCTCTTATTTAAGATGTCGTGCAATGATACCTGTTTTTTAGCTTCTTCTAATGGAGTTTTTGAGACACTTTCAGTAACTAATTTTTTGTTTTTCTCAAGTTTCAAAATTTCTTTCCTGGAATATTTTTTTTCACAAACATTGTACTTCGCCGTATCCGAATCAATTTCGCTAAAATAGTTCCATATTACACTTGTTTTAGGCTTCATAGTTAATAAAGTCTAGTTAATAAACAGCAAGTTATCTGTTTACTAAACCAACACTAATCACAAACTCACGCGTCTCACGCATGTACTCTAAACTTCAATGCAAATCTACTAATGATGTAAACAAATACAAGAGTGAAAGCTCAGTTGTATTGTAACATGTCGCAACACGATCACTCTTTGTCGTTCGTGTTCGTCGGTCGTTAGTCGTTACCGAGGGAGGTCCGAAAAACCTCCGTTGTGATTATATCGGAACCGGAGCCGGATTCGGAGGTGAAATTTAAACCGGAGGTTCTGACATATCGGATTCGGAGTCGAAGCTCCGTTTCATCCCTAGTTTTTACACTGATTTTATCATTGCCTAGTTAGGTGTTTGTTTTCCTTTTACTAAGCATTTGTTGAATCCATCTGGATGTGGTATTATCTACCCCTGTGCTGAAGATAAACCATTGTATTTGGGCACCCTCAATATGAAGAAAGCAGCCTATCGCAATTTCTTTGTCGCTTAGGGATTTATTGATCCGAGCTATTAGTTCTTGAAGAGCAGGCGTGGTTGATTTCCCAGTGTGGTAGGCACATTGTTTATTGTGAGGTAGTGATATTTTGAGAGGACTGACTCTAATATGTCTATCCAGTATTTTTTCCATTGTTTTTAGGAAAAATTAGGTAAGTCTTATCGATCGGTATGAATTGGCCAGGTCCGTAGGTTTGCGGTCTGCTTTGGGGAAACATTTTACCATTACCTCGTTCCAGCTTCTCAGTATATACCCCCATGCATCCTGAACCTGGTCCTGAAGATGTTAATTAGCATGGTGATGATTTGCGCACTTCTTTTCGGAAGGAGAGCTGGGAAGATATTATCTTCTCCAGGAAATTTGAATGGGTCAAAGAAGTTTATGGCCCATTTTATACTTCCTTCATGAAAAATTGCAATTGATATCTTCCAGTCCTCCTTGTGGGTCTGGTTGCCCTGATCTGCGAAGGTATATTGGGGAGAGTGGAAGGGAAGATGTTGGAGTCTGGGAAGTGGCGTCTCACTGATGCCAAGCACCTAGAGATGCCTGGCAAAAGTGTAATGGCCCGTAATGACGCCCGTTAGCCTTCTGCAGTCATTTCTCCTTAAGGATAAGAAGAATGTTGCGGACTTTTTACAGACGTCAGGGCGTACGCGCTTATTCATCCTGCATCCTGGATATTCCCTCCATCTGCGACTGTGTACGTTAAAGACCCAGTCATTGATGTCAGATTTAACCGTTGAAGCTGGTAGACCTAAGGCGGGTTCAGGCCCTGAGAAACTCTCCTCTGAGCCTTTTCTAGCGAGTTCATCGGAGATCTCGTTTCCTGGGATTCCAGAGTGACCTGGAACCCATACAAGCCTAAGTGAATTTAGTCTTCCGACTTTGTTCAAAAAGGTCTTGAGTTCATGCACTAGTTTGGAGTTGGACAGAGGATTGGATACAGCTTTGAGTGCAGCTTGGCTGTCACTGCAGACACATATGCTCTTTCCCCTCCTCCTGTGTTTCACAACATAGTGCGTGGCCATTGGGATTGCGTAAATCTCCGCCTGGAAGACAGACGCATATTTTCCTAACGAGAAGTGCAGTCGAATGTTTTCGCGCTCGAAGAAAACTCCAGCGCCGGATCCCTGACCAGTCCTGGAGCCATTTGTGAAGATGCGAAGACATTCTATTCATTCTATTCCAGGTTCAGTGTCTGGCCAAAGCCAGTCCTGACGCCAAGGAAATGTGACTGTGTAGTTACAGCGCAGTAGGATGGCAGGTGTCATTGCGTCAGAAGGCATATCCATGAGACAGTGATCGTAGGATATTTCTCTCTCAAGTACACTTTCACTCCACTGCGAGTTGTACCAAAGACCATTCCTCTTTAGGCGAGAAATAGTTTTCAGTGCACACCCTCTGATATATATGTCAAGGGGTGGAAGGTTCATCATAGCATCTAAAGCAGCTCCCGGTGTGCTGGGGAAAGCCCCCGTGCAACTGAGGCAGACCGCTCTTTGGAGTTTGGTGAGTGAAGCCACAGCGTGTTTTCGTGTCAGCCTGCTCCACCAAACAACCGATGCATATGAGATTATCGGTCTTATCATTGCCGTGTAGATCCAAAGGACCTTTTTCGGCGATAAGCCCCATGTTTTGCCAAAGGCACCTTTGCATTGCCAGAAAGCTGACAGCGCTTTGGTGGTTTTGGACTCGACATGTTTTGACCAGAGAAGTTTGTTATCTAGAATGACTCCCAGATACTTAGCTTCCTTGGATATAGGGATGGGAATGCCTTTTAACACCAGCTGAGTAATGCCAGTTGTTTTCCTCCTTCTCGTGTAGAGAACGACATCAGTCTTAAGAGGATTAACCGACAGCCCATTTCTCGTGCACCAGTCTTCGATCACGTTTAGCGCCGCCTGCGCTTTGAGACAGACATTCGCTAAACATGAGCCGACAGAGAGAACAGCAACATCATCCGCATAGGCCTGGGCATATATTCCAGAGGCATTGAGAGCATCCAGCAGAGAGTCGACCACCATGCACCATAACAGCGGAGACAAGACGCCACCTTGCGGGCAGCCCCTGTTTACTCCAGACTTGACACAATGTTCGAGGCCTGCATCAGCGATCAGTGTCCTGTGCACGAGCATTGCTTTGATCGACAAAACCAGTGCTTCATCTACGCCATGCCGTCTAGCAGCATTACACATGCTGTCAAAAGTAGCGTTATCAAAAGCTCCCTCAATGTCGACAAAAATGCCTAGTACGTACTCTTTCCTTTCGAGAGCGCATTCAATTCTCCCAACTAGGTTTTGAAGCGCAGTCTCACAGGATTTTCCGCGCTGATAAGCATGTTGCATGTCCGACAGAGGATGCATTCGAAGGGAAATTTTGCGCACGTGCAACTCTACTAATCTTTCCATGCTTTTCAGTAAGAAGGATGTTAGACTGATGGGTCTGAAACTCTTGGCTAGTGAGTAATCCTCTTTCCCTATTTTGGGAATAAAGACCACTTTCACCGCGCGCCAAGGAATAGGTATGTAGGCAAGTGCCAGGCTAGCAGTGAAAATTCTTTTCAGTGTAGGAAGCAGCTGTCTTATACCTTTTTGCAGCATAACGGGGTATATCCCATCAGTGCCCGGCGACTTAAGGCCATCGAAGGATGCCACAGCAAATTCAATGGCCTCAGTAGTTGCCACGCGTGACGCAACATACCAGCTACGCCGAGTTGTTTTCATCGCTACAGCCGCAGTATACAATAAGGGAGTGTGCAACGAGCCGATGACAGTCTGATTTCCCGGAAAATGGGTCTGAAACAGTAAACTAAGAGTTTCTGCTTTAGACTCGGTAAAGGTACCATCAGACTTTCTGAGTACCTCCAGCCTTGTCGATTTTTCTCGTTTGAGGACTTTAACCAACTTGCTGGTCGCGCTCAGGGATTTGATCTCTTCGCAGAAGGACTTATAGGAATCATTCTTCGATTTTCGAATAAGCTTCTTATATTCCTTCTGCTTCGATCGATATTTATTCCAGTCATCTTCCGAGTTCGATTTAAGCGATCTGTTCAGAAGACTTCTGGCTTCCCTACGAAGCGAGCTCAGCATTCCACCAGGGAACCGGCTTCCTGTTGGGAGATTTTTTGACAGGACATTCGAGATCAAAACATTTGGTGATGGCGCTGTTCAGGTTATGAACTGCATCCTCCACCGATTGATTAGTTTTGAGTTTAGGCGGCTTGAGTGGATTTCTCAAGCTCCACCCTAAATCGCACCCAGTCTGTTTTTCTCGGATTCCGCTTGGGCTGCGAGGGGGAGATCCCGCACTTCAATTGGAATTCGATGTATCTATGGTCTGACAGCGTAACATCTGGTGAGACTCTCCAGTTAGTGATGGCCTTCGCATGCCTGTTAGATAGGGTTAGGTCAATCACTTCCTGTCGTCTTGCCGTCCCAAAGGTTGGTTGAGAGCCAACATTGTTGATGAGAAGGTTAGAGAATGAAGTTTAAAAGATGGTCTCCTCTCCGGTTGCATTTGCTGCTGCCCCAAAATGTGTTTTGAGCGTTAGCATCGCAACAGATGATGAGTCCAATCCTTCTGGCTTCACAGTACTCTACGAGTTCGGAAACCGCTTTAGGTGGCGGGGGTAGTACCGAGTCGTAGGGGAAGTAAGCAGACGCCACGACGAAGTGTTCAATTTCTCCGTGCGCCTTGTAGCTCACTTTCGCTGCTACCAGATCTTGACCACAGAATTGACCAAGTTTGGTTGCCGATAGCGTATTCGATATGATGAGGCAGACCCTGGGCCTTTCGGATCGCTCATCATAAAGGATTGTAGCATCACGTATGCCACCAAGACCACACAGGCGTTTGTTCCACACCCATGGTTCTTGAATGGATACAATGTGATGATTTGTACTACTGCATGCAATTCTGCTACTTAGAAGAGCGGTCGCAGCCTTGCAATGCTGTAGGTTGATCTGAGTAAAAATCATGGATTCATACTGGGAAACACGTTCCATCCTTCCACTACTTGACATCAAAATGGAATAAAATCCTACCAAGGCCGAAGTAGGGACGTGAGTCGTACGCGGTTTTCAGGGCCTCAACAGAGCCATTGTCCATTCCCACTACCAGAGTGAAGCCCTCTTTTTTCAGAGAGTTCTTTTTCTCCTTGTAGGAATAGACAGTCCAGGCCCTGTCGAGTCCCGGGTTCTGCGGGTTTTCCCGGAATCCAACAGATGGCGCGCGTTAGTTTCGGGAGACTAACTACTTGATAAGTGCTAATTCCCAGGGGGGGATTTTCGGCACCATGCTCCTGATCCAGGCAGATGTCTGCTGAGAGGAACAGCTCACCACGAAGGTACCATTCATCAAAGCAGACCTCTCCGCCTGAATATAGAAGCCTGTTGCTGAAGCTAGCTCCAGTAGATGATCCTCGCAGTGTTGGCAATCTGCGCTGGTCATTCTGCTGTCACTGCCAGCCTTCCCTATCCTGACCTTTTCGGAGGAGATGGCTGCCTCTTGGCTTGGAGAGTTTATTATTCCACCATGGGGTTGCCTACCTCAACTTTTGCTGGGCAACCTTTATGGTAGACAGATATGATTGTAGCATTGAGGCTGTCACAACTAAGTTCTAGACTGTCTATGTCTCGAATGCTATTTGGACAGCTTCTGATCGATTGCTCGAGTTTTTTTTTTTATTTTTTTTTTATTTATAGTTTCTTATATCTATCTTATCCTAGACAAAAATGCTTAAAACTAGCTTAACTATTCTTACAAATTTAGGAATCTTAATGGCCCTAGGCGGACACTCTAAAACAAACTGTATAATTTTAACATAAGCCTTTCGGCTACTATCGATTGCTCGAGTTCTAGGCTATAAGTGTCCCAGTATTTTGAGTATTTTAGCTTTTGTCTGGATTTCAAAACGAATCTATTGATGATCCGACATCGATGTTTCTGTCGAGACATGCCAGTTTTGAATAGAATTGCCTATGAATGGGGTGATTAGAGTGAGATGTAAGACTTTTTCCCTGATTGTGTTCATAAAGCTAGGGTTGTTTCCATGGTTTAGAATTTCTGGATTGTTTTTGAAAATGAATTCTAAATGTTAATTCTTCTGTTAATGTCCGAGCGAATGCAAGCCTCGAACAATGTGTCAAGTGTAGCGTAAACATGGGCTGCCCACAAGATGGCGTCCTGTCTCCGCAGTTATGGTGCATGGTGGTCGACTCTCTGCTCGATGCTCTCAATGTCTCTGGAATCTATGCCCAGGCCCATGCGGATGATATTGCTGTTCCTTCTGTCGGATCTTATCTGTATCAGGCGACGCTAAATATGATCGAGGTCTGGTGCAGGAGTGATGGGCTGTCTCTTAAGACTAATGTCATTCTCTTCACGAGAAGGAGGAAAAATACTGGCATTACTCAACTGGTGTTAAAAGAAATTCTCTCATATCCAAGGAAGTTAAGTACCCAGATAGCAAACGTCCTTAGTCAAAGCATGTTGACTCAAAAATCACCAAAGTGCTGACAGCCAAGCTGCACCCAAAGCTGTGTCCAACCCTCTAACCAGCTCCAATTTAGTTATCTCAAGACCTATTTGAACAAAGTCGAAAGACTAAATTCACTAAGGCTTGTGTGAGTCCCAGGTCACTCTGGTACCCCAGGAAATGAGATCTCCAATGAACTCGCCAGATTTCATTTCTTCGGACAACAGGGAAAATACAATAAAGAAAGGTGTCTGTCTGGTAGTACAATGGGGCAGTATTTGCGTCTGAGTGCTCCAACAGATAGTAGAAGCCTCCAACAAAAAAAACTTCTCCCAAATAGATTTGTTCACATTGAATAGCCTACCATAAATGTACATCCTTAGCAGGCAATGGGAGAGTAATGATCCTCTAATAAACGTAGGAGGTACAAAAATGACTTAAGGAATTTTTCAGACGTTGTCATTATTGGACCAACCAGTACGGTACTGGGGCTGTTGCCCTGTACCTTTCAAATCAAGCTGTACGCCACCCATATTTGTATCAATATAAATCTCGAATTCGGCATTCTTACTGACAACGAAGCAGCCCTCAAGCCGCTGAGCTTACATAGCGTGAACTTAAGATTCGTAAATGTCTGCCATAATGTTGTGTCTTCAGATGAAGCCACCTTCAGGATCAATCCTCGGCTTTATTAGGATTGTTGACACATCCTGGCCTAACAGGCTTAGCCGGTAGATGACCGTGCCCATTTTATCAAATTGTAGCATAAACCTTGAGATAAAAAAGAGATGATGGTTATCCATTTGTTTGTGGCGATATATCTCCGAAGGCATACATTTTAGAGGGAGAACGTGCATCAACCGACAACTGGTTCTGCGCCTTCATATGAGACCCTCACATGAAGATTTTCTCAGTATACTTATGAACCAAGCTTTAATATAAATACGAGGTGTACTTAAAAAATATTAGCAATTTTCGGTCCTCGGAAATAATTTTACTTACTCACTAAACTAAAGGGCGATTTTTTTGCTGTTTGGTTTTTAAGTATTCTATTTTTGTAAGAACATGCATAACTTGTGACATGTATTTAAGTCAATCCAATTAGTTTGCATTGCTATTTTATAGCATAACCTACAAGACTTATAAAAAGACTTACATCTGAACAACGCTTATAAATTTTTAAATTTTATTATCCAAATTCTTGCGCTATGAAAAATATTTTTCACGCAATTCGACCTTTTTACGATTGTCATAATTAACCTACTAAGTAAGTAATTCAAGCCATAGTGACCAAATTTACGATATTGGGCACCTACTCTTATGCGTAGAGTATGTGCAATGCTAATGAAGATCATGTTTTGTCCATTTGTTGCCGTTCGCAGCAATTTCGATTGTGTTATGCGACGTGGATGTTTTAACACAAGGATGTTAGTCTGAAACCTCATGCTCATGTAAGAATTCGGTGAATGGGCCTTAGAAAAGCTTAAGGAAGATCACATTTTTTATCGTCTCCAGCATCGAAGCTTATTGCCGGTTGAATGGGTATGTTAATAAACAAAACTGCCGTATTTGGTCAAATGAACACCCGGAATATGCACTATTTGATTCGTTTTATGGTCCGGGCAACCACCGTCAAGAACGGCCCGCTATTGGCAGTGACGTTGCTGGAGGATTTCTAATTGTTTTCTACCTCAAATGAAATGGCTGAACCTGGTGGTTTCAGTATGCAATTCGAAGGACAAATTATAAATGAGCACTGAGAAAGGTGAGCAATTTGTATCTCGTTCTGGCCGATAAGCAAGCATCGATATACCCGATAAAGTGACTCCAAATTGGATTCTCTGTATGGACCACTTAAAACGTAGCACGCAACACGAAATAAAATGCCAAAGCATTGATTTATCAACACAAATAAAAAATGCATACATACACCTTCGCAATTTTCCTGTGATTTTTTTGTGACAAGCGCTTTAATCAGATATCATAAACGATCAACAATAGATACATGGCCTTACGTGAAATATTTATGAACAAGCAGTGAGATATAAACCAGTTTTTTATCACGTTTTAGAAGCGATGAATTATGGCACCACAAACAGGGCGCCGTTTTTCAGATTGCTTCAAGCAAAAAATGTTACAAATAATTATTAGCTGACTTAATCAAGTCACATGTAATATCTTTAGACCTGACAGCTTTTTGGGACACCTCATATGATGTCTGGACTTCGACAAGTTATCAATCAGATTATATATAAACTTTATAAGGCATGAGATCGAATATTTATCTGTAAGCCTAATTCCCTGCAGATAACAATTTGCCAGAAAGAATTTGAATACAAAACTGCAGCCCTCCTTAGGAAGGCAGGCTTCTAATACAATCGTAAACCAACATTTCTTTCTAGTTAAATAAATAAACATTGGGCCTTTAAGCAAAAGGCAATAACACAGAAACACATATCTAAATGCAGGAAAGGCATTATAGGCATACATATATGTATGCCTAAAGGGAACAAAAGGGCAAGCTAAAAATGAAAATGCGTTATATGAATCATTCAAGATGTGTGAAGTAGACGCCTTATTACCTCTTAATTTAATTCTTGAAAATTATAGGGGAATAGCCCTTAGTGGAATCATATCCTCTTTAGCTAACGCTAGTGATCTTTTGGAGGCCATTGCAAAAAATGTAAGAGAAGTGCAGAAAGTCTAATAATGGCAGCTAAGGAAGTAGGAGTAGAACCGACTGGGATCAAGCTAAACCTCCCACCTGACATTACTCAATAAACGCTTTGATAAAGTGTATGAGTCTAAATATCTGGAAACTATATTAGTGTATCCATGAACCGATCTGGATCAAGGAACATAATAAAACACTAAAGATCAACGAATAGCCATACCCAGCTTGACATTTCGTCTTGTTCAATCCTGTCAAAGATCTAACATTTGAAAACAAAATTTAACTGTGGAATTGCCATATCAACAAATTTTTCTTTTCATTCAAATTTGATACGATTGATTAAAATACTGATGATGATAATTTCTATCGATATACACCAATTGGGGATAATATTTTCCCAATTCACTCAAGAGTTTTGAAAATGTAAGTTAATACACACATTTTATAGCATTTTGGGTGCAATTATTGTACTTAATACGGATGGTGAAACTGTTTAACCGAATCCTGGCCACAGGCAATGGTTTTACTAATTTGAATCCGCTACCAGTGGGGAATAGTGTAAGCTAATTTTCGGATATTGAAATTGATCCAGATCAAGAGCTGGATCACTTGTTGTTATTGTAATGCACGTAAATCATGATCCGGATAAGATCTGGATGGCATAATAAAAAACACCAATTGACGGCCGAAAACGACATATAGGGTGATCGTGGTGCAATGGTAATCATCATCGACTGTTGAGCCGAAGGTCTCTAATTCAAGTCCGTCCATAGTCAAGAATAATTCCTACACGTAAAAACTGTGCAACAACATCAGTTGTGAATAAGAAATGATCAAAAAGTGCTGACGAAGGCATAACACTCGCAGCATAAGATCACTTCAAAATTCATACTCTGTGTGTGCACTTCCAATATAACACCTTAATGACATGGAAACAAAAGAGTTACTGTGAACCACAGGACAACCACACCCGGAGAGTAGTGAACGAACAACTTCGACACAAACCATCTGCACCCTGTCCAGGTTGTGTGACAAACACACCATAAGAGCATACACTCTTGAACCTGCACGAATTATAAAAAACAAAACAAAAATGAATACAAAGCTATACATGGGCAACGCGTGCTTCTACACAATGAAGGAAATATTCAAAATAAGTCGTCCCGCAATGTCAAAATACATATGGTAATGTCACTGACACTTTTCGGAAGTGAAACCTGGTTTCTGACGAAGAACGAGCAAAAAAGACTTCAAGTCGTTGAAAACAAAATATTAAGGTGAACCTACAGTAGAGGGAAGAAGATCGCCAGGAAGGTCGCTCCATAGATGAGAGGACAATATAAGGATGGATCTATTGTAGAAAAAATGGAACAGAACAGCTAAACTTCAAGTGATGACGAGCCTTATAGCGTCCCGTTCGTTCGAACAGTGAGCACCAATTGTGAACGACACGAGGCACTCGTGTTCCGAAGCCACTCAAGCATTACATTGTTTCTTTAGAGTTTGTTCAATAAATCCGGAAGTTAATTCGCGAACTGGTCGATTTTTTATAAACTCCAAGTGATGACCCCGACGTAATGGACGAAGAAGGACAGCCAATTCCCATCGCACGCGTAACCGTTTCACCGGCGACAGACGAAGTCCAGCCCGAAGTCGCAGCAAGCTTTCACACCCGCCTTCAGATACTAGCCTTCATGGAATCAGACAGCTGTCGACAGCTGGTTCTACCTCCCTAAACAACGGACGATACTGCCCACTTAATCTCCGAGTTCTCCAGGATGTTGACGCAGCAAACTCAAAAGCGCCAAACACGAATACGCACCGGCTTACCTGAGCGCCCAGTTCAATCCCGACCATCCGGCGAAGGTAGAAGAAAGGATCCCATTGAACAGTTCGATGCCTGTTGGTTCCAGCGAACTTTCAACAACAGGGCACTCAACTGTCGCTCGCCCTGAAAGTTCCGACAATGACGCCAGGAGTCCGAAGAAGTACGCACCTTACCATCAGCTGCTATCAACCGTATGCGCAAACGCGAACAGACATTTCTCATCGATACGGGCGCCTAGATCTCATGCATTCCCCCATCTCCGCCGCGCGGCATCCCCCATCTCGTGTCAACGGCACTCCCATCAAGGTTACGGAGAAGTCGCACTAAATCGACTCGGCCTCCGTCCCCCGTTTGCCGTTTGTCGTCGCCGATGTCATATCCCCAACTATCAGAGCGGACTTTTTGCAACACCATGACTTGAGGATCAACGTGAAAAGATCCCGTATAATCAATGCCTGATCAAATTCCCATTTTGAAGAGCTCTCCACAATTTCCAGCCACGTTTCGACCCCACAACTCGTCGATCGCAATGCACCTTTCGCCAACATCAATTTAGCGTTCCCCAGCACCATGCACCTTGCGCCTCCTGAGGCGTCAACCAATTCAATTGCACTACACTTCATCGAGACGAACGGACCACCGTGTTCCTCCGAGCGGGCCAGGCGCTTACCACCTGATAAACTGCAGGCTACTAGACAAGAATTCGACTTACTAATGCGGGCCGGAATTTGTCGCCCACCGAAGTACAACTGGTCATGCCCTCTTAACATGATCCAAGCCATATGACATTTGGACTTCGCAACGCGCACAAACTCTCAAACTCCTGGCGAGCTCGACTTCGCCTTCTCATACATGGACGATATTTGCATCGCTTCAGAAAGCATCGACCTACACCGTCAACAATTGCGCGAAGTTTTTAAACGACTGGCAAACTACAACTTCGGCCAACTAGAACTCGAATTCTTAGGCCACTAAGACCTAGCAAGGCCTTTGACGACTGTCGCCAGCTACTGGCTGACGCGGTTCAACTCTTACACCCTGTCCCGAACGCAGCGCTAAGCCTCGTAACGCACGCATCGAGTCGAGCAGCTGGTACGGTCCTACATCGAATTGTCGACAATGTACCGGTACCGCTGGGAAAGTTTTCAAAAAGTTTTCCCACTCAACAACGTTACTCGCAATCGTGAGCTCCCTTTCGCGACTTGTTAGAGGTGCGGGTTTTTCACATCCAGACCGATCACAAGCCGCTCATCTTCGCCTTCAAACAGCGTTCAGAAAAGTCATCGCCCAGGCAGACAAATTATTTGCCCTTTATAGCTGAGTTCACCACCGACATCCGTCACATCAAGGATGAGGCCAACCGCGCGGCAGGCCTGTTGTCACGCATCAGGGCGGTTGAGGCAAGGGACTTATACAGCTGAGCTGCAAGAGGCCGAACTTCAGCAATTACTGTTTGGTAACCCTCCGCATTCACTACAGCTAACCTGATGACAGAACGTCTTATCTGGCCGAACATCCGCCAAGACTGCGCTAGATTTACAAAAACAGGTGTACTCTGCCAACGAACTAAGGAACCGCCACTCCAGAACTGAGTTACAACACTATCAAGTGCCCGACCAGTGTTTTGGCGACATCAACATTGAGCTTGGACCCTTCCCGCCATTGGATGGCTATCTATCTTGCTGACTATCAGAGACTATCAGAGACCGTTTCACGAGGTGGCCATAAGCGATACCATTGGTGGACATGACCATGACGGAATCGTGGACCGATTCCATAGCACCCCAAATACGGCGATCAACTGCACCGACTCTGCGCACTGAATGAAGCATCTTCCTTTCATCATGTTAGACCTGCGATCAACAATAAAAGAAGACATCGGAGCTACCTCTGCAGAAATGGTATACGGCACAACACCGACTCCCAGCTGAGAATCGCTCACAAACTGACTTCAGACCTCAGCAGACAGCCTGGCACTCGCAGCAGCACCCGTTCGTACATAAGGATTTGGTCGACACATGCATTCTTACGAAACGATTCCGTAAAAGGCCCATTCCGGACAGTCGAGCGGCACGAAAAATTCTTCATTCTCGAGGTCTGAGGTCGCCGCACAACTTGGAACCGGCGGTAGATGAGGATCCAACAACACCCATTCCGTCGGCAGCTGAATGCCCACCGGCACAACGATCAGTGTCGCAGCCAGGCCGCACCCGCGTTGGGTGCAGCATACAACTTCCAAGAAGATTTCGCTAAAATGCGGAAGGCTTCTGGGGAGCCCATGTGGCGGTGTGATCGCATGCATCTCACAAGTAATACATATTATATTAAATTAGATTGTTTAGTGCGATTGCCAAGTCAATTTATTTATTCAAAACATAAAAGATTTTTAATATTAATATGGTCACTATAAGATGTTGTTAGGTTAGCTAATTGCGTAATAACTTAAGACAGAAGGTCCCTTAAGTAGGGGCTGAATAAATTAACCGACTTGGTATTACATAGATCTCACAACTTTTTACGGTAGAAGAACTGAGTTGCGAGACTTGGTTTTTTTTACAAGTTATGTTTTTGATGGCATCTCATTTGTTTTTATAGATAGTCCTACTTTTCTTCCTTTCTGGTACCTTCTACTTTTTGAATACCAACAACAGATTTTCTTAAAGCCCACTCTGTGTCTTATGAGCTTTTCTTATTTTTGTAGGTTGTCTTCCTCTTTTTCTTTTCCGGTACTACTTCTTGAGCTTCAGCTGCAGTTTTTCTCAAAGCCCACTCCCTGTCTCTATGGGTTTTTCTCGGAGGCTTTGATGTTACAATTTTTGTCAAGTCTGGACGGTAAATGCTTCTTAATCTATTGTATTCACAAATTGAGGATTCCTGCGCTTTAATATTTCCAAAGTCGACATTAATTAGATGTAAGCCGCCCAGACTTGTAACTCTCGAAAGTGCCACGTAAGCTTGACCGGATGTGAATACTGCAGAACCGATATCCATCAGCGCATTATTTAGACTTAGGCCCTGACTTTTGTGTATAGTTATAGCATAGGCTATACATATAGGAAACCTTTCGCGATGAACATAAGCTCTATTAATAATTTCAAATTTAGTTTTGACCGGACCAAGCTCGTAAACCTGTTCTTTATCAAATGTAATGTATATTTTCTTAATTATTTTTGTATTTTCCGGATCAACCTTTACTCTTTGCACTATAGCGATAGAACCATTAAATAAACCAAGACTCACGTCAATATTTCGCCTTAACATGACTCTTGCTCCTATTCTTATAATTATGTTCTCTTCTAGGCCCGCAGTCATAGAAGCATCGTCTTCATAATTTTTTATGCAATCTATGCTATCTACAGCTGTAAGTTTTATTTCGGGATGTGGGAGAGATCTAAGCATTGCAGTATTTAATTGTTGACACATGTTTTTTGGAGGTAATAAGCAAACGGTATCATCAGGAAGTTTCGAGAGGTGTTCAATTATTTCAATCAATCTGTTTTCATTTGAATTGGTTTTTAGAGTTATTAATCTAGTCGAGAGTAAGTCGCGGTCTTTTTGTGTAGTCACACCTAATCTTATTCTATTTAGCATTTCAACAAAGTTAGAATCATTGAGCTGTCGCATGTTAATTGTAAGTTCATCGTATACGAACAGTTCAATCCACAGATTCGGCATACTGAGGGAACCTAACAACTTGTTAGTTTCAGCAGTTGAGAGTTTTTCAAAAGGTGACTTTTCTCTTACCGGCGGAAGCTGTAAAAGATCCCCGAAAAGTACAAGATGTTTTTTTCCAAACCACCCATTCTGATCATCGCTTGTGTCAAATATCTCAGACAAGCGTAAATGAATATATGTTAAAATAACATTGGATATCATCGACACTTCGTCTATGATAAACAACACTACTTCTTTCAAATCTGATCTCAGAACTTGGAGCACTTCATCGGAAAGTGTCTTGTGCCTCGGTATTTGCTTGTGTTCCACAGGCAGCTGCAATAGTCTGTGTATAGTCAATCCATTCACATTGAATGCAGCTATGCCTATTGGATCACTAACTGACACTTTTTTGTTTAAATACATCTTAACCCAAACTTTCAGAGTTTTTATTAAAAAGCTCTTTCCAGTGCCACCAGTTCCACTCACAAAACAGCGTAAAACGTTATTATCAGTTGTGTCCATTTTATGTGTGATCATATCGAAGACTCTTTTTTGATCGGCATTAAGTTTCGCGATCATACTTTGAAGATCAGTCTGCTCTTCTTATACCAGATTGATTCTGTGAAAGTCATCCATTGCGTTTGCAGCTTCCACAGCTTCAAAGTCTAAAGGGGTTTTCAGGACCATCGTCATCATCAACAATTTCCCTTTCTTCGTTTATCTCAGCAACTTTAGATTCTATCATTTCACATGCTTTTTGTATCTTATATCTTGACTCTATCATTGAATTACCATAATCGACTCCTTCTTTTAAATCTCTTTTCGCCAAATTAAAGGCCTCCGTGTAAGTATCACACCCGATTTTGAGTTCATCTAAGGAGCGCCATGGCTTGAATAAAAGAAGTAAAGCGAAGAAATATTTCTCTGGTACTTGTTCTCCGTCGTAGAAATAGTGATTGATCAAATATGGGTTATCTCTTCTTTTCAGGAACTTTTTACCGTCATTTATCTCGTAGCACTCGACTTTAGAGGAGACTGGGCGTGTTTTAACAATATCATAATTTTGAGCGAAACTGTACAAGTTAGTAGTCTCCAACTCTGACACCGAACATACAATTTGTTTCAAAATTGATTTAATTATAAGTTCATCAAATGGTTATTAAATATATGTACATAATAAAGATATTTATTTTATATTCCGTCAAATACATGACCCACATTGACCACTAAACCCAATTCCCCAACCGCCAATTGATTGTTGCATTGCATATTTTTAGGAGTTAATCGCCATCTAGATAAATTGAAAAAGGATACATACAGACACTATCCTATCCTATTAGTAATAATATTTCTAGTTTTATATTAGTAAATATATTTGAATCCAGTATCTAGAAAACTGGACCAAAATTGCAAAATATTTTAGTTTTTCCTTGATTTATACACTAAACACTAATTGTATTCTAAATTTCAAGCTTCTATGTCTGCTAGAAGTGCCCTAGAGTTTTGATGATCGGTCAGTGAGTGAGTGAGTGAGTGAGTGAGTGAGTGAGTGAGTGACAGAATTAAGAAACTTTGACTAGTTATAATTCTTAAACTACTGGTTCAAATTTAATGAAATTTGAAATATACCGTGTCTATGCGATGCCTGCTTGGTTACTGAAAATTCAGGCTTCTAGTTTTATCCACAACGAAGTTATAGGGGGTCGAAAATGGCCCGAACTGCTTCGAGAAAAGGATGGTACGGCCGTGCCGCTTTTTTGCTCGACTTGGCGGGGGCACTGCCGTGCCCCCAGAACTGATGCTGGCCATTTCAACGAAATGCGTTTTCAAATATTAATCGTTATTTTGATATTTGCATTTGTCGTTCAATTGTTTTTTTATGGAATTCGGTATGTCTTTTGTTCGACTTATGGATTTAATTACCGCAGAAGTTGTTCGACTGTTCATTAATCAACCAATGTCAGCATTTGAATTTAAGCTTCGTATTAAGATTACGCGATTAAGACCCAAGGGTCGATACTTAAGCCTCAGTGTATCAAATCAATTCTGACCATCACCCCGCGGGTCCTAGCACTAGGACTGAAGACGGGTCTAGCACATTGGCTGTAGATAGGCAGACCCCTTTGTAAAGAACTATCACCAAGTTTCGGCTCTTTCTTCAGAACACCGGCGGAAAAATTTTCAAGGTTCAAGTCAACGGCGACGTCCGTTTAAATAACATCTTAATAAACATTTTTCTTTGGCTTCTACAGCGTATTTGGGCTCAGGTCGAAAAGAAGCGGCACACACCCTTTGTTTTTGCTAAATTGTTCCACTAAAGATATATTTCGATCTATTTCGTCTCCATAATTGCCTGTATACGGAAATGGAATTAAAGTGATTGCATGAAAACATCGAGACACCAGCGACATCTACCTGGCATCATATCGTACCAATATCTTAACCTGCCATATGGATTTAATTGAACCCGTCCCCTATTTACCCGCTAAGATACTTTTAAATTTAAATGTTTAAGACACCTCCATCATCCCAAACTTGCTTCATGATGTGATTTCGACCCGAAGCTCCAACCCGAAGTTTCTATAATAGTAGTCCAGGTAACCGGTGCAGCGAAAAGTGATGGCATCTTATCTTAGTGCTGAAGAATCTCGCTTCTACATATGGCTAACATTGATGATGGATACAATAGTTAAATAACAGCCCACCGCTTGCCCGAAATTAATACTGAATTGGACCTGTTGCATTGGATTTAGTTAATGCGCCCTAAATGTGGTTCTTTATATCTGAGAATATCGGCATATTGGATGAAGGCTGAAAACACACCGGATAAAGCAAAACGTGTTTTTTGTTTCGTGAATCAAGAGAACATTGTTTCTTATGAGACTGCACACACCAAATAAAATGAAACAAAACACAGGTTTTTGTTTCGAAGTGTTTCGGTGAAGGTTGTCGAAAATTTCAAAGATAAGTTCCTAACTCTGCTAATAAGTTTACGATGCACCCATCACTCTCTGCTATTTGCGTCCTTTTCCTCAATTCAAAAATTGTAAATGGTGGACCAAATACGGGCTGTGATGTGAATTGTTCACGGGTTGCTTGGATGATATTGGCCTTAAGTGCTTGAATCGTTTCCGGATTGTTGACATAACATTGATCTTTCACGGTTTCCCACAAAAAAGGTCAAAAAGGGTCAAATCGCAGCTCCGAGACGGCTAATTGACATCGCCAAGACGGCTGATAACACGATTTGGGAATTTAGTGCACAAAAGATCGATTGTGGCATGGGCTGTGTGGCATGACGCGCCATCCTGCATAAACCAGAGGTCGTCCAAATCCATGTCTTTAATTTCAGTAAATAAAAAGTCGGTCAACATGGCTCTGTAACGCCTACCGTTGACCGAAACGTTGTTTCCAGCCTCATTTTCGAAGAAAAATGGTCCAATGATGACACAACTCCACAATCCGCAATAAACTGTCGCTCTCTGTGGATGCATTGGCTTCTCGACAATAACGTGCGAGTTTTTCGAGCCCCAGATTCGGCAATTTTATTTGTTAACGTAGCCGCCGAGATGAAAATGCGCCTCGTCAGAAAATATGATTTTTCTCCCAAAATCGTTGTCCAATTCAAGCTGCTCTAAGGCCCAAACTGCGAAGCGATAACGAAGCGGAGTCGATTCTCCTTAGGCTAGTGCGTAAAATGTTTAGCTGTTGAGATCGATGACGAGTTGATGTTCGTGAATTCTCACACTCTCGGCCAGAGCAGCCACATCCTCATCGTACGACGACGGGGACCATGAGTGTTGTCCACTATCATACCACGAACTTTTTGCACAAACTTGCGTACAGCAGTCGCGGTGGGTGCTTCATTTTGGCCAAAACTTCTTTTTAAAAGACGCACTGTTTGGGCTACACAGCACTCACTTTGGAAATAAGTTTTCAATATTTTCCAACGTTGTTCAAGCATAAAGCGATTCATTTCGTTCCGCGGATCATACCTCCGCTGGCTTTCTGTTAAGATTTCGAGCGGGGAGCAGCTGCCAGTATCAAAATAACTTATGATTCAAAAAAAAAAACACTAGAAGGCCTACCCTTTATGTAAGATTGGCACAACTTCATCGTCTGAGTTCGACCACATGTTGAAAAGCAAGTCGTGAATTCCATTTTGTTTTATTTTAATACACACCGAACGAAACAAGAAAACAAAACGTTTTGTTTTGTTACATTCTGTTTCGCTTGGTGTGTGTTCAAATAAAAGAAGTTTTTTTGACTAACGAATCAAAAACGTTTTACTTTATCCGGTGTGTTTTCAGTCTAAAGAAAATCTTCCTCATCACTTCGACTCAACATTGTTGGGTTCAGAGCTTATTCGAAATCTTATTTTGAATTTCAAAAGAAACTACTTTACAGCAGCAAGGGCAACCTTCATACATCTTATTTTGATTTACCCCATAGATGGCACCCGCACCACCTGGAAGCAACATCTTTGTTTACCTTCGATATTTGTTTTTTTTTTCATCTAATTTCATTTTGACAACCAAACATGACTCGATAGCAAGTGTTTTTTCGTTTAATCTCTATTTATTTATTTGCAACAATCATAAGTCAATAAATAATAAAGCACGCCAATTACTTAACACCTAATTTAAATTCGTCCATTTGTACTTAGCAAACTACTTTCGACTCATTTTCGTTAGCCACTACCTTTCGCACACACTTCACGACACAACAGTACCCGTCCCATTCATAGAATATTTTGGATGATTAGCAGACAGTACCCGCCTGGAATGTAAACAAATAGCCCCATGAACGAGAATAATTTAGAAACAACCAGTCGGCGGGTACACAACATTAGACGATTTGAATATTCTTTTACGTTTGCCACTTTGCAACGTCTCGCCATCACCTTCACCGCACACGTACCGAGTGTACCGCGTTTAGTTGATGGGTAATTAAGCAATGTTAAAGTTCTATAATTAAATTATAGAACACAAACCGTTGGTGTATTGATTAACAAAAAAAAAACAGCACAATAGAGGAGAAACTATTTCGCAGCACAAACGGTTGCGAGGTGCTGGGTCTTTTTGCTTCGGACTAGTTGGAGCTTGGTTTCTCTTGTTTCACACTGGTGGCTGCTGTTCTCCAGAGGATTATAGCCATGCGATGGCGTCGCAGAGATTAATCAACCGGTGAGTGCTCAGTCCTAACACAGTCAATCGGTTGTTGAGTAATAGTGAGTTATTGGTGCCTTTGCAGGGTGATCTTTCGAGGACTACTGATAATAACTTTAATATTAGCGTTCTACGGCGAAGTGGTCGTCTACTATTTGAATCAGTGGAACTGGAATCAAATCCACTGCAGATATGGTAGTGTATAAATCTATGCAGAATGCATTCTGTGTTATGCAATTGTGAATTTTGTGTATTTTTAGATAATTGCACGCGAATATTATTAGTAGCCGACCCACAGCTGCTGGGAAAGACATATGACACTGCGCTGTATAGTCCTCTAGCCATTTACGATTCGGATAGGTGAGTCTACACACGGGATGGTGTTAAATGTGTGAAAAATTAGTCAAGTGATTGCTCATTTTGACGAGACACTAAATATTTCTGGTTAAAGTAGGTATTGAAGGGAGCGTGTGATTATCAGTTACGGTTGTAAGCGGTTTTTTTTTATAATTCATTTTTAATATCCATTTCTTAAGACTATCTTACGCGCTAGACAAAAATGATGAACTTATAAATACCTTCCTGGCCATATACGGACACTCTAAAGTAAAAAGAAAATTAGCGGTACTGCCAGTCTATCTTGGATTAGCCCACATTGGTCTAAATAGAGGAATGCCTCTGGTGAGACAAAGCCGTTAAGGCGCACCCTCTCGTGGCATAAGTAGTTGAGGTAGTTAGAACCGGACATCAAGTTATTGACCGAAGTCATAGCTCTTGCAACGTGGCTTCGAATCAGTTTCATCAGAAAATTGTCCACCCGTAAAATCCTGGCCCTATTGTATAGGACCTCGTTCGAGTAAAATTTCGTATACTCAGATTGAGGTGTCCTATGGAACCCGAGACAAGTCCTGAGACATTGTCTCTCAAACATCCGAATCCTTTCCATTAAGCTGGCTCTCACATTGAACCAGGCGGGACAACCATGGCAGATTATCTTCCATCTTGTCAGAGCGAAAGCGCCCTGGGTCCTTGCCAGAGCATGTTGGTCAAAATATATGTAGATACTGATCCAGCTCGATCCCAACGTATTTGAGTACACTTTGTCTCGCCAGTGGACGCCCGTCCCGGTCGGTCTCTTCGTATTATTTTATAAGAACTGTGATGGATTTTGTGCTTCTGGTTTAGCTTTGTTTCGCTCAATCCTAATCAATGAATTCACATTCACCGACAGGATCTTTAAGGGACTCTCTACAGCGTATTGTAGTTGGGCTAGGCCCGGCAGAAGCGAGTAGTTTCTGTCCACTCGGGCCGCCTGCTCATGGATCTGCTGTTGGAGCTGGCCGATCTGCCCTTGGATGGCGAGCACGATCGAACGCAGGTCCCCCTCTGCCTCCGGTGCCTTAGGCACTAACAAGCACTGGGGCCTTAGTAACAGCCTCAGGCTTTTGTGCCTCAGACCTGCCGCCATTTCGGCATAGGTCATTTTTGGTGTGAAGGCTGATGTTTGTGAGCGACCTGCCGGACCTTTCTCCTCAATCTTCTGCTTACGAGCCAGATTTGATTTGATGTCTTGGAACTTAGGACTTTCCCGATAGTTTGCAGGGTGTCCCCGGTTCCTACAGAGCACGCACTCGAGCTGCACCCTATCCGCGATTTTGTCTTGGATTAAATCGCATTCCTCGTTCATGTGGTTCTTTGCACACTTAACGCATCGAGGCTGTATCTCGCAGTTCGACGCGGCGTGCCCGAATCTTCGACAGCGGATATATTGTAAAATGTTTCCGTGTCTTCTTCATTTTTCCCATTTTACAGACTGGGATGCTAAGGAAGTGATGGTCTTTAGCCTCTCCAGTTTGCTATTGGGTGTGAGCTGGACCAGGAAGAAGGGTAACACACGCTTCACCCGTCTGGCCCGCGCCGTGGTGAACGACTTGACTCCAACGAATTTGTCGTCGCTCTCGAACTCTGAGCTCTTTCCTCGGGGTCAGTAATCGAGTACACGCCTCTCGGTCTTGGGGGTAAATGAACAGAACTCAGTCGTGGTCTCTTTTAATAGTTCCTTGACCCGCTTATGCTGCTCCAGTGTGTTACATTGGATAGCATAGCGGTTCTCACCTATACCTTTAAAGACGAAATTGCCAACACCAATAACGTACTTACATAAGTATATTGTTTCGCGTAGGGCCACGGTGTGAGTAAGGATGGGTGGGACCTTCTCCTTGGGACGTTGCTCCTGTTTCTGTTGTTGCTGCTTCTGTTGTTTCGGCTGTTGTTGTTGCTGTTGTTTCTGCTGCTGTGGCTGTTGTTGCGGCTGTGGTTGCTGCTTCTGATGTGACTGAAGCTGGGCGACTGTTGCCTCCTCTTTCTCCTTCTGCCGCGTCTTATTTAATTTGTCGACTCCTGATCGAGTTCGTTACGCTCCTCCTCAGTACCCGAACTTGAAAGGGCGGTGTCCCCTGTGTGGCGGCCTTCTCTACCATCGGAGAGATAAGTGATATCCGCTTCCACGGAGAGCACTGATTGTTGATGTTGTTGTTGTTGTCCAGCTGCTTTGGACGCCGATGGTGATGGTGATGGTGCCCCTTTCCTCGCTTCGACTAGCAGCTTTTCAGTCGAAGGGGTGAGGGAGGGGCGTTTAATTGCGTTGGGCCTTGCACTAACCCTTTTGCGCCTTTTCATGACGGTGGCCGGTTTGCGAAATTGGATGATAAATCATCCAATTCCGACTCCGTACGACGTACGGGATTTCCCCCACCGTCTCCCGATATCTCTCCTTTCTACTTCTTATTTACTTTAGAAGCAGCAGTGTAGCATATTAGTAACACAGCGAGTATCAGCTAAGCTTTACCATCAACAATGTATCCCAAAACCTGCGTAAGAATGTGATGATTGAGAGCTTGCCGTGGGAGAACAATTGATACATAATGCAGTTCTACTCTCGCACATCATCTCTCTGGTTATCTCGTAACAACCATGATCCCGATCAATAGGAAGAGAGTGCACTTGTTATTGGGTAATCGAGGTGAACGTGTGCAGTGATCGAGCCAACTTTACAAGCAGAAAGAACACGGAGAAGAAAAGAAAAAACAAAAAGCACGAAAAAACTCTTTTCCCGACAGTGGACTCGTACCGACGACCTTACGATTTCAGGCCGGACGCCTAACCACTGCGTTAACTTGGGTTCCGCGAACCCTTCGCCCAAACGCGCACTTACATTTCTTACTTATTTTCTTTTGCACTACACAAGCTGATACTACCTACTCCTTCATTGGTCTGTGATCGACTGTAGTTGATGAATGATGGTCTATTGACCATATTTCCTAAATTCGAGTGTCATTGCTTTTTTCGATATTATCTTATCATATCGACTTCCCATCAATTATAGATAGTAAATGCGCTTCATTTGTGTGCCTTACATTCGTTTGTTTCATTGATCTAATCTTGCTTCTAATTGCCACCCTTCATTGCAGATATCTCCAAAAGACATTTGAGCGTGCCAATGACTTTGCCAGCCCAGATATCATCTGTTTTCTCGGCGATCTGCTTGACGAGGGAAACATTGCTTCACCACTACACTACACCAGCTACGTCCAACGATTCCGTATTATTTTCCACACCAATCAAAATGTTCAAGTAAGCCCTACGAATACTTATGTAGAACTTCATTACTTATCCCTCTTATGCTTAACAGCGAATACACATTCCCGGAGACAACGATATCGGCGGAGAGAACGGCGACTATATATCAAACTCCAACATTCGTCGTTTCGAAATAGAGTTTATGTACGAAGACCTCTTCGACTACGACAGTCGACTGCGATTCTTCAAGATCAATCGTATGGTAATGGACTTTACCAATCCTGATCGCGACAATAATGCCGATCGTACACGTATCGGCCTATCTCACATGCCATTGCTCATGTCCGGTGGACCACTCCTACGCGGAGTTTTAAACGATCTGGATCCACACGTTATCTTCTCCGCCCATTGGCATCAGTCTCAGATATTTCTATATCCTTCCGCCAAGTCCATTCAGTTCTATAACGAGGAAATTCGTACCTTCGATCTGAATAAATTGAAGAACGACCATACATACCTTGAGATTATGGTGCCGACCTCGTCATATCGCATGGGCGAACCTAGGATGGGATATGGCTTCGCTGTTTTAGGTAATCCGCCTAATTCTTTTCTTGCCAACGTGCGGCTACTGAAATATTTCCTTTTATTACAGAAAACAACGTCCTCCACTACACGGTGCTCTGGAGTAACAATCGTTTCCTGTGTCTTATGCTCTATGCCATCTGGTTTGTGTTTGCCTTCTCAATTTGGTTAATATTCAATATGATGACACGTTGCCCGTTCCGCATCGCCAAACGGCATAAACAATACCGAATTTCATCTATACCTCAATTTTAAAGGTTGATCCAATCGATGCGTCCTCAATTCCATAGTTTTTAAGTAGAAATATTAACGAAGTGAGTTAGGAACTACCCCGTAGAAGAACATTTCATACACACATGCGTATACAGAAAGACTTATAGCTTAAGAAAGACAAAAAAATGAATAACTTAATCGCTCTTTTTAGCGCGACATGTGAACGTTGTTTATTATTTTTCGTAGTTTTTAAATATGAGTGAAGGTTTAGGGTTTGATCGATTCTACTTAAGAGTATAGTTAGATTGTTTTAAATATATATTTTGAGTTTATTTAAAAGAATTGTTAATATATTAGGAAAAAACACGATATAAAGTAAATATACTCTGGTTACAGGACAGCGGTGGTGTAATTAAAGAATCTCTTCGGATTTACTCGAATGGAATTGATTAAGGCCATATTCAGCATTCTATTCATAGGTGGGTTGTATCCATAGTCAGTATCATATCCAAGGCAGAGCTGTCAATGGTTCCCGCTTAGAGCTGATGGACGAATAAAATGTCAGCAATTTCTTGGCATTTGACGAGGGCTGCATACTTGGTTATGTTAAATGATTTTCATATGGAAAACCACATAGAGGAATCGGATAAATGGTAGCTGTTGGGATATGTTTACGGGAATATGTAACGGCTTAACATATTAGCCATTGAGCTCAAGGAATTTTTTTTTGGTATAAGACTGTTAAGTTCTGGAATTCAAATTAGAGTTGGCGCGACGTGCAATGTGCTTGAAAAGTGTCCTATCATCAGTGCAGATAGATGGACTAGAATTTCCAATTAAGCAACCAATGGAGATAACATGACGAATATCACTACCTTCAGAGCTCCAGAAGAGGCTGGTTTGCTTAAAATCTTCTTACACTAACATAGGCCTCCATCACCTTATCTGATGGAAAGCGGAGATAATGAGTTGCTAGAAGTATTATCCAAGAATAGCCCCTGGTCAAATATAGTATGCTTGCCATCAAGAAAGAGGGCCGCAGTAGAATCATATCACTAAAGTGCCTCTAGACTGTTAAATAGTGTCAACAGTCTATACGACGAGGTAGTCATCACGCATTGAGTTTGGCTTTTACTTCAGCATTCAGCCTGTTACTGCAGATAATTTCAACGTATTATTGAATGAATTGCATTCCAATAGCTCACTTTTTAGACCAGTGGAAAAGTTGACAGTCTGAAATGTTAAGATCTCCTAAACGCATATTCCAAAATACAAACGAAACCATCCCCACCAGAAGAAATTAACTTTCAAATAAAACATAGTAAAGTGTGTCCAGCCCGAAATTTTCAAATTTAAATGTTCGAAAATCAGCAGGGTGAGGTAAGTAGGGGAGGCATCGTTCGATGCGCATTTGGATCGTCGATGCGCGATGAGTCGTTGGTCGGGAGCACACTGCGCATTCGCGATTGAGCAATATTTGCAAACGCGTGAATCGTTGATTCGTGCGCGTCGAAATTTTTGTACTCACTTCGATTTACGCAGACTGAGTGATGGTTCGTAAACGCAACTTATCTGGTCGTGGGTGTTAAGGTTTAGACAAGAAGGGACAATGGTGAACAGAACTCCTCCGGGACCATCAATATAACGCTCACATTCGACACGAAATTATACGAAATCCGTGTAAATCCATAAGAAAGGTTGCGGCCTCTACGGGAATGAAAAAATCAACCGTGCACGTTGTTTTGAGGAAACTCATACAAAATCCGAATCGTGCAAGGTCTAGAGGAAAGTGACTATCCTTTGCAAGAAACCTTCGCAAGAACAATGCTCCAACGTTTTTGAACAGAACCAACGCTTGGCAACATATTGTTTAGTGATGAAGCACATTTTCATATCGACGGCTACGTAAATAAACAGAACTTGCATTACTGGTGCCCAAACAATCCTAGAGAACGCCATCAAAAACGTTTACATTGCCCCAAAACAACGGTATAGTGTGCCATTTCTGCCCGAGGGATAATTGACCCTTATTTATTTAACCAAGAAAAGACAGTCTGTGTTGAAGTGTATTGTCGAATGATGGACAAGTTCCTGTTGCCGCAACTGCAGCTGTTCCCCGGGCACAACAACAGAACGCTATTTCAGCAAGACGGTGCTACACCACACACGGCTAGGACCTCGATGGAGAAGGTGAGGACTATTTTCCCGAACAAATTGATCAGCAAGTATGAAGACATACCCTGGCCACCCCGCTCTCCGGACCAACCCTATACCTCAAGTCAAGGGCTTATAATAACAATCATTGCAGCGAAATTGCAGCCATTGAACGAGCTCTTTGTTCACCCCTCTATCTCCCATACGCAAACCTCTTCCTCTGCTCCACTAAAACCGCCACGTCAACGAGTTTACTTCAATCTGACTCCAACTGCTTGTTCTATCACCGCTAGCCCCCCGCCACAAACACAAGCACCTCTTCTTAATTGTTTTCCTGATTTCAATCTTAAATCTGGAGCCAAGTATCCTAATTTCCGCAGCACAGCTCCCACGTCCTCAATCCTTCAGCCCCCGCCTTTTCTAATACATCCACACCATACTCGCCCTCTCAGACTATAGCTAAATCCACTTTCTTCCAACAGTTTCAACTCCTTCAACAACGTCTCCTCCTAACTCTACCCAATCTTTCATTGATCCCCTTCTGCCATTTCAGTCAAAATTACCCAGCAAGTTAGTAACCCCACTAAATAATGATATGCTCTCTCCCGTCTAAGGGAAATAAGACGTATGAAAACATTCGTCCTCCATGATAAACCAGACCAGGTCTGCTATGAAGGTAAAACGAAGACTAGTGTAATGGTCTCCATTCAACAGGAAGGTCTCCCTACTAACTTTGCCAAGTGATACCATTGGACCAATTCTCCCACGTACTATTGACCCCTATATCATTGAAAATAAACTTTATCAACTGCATGATGAATTTACTCCTGGGCCCGATGGTCTCTCTGCCATAATACTAAAAAAATGTTCCTCCATTATTTCCCGCTCTCAAAAATATTCAACTTATCCCTGTCCCTTGGAGAATTTCCCCAGATATGGAGAACCCCTTTTATAACTCCTGTTCACAAAAAAAGGTCCGAAGAATGTTGTTAACAACTACCCGCCCATCGCCAAACTGTCACACATACCCAAACTTTCCGAAAGTATCTTGTATGATACTCTAAGTTTCCACTGCAAATCTCTAATCTCCTCCAAATAACATGGCTTCTTTAAATGCAGGTCTACAACCAAAAGCCTTATCGAATTTGTGTCCTTCACACTCTCAGCATTAGAGAATGGAAATGAGGTCGACGTCATTTCAACTGATTTCAGTAAAGCTTTCGACAAAATCTCCCACAAACTAATACTCTTCAAAATGTCTTCCCTTGGCTTTGAACTCACTGCGTTGAAGTAGATATCTTCTTATTTAAAAAACCGTTACTGAAGTGTTCGCCTTTTCCAACCCCTTCTTATCTTCTTCCGGTGTTCCGTTGTTCCAATCGCTACATGACTTGATCCCTCTATATTACCTTTGTTTGCCCCCTTCTCAAATACGCATCTCAAGTATGGACCCCTTATCAACTAACCCACGTACCTAGAATCGAAAGCATCCAACGTCGGTTCCTACGTTTCGCTCTTCGTGGTCTACCCTGGGACAATCCCTTGTTCTTACCGCCCTATCAAGACCGTCTTAAACTAATAAACTTGAGTACTTTGGAGGAAAGAAGAAGAGTATCCGACATCATCTTCATTCATAGACTTCTCACAGGTACCATTGACTGCGCCACCCTTTTTAACTCCATATCTCTTAACACTAACCCCCGTAATCCACCCCCCGCACCTCATACGGCACCAATGAACCCATTTCCTGTATGTTGGCAAGTGTTAATTCGAATATTAGCTCCGACTTCAACCTCAGCACTCCATGCCTAAAACTTTGTCTTCTCAATAACCTTCCCTCCTTCCAGTCTTAGTTTCTAAGGTTTGCGCCCCCTCAACCATTCTCATTAGTTATTAAGTTAGATAAAGTTTAGCTTGAATTAAGCTCAATAAATGGGGGTGTTTGCATCCACAAAAATTAAAAATTAAATTCACGCATTAATGCAAATGTGAGAATCCGGCTGCAAGAGTTTCTGGAAAGACACGGGCGTCATTTAGAAAATATTGTTTTTAAGAAATAAAATCCGCAACATGACTGTTTATTTATTTTTCTCAAAATCGTTGAATGAAAAAATGTCGTTTTTTCCACAACATTTGAGGCTTTGATTAAACAAATGGGTTACACATGTATCATTTAAAGTATTTTCCATCGCTGGCCACTACTTTCTCCCAACTTTCGGGCAGTAAACGAATTCCGCGTCGAAAAAATTGTTCATCTTTTGAAGCGATCCACGAATCGATCCAATTTGTGACTTCTTCATGAGATCGTAAGTGTTGGTCAGCCAGGCCATGCACCATTGATCGAAACAGGTGATAGTCAGAGGGAGCAATGTCTAGAGAATACGGCGGGTGGGGTAGCACTTCCCATTTTAACGTTTCCAAGTACGTTTTGACCTCTTTTGCAAAAGAGGGGTCGAGCGTTGTCGTGCTGCAAAATCACTTTATCATTCCTCTCGCTGTATTGCGGCCGTTTGTCTTTTAATGCTCTGCTCAAACGCATTAATTGTGTTCGATGACGAGCATCTGTAATTGTTTCACTTGGTTTTAACATCTCATAGTACACGACGCGGAGCTGGTGCCACCAAATGCAGAGCATGATCTTGGAGCCGTGGATATTCGGTTTCGCCGTCGACGTCACGATGCGATGCAGAAATCCCTTCCGTTTTTGCCTCTGAAGCAACTGTTCACAAACACACAAACGCCGTTCAGCGTCCCTTGGTTTCAACTCATACGGGACCCAAGTTCCTTCTTTCTGAATCAGGCCTTGAGACGTTTTGAAATGGCTTGCTGTGTCACTCCCACTGATCGTGCCAATTCTTCTTGAGTTTGACGCGAATCTTCACTCAACAATGTCTCCAATTCTGCATCTCCGAAAACTTTTTCTCTTCCACCACTATGCCGCTCTTCGACGTTAAAATCACCGTTCTTGAAGCGTTGAAACCACTCACGACACTTCTTTCACTAATAGCGTCCTCACCGTACGTATCTGAGAGCATTCGATGAGACCCACCCGCTGTTTTCTTCTTATTGAAACAATACAGTAACACCTCCTGAACTGACATTTTCAATCGAGAATAACTTTATGATGCAGACACAAATCGACTAATGTTTGAATGGTGTTCTATTGACCGAGGTCGAAGCCAACTGCCTGACGTCTGCGATCTGTTTTTTTCGACCGCTACTTACCGTTATCGCCACATATCGGCAAAAGGCGGAAGCAAAGTTGTACACCTTTTACTTCCCAAAAACATGGAAGGTAGCAGAAGCACAAGACAGCCCGAAACAGGAAAATATGTAATAAAAGCACGTAACTACGAGTACCGGCCAATTGGCCAATTGCCAATCTTATCTAAACTCTTGGAGAAAATCCTACACACAGACTACACAATACTCGATCATAACAAAATTGTCCCGAATCCCCAATTCGGATTCAGACAACGTTACTCGACTATACTACGAACGCACAGAAACATAAATAAAATATTAAGTGACTTAATAACTAGATAAAAGAAACTGCTCAACAGTATTTCTCGATCTACCTAAAACGTTTGATAAAGTTTGGCAGGGATTGCTTTACAAACTCAACAAAACTTACCACTAAACTTTTAACTCCAACTTAAGAGCTACCTGGACCAACGGCATTGTTATGTAAAATACGAGGGCGAATACTCCACACTGCATATCAAACAAACAAGCATTCCCCAGGGAAGCATAATGGGGCCACTACTTTACTTAATATACACAGCCAATTTACCTATCGCGAAAGCGAAAGCAATTTACCACTCCATGCTAGCCACGTTCGCGGACGACACAATCATTTTGCAAGCTAGCCAGGTAGTAACGGATACAAACAAAAAATGGGGACTAAATGGGGAATCCAAATTAATGAAAAGAGTAATTTACACCACAAGAAAAATCGACAACCCACCTCCTATAAAAATTAACAACAGAAACGTAAAAACTAGTGATCACGCCAAGTACTTGGCATGGTTAAGACAATAACACGAAAGCAACATATTCCAGAAAAGAGATTCCCACTATGATAGTAGATAGGTAGACAAACTTCTTAACTTGTTGTACTTGTTGATTGCTATGTATGCTTCGAATGGTTCTGAGGTTCTTGAATTGCACAGTCCATCAGAAGTTCTTCAGTGTGGTGCGACACAACCGGATCAGTTTTCCCGGAATCCCGAATTCAGCCATCGCATTAAAGAGTTTTGTGCGATGAATGCTTTCGTATGCAGCTTTGAAATTGATACCTATCGATTTGAAACTCGCTGGTCTTTTCCAAGAATTGCCTTAGTGTGAACATTTGGTCTATAGACGATTTGCCGGACCGGCACTGATATGTGCCGATTTGTGCGGTGCGAAAAGGCTCAAGACGTTAACACAATTGCAGGCAAGCAACATTTAGCAGAGATATACTTCAGCAATTGGCGCACGAGGTAGGACCGCCTTTTTTGTGGATGCGGCAAATAGAGCTGATATTTCAGTCGTCGGGCATGCTTTCATCTTCCCAAATTTTGCTGATGATCTGATGCATGCTCCCTACCAAAACGTGCCAGAAGTCGCAGAGAAAATTAAAATGTCTACGACAAATAGAGGCAAACAGACCAGAAGGTCTAGTTTCCAGGTATAGGTAAAACTGGGAACACCTTCCTAAATATATTAAACGAATGCCAGAGAGCAACCAACTGGTTTCTGAGAAAAAAACTGACGAAGCTATCGTAGCTTTCTCATATGAGAAGGTAGATATGTAGCAGTGGCTGCCCGGGCTGTACCACCAGGGCTTATTTGACCTGGGTAGGAATTGTTTAAATCCAGCCTGTGGAGCTGAAAAAGTCGATTATATTGGCCAAGCTGTGGCTATCGAACGTAGTATGTATGTATGTGATGGCACGTCTATTTATAGGCCAGTGGCCTGTGCTGACAGCCACGATTCTGAGTTTTAAAGGCCTCGTGATTATGGGTAGATTTGAATTTCCTAAGAATCCTGTCCCTGTTCGCTTTGGTTCATTTATAGTTAGCTGTAGTTTCCCGTGTCCTCTATGTTATGGTGGCGTAGGACCGCGTAGGTGGCGTAGGGGAAAGAGAACTTGATCCTGCTGATAAAAATTTATTTTCTTTTTGAATTGCTCTACCAGTCTGGAGAGGTGATCACTGAGGATAGAGCTTTGATAGCAGCTTCTGTAACCATGTTGTTGGGGTGAATTGTACTGAGTGTTCCGCAAGCTTTCCTGATGGCCAGTACATTCTGCTTGAAAGATACTCCTGGAAACAGGAGGATACAATTGCGAAATATTCAGTTGCGTCGATTGAGTCGGGAAGAACCCTAATTCTACGCCAAAATCCATCTTGGGGCGTTCAGTGTACATAGATCAGGCGCTGGTGGACCTGATGGCCTTTTATTCATCTCCGGATAAGAACATATTCGCGGGCAGAAATTACCTCGACGACCAGTAGCTCTGTTTTTTTATATCTAATAGCAGCAGCAGTTATCTCATAGCCTTCAAGACTAGGTCCTCCCGATCCTCGAACTTTATTTGGTTTGCCTATGTTACAAACTTTGCTCCAGCAGGCCACCAACTAACGAGCCATAGGTGAGGCTAGAATAAAAAACGACTAGGTACAGTCAACTCTTTTTAGTTCTGAAACAGGCATAGAAAGCCATTCTTATTTCCCTAACTAGGTTTTCTATGCTGAATGAAGGAAAGGAGTAAGGTCTGGGTGTTAAGCCAGATTCATGGTAAACAGCATCAGTTTGGTTGGTGGTTTATATTTAGGTCAACGTCTGGAGCCTAAGCGTAAATTCTCCCCAAAGCCTTCTCCGTGATGTCATTTATCACAAAAGGAAATAACGGTCCACATACGAATTCATTTCTATTCACTTGTTGTTCAACTCGACAAGATTTCGGTTAACAACTATGAGCCACTTATGTCTCCTTAAGGGCTGCGAACGCGAGCATCCAAGGCTTATTGGCATAAGTCCGCGACTTCCAGTAGCCCCAAAGAAAGAAGTCTGGGATGGCTAAGTCTGGCGATCTTGCTAGCCATTCCAAATCGCCAAAACGGGAGATTATCCATTGTGGCTCTCGCTGTGTGTGTTACCTTGTTAAAACCAAATGTTCATTAAGCCCCGCTCATCCAATTTCGGCAGTCAGAAGTCGTCTATCATGGCCCTGTGGCGTTCGCCAGCAACAGTGACCGTATTGCTGATGGCGTCCTAAAAAAAATACGGCCCAATCACTTCTCCCGCGTGAACGACGCACGACGGCTTTGAGTGGATGTAACGGCTCTTCGTGTATCACACGCGGATTTTCAATGCCCCAGAAAGAAGATTTTGCTTATTGACGTAACCGCTTAAGTGGAAATGCCCCTCGTCACTCATGATGATTTTCGACACAAAATCGTCCTCTTCGTTGTTGATTAAGGATGGCTTGAAAGTAATTCACAGGCGACTGACGGTCAGCGGGATTATGTATAAGTTTTTCACTAAAATTCTCTGTTCTCAGCGACATCGGCAGCCACAGCCGCGATATTCTCGGCCGAACGACCAGTCCGGTGACGGCCACGTCCTGCATGGTCTCCTACAGTTCCAGTAAGTTCAAGCCGAGTCGATTTCGATATTCCACCGGCCGATTTTTGGTCAAAAAAATCGACACAATTATTCCACGGTCTTGTGAAGTATAGCCCTCCATTGATTATCTATTTGTATAATGCAGCTGTCTAGTTCACTAATGTCAAATATGATTGAGGTACGACACCATTTTCGAATATATAACATCTTCCGATGATTCATTTTGCGTCACCTAAAAGAGCTGCTGACCTGGAAATGCCTGAATAGATTTTCATAAATTGTAACTAAAAACTATCTCGATCACGTTAGCTTTCAACCAAAAAAAAGCATCAAAATCTGTCCTTCGTTCAGGAGCTACGATGCCACAAACAGACACACAGGCACGTCAAATTTATAACACCCCTCTTTTTGCGTCGGGGGTTCAAATATCACCAAGAAGAAGTAAAGCAAAGTTCCAACTCCAAACTTATTGTTAGTTAGGCAAAACTAACTGCCATCTAGGTGCTCCGAATGTGCTATCATTTTGGCAACATTCCATATGCTATGTTCATAACCCCGTGAATATGCAACAAATATTAGAGTTATCCTAGCTCTGAGACCATTCCTTTTTTTTCTCTTCTTCATTAGAGAAAATATCAAATGTCATCTGAATGACATTAGCCCAGGGGCCAGTAACCTTTCACTGAAAATGTTCAAACCTAGTTAAAATTGTGAAAACAAAAAAAAACATTTATAACGGACTAAAAATTAATTCAATTCCTGACTGTGTGTGAAGAAAAACAACAGAGGCGCCTTAAGCGCCACCTGTATTTGAATACTGCGGTACCGAACACCCAGCGCCATCTCAGCCGGAAACAAATCAATTACGAAACTCTTCGTCTAGTCCTAGCAAGAAGACGCCTCAAAAGATGGCGTATTTTTTGACAAAACACCACGCCAACTAAGATTGAGATTATTTTTGATAAATATCTCTCAATATCTGTGCCGGAGAATTTTCTTTGATTACCCGCAACAATAAACGAAATTCAATTTACCAATCTAACCACAAAAACAACCGGTTATATGCTGTGTTTAAGTGTTTTCTTAATTTGCTGAACAGAAAAAACGTAAAATAAAAAACTTCATTCGCTCAAAGTGATAAAAATAGTAGGAAAAGGCAAAAAAAAACAACGACGTTTTGAGAAAACTAAATGAAACTTGTTTCGTCGCGAAAATTGGCAGCAAGCGTATTAGAATAATTTGCAAGCAATAACCAAGAGTGGAACAATTTAATAAAATTTCGCTTTTTAATGTGATTACCGTCCCGTGCGCTGGGAAGAGCAGCACTTGGAAACCGACAATAAAGTGGAGAAAGACAAGGAGGGATCTGCATCTGCAGGGCAAGAAGGAAAAAAGGTTCGTATGGGGGTATGCGGGATTTGTGTTATTTTCATGTTTGGATCTGCATCGAGGCTTATGGGAAAAGGCAAAAAGCCGAGTGTTTCTTTACACTTTTTTTTGTGTTCACTTTTCCTCGGATGTCTTTACTTTTTCGTAAATTTGCCTTTTTCTTGTTGCGCTTTGGTGTCTCTTTCTTGTTTTGCTGTCAGAATTTATCAAGCATCGCTTCGGGAAGGAAACATTAAAAATCGAGGGAAAAACACAGTTTCGGTCGTGTGGAAATGATTTTTAGTCGATTGGCTCCGTGTCGGATATAGGCTTATGGTCGCGAAACAAATAAAATGCATTTTTGTTTCGGTCGCCGTAAAGTGCATTCGGGTAGGTTCGGCGCAAATTCCAATAGATGGAAGGGTGTTGATGTGGTCGCTAATGTGATTGAATGATTTGTTTACTTAGTTTCTGGCTGCCATTTTAGATTCACTGAGTTATGAGTGTGTACATCTATCCCACTTGACCTTATTTGTTGTTTGGTTTGCTTGCAATAATGTTTTGCAGAAGTTTTTTGAGTTTCGGTATTTGCTCCCAAGCATGGGACACCTGGCGCTGACCGTGACAAAATGGCTGTTTAATTAGCTTTTTGTTATCGACTACCGCATACCGGTTTGCCCAGAAGTCTGTTTGCATAAAAATCATGAAGTGTTTGGATGCTTAAGGGCTGGGGTATGCCCTCTGTGTACTCTCGAGAATTATGGAAAAGCAATACGTTCATGCTTAATGTTCATGATCTCCTTTCAAGCATATTATGATCCCGTCCATTTACTTCAACTCTTTTCCTGTCTATTCTCTTATAATTTTGGTGCCGTCTCCTGCCATGTCTTCCTATCCCTAAATCTAAGACATTATTTATCTCTAAATGTAGACTTTTTCCCAATATCTAATCGTTTACCTTTCTTTCCAGCAACATACCACTCAGAGGAAGCAAATAACTTAGACTAAAATGTCGGATATAATATATCCGCAGGGTTGTAGACCCCTAACAGAAGATCTCGGACCCGACGAACTCATACGACGCCTTAAAGTAATTATCAAAATCTTCCTGTCAAACTTACTCTCAATGCATCTTTTCTTCTATGTTCAGACATTAGCTAATACACTACAATCCATGGGACAAGATGATGAGTTATACCAACAATACATACCTCTAGCCTTACATCTCGCCGAAGATAATTTTCTTCAGCACCCGTCACGCGATGTTCAGATCCTTGTCGCATGCTGCATTGCCGATGTACTCCGCGTATACGCCCCGGAAGCACCGTACAAAGAACAAGAGCATATCAAACAGATTTTCTTATTCTTTATCAGACAGTTACAAGGACTCAAAGATCCCAAGGATCCATCGTTCAAGCGATATTTCTATCTACTGGAGAATTTGGCCTTCGTGAAATCGTTCAACATGTGCTTTGAGATAGAAGACTGCCAAGAGATTTTCGGTCAATTGTTTACGATGATGTTTAAGATTATCAAGTAAGTATACCGACATCGATGATCGCTAGGATCTACCATATTAACGATCTTCTATTTCTTCAAGCGATGAACACAGCGGAAAAGTGAAAAATTTTATTGTCGATATTCTATGCCCCTTGATTACTGAAGCTGACAATTTCACCACCGATTTACTGGATCTGATCCTAATCAATATCGTTGAACCGTATAAAACGCAGAACAAAAATGCATACCAATTGGCCAGAGAAATAATTATCAAAACGAGTGACTCACTCGAGCCTGTCATCAAAATGGTAGGTCTCATGCCTATAAACACATTCCTTATTCCAATTGACATTAATCCTTTTTGCAGTTTTTCAATCAAGTCCTTATCATAGACAAAATCGACAAGTCCTATGCGATATCCTCTAAAATCTATGATCTCATCTACGAGCTTAACGTGATCAATCCACAAATATTGTGTTCAATTCTACCGCAATTGGAATGCAAACTCAAGTCCACAAGCGAAAGCGAAAGGCATAGTAAGTGCATGCATTGAGTTCCCAATCCGTTGATATTCATTCTCTCATTTCCACACAGAGGCTGTTTCGTTGCTCGCACGGATGTTCTCCGAACGAAATTCGACACTCTCCAAGAAGCACCCGGCATTGCTTCGCACGTTCTTTGGTCGATTCTGCGACATAGCTGTCTCGATACGTATTAAGTGTGTGCAAAGTTCCATGCATTTCCTCCTCAACCATCCGCATCTACGAAAGGATATCATTGCGAATCTAAAAGCACGCCAACATGACTCAGATGAGACGGTTCGCTACGAGGTAGTCATGGCGATAGTCGAAACAGCCAAACGTGATTTTAAAATTGTCTGTGAATCCGAAGATCTATTGGAATTTGTCAAGGAACGTACCCTGGACAAGAAATTCAAAATACGTAAAGAAGCAATGAACGGTCTAGCGATGATCTACAAGCAAACGCTGTGCGAACCGAATGATGTGCCGGAGGCAACAAAAAACGCTGTGGATTGGATCAAAAACAAAATCCTTCACGGCTACTACATGCCCGGCATTGAGGATCGTTTATTAGTCGAGCGGCTGCTCATAACCTGCTTGGTTCCATACAAGTTAGATGCAAAGGAACGAATGAAAAAGTTGTATCACCTCTTAGGCACGCTGGATGAGAATGCAACGAAGGCGTTTATCGAATTACAGAAGAATCAAATGAAGATGCGAAAAACAGTAAGTGACTGGGTGAAATTGCATCACACGAAGGAGATGACAAGTAAACTCCAAAAGGAATTGAATGCCAAATTAGTAGCTATCACCAAGTAAGACTGATTCGCATGTAGTGTGTTTCATGATTCTATGAATGTTTTGTTTTTGGTTTACAGACTACTGCCCGATCCGTTGAAAGCGAGTGAATTTCTTACAAAATTCAGCGTGAACATGAGAAAGGATCCCATATTGCTTCGCTCTATGGAAGTGATTTTGAAACGTGATATCTCCTGCAAGGAATGCGCCGACACAATGTCGACCTTATTGAAGAAACTCGGCAATCCCATTATGACTAACTTGTACTACAACACGGTTAAGATGCTGCTCGAGCGGATAGCTTCTGTGATGGTCGACCGGGAATCGATTGGAATTTTAATTGGGTAAACCTCCTTATTGGGAATCGTATGAGATAGCTTCATGACTTTGTTTCCAGTTTGATTGAAAGTTGTATGCAGGGAGGTGAAATGATCAATGAAGTCGGAATATCGCGCGACGAGGCAGGAGAACGTGGATTGAAACTCTTAAGCGTAAGTTCACAAAATGATTTGAAGGACAGATAAACGAACTAATCCCCTTTCTATAGGTCCTCGCCTATGTGTTCTCAGCACATTTTCTCAACAAGTCCACAATGCGTCACATGATTGCCTTAATGAGTTACGATGTCGAATATGCAGCTCCATTAATCCTCAAAACATTCACTCACTTGGGCCGTTATAAGCCACTGTGCGAGGTTGATAACACCGTGCTCAATGAATTGGTGCCAATTTGTCGTGAGTTCGCCTTATCCGGAACAGTGAAACAAGCCAAACACGCTGTTCGTTGTATCTACGTAAATTCGCAGAATGTCTCGTCCGAATCACCAACAGTGGTTCATCCAATGTTTCCACAAATCATCGATGTCCTGAGGTCAAGTCTAAGTCCGAATTGTGAAAACTATCGGACAAAAATTATTTGCCTAGGACACATAGCGTACAATATGCCTGCAGCTTTTCAGACCCAAATCAAGAACATAATCGCGCGACGTATCGTCAAGGAGCTACTAATACAGGGCGTACCGGAGAATCGTCCCTATGTTCTACCAACAGAAGAATGGTGTTCGGAGTCCGAACTCCCACCAGATACACAATGCAAGGTTGATGCATTAAAGACAATGGCTCGCTGGCTGTTGGGTCTTCGAACGGACGAACATTCAGCACAGAAAACATTCCGAATGTTGAGTGCGTTTATTGATCAACGCGGTGATTTGCTTGAACAAAATCGGTTGTGTCCCGCTGAGAAATCATGGTTAAGGCTGACTGCAGCTTGTTCAATGCTAAAGATCTGCGAGCAAAAGGGCGTTGGCGACCAATACAGTGCTCAGCAGTATTTTAACTTATCCCAAGTGATGGTACTGCACCACGGTGATTTCAATTCCGATAAGATATTTGAATGTATTGATATTTCAGCTGGATCCAGTCCGCGAAGTGAGAGAGATCTTCGCTAAGAAGCTACACAAGGGTCTTAGCAAGGGACTGCCAAGTAAGTGCCTGCCACTGGACTTTATGGGACTTTACGCTCTCTGCGGCCAGGAAGAAGATAAAAAGTAAGCTCGTGCGGTTAACTTACGAAAAATAACCTAAATCACTATAATTGTTGTTTGTCTGTAGACTTCTAGATTCAATGCGACATTACGTGGAAGCAGATGTTAACCGAAGACGAGACTACTTGAAAACCATTGCTGCTTCCAGTAAATACACAAGAAAAAAGTCTATAGTTTCAGGAATATTTTCATTCTCTCTCGTTTCAGATGCTCCGCAAGAAACCGAACCAGTTCACATTTTACCTGACTACATGCTCGCATTTGCTATTCCAGTTTTAGCACACAACAAACAGTTCACAGATTCCGAGGACGAAAACCAACTGCAGGAGGTTGAGAAATCACTGCGATTTATACTCGAACCGCTGATGGCTAACAAGGATACTTTCTCTTATGGGTTTTACAAAAGTCTGGTTGACGTGATGAAGAATCACGAGGACAGCACTGTAGATTCGGATAGCCCTTATAATATTGTAAGTGTGTGCGAAAATTGTTTATGGTAAACATTTTTATTTTAGTTTGGTTTCAATGGTGATGAGTCATATGCGGGGATAAAAACAGAATCCTTATCTTTGATTTAAAATATACTGGGCGATAATTTTATTAAAGACGCACAGATGTGGCATTTCTGTTGTGTGCCGATTACATTATTGCTTCTACGAGTTAGGAACGCCGTTTGGCTTGTAGCCTATTTTACTAACATTGATCAGAATCTAGGGTTGAACAACAACTATTTACATTCACTATAATATGGGGTTTATAGGATGAAGAATGAACTAAATATAATAAAATGTGATTGGCATATGTATTCGACAGCTGAAACTTATTGGTCCGGTATAATTGTATCGGACGTCCATGTCACAAGAGAAGCTGTGGTGCTAATTCTTAATGGAATTTTTAATATATTATTCGCTCGTTCATGAAGTTGCAATTCGGGGTAAACCTGGGTCTCAACCAACAAGCTTCTTCAGCCAGCACGTTGCTGATTCACTTGGCATTTGCCCTATTGATTGAAGTGTCTTTCCGCCTATATGCGTTTCCTTAAATGAAGTTATCCTCTTCCGGAGGAAGCTTTGATGTGCTTTCGCTTTACATGGTAAATACCAAAGGTACGTTCTGGCCAGAATCGGTGTTGCGATTCTTATCTGTTTGTATGTCGACCTGAGTTTTACGAGTCTTTGATTTGCCGTAGTATGACTATTTGGTGGATGATGGATTGTTCTGCCCAGAAACTAACTTTATAGGAGCCTGTTAGATTATTCACACACGGTTTCAGGCGTTCACACAGCACGGTAGAGACGATCCTGTACGCGATGTTAATGAGACTATACTTATAACACTTTTAGGGATTCCTCCAGCCATATCTTACAGTTGAGTCACTGCGTGTTTACAAACCATTCATCACCAACTGTGTATAACAATTCAACAAGCAGCCCGTCCATGCCAGCAGCTATTTTAAATTTCGCGCCTTTGATATTGTTATTTTAACCTCGTCTAAATCAAGTGGATGGAATTCTCTCTCATTTTCGCCCAGTGTGAACGATTTGTTCTGTGTAACAGCCGTCTCCAGCCGTCTTCCTTGTCTCCATAAGTGATCCTTCTATGTTCTCATCATCGGCTGAGATTACCACAAGTTCTCTGTATTCATCCCTACAGGTTTCCGCTCTGTATTATACTCTTGACATGTTCATTTGAATCTATCGTAACACTTTTCCACGTCATTCCTGCTAACATCTCGATCACGAACTTGTCGAGCTCCCTCTTTTCCCTTCTCGGAAAGCGTGTGCTCACTCTATCTGTTCATAGAGCTCACGAGCTCTATCAATGCATCGTAGCCATGCACGCACTCTGTCCATTGCTGTTACATAGTTTAAGCACATTGCAATGGGTCTTAAGAACGCTTGGGGAAATCATGAAATTCATGATAATGACTTGATTTGACTCCCTTGTACCTTGACTGCAACAAAATAAAAACCCTGGTTGAGGAATGTATAACATCACAATATGTTCAATTTGAATCAGTTGTCTATCGTGATGTTCTGTAGACTATGATTTTCTAACTCGTTCCTTCTTTCCTTTCCTAAGATGTCCTTACGAGCCTCGCATTAGAATCTCGAAAGATTTTTATGTCATTACCGGTGCGTTGAACGGATGTTTTAGCCTAAGTCAGCCTCGAATGACAAACCCTCGTTCAAATAGTTGTTTGTTCTCTGTAGTAAATTCCGTAATAGATGTTACCCAATCCATCCCACACTTCCTGGAATGTCTACTTTAATAAAATATAAAAAATAAGCTTTTTCCAATTGTTTAACCGAATTCTGTTGATTTGGGAACCTATCATGGCAGATAAGAAACCATATTTGTTTCCTTTTAGACGTTTGCGAGGGTAGCCCATCCGTCCATATTCGAGTTTTTTGGTTGTCTCCGAAAAATATTATTTTCTGTGGAACTGAGAAACTGCTAACCTAGACAGCCAGGCTCTTTTTTAACCTAAAAAAATCGATTGGTCTGTGCCCCTCCTTACTATTATGAGCTCCAGGTACTACGTTCACTAAGATGTTCTTCTAAGCCTCAATGGCAGCTCGGAAACCATCCCTCTTTGGTTTGTTGTCCCAACATAGGGAATAACAGGAGTTCTTAGACAGAGGCTAAGTGTGGAAACATGATATTTCCGCTTTGATTAAGCCAAGATTGAATTGGATTAAGTGTTATTCGACATTATACGGCCAAACTATCATATTGTTTATGGAAATGGCGCTGTTCATTTAATTTTTTTTCACCTATCGTTGATGTCGAAGGTGGTGTCGTGTTGGCTCTACATCGAGAGGCGAATTTCAATCCCGCCCCCTGGGCGAGGCTTTGTCAGTACACGAGATCAATGACTTTAATAGAATTCAAACCCTATGAAGCCACTACATTACCCAAGTTTATTAAAATGTACAAAAGCATGTCGCATCTCCCTTTTTGTTTTTTCGATTGTAACTTTGTTCTACTTGATTAATTGCAGAAAATGTGGGCTTGTTGTGATCTGGCAATGCACATAATCAATACTAAAATTGAAATGTGTGATACCAGAGACTTCTCAGTAGCCATCCAGCTACCAGCGATGTATTTCCGACCCGTGCCAGGTTTTCAAAACACCAAGATCTACATACCCCTTGATATCTACGCGCCTGCAACTAAATCTGGTACATTTGTAAATATTTCCAATGATCGCAAAAAGGCTACGCCTGCTGCTGTAAATAAACGTCTGCCAACGCTTCCAACAAACAACAAAACAACTGCCTTCGACGACCTTACATCAAAAAGTGCACAAGTAAGTCATTGCCACACTGATTTTAGTGTGAAGTAGTATGAATAACCTATTTTTTAACTTTTAGAATCATACTTCATCCTTTGATGATGTGAAAAACGAAAATTCAAATAATATAGAGCCGCCAGCGAAGCGATCGAGAACTTTAAAAATCGAACAACCATAAGACATAGCTTCAAGAAGAGATGTACAGTGGTTCTATCGCCTTTCAAATTTTGTTTTCGTTTCTCTCTCTATTTTACGTTGATTTATACAATATTGGGTAACTGTTTAAAACGATTTTTTTAGTTCGTTATTCAAAGAAGTTTTTGTTTGCTTAATCCATTACCCAATTATGTATTTTGTTTTTTTTTGTAATCAACTCGAAGAGGTAAATCAAAGCATAAAACATTGTTAAAACAAAAAGAATAAAACGTTGAATTGAACAAAAGGCAGATATCAAAGATATAACTTTCTGCACTTTGCCGATTCAGGCATTTCTTTTTTGTTAGTCTATTAATATTATCATTATTATTAGTGTTTTAGATTTTCTTTTAATAATTTTATTTTCAATACCGTAAAAACAAAACGTTCAAGGGAAAAATCGATGAAAAGAATATGAGAAACAAAAAGGAGTTATATATTTATATACTTGCAGTTTTGATTTTGATTTTAACGTCGTAACAAATATGATTATACACGAATGTATTTTAGGAATAGTTGATAAAGAAATACAGATAAAGTGAAGGTGAGAAACGAGGTAATATTTTAAACTATTCTTAGTGAAATTTAGTCTACACAATAAAAGAAAAATGAAAATGGGGAAAAAAATTACTAGATTTGTAAGTCGAGGAGAATTAAATGAAGTAATAGAAATAAAAACAAACTGAATTAAAAATTTTTAATTAATTGCACTTTTTTCTTTGTAAACTAGTGTGGAATCGGGATTTTGTGTTTAGTTAGGCAGGGATTATATGACTAAGATGGTAGGTAAGCGTTGAATTTCTAACAGTCGTTAGAGATTGTCACTAACGGTTCAAATTTATCAATAGTATATAACAGCATCTTGGGTGTCCAGACCTTCCAAGGCTTCCATCGGATATGGTAAAATCACCAAAACCAAGGCATCAAAAAGCTAAAGGCCGCCAGAACGCTTCTCTCTCTTCAGGCTTTCTCATGACTCGATACAAGTTGCACAAACCTTACCATATAACACTTATGAAGCAATAAAAGCGACACAAGAGATGCACCTTCTGATGCGTTGGGTTCCACGCTACCACCTAAGAAAACCCCTGCTTGGTTTAATAACAAATGTAGAGAGACAAAATACATACCTGACTGCGCTCAATCGACGGACGAGAGACGTTTGTGAGCTCTACGAATAGAAAATGACCTTCGAAAGTTTTACCAAGAAGTGCAACAGACACGCCAAGACTATTGCTCGTGTATCACCGTTCGCAAGTCGAACGTTCGCCAGCCGTCGAACTCCCAGGCGAACTAAGCTAATCTCTTAATTCGTCCGAAATTTACCCAAATTGTGTCAAGTATCAAAAAATATTGTGCTTTTGAAAATAGAAATACGGAAAGAGCAAAATGATAAGTGTTTTATTTTTTTAAATGATTGGAATGAAAGCAGTTCAGCTCGCTCGCAAATATTTCTCAATATTGCTTGTGTTTTTGTTTGGAAGATCGCCTCCATAAGTTGCACCAGCTTGCCGAACTGCTGACTGTTGGTTTTCTTCAAACTTGGAAAAGAGAAAATAAAACGCCAATCACTTTGAAATTCATGCATTTTATTACTATTTCTTATATTTTCCTATTTTCTGTCATTGCTAAAAATGTTTCTTTTGAATGTAGCAAACGTTCGCCTCCCAATCACCAACCCAGTGTTCGACTGAATTTGGCATAAGAAACAGCAATTCAGTCGAACGTTCGCCAACGGTGATACGGCAAAATTGCAGTTCGCCGAAATTTAAATTTGAGTCGAATGCCATCTGCGCGACTCGTGAACGGTGATACGAATTTGTGTGGTTCGACTCATTTTTCATTCGACTCGCGAACGGTGATATGGGCATATAAAACCAGAGTAGGGTGAAAACAGACAAGTTGTAGAAGTCGCAGTCGATACTGAGAGCATAACAAGATCACAACTGCAGACTGCATGCAGCGCAATAGTTAAAACACCACTGACAAGCATAACGAACCATTCACTAAGACGAAGGCAAAGCAGAAATCCGTCAACCCGGTTTAGACGAAGTTAAGATGGCGATATTTGGGCAGCTTGATATGCGTTGGTTGGAAACATGCACCGACTTATCTGTAATAATTGGTCAGAGAAAACGATACCCAATGAATAGAATCTCAGCGTTTGCCCGGTCCATCTATAATCGAGCCAAGAAAATGGAAATAATTCGCCTTATCACCGGGTACAAAATCATCTCTCTAGAACATAATGTCAGTAATGAACTAGTCGAGACGTCCGATGTTCAAAAAGGATTCAGGCAGAGCGACGCATTGCCATGTGATTTCTTCAACGTCGTCTTTGAAAAAGTCGTGCGATCTTGCTGGCCATTACGAGAGGCATGATCTATTTTAACCCTTTCAATCCTTTAATTTTAATTCATAAAAAAAAATCTATTTTATGACGAATTTTCTCTTTGACTGTGCAGGAGGAAGCGATAATGGTAAAATTGTATTCAGAAAGGGTCAAATAAAATGAACGTTGGATCAAAATAGCTGTAAAATCGAATTATACTGACATAAGGAAGAAAAAAAAAATCATGTCCAATATTCTGGACACAAGGGTTGAAAGGGTTAAGTGAGGCACAACATAGCATTGAGCAGAATCCGTTAAAGTGGGTATCGTGGTTAGTGGTTAGACGTACATGGATCTCTTGGGCAGAACATAGCTTTTGGTAGCTATAATTCATATCAAAAATTAAATCTAATTTGGTCCAAAAGGGAAAAGTCACCATGACCCGGCGCTAAAATAAGACACGGAACAACTCTCAACGCTCAGGAGACAATTGAGAAATGAAGGCCCATTCGAAAAGTCAAAACAGCTCTTCTACGTTGCAAAGGCTTGGATATTATCGAAGTCCGATGAAGCGTTTAATCGTTATTGTTATAATGGAGAGCGGAGAAGAATACCATTAAGAATTGGAGTTTTGCGCCTACGAATCCAATGTTTAAGATGTCTGGGTAATGTAAAGCGGGATATCAATCCCAAGAGTTCCAAAGAGTCTTCGATCTCCCGCCCGAGGGATGATCGAATCTAAGGTGACGCTCGTAAAAAACGGACTTGCAGCACCTGAAGCAATTGGCTGAAGTGGAATCCCAGGCTTAGTTTTTAGAAGTAGTTCCAAAAAGAACAAATTGATTACATTATTTTGCAGCACTTTTGCAAAATTTTACCAAAAATACATCAAATATGCGCTAACCACACTAAATATCACAGTTAATAGGTTAAAAACTGGAGCATCTAAACCGCTTTACTTCAGATCTAAGTAAATTTTTTGAAGAAAAAAATATGTTCATCGTGAATGGGGCATCCCAACACCTCCCATCCAATCTTAGCAAGGAAACCGAATGTCATTCCAATATGACTTTTGTATTTTTCCGACTGTGACAGCTGAGAACCAAACATCAGTTTCCTAATTCCACGAGCTTTTCCTCCCCATCTGATTATTACTTTGCATGAATAAATACGATACTAGAAAGGACCCTTGCAGAGCACCTGCATGTAAAATACAAGCCTGCCTGAAAGGTAATCTGATTGACATCAATGGCAATGACATAATTTCAAAATAATTATATAATAGCAAATAACTATCAGGAGAGTGCGTGCTTGGACGTCCTGGAACAGATGCGATTGTGCTGCTTGAAGTGGCATGCGAGTTCTATGTGTTGTTCAGGTATTAATCTAGAAAGAAGTTACCTGCCAGAACCCCAGTCAAACGATCCGTCAAAGAAGTAAGTTGTTGACTAGAAGTGCAAGAAGAGTCTTCGCAGAAGCACGTTTTTCATTCATTTTCTTTCTATTCATCTCACTATGGGGTTTGTACTAACTTCGAACAAAGTTTTTTCCTTGTTTCATTTCTTTTACAATTCATTATTGGACCGTCTTGTATTTTCGTTTCAGAAAATAATGCAATTAATCAACACTCTGTATCAGCAGCAAAAGGAACAGCAATTCCAAAGGCGACGAACAGCTGTTATACCGAAACGCAATTGGATCCAACGAAACCCGCGCCTTTTTCAAGCCATCTTTATCAGCTCGTCTCTGTTAATATTTTTCTCCAAACCATTATACGACGCCTTTATAGCTGTACCAGTGGAAGGTCCTCGAATTCCTGCTCATCGTCGCTAGACTACATAACCTACTTTCATTTCTCTACTCAATTCTCCGACCTGCTCTTTCAGCGGTGGATCAAATGGATTCTGTTCGTAAGGCTCAACAACGAATGCGAAATTATCCGATTCTGCTAGGAAAGTGTGCTGAAAGTGCTACAAACTACGCGGCCTGTGTTTCACGGGATCTAAACATCAAATATAAGAATTGTGATAAGGAATTCCAAATATTTAAAGAGTGCCTGCAAACAGTTGCAAAAGAAATGAAAACTAAAATATAAAACAAGACAAAAACCAACCCGACAGTCCGTTACGTTAAAAAAGAACGAAAGACAATGAACATTCAAGAGTATTTTGATAATATATCATTCAATCAGCATCTCATCGCATCCATCATAATCAGACTAACATTTATTCTCTGCGGTTTGTACCAAGATGAGCATTCAGAGGTTCCGTTTACCGATATCGACTACAAAGTGGTGACAGACGGTGCCAGGCATGTTCTGAATGGAGAATCACCATTTCTCCGTCACACTTATCGCTACAGCCCACTGTTGGCATTTATTCAAATACCAGCTGTAATCCTCCACCATTCATTTGGGAAATTCATATTCTCCTTGTTCGATATATTCATTGGCATTCTTATTTATCGGATTGTATACAATGAGTTGCAGCGACAGTACGAGAAAGCAGTCCGCTCTCTCATGCGTCAATACGGGAAAAGTGCACCTTCTAGGCCACTGCCGGACATCCGAAACCGTCCAGAAGTCCTCGGGAAATATTCAGCGTTCATGTGGCTGTACAATCCCCTTACAATGGTCATCTCGACTCGTGGGAATGGCGACTCTTTTTCAAGTTTTTTCGTTATCCTTACCATATACTTTATTACAAAGTCAGAGAAGTCGAACTTGAACGTCTTCTTGGCAGGTCTAAGCCATGGCATCGCCATACATCTGCGGCTTTACCCGATCCTGTTCAGTCTCACTTACTATCTGTCACTAAGTGATCAATTAACAAAAAATATTTTCGACTTTTGTAAGCAGATAATTCTACCGAACAAACAACAACTTTGTTTGGTGCTTGGCACTATTCTGAGTCTCTCGACACTCACCGGGGTTTTCTACTACCTGTACGGGTGGAACTATATCTACGAAGCGTATCTCTATCATTTCGTTCGAAAAGACGTTCGTCACAATTTCTCACTCTACTTCCTCATGCAATATCTATCGGGCAATGCAACTGCATCGTTATTCGAAAAGATGCTTATTGCAGCTCCTCAACTTTTACTTTCTATTTATTTGACTTTCAGTTTTGGCCAATTCCGGCAGACGCTACCGTTCTGCATATTCGCACAAACCTTTATCGCTGTTACATATAACTCTGTCGTTACATCTCAATACTTCGTTTGGTATCTTGCCCTTCTGCCGCTCTGTGTGAACAACCTTCAAACCATACCGGTGGGCACAGCTGCGATTTATTTTATAGTTTGGTTGATAGGTCAGGGATTATGGCTGTTGCCGGCCTATTTGTTGGAGTTCAAGACATGGAATACGTTCAACTGGATCGGGGGACAGGCAATTTTCTTCTTTCTCATTAATATTTTCCTCCTAAGTCGGCTCATCAAATACTATAGCTTTACATCGTTTAAAATAAATTTTAAAAAGCTGTTTTAGGAAGATTATGTTCTCCCCCTTCTTAGTTTGTTTTTGTTACTGATTAGAATAAAGCAATGTTCTTAGAGAGATGAATGTTATTTGTTTTCTATTTATGCGATGAATGCTTAAAAATTGTTATCATTTGGTTGCTGAGCTGATATGAGGAACCTAGCGAAGTTTGAAAACGTGCTTGTCGTGAATTTTAGGTGATGATCGTGTGATGAAACGTGAAGATTAGACAGAAGCAGCGTTCGTCCGTAATCACGTGCCCGTACAATTAATATTCCCAGTCGAAGAAGATTCTGTTTACGTTTGTAAACAAACCCAGTCACTTAGTTCGAAGTGAATAATTCGCTAGAATCTCAGCCAGCTGATAACTGGTCAAGTAAAATAACACGTATATGCCCTGCAGCATTCCGGCAGACTTGTATCGGAACCACGTATCGAAATATATTTATGTACATTCCGAATGTGACAGGCAATAAACAAATAAATAAAATCTTAAATATTTTTTTATCTATTCGTTTTATTCTGACTTTTATCGCGCTTACTCGTGGTTTTTTTGCTTCTTTTTCATTCCCTAATTCAACGTCTTAGAACGGCCGTCAACATCGAAATTACCGTCTTTGAAGCGACGGAGCCAATCTGTTTTACTTAGAGCAGCATCTCCGTAAACTTTTTGGAGTTCTCGATGCGCTTCAGCCGCTGCTTTATTCGAATGAAAGAAGAAAGCATCACTGCCCGCAAATTACCATTGTTTGGCACAAAATCAAACATTTTCACACAACCAAAAGTTAATGACGCAAAAACAAAACCACTTATGTGTAAAAGCGGTTTGTTTACCATATGTACTTGGTTCATTACGTTTTGGATACGCCACAATCACAATCTAGCAACACTTTCTACTGGAGCCATCTCTTGATAAACAGCGAGAACTTAGTTGCACACCTAATATTTATTTTTAACCAATCAGTTGGAGACAAAAGCACAATTCACCACCTCACTCGTCAGTACCTGGTCAGTACATCGCGTTCTCTTCGATTTTAAGCATACAGGTGAAGGCATCTGCTGTTCGATTCGCACTCAAATCATGTACTATCCTCGACGTGTTTACAAATATATTTATAATAATTAGCACCCTTTACGTCATCTCATGCAAAAGTTTATTTTCGTAATCATTTTTCATTTCTTCATTCTTGCACTTTTTACAATCGGTGAATTCTACTCAGTTGCGATTATTCACTTTTGAAACGTCGAACCTTGATATCAACCACGTTGAATGAATGTACAATAATCATACTTGATATAATAAAAAACGGAAAACAACTGAAAATGGCAAATTAGGAGTTCGGGAACGCACAGTATACATTCAGTATTAGTAACAAATAAAAACACAGCGAAACGGATATTGAAAAATTGTATTTTTGTTCTCATTAAATTCTACGTGAAAGTAATGAAAATTCAAAGTGGACAATAGGGGTACACGGAAGGATAGATTAAAATCGAAAAAGAGATATGAACCAGGTATTTGAATTCTTCCGAAACCATCATGTCTTAGCCGTGGTCGAAGATGTGCTGGAGAATAAAGCGTTCACGTTGAACCTGTCGCGCTTCCAAATGACAGGCATACCCGATCTGGTGAAGGAATGCGAGAAAGTGATGAAGTTATATCTGAATAACAACGAGTTGACACAGGTGCGTGGATTAATATACAGAAGTGTACGAGTGTATAATGTCATTGCTTTTTGTTTTGATTCAAGCTTCCAGACTACCTCGGCAATCTTCAACGCTTAATCGTACTTACTATAGATTACAATCGTATTCAACGATTCCCAACTGTGATATGCAACTTAACCGCGCTTCGTGTGCTTAATCTTAGTTGTAATCAAATCGATGAGCTACCTCCCGAAATCGGTCGTCTCACCGAATTGGAGACTTTCTGGTGCAACAATACCGGACTGACAAACATACCTGAAGAAATTGCCAATTGTGAACGACTGGAAACGTTCGGTGCTAGAGGAAATCAAATTCAACAATTGCCCACGAGTTTAGGTTTGCTTAAGAGACTTAAATGGCTTACGTTGGAGAACAATCAAATTAAAACTGTACCTGAGAGTTTTGGCGCCCTGGGTCGACTGGTGCATTTGAATTTAAAGAACAATAACTTGACCGAAGTGCCTAAATTTTTGGAGGATATGCCGATGTTGCAGTTTGTCTTTTTCAATGGCAATCAGATTATGGAAGTCGATGAAGACGTCTTGAAAAAGACCAAGTTCATCAAGATGATTAACTTAAAAGAGAATCCAATTAAGGAGCCAGATCTGTTCACGGTGAGTTATTTTAATCATGGTCATGATATGGTTTAGTGTTAGTCAAGGCAGAAAGAGTGGGTTCTCCTGAGACTACTTAGTGCAGTTTGTGCGGTAAATTCTGTTCAATTCAAGTGAACCATTCGTAAAAGTTTCACAACAGCTTGTTTTAGCGTCGGGCTTTAGCTCATAGCGTTCACCAACTTCATAGCAATCGTTCACTGCCATTTCGACCAATGCATTTGCCGGGAAGCATAGCTCCATGTCGTCGTTGGAAGGCCTGCATTATTGATCAATAGCAGCTTGACTTTGGTATGATCGGGTGCTTGTATAACACGATGGACATACCAATTAATTTGCCTACCAATTGCTTTTGATTTCCGTCCGCTGATATATTTAATCCCTTCGAGAAACGCAATATCGCTTATCCATTGAAAATATCAGTTGGACTATTTTTCTATTCAGCTATCGGCAGTTTATCGGACTTGATTTGGAATCCTTGGCTTCCATCCGAATTCTGGCGGCTCAAGAACACGTGGAGCGTGAACCAGCATTTTTGACTTTATTGATCGCATTTCTTTTCTTTCTTCCTTCCAGGACCATCCGCATTTTATTACCACCAATAGTTCCGAGATATCTGAACCCGACATAAGCAATACTGATGACAATGGAAGTTTTTTCGCCGGTGACGACGTCGAAGCGGATGTGTCCGATTGGGAAAATAGCATCGAAACGAGTGACATCGATACAACGGAAGAGAGCGCCGAGGAAAACGACATCGAAGTAAGTACTAACGTGATGATGATTTAAGTCAGCACCCACTTACCTTTTTTTTACAGGATATATCTGTACTTATCCCGGAACTATCTCGCTACATAACAAACTTCAACTGAAAACTAAAGATTACTTCAAGCAAAAGCCAATAAATTGTTGTTTAAAATTTGTTTATTACAAACTTTAGATTTACTAAACTTAAATTATTCTTATGCGGACAACAAAACGGAAAAAAATTAACAAAACGTAATCAAATTGAGAAACTATTTTATAAAAGATGTGAAGTGAATTAGAGAGAGAATCAGTTTAACTGAAAAACTAAAGCTATAGTTTGATTTAAAGAAGTTTCTTTGCATCGTTGCTTAATGTGAGAGTTCATCTTTTGTTGTGATTAGATTTTGCTTTTTTTAACCAAAATGTCTATGAGCTATACAGAACTATTATGGAACTTAAATTAAATTAGGACATCTTTTTCATTAAGTCTTCATCTTGCACCGACATGGCAGTTAGTTTTTTACCTATTTTTTCGTGGATGTCTAGGTATTTTGCCACGCAGCGGTCAATGCAAACTGACTCACCTTTGCCTGAAAATAGAATTAAAGATTAGTTGACTGGTGTTTAAAATATAGTTTCGGATGAAAGGAAAGATTAGAATCGAGCGTGAATGAAACATCCTTTTCGTCTACTACCTTTCCACATAGTAAGATTGTTGAACTCAAATGAGTAGTTCTCCACTCACTGACTTCAAAACGTTGCCAATGGCGAAATACCTAAGCCTTTTTTATATTGGAACAAAACACCCCATTGCCGGAGTTGATTCATTTTGCGTCGAAATAAAGGAGGTGCTTATATCAATTGGATTTCAGTAAAAGAAAATGATTATTTGGATAACATCAACATATGAACACTGCGCCGATTAAATATGGTCTTTGGAGTGGATGAAGTCCGTCTCCTTGCACAGAGCCCGTTAGATGTAGGGATGTGACCCTAACCCTCATATCTTAAAATCTGTAGTATAAACATAGAATTGCTAAATAACTTCAATAATCATATCCAAAACATTCTTGAATAGATGAAAATGGCCGAGGCTAAGGCCTGCCCTGAGTGAGGACTTGAAGGTCTGAGACGAATTGGAATAAACTAGTCCCATACAAGTAAACTCTCCTCTAAACCACATACCAAACAAAAGGAAAATACTGGTTAATTCTCACGAAATTCCAGCAACCAGAAGACTAATCTTTACGTAATCAACTTACCCAATTCCGACTCACTGTATTTCGGTGCAATGCACTTTTTGTGACACGCGTTCGTCATTCTGTTATATAAATCGGACATCATTTCAATTTCCATGTCTTGCATCATTTGGAACTTAGCCTGATCGGCCGCGCTCATTTTTGCTGCTGCTGCCATTTTTTTAGTTTTTTTTTTCTTTTTTGGTTGGTTTAGCCTATACTATATTATTGTACAATTTAATGAAAGTAATTTGTTTTTGCTGTCGCTCTTTTAACCGTCAAATCGTCGCTCACTCTTTTGATAATCACCGTAGTTTGCTTTTTTCATGCGTTCTCGTATTTGCATATTCTGAAAACGCTTTTTATCAATGGACTTCTTGGACAGGACGAAAGCAGATATTCCACTGAAAGTTATTACACCCCTGTTCAATGAAATATGATTGTTTGAGAATGAGAAATATGTTTTATAAAGTGAATGAATGGAAATTGGGCTTACCAACCGACAGCGATTTTGCCAAAATTTCCTAACCCTCTCATACCTTTCGGTTCTTAATTCCAGCAAATCCGACGAAGAAAAGTTAACCTCAAATATAAAATTGTCTAAATGTCAAAAGCGACACGAAGGTGCTCTTAACCGTGAGGTCGGTATGGTATAAGGGTTCCTTACCATAGAGTGGTGATAGGGTTTTTGTAGACGTTGATTTATAAAATGTATATATCTGAAATATCATATTTAGAAAACAAGTAACTGCTTGACAATTACTAAACAATAATTTATTTGTTACCTCATAGTTATTTTCATTCCTTTTCTACTGATTTCCTCGGAGCAATATAGGTATTATCATCATCCCAATCCCCTAAATTTAGACGACACCCCACTGTTCCAGAATACAATCCACACTCTCTGAAATCTACAAAAAAAAATACTGATATTTCCTCCACCAGCAATAGGAAAAAGAAAAGTCAAACAACACAAAATAGACATGCCATGTCATTTTTTTGCCAAAAATTATTCAATTTTCCCTTCTATCGGCATCAAATTCAACTAAAATAATTCGAAACAATTGCAGAACAAACGAAAATGCCATCGAAAAAGAAAAAATACAACGCCAGATTTCCGGCGGTAAGTAGAAATATAATTTTTTCTCAATTCCACATCGCGAAGCCTCACCATAGCTGCCCCGATGCTCTATGCCATTTACAAGCAAAGGCGGCGTTTAAAGGGAGTAAAAATAAAAATGAAGTGAACTGTTTCGCCCAAAAATTGAATTTGTATGTTTAATACATGCGCGTATTTTCTGTTAATTATTTTTACTCCCTGTTCTATAGGAAAATTGAAATAGCAAATTGTAAAATGAAAACAAACTCGGGCGTTTTGGTTTGCGCTTCGTATGCTTTATTGTTGTTATTTTTTTTTGTTGCCTTGTTCTGGAGTTGGTTACTTATGAGTGTTATTTTTTAATTCTAGGGACGTATAAAGAAAATAATGCAGAGCGATGAAGAAATTGGAAAAGTAGCGCAAGCCGTTCCAGTTATCATCTATATCCTTTTAAAATCTATATTTTTTTCATGAATTGATTGTTTAGAGCGAAAACATAGCATAGTGGTGTATGCTTATCCATTTAGAACTACATATACAGCTTCACAGTGTAGCAATAAGAAAAAATGTGCGAGTGTTCATTACGATAAAATGTCGTATAGAGAACAGAGATATCGACTATGACGCTTAAAACCTATATAAACAGTCAGTTTTAGGGTTCTAAGCTGTTTATTTGCATCTGTTTCATGTATACACCTTTATCGTTGTTACTGTAAAGCTATATAATTCGGATTTTCGTTATTTTTGTTTTAGCAGTTTCTTTATCCGAAGACAAGCTGTGTAAAAATACGGCTTATATTTGCTAATATTGAGTTTCGCTTTCAACATTTGACCTTAGGTGATCTCAAAAGGTATGGGAGACATTCATCTCTTTTAGAACGTCGTTCACACCCAACTTGGATAATTCATTGCACTTTACAGTGAAATTCTTGGGTGATGTTCACCGGTATGTGAACGTGTTTGAGCCCATAAGGCCATCTAATTGTTCATGCTTTCCTTATGAATTATGCTTATCACCACAGAGCAACGATGACTCTTTTCTCTTGCATTTATATGACGTTCTCTCTTAATTTTCATTCAGTTATTAATTTTAATTGTTTTCCTTAATGGCAGCATTATGTTTTTAATTCAAATATATACCTAGGACACTGGAGCTATTTGTGGAATCACTGTTGAAGAAAACCTTAAAAATCACAAATTCCCGTAACGCAAAAACACTCTCACCTTCCCACATGAAACAGTGTATTATGTCCGAGAATCGTTTTGACTTTCTACGTGAACTTGTTAAAAACGTTCCCGACATCAGCATTGCCGAAGAAGTCAGTAATGATAGTTCGCCCGAAACTACAGTAGATCCCTCAGATACACCCTACGACTTAAGTATGCCATCCACGAGTAATAGTAATGAAACAAAGTCTCAAGGAGCGATTCCATCCAATGGAACAATATTACTCCCGACACGTAGCAACGGCGTGACACGAAGTTGTGGCACAACTATCGTTGCTAGTTCATTACAGTTGCAAGCAGGAAATGGTCGCACGTGCGAGGATAAACGAGCATTATTAAAACGTCATTCTGATGCCATAGGTCGCGTGTCTAATATCGAAGGTACGCCAACGAAACTCTTTCGGACTGATTCAGCGCCAGCCGGAATAAAATTACCAACGATAACACAATCAGGAATAACCACACTAGCATCAACAGCAACTACTACGTCCCAGAATGAACATCACCAGAAACAACAACCAAGTCAACTGCTACCAACAGATCTCCGCCGCTTGCGGCATCAACCCAAATCTGTACCTGGTAACATTTGTAATGACAATAACAGTTTGTCAACAAACAAGAACAATAGCAACTGCAATAGCAGCAGCAGCATTAGCCAACCGCAGACACCGACGACTGCCATTCCTGCGCCTATTGTTAGCATAGATTTCTGTAACAAACCAATTGTGAAAATAGATTATAGTAATTTAGCCCTACATGATACTTCTTACTCAGAATCACAATCTTCATCATCGTCTTCGTCGTCGCCGCCCGAAGATGAATCGAATAAAAGAAGTGCTACATGTATTACTAAAACATCAATTCAACCGGCTACGGCAACGGCCGAAGGTCCAGTCATTAATATAGATTTATCCAATATCGTTACCAGCGGAACGTTTGCAACGTCCACCGTTCATCCCAGTGTTATAAGTTCAAATTATGCAGGTTTAACTGCCCAACCTGCTATTGTACCCGCACCCGTACTGAAGACCGATAAAAACTCATATCTGGAACTGGACGAAGATTACGACAATATTTAGATGAGGAGCAGATTGAAGATGGAACGACAGTGTCGTTAATTTTTTAGAAATAAACAATAATTATAATAGAATACGAAAGAAAAACAAATTAAATGTAACTTGCGAATCATCACTGGTGAGTTTGTTTACATTAGATTGATGAAAAATCGAGTTAAATTAATAAAAACATAGAGAACAAAACCATCGGTATTCCTTCGTGTTTTAATTAATTTAGTTTGAAGGTCATCAAAATGCTTATCATGTAGTCGCGATGGCAACTGGTAAGTGGTATTAAGTACCCCAGTACCGACTAAATACCTACACACCTTGCTTCTGTATTCCCAAAGTCAGAGAAGGCTTTGTCCATTCATCGATGTGAATTGACCGACCGGTGACCGATGCCCACTTGACTAGAATCCACGAACAGATTATTTGTCTGTAGTTCAGAAAAATCAAGAAAAAAGTAATTTTTTTAAATATTTTTGTTTTTTTATTATTTTTTGTTTTTGTTTTTCTCCGCATCATTTGGAAAGTGTGTATGAAAATAAATATACCTATCTCTGCTTCTGGTTTATAAACATACCCATGGGTGGCTCGATCGTAGAAAAATGCGCAAACCCGGTTTTGTTTCTTTCCATTAAATCAGTTGTTTTTAAAGTTTCTTGTTACAGGCCCAGCTGGTTGGTTTTCTTCTTTCCATTTTTATTTGTTTTAGTTTTCCTTTTCTTATTATTTTGTTTGTATATTTCTCAAAAAATTGTGGAATAACGAAAAAATAAACATTTTGTACTCTTTTTCCCATTCTTGTTAGTTGGTTACTGATACACTTGTTTCTGTAATTGAATTTTAATCTTCGGGCACTTTCCAGGCTAAGTGTTTACCGCGATCGTAAAGGTTCTTTAAGGCGGTTGTGAATTTTTTCTCTGCCTGCAGTTTAAGATAGTGCTTATAGAGCTGTAACGTTGTGCGGGCATCTTCCACAGAGTCGTGCGTTTCCGATTGAATCTTTGTGCCTGATATGGATGGTTAAGAAGGAAAACTCATAATTGTGACATAAACATACCTAGAAAATGCCAAGCTAAAAATCTTAACGAAACCATTCGGTGATGGGGCAGATGGAAGAGGTGGACTGTATCGATTATCTGCTCGGACGGCACTATGATATTAATCACTCGAAAATCGTTCCGAAGCCCATGACCAACGAATATCACTCCAATGTCAACCAAATATTTCAGTTTCTGATATGAATTTTTCAGTGCGGTTAATCGTTTGTTGCTGAAATTGGCATCCAGATCGCCAGGTTTGATGCCCGAGAACTGTGTCAGATAATCGACAACTTTTTCTTGGGTAGATATGTAATCATCCATGAATGGTATGTAGTCGAAAACTTATTTTGTTTTCTCGCTTCCATACTTCTTTACGAGACTGTGATTGCTCGCTTTTGTTACTACTCCATACATGGCCATTTGATCGCATGATCTACCCGAAATGTCTCCAAATCTGTAAATAACATGTAAATAACCTATGTAAGTACAAGCTCTATAAAAGACACAGTAATGTACAGTCGGTCGTAAAATAAAGGAGTGACGCTCAAGCTAATCACTAATCTGGGTTTTTTTTCGCTCTGCTTTCTTTCCTCGTTCCGCCTTTACAATTCAGAAGTGGGATTGGTAATCAAGTTGTAGACTGTACCACTTGTCTGTGGAAAAAAAAAAAAAGTTTTAAATCGCGATATTGAGCATTCAGTGTTTTATTTTCGAGTGATTAAGATGTCTGAAGAGTGGACAGAATTTTTAGAATCGGCTACAGTGGACAGGCTTAAAAATGTTTTAAGATTCTTGAAACTCCAGACTACTGGCTCAAAAGCTGCATTGAAAATACGTGCCCAGGAAGCGGTTCAAGAAATGGCAGAAAGCGAACTCGTGAAGCTGATGAAGGAGGAACAAGGTGACAAAAGCAAGGGGCGATGTAATGGCGACACAAGCATCTGGGAAGACCATGTGTCAGAAAATGGTAATGAGTCTGAAAGTGAAAGTGAGGAGCGTTTAGATGGAGAGCTGGCGAAACTCCAAAGTAAACTTGAGAAAAAGAAGCAAATAATGGAGTTGAAGAAACAACTCCGCGACCTTCAATTGGAAGATTCCGACACCAATCTCAGAACACATGGAAGTTGTGGTTACAAAGATATAGAGGATGCTATGCTGCCATTTAGTGGTGACGACAATTACCCCCTACAGCGATGGATAGAGCAATTTGAGGAATTGTCAGACGTAATGAAGCTGTCGAATAGGGATAGATTTGTCTTTGGTAAGCGTCTTCTAACAGGAACCGCAAAGTTGTTTGTGAGAACGGTTAGTGTGAATAGTTGGTGCGCATTAAAGTTAGCTTTGAGAGAAGAATTCGGACGGGCAGTGACGAAATCAGATGTGTATAGCGAACTTAGGAAGCGGAGAAAGCGACGTGAAGAAACGATGCAGCAATATATGATCCACATGCAGGAGATTGCCTCGCATGCGTCCGTAGAAGAAGAGGATTTAATAAATTTTGTGATCAGAGGGATTCCAGATTCAGAAGTGAATAAAACCATTCTGTACAGTGCAAACAACATCAGTGAATTAAAAGAATCTTTAAGAAAATATGAAAAAATGAAAAACAACAACTCAGAAAAGACAACAAATTATGTGCCGTCTAGTTCCTCGTCAAATAAACTCAAAAAGACTGAAAATGTTGTTCCCAGTGGCAGTAATGTTCATCCAAACAAGGACAAGAAGGTCGTCACCTGTTTCAAGTGTCATAAACAGGGCCATATTTCTACAAAATGCCCTAACAAGGATTCAGTCATGGCATTGTATCAAAATTCAGAACGAGGTCGGTCAGCTGATAATGATTTCGAAACTTTCATTCAATATCGATGGGTTGGCAAGGAGATGGATATTTCTACGACGTTGTTGACACTATTGGACTCTGGCAGCCCTGTCAGCTTCATCCAGGAGATGTTTATTCCACCAGTGCTTCTATCAAATCTATCCGCGACATCGCAGTCCTATGTTGGAGTCAATGGAAGTCCTCTTGTAACGATCGGGAACATAAGTACTTGTATCAATTTCGAAAATTTAATAATAAACATAGAACTAATAGTAGTTAAGAACTTCTCAATGACTTATCCTGTTATTTTAGGGAGAAATTTTATTGGGAAAACAGGCTTGACGCTTAAGAGGACAACAGCAGCTTACTCCTCCAACGATAATAAGAAACCTCAAGCGATCTTCAACACCTCTCGTCATAATGACAGCATTTTAAATGAAGACCTTTCCGATTCAAAGTTTGTAGACCAAGTACTGAACATTGACATAAGTGGGGAAAGCGGTATCAATAAAAAACTTCACGCTAAATATCGAGGTCCCTACGAGATAAAGAAAGTTCTTCCGAATGATCGTTATGAGGTCGGCGATATTGACGGTTTTCAGATGTCACGTGTTCCATATAAGGGTGTTTGGTCCCCAAACAATATGAGGCCGTACAACGTAGAACGTGTTAATCCTGGGGGAGATGAAGAAGTGGTCGGAGGTCGCTTAGAGGTACGTGAGGTTGCTGAAACTGAATGAATAAGAGTTTAAATTTCCGCTCCGTGCCTTAAGCCTGTCTTCTTAATAAAATCTTCAGTAAATCTTTAGTAAAGCATTTTAAGGTTATGTCTGATTATTGAAATTTTAATCTGTTTCTAAAAATATATTTTGAATACTTTTCTTTTCTCTCTCAATATTGTATTTCATTTGCTTTGTAATCGGGTCGATCACACTATCAGGATGGCCGAGTTGTAGTCGAAAACTTATTTTGTTTTCTCGCTTCCATACTTCTTTACGAGACTGTGATTGCTCGCTTTTGTTACTACTCCATACATGGCCATTTGATCGCATGATCTACCCGAAATGTCTCCAAATCTGTAAATAACATGTAAATAACCTATGTAAGTACAAGCTCTATAAAAGACACAGTAATGTACAGTCGGTCGTAAAATAAAGGAGTGACGCTCAAGCTAATCACTAATCTGGGTTTTTTTTCGCTCTGCTTTCTTTCCTCGTTCCGCCTTTACAGGTACTCCCTCATCCGGCCCTTGGCTGGAAAACCACGATATATAGATACAAAAATAAACTTAACTCCAGTACTCACCCTCGGATACATGATATCCTAGCGACACTCATGTGACATGGTTTTATGGTCGCCGTTTTGCCATCGGGGCGAATTTCATTCTCTTCCGGATTGAGGGTTACAAACTCGGCATCTATGGCAACTAGATCTCCTGCTCTTAGTTTCTCGTTTGGTTGGAGGGGTTTGAATAATGTTTCACTTTTAACTGATGGATGAATAGGGTTTAAGTAATCCTAGAAATGGACGTTAGCAACAATTTCAACTGAATTCAACTGACGAATTAAACCTGAATGAATGGATCGAAGTAAGGCATTTCCTTCTCTGGTTCCTCATTTGTCGATTCGAGATCATCATCTGAATTGCTGTAGAACAGAACGCATGGCACTTTCCAATCTAAAGTAAACCAGACTGCCTCCTGCGACGAAACGGGTGAAATGCTGCAAATAAAATCATTAGCCAACGGAAATGAACTATGCCAATAAGGAGCTTACCTGAAATCATTAAAAATATACCACTGCTGTTGATCTTCTGTTCCCGCGGCTGCTGCCGCTTTGAAATAGTGATAGGATTTACCCACATTTACCAATGATACTAAATTTTTTTGTGTTCCATCATCTATCTGACAAACAACTGCTTTTAATGAATACTCCTTGTAGGAATCTTGAACTGGAAGAAACTAATATTAGTCAACTATTTATACTATGATTAGACATACTTTTGCTTAGGTTTTCTGTTGGTGTAGACGTTCGTTTTAACGGTGACGGCTTTGTTTCGATATTAGCCTAAAAGAAAACAATTCAGAATCATCATAGTCATATAGTTAAGTTCGGTGCAGACCTCCTCGGATTTAGTGTTGCTGTTTTCTGTTTGAATACTTAATTCACCTTTGACATCGACCGCGATTGAAAAATTCAATGGAAACCATGAATTCTGCCTGGCATTTGGCGAGTTAGTAGGAGCTGCATTTGATGGCGATTTTCTAGAAAAAACAAAACAATTTGATTAAATAGCACACGCCACAAGAGGCGTCCCTACCTATCAGGGTGTACAAAGTGACAATCACTGCGCGAGCAATTCGTTCCATACCGACATGGCTTGGTGGTATTTAGAGCCGCTGGACTCTCTGATGGCGTATTTGTAAAACTTCGATTAAGTTGTCGTTTCAAAAATGATAAATCTTTCTCATTACTAAGGCCGCAGTTGATAGCGAGTACTTGTGGAAGACCAGTTACCTGCAACCATAAGCAACCGTAGCAACTTCACTGAAAAATGCACTGGAATTACGTCTTCTTACCTTAACAGATTGAAATGTCGGCGAAAACTTTTTGCAATTTTCACAGAAAGCATGAATATTTTTCTCGGTACTCAACGATCCTTTGAGAATCGTACCAAAATTAAATTGTTCTACATCTTTATTATTGCTTGGATATGATAGATTGCATGCCAAAAGAATGTTGGCTTTATATTTCTAAGAAACGAAAAGGTGAACCCAAAATAAAATATGGGAATGTGGAGTTCGTTTTTACCTCTTCATTGCACTTAAGACAACGATTTGTGCACATCTGGCGGGTGCCAAATAATCTGCTAATAAATGTTTCTTCGTTGATTTTACTACGCTCATGTTCATCCTCCTTCGATGTGAATTCGTCTGGGAAAGAAGAGAAATGTAATCAAGTCTATAAAATATCAAAGAAAACAAGAAGCCTTGGAACCTGATTTGATGTCCATTGATTTAAAAATTTCATCCGATTGAATATCCGTGTTCCCCTCTGTCGATGGCTTGGCCTGGGCTGCTCTAAAGCCACTCCCATTCAATGCAATATAATCGTCTGTAAGTATAAACAATTGAATAAATATTGTCCCAGTTCTTGGACCGTGATAAGGGTGGACAAACCATATGTGGCTGGATACAGCAGTCTATTCAAATGACTATTTTTATGCGAGTCAAGAATTTCAGAATGCATCTGATGCAAAATAAAGCGATTCCAATTCTGGCATTCAAATGGAACATAGATTTGGAAAAACAATGTATTTCATTTATTCAGGACGAATTAATTTCACACTCACCTGGATTAGACTAATAAGGTTGACGTTAGACGAACGATCAGACAGAATGAGACCCAGAGCTGACGCTTCCGGTACGGTACGAAACGAACGAAGAAAGTTACTGGCCTGACACGGACTCGTAGCTGAATGGTAAACTCAATTTCAATTTAATACAATTTCAATGTTTTCTTCTTACTTACCGGACGACTTGTCAAGCATATGGAAGAGATAGACCAATTCACAGGATAAACAGAATTCCTTAGTACACGAATGTGTAAGCAAATGATTTCGCAGCGGTCGAATAAAGTACAGAATCTGCAGCATACAATTACAATAGGAGTTGGGCAAGGTCGCCTCTAGACCGGCAAAACATGTCTGATTATATTGTTCGAATTCAAAATCCTGTGTTCCCAGCTTGGAGTACTTCATCTCCACTTTGCGATAACGCCTTGGTATGATTTTAACTCCACTTTCAGTTGTTTTACTGGAGTTTTGCATACCGTTGCCGTTTGTTGAGGCTCCACCGTTGGTGTCAATCACATACGGTATTTGATTGCGTCTTACCAAGCGGGGATTTGGTGAATAACCGATTGGCCCTTGCATTTTCATGGTTGCTAATATGTCCGGATCGATTGGTTTAGGACGTCTATATTGATAACGTAAAAGCTGTTCGGGCCAATCGCTAAACCATCTAGTGCCGGTAACTAAATGTGGAAGGACAATTGATGATAGAGGAAAAGTGGTGTCTGTTATAGGTACAATGGGTAATTGGGGAACAGGATCAGCGAATTCGGTATCACGCGAGAATGTATTGAACTGCGGCTGTGGGCTATTTACGGACATTAAACTGATGTGACCCGATTGATCACCGAATGCCATTGCTTGTGATGATGAACTTATGTCGAATGAGAGACATTGGCTTCCAGCCGTGTTCACTTGATACATACACACTCGCGGTTCGCTTAACTCAACCGTGTCGACTAATTGTACTTGTCCGTACGAAGATACAACAGCTAGACGAGAACTCTGTGATGGTATGAATTTCAAGAGTTGTGGATCGATAAGAACTTGAATTGGTGAGATTAAACGCAACGTTCGTAGATCGAAGACCATTAGAAAACGATCAACTGCAAGCGTTCCTTGTCGACCGCTGAAACCACATGATATAAGGTAGTTTCCTTGTACATCAAAGTCGGAAAGACTGCCGGCATGTGTTTTGATAGTGTGTTCCACATTGAGCGAATTTATATCACGTAAAGTGACTGTGCCGAAAGGATCGCCGGCGAAAAGGAAACGAGGGTTCTTACGGAGAACAGTACAGCCAGCTGTGCCAACATGTTGCTGAAATGGGAATGGGAATGAATGAGAACTTAATATGCCAAATAGCTGCTGTGCAATGTACGTACCAGTTTTGTCTCTTTTAATGTCGTCAAATCGAAATCAATCAATTCATCTTGAAGTCCTGCCATAACCAATCGATGAGGGGACATCTGTTGCATACACACCATTTCTATCATGTGTTTGGATCTTACGAACAAAAAGAAAAGAACAAAGAAATCGTCAGTCAGATTAAATGAGCCAATCACTAGTCTGCCCACCTGTGTGTGAACTTGGGAATACCACGCCGGATCTGATGGCGTAGTGACGTTTGTGTTAATGCCAAAATGCCCGCATCATTGGTCGTTATTTGCCGGACAATATCGCTTGCGTGCACTTGAAACGACGTATACTTTTGTAAATTGCTTCCATAGTAAGATGTTACGTGCCCCTTTCAATTTTCATTGGAAACGAAATAACAAAAGAAAGTTTTGTTAAAACCAAAACAACACTTGACCTACTTAATAAATTCTATGTGCATATGAATATGGTATATACCCCTTGGTTTCCCATCCACACCAATTCTTCATAGTCATCAAATGCTATCGCTGATACGCCAAAATTTTCGCCGCCATCCGCTAATATGGGAACCAATTCAATGTAATCAGCGTCCGAGGATCCAACATTAAAGCCGCCGAAACTAGGAGAATAGTGTCCCGCCCGATTTGGATCATCATAAACATCTAAAAAGAATACATTCATATCTTATACATGGCTGTTTGTTGTCTCGATGTTTGCTTTCAATTCTTTGTTTATCAAGGTATAATGGAATCTCATTATTAGACAGCCAAAGAGAAATTTCACTGGGAGGATACGTGATTTTTTCCCTTTTGTTGTGAACTCACTTGATATAGAAAGGATGTCATCGGGCTGTACTATTGGATCCCCGCCAACATATACAAAGTCCATTGTTTATGGAATTTCAGGCAGAAAATATCGAAAATCCAACAATTGTAGAATCTTTTGTTGCATTCGAGCCAACTTTCCACTTTTTCGACGTCAAAACAAAATACAACTCTCCTGCCGTCCAGTGAGATCGCAGTTCGTTTTGGGTGCTGCTGACAAGATGAGAGAAAAAAATGGCCGTGTGTCAAGTCGTGTGGCACTGCCAGCATTAAGTTTACGTGTTTCTTATACCATTTCATAGGCTCACATTTAATTTTGTTTTTTAATGAAATAGTAAAACTCAGAAATATTTTTTAATTGATATGGGAGATTTTATTATGGATAAATGTTTTAGTATGTACAAAATTCAATAAAATGGTTTATACATTCCCAGCTCTAGTCATCAAAATCATTCGTTGACGAATTTTCCTCCTGCGAACTGTTGAATTTGCTCACAAAATCGCTCTCGTTTAATCGATCAAGAAACGATTTCAACAAACGCTTGTTAAGCATATCCGTTTGCGTTAATTCCCTAGCGGGCTGAGATTCTTCTTGTGCTCCATCCTGTTGCGAGTCGGTGTCACTCACTGGTTGAACTTGCAATGGTTTTGGGCTCTCTTCGAGGCACGGCATTTTGCAAAAATCTACGAGGCAAAATTGAATACATATGAGAATTCAACAATAGGAGTTAAGTATACGTACCCGCAGAACTTTTATAATTTTAATATTTAAGTTCAATTTTAGTGAACGTGATACACTGCAATGACAATTACTCAGCTGCTATTCTGACAGGTCAATGTCGGCTAGTGTATTCAGCTTTTTTTTCCTGATGAATGCGTTCAGAACGACACTCTTGTTTAGATAAAACTGAAAATATTTTAAAGTACAAGCTTCGTAAGTCATGTTTGAAATGAAATTAAACGGATATTAAGTAAAATTGAATGCAAAGTACAAAAAAAATGGAAAATAACGGACATAAGCCCGTATTTACACAAGTTTTGCGACGATTTATTATAGACGAAGTTATTTTTCTTATAAAAAAATCTCTTTCAAATTAAACTAAACACATAATCTTATTTCTATATATTTACAAAGCTACATTTGTAAAAAGGAGAACTACAGAGTTCTAGCTCTCCATTTCTTCAGCGGAATCTTCATCTTCCACCCATTCCCCGTCAGATATACTTCTCACTACCATATCGTCCTCCATGTCTGAATTTGAAGAGTCTAAAAAAAGAGGTGATAACTTAAGTTCTTACTGTTTAAGTTCCTTAAAACTATCATCTTAATTACCGTCTTGATATAGCAATGCATTCTCAATATTTAAATTATTTTCTTCCGTGTTACGCTTTATCTGACTGACGAGCAGTTGTAGTCTACCCTTAAGCCTGAAAGTTTGTTTGAAGACTTATTTTCTTTTTTCTTACATTTAATTCATTACATACTTGGATATTTCCATGAGGCAATTGGCCCGGTGTTCGATTATTCCTATGCAAGGTCCGAATTTGTCCAAGAGATCTTCAGCACCCAGAGCCATTAGTTGACTTGAGTGTGTTTGAACCAACACCTTCAGCCAGTTTGCCGATATTTCGACACTGGAACAAAATTAAAAATATCAATCGAAATCCAACTGCAGAAAGGGTTAATATGAATATACTTGACGCGTTTTTGCTGCATTAAAGCGGTAAGTTCATTAACTAGAGCGCCCACATATTGAACTGGTAGTTTTTGCAATGTCATTTGAATCACTCGTGGGTCGTCGTTCGATAAAACCATCATTAGCATGCTGAAAATATTTTACTGTTTTCTTTTCTCATTTAAGATGAAGGAAAAGGACTCACCCTGCATCTTTACTATGCAATGCTTGTATTAGGAGTTGGACTTTGCTTTGTGGCTGTGGTTTTTCCCCCACATTCAAATTCAGGTTTTGTAGTCTGGATTCAAATGGTATTTCCACAGCTTTCAGCTTCTTCCTGGAGATTTCGGCGCCAGTTTTGTATTCCACATCGGCTTCGTTAACCAATGGAGTGATTGTTTTTAACGCGGCTCCGGCGGACTTCTCTTTTTTCGCAGCTTTAGAAAGGCGTTTCTTCGGATCAGTGCGAACAAGCACTTGAAGTTTTTCTGAAAAGTTTGGTACCTTAAAGAACAGAAAAGATCAAAATTTATTCGAATTCAATTGCATGTACGTACGACTTGTTCAAACATCATGAAGTGCTTATCACCATAGCCGAAGAGAATCTCATTTTTCGTGGCATGTTGTAAAGATGCAGCTATGGCGGGGATGGGTTCAATAGTGATGGAACTGTCCGAAGCAATTTGTACAGTGACTTTCGGCTTAATAGGCTTCTCCGCCTTAATGCTGTAAGAAGGAGTTCATCATGTCAAATGGTCTTCTTACTTCGTCTTTACTTACCTCTCTGGAGGTATTAGATAAACATGAAGAACGCCACTCCTTGTGACGCTGGCCACCTTCAGACCAGCTTCATCATCTAACTGGCAAGTCAGGCAATTTGCAATGTCCTCCATAAGCAATGTGCAGGACGCAGACTTGTTTTTTCCTTTTTTGCCAATTTTCCACAAGCATATAATTCGTTCCATTTTGGATGCCGTAATCACATATTCGGAGTTACCTATTAGTATTGTGTTAAGGATTACCACTTCCGATGTATGGCCAGTGAATGTCTGGACAAGTTCCTGACTTTCTAAGGAGAAAACTTTGATTTGTCGAGCGCCGACGACGACATTGTTCGAATATGGCAAATAAGCAACGCTGTGAGGTTTTTCTTGGCCAATGGACAATGCGTTCACTTGCTTTTCATTAGGCAGATTCCAAACCACAACCCGACAGTCTTCACCACAAGTAAACAAATTCTCGTCATTGTCGTAAAATATTGAAGTTATTCTGCCAGTATGCCCTTCTCCTTTCAAAGTGCGTTCAACCTAAAGTAGACATATGAGGATATAAAGGATCTCGTCATATATTTTCAAACTCACCTTGGCCAAGGAGTACGAGTAGAGAGATACGCCTCCAGTATTCGTGCCCAAAGCAATATACAATAAAGGTCCAGATCCATCGATAGATTTTCTCTCCTTTTTTGACTATACAAAGATAACTTTCTGAAGAAACGAATATGCAAAACGGATGGCATACTACCTTTTTTTGTGAGGATACTGCCACCCATGTTAAAGCGCTACACGGCCCTGATAAATGTAGATTCGGTGTGTATTCTTGCTTGAGTTCACTGGTTTCGGTATCCCATATCTTCAGGATACCTTGGTCATTCACTAATGCAAATAATTTTCCATTTGGAGAAAATCCCGACACGTGCTGTCCACCGAGCGCCATAATTAATCGCGTGAAATGTTTCGGCGTGAATTGTCAAAAGATGACATGAGGCATTGCATCGTGGATGTAAAACTAAAATCAAATGTAATAGATTTCTTTCACCTTTTGTGAGGTGGTATTCAGTTCGCTATAACGCTTTCCGAATTTCGTATATAATTTGGAACATGTTTTTTTAATTACATATCATAAATTATTCCTATACATGCATTCGGCGTCGTTGAATAATCTTTTTACTGTTTCTTGTCATCGAAACACAGTTACCATATGAAACTATCAAACATAGCAGCATGTCACATTCCTATCATCCCTGTCGTTCGGCTTACTGACATATTTCAAGTGTCAAAAATCGCCATTCGCAGATAAGTTTTTCTGTTTCTGTTGCTTTGTCAATTTTACGAACCACAGGAAAGTGCCTGTTACCATATTACCATTCGAGATAAACAATATTTAAAATTCTCTGTAAAAGACATTTAGTTTATTAAATAATGACTATGTCATCGAAAGAGAAATCCGAAGATATGGAATGGTCTGCCGAAGAGGAAATTCAATTATTTTTCGCACTAGAAGGCCTTAAACCTGTCGGTGTCAATAAACACTTCTATATGGCTTGTATCGCGGAACGTTTATCTAAATCATTGAACCGCGATATTCCGGCTGAAGCAATATGGGCACATTTACGAACCCTCTACAATTTAGACGTACTTGATGAAATGGAACCATTACCATTTCCAAACGATCAGAAGGATTTCTCACTGCCCGACACCGAATTCAGTGTGCTGATGTCTAGAAAACAAGCCGAAACCGAAGAGAAGAAAAACGACCAACCAACAAAACAAATCGGTTTGTTTGCTTATTCATTTAGAGTGAAAACATTTAACAATTTGTTCCGTAGAAAAATCAGCCACGGCTAAGATAAATGTACCACCAATCAAGGAGCAGGAGAAGAAAATAGTTGCCAAGCTTGTCGAAGCTCCGAAACGAACACCAAAGCGAACTAGAGGATCTATGTCACTCGAATCAAATAGTCCGTCGACCACACCCCCGCCCATACAGGGGCACAAGAGAAGACGAATTTAGAGGAGTATATCTGTAGATTAAAACCAGGACGTTCCGCACAACTTATGTGTTTAAATCTCCGGTGCAGATTCATGCATTTCTTGAATTTCATTCGATATTTTCATTTCACAACTTAAGGTCCATGGCTATTGTCGAGTTCTCTTATTTTAATTTCAGTTTTTTTGTTTTTTGAATATTCAAATGACTGTTGGTAAAACCAACGCAGACAACTTAGAATAGAAAGATACACATAACTAGCATTAAGTAACGACGCATAGGAAAAAATCAAAAAATAAGAATTATCTCGATACTGTTATAGTGTGAGGAATAGTATCTAATAGAAATTGTGAACTAAAGCAAAACCTGAAACATTCGCCAGAGATAGACTATTGACACAAGTTCGATAATCCTTTTATGTTAGAAGTAAGAGTGTATACATCTAATGTATATACGTGTAAATACCATGCATATGTATATCAATTTGAATGCTTCCATGAACAAGGAGGAGAGTCTAGAGAAGTTTATTTTTTCCTTTGAAACTGTTGTATACAAAATGGGCATTTCATAATCAGGGTACGGACAATGTGTACAGCAAAATATTAGATATATTTTGAAAGAAGCTGGATAAAATCATCAAAGAACACCAATTTATCGCCTCGGGATGCAACCGCATTCACGTTTGATCATAGGTTGAAGTGGTGCTTATTTCTTATATACATATATCAAGTCTATATATATTGATGTGTTGTAATGTAAGATTATTGTTTTAGAAATAAACGTTCCAAAGATAGATACTGAGATCGAAACGTCTGTATATTATTCGTGGTGGGTAGCTCTGGTAAATAGTGAACTTATAGAAGACGAAATCAGCAGTGTGAAGTAATTGGGGGTAAAAGGGCCGCCATAACTGTCAAATACAGACTGAGTAAAAGGCGGGAAAAATTACGAGGCCGCGCCATAGGTGTGAAGACTGTATACAGATGGACCTGGAAGGGATAGAATAAGACTCCGAACTACGGGCTCCCAAATAACCGAATAATAATAATAACAGAAACCTATGCGTATGTCTATGTCCATGAAAAAGGCATTTGGCCATCCAAAACAATAATGAGTCGTTCTGTAGATGGGAGGTCAATATAAGGATGAACTTTGAAGAGATGGAATACAACAGCGAAACACTGAAGGCACGCACTTATGACGAAGGGTTGTCAACTTCCAGATAGTCGTCAGTAATAATAATGAGAACAATTGGGAATAAGGTACATCGAGAAGAAGGCAGATCAACACTGCAAACAAGATACCAGGCCATGAAGGATACCCAATATTTCTTAAATCAATCTTTTCATACCGTTTTCCCTGTTTTAAGTGAATCCAATAAGGCCCATATGCACCCTTCTGAAAAAAACAGCTTGTATTATCAAAGCCTTATAACAAAAACACATGACTAACATTTACTTTAGCTTTATTATGTGTGATGTGCTTGATTTTTCTGTTGTTTTATTTCCCTTTCTTTCTCTTACGAAACATATACCTTATACTCTGTAAACTCATGCACTACGTATATGTATGTATATTAAAAATAAAAAAAACAGACAAATGCCCCTAACGACAGTACATTCTGCAGCTTTCAATTCAACATAGGTATGGCCCTCTTCGATCGTACAAACAAAAATGACATTACATACTTACAATTAACATGAACATATGCATATAGATTCTAATCAAATAATATTTAAATAATTTTCTGTCTGAGACTCTTGTGCATGGTACTTTCTGTTCTCTCATTACACCAAACAATTATTTTTTTTAAATGAATTTCAAATTTGTACGCCGAACATTTGTTTTTCATTACGTTTCTGTTGCAAATTATCAGAGATGATGGGACTTTACCAATTGGACTTGATGAAGTTGATTAGGCCATTGGTTGATGCATCATGGGAGGAGATCTGACTGCCGTCGGCTAGTTCAGGCTCGATGGCCTTTGCAAGTTGCTTTCCAAGCTCGACACCCCATTGATCGAATGAGTTAATGTTCCAGATTATACCCTGTGTGAAGATTTTGTGCTCGTACATAGCTGCAATGAGGAATTGTTATATGTTAAATAAGTTCCCAACAGTAGGGATCGTTAGTTTTCTTACCAATGAGAGCGCCGAGAATGAAGGGAGTGACTTTCTTAACAACAATGGAATTAGTTGGACGATTGCCATTAAAAACTTTGTGTGGCAGGAGTTTTTCTAACTTCTCACCGGACAGACCAGATTTCTCCAACTCAGCCTTAGCCTGAGCTGAAGACTTTCCCGTCATAAGAGCTTCGGTCTGCGCCAGGAAATTAGCAAGTAAGATTTTGTGATGAGCGCCGTTGGCAATAGGATTGTGAGTAACGGCCGGGGCGATAAAATCGCACGGAATGAGGCGAGTACCTTGATGAATCAATTGGTAGAAAGCGTGTTGTCCGTTGGTTCCAGGTTCACCCCACACAATCGGTCCGGTGTTGTAGTTAACAACTTCTGAGCCTTTGGTTACGAACTTGCCGTTGCTCTCCATGTCTCCCTGTTGGAAGTAGGCGGCAAATCTGTGTAGGTACTGATCATATGGAAGTAGGGCGTGGGTTTCAGCGTTGTAGAAGTTGGAATACCAGACTCCAAGCAAAGCTAGAATAACAGGGGCCTGAAAATAGCATGAGATCTTCAGTGTTTATCATTGAAATACGTTATTTATAAAACATACATTTGCTTCAAGTGGCGCTGTTTTGAAGTGCTCGTCCATGTAATAGGCGCCCTCAAGAAGGTTCTCAAAGTTCTCGAAACCGATCGACAAACAAATCGATAAACCTATGGCCGACCACAGAGAATAACGTCCACCAACCCAATCCCAGAATCCAAACATGTTCTTGCTGTCAATACCAAAAGCGGTGACTTTCTCCTTGTTTGTTGAGAGTGCCACAAAGTGCTTTGCTACCGCAGCCGGCTAGAATAAAAATAAATATTATCGTTATGAATGGATACATATGATAGGTGAAGAGGATTGCTTACATCTTTGGCATGTTCTAGCAGCCAAGATTTAGCCGACGTAGCATTAGTGATGGTTTCCTGAGTAGTAAACGTCTTCGAAGCGATAATAAACAAAGTGGTCTCGTAGTTGACTTTCTTCAGAACCTCAGCCAAATGTGTTCCATCGATATTCGAAACGAAATGTGAGTGCAATCCCTTGCAATATGGTTTTAAAGCTTCAGTAACCATCAGTGGGCCCAAATCAGATCCGCCGATACCAATATTGACAACGTCATTGATTTGTTTGCCCGTGCATCCGCGCCAAACGCCTGAAATCACTTGGTTGGTAAACTCCTTCATATGCTGAAGCTCGGCGCGTACATCGGGCATGACGTCTTTGCCATCGACCAGGATGGGATTACCAGAGCGATTACGGAGAGCTGTATGAAGGACAGCACGATCTTCGGTAATATTGATGTGTTCGCCCGAAAACATTGCACTGCGAGCATTTTCAAGTTTTCGCGCCTTGGCCAGATCGAGAAGTAAAGGCCATAGGTCTGAAGTGATGCGGTTCTTTGAGTAATCGAGGAGGATGTCGCCGTCATTTGGGGTTTTCAAACGCAAGCTGAAAAAATGCATATAAATTCGCATATATGTAGTTTGGTTTTAGTCTTCTACTTTGTAATGCTGAGGTAGGGAAGATATATGAAAAGGCTTTCCTGTCTGTCCGTATGCATATATCAAACCAAACTTGGTGAATAGCTATGAGTCTGAAACTTGTGTTATAGAATACATGGTTTTGAGCTCATAGCGACCGGTTTTAGAACCCTAGCTACTGTGGTTCCTGAGATCCAGGTAAAAGTTTGCAAAATCCAGGGTAGAAGACCTGTGATAGTAGCTCCAATAGAGATCCAATTTTGTTTGCTTATTCGATAAGAATCTTCCGACTAAGTGTACTCATTATGCAATTGCAAGTGAGTTACACATCAAATGACGACAGATCAAGTGCAAATACTTGTTTGATGTAAGTTCAGCAAACGAGTTGGGATTATCGCCTGCTTTGAACAGCTTTATGGTGGTTATGCAAGGTTATTAGATAGCTGTAAGCCTCGAATTGCTTTGTTTTGTGGGTGTTTTTTTGTTACACTTAACGTTATTGTAACGAGCAGTAAGCATACAAGTAACCAAATCGATTTGCACACAAACTATGGGTAAGGGGCATATGAATAATAAAACGTTAACAACGCAAGCAAACGAATTGAAAATGATTTTCCCATTCTGTTTGTCTTTATTAATTTACCATTGAGGATATTCAATTAACTTCAAAATCGAAAGTAATCGAACGTAATCAACCGACCTAAAGGTCGCTTAATACACCACACGCACCTAAAAATACTAAAAATAATCGGAAAATCCTCTCCCCTACTTAAGTACGACACTCACTTATATAACATCAATCGTTAACTTCCAGCTTGCCTCCACAAAACGCATGGCAAACGAACGAATTCAAAAAAAATTGAAACAACAAAGAACCGTAACGGTACCATACAATCAATGGAATGAAGTTCAGAGGTTGAACTCTAATGATGTCATAATATCCATCCCGACCATATATTTGATGATTGGCTGAAGCCCTTACTTGCTTCTATCACGCGTGATCACTATAATTGTCTCTTGATTGAAAATGATACGGGAAAACTCGCGGACATAGTCATGAGTGCGATAACCTTCGATGGCATTGAAAGACCGGTACAAATTTGCTATTAAACGGACCTTGATCTTTAAAAACGGCATATCGTACGAGTAGAAAGTTGCAACAAAAAATGCTAACATATGTCACAATCGAGATTATGTTCACTGGGATTTAAAAATCTCCAAACATTCTTTATCGAACGTTTTTGTTGCTGCTATATGTGCAGAGAGCATGTGTTAATATCAATCTGCTCGAAAGTAGAAAGTTTTGCCGATTTAAATTCAAGGCTGGGCCACTGACCCAGTTTGCTGGTACGCCTGCCAACCCCAACCAAGGTTATCCTTTCACTTTCGATTTACAAACATAGACAACTTATTTTCTTAATATCAGCTATTTTCATACATTTTTTATCAACAGTCTATAAATTCAATTCGATTCGTTCACTTTTTTTTTTATTTTCCTCGTAATGTATCTATCTTTCGTTCAAATTGTGTATGTACCGGAAATTTACAATACCCTCCATCTCTCAAAGTAGCAAGATATGTACCTATGAACCTGGCAAGTAAGGATATTCTCAACTATTTTTAATTTCTCTCCCCCATTTTTTTGAAAAAGAATTAAAAGAAAAGAGATTCCCACTAACAGGTACATACCGCACTGAGTAGAGGAAAATTTATTATCGATACTCACCTGAATTTTTCGAAACGACCCGGATCCTGGTCGAAAAGATTCTTGATGTTGATTTTACTACCGTTTTCATTGTAATATTGCTGAAGCTTCTGATAAGCGGGTTCAGTGGTTAGTAGCGGCAGGCTGGACATTTTTTTTTTGCTTAAATGTTATCACTTGGCAAATGGGCTGATGAAATAATTGAATTGTCTATGAAATGCACTGAAATGCAATGAAATAATTTGAGAATTTGCAAATGTTAATAGGATTTTGTCCAGCGGTTTGTCCAATAATAAACGATTAATTCAGATTGATATTAAGACTAACCAACAGCACCGATATTCTCGTTTGTGGTCAATGTCAAATGAAGAACTTGTCGGTAGGATAGTGTACGAAAGTAGAGACAAGCACCGAATGGAAATCGAGGGAAATTTTTGACATTTGGGATATGTTTAATGTACACTGAGAGAAAGTATTTGTTAAACACGACTTTATTGCCAATTCATTTCTTAAGCTATTTAATGGGATTCTAAGGTAGAAAATATATTCCAACATTTATTACAATGGCACCAACAAGCTCATGTTACGATCACATCGAAGTCAAATTGTATAGCTTATATTGTTTTTTTTTTATATTTTCATATTTTCAAGGTATTTTATTTTCCATCTAATTGGAGATAAAAATATTTTAATTAACCTTAGTTATCTTAACTAATTGGTTTGTCTTAAGTATTTGACACTGTAAGTTAATTAGCACATACTCTAAGCTATGTACACATGTCTTTCGAATTAACAATTATACACGGCAAACAATGCCATCGCCAGTGAGGGGGCTAATACCCTGTTCATTTCGACGTAAGATCTCCAGATGATCTTTCAGTCATTGAAAAGGAAAAAATCCGCGGGTATTGACGGTATATCCAATGTTGTGCTTAGGCACCTTCCACCAGTGGCTGTAGAGAGGTACACCATCCTGTACAACAATGCACTGAATAATGCATATTATCCAGTGCATTGGAAGACAGCGGTGATGCAACCAATCCCCAAGAGGGGTAAGGACACCTCTAACCCGGCAAATCTCCGGTCGATAAGTCTCCTTCCGAGTATCAGCAAGGTCTTCGAGAAGGTGGTCCATAGGGCCCTGTCTATATAGGTTGAGGACAATAAAATCATCCCGGATAACCAATTCGGTTTCAGAGCGGGGCATGACACTATAAATGCCGCGTCTAACCTCGTATCGGATATCCAATGGAATAAATGCAAGAACCAATGCGCGGGTGTCTGTCTGATTGACTTGGAAAAGTCTTCGACACCGTATGGCTAGAAGGTCTTTATTACAAGCTCAGTCGGCTGGCATAAGTAAACCACTGCTATATATGATTTTTGACAACAGGTAGAAAGTTCGTTGTGAAAATTGCCAACGTAACTTCTACCCAAACATTTGAAATCAAAAACGGACTGCAACAGGGTACGGTAAATGCGCCGATCCTTTTCAGCATTTACCTGAGCGATCTACTTGTTTCTCTTCACCACTCAATAGCGTATGCGGACGACCTAATCGCGTACAGATCAGTTGAAAGTTGAAAGTTCAAGTTGAAAATCAATTTCCAGAAATCAGAATCTATATTGTTCAGAACGCCTTTGTCTAGGACCTCTCGGGACACTAGAAAAAATTTGCGCAGGTTCTCTATCTTTGGGCCGGACGGGCGTCCACTGGCGAGACAAAGTGTAGTCAGATACCTTAGGATCGTGCTGGATCAGTATCTATATTTTGACAAACATGTAGATGCTACTCTGGCAAGGGCCCGGGGCGCTTTCGCTCTGACAAGATGGTTGTTTCATAGCAGCCAACGGGATGTCCCGTCTGGTTCAATGTGAGAGCCAGCTTAATGGAAAGGATTCGGGTGTTTGAGAGACAATGTCTTAGGACTTGTCTTGGGCTACATAGGACACTCGAATCTGAGTACACGAAATTTTACCCGAACGAGGTCCTATACAATAGGGCTAGGGTGGTATGTGGATAACTTTCTGATCAAACTGATTCGGAGCCACGTTGCAAGAGCAATGACTTCGGTCAATAACCTGATCTTCGGGGCTTACTACCCCAATGAATTATACCATGAGACAGTGCATCTTAACGGCTTTGTCCCGCCAGAAGCATTCCTGTACTTAGATAGATGTGGGCTGATCCAGTATAGATCGGCGGTACCGCTAATCTTCCATGTGGGTCGCAATTCTGTGGAATGGCGATTCCTCTACGGACCCGATGTCGCGCTCCTGAGCGCCTCAGGTTCTGTAGATCGGTCTCACGCCGGGATCGAGGAGACGTAGCCCGCCAGCATCAACGATTTTGGTGGCTGGAGAGGACTCCGTCGACGGACACTTCACTTGGTGCAACCTCTTGAAGGGAAAGCCTGCCAGTAGGGTAGGGTAGGGTGGGGTAGGCAGTAGTAGGGTAGTATAGTATAAAAAAAAAACAATAAAAACCATAAAAACAAAAACAAAAAAAGTAATATAATATATTAAAATTCAACAAAAAAAGATATATATGTATATTAAATATATATTATGTATATAATTTTATACAATATATATATATTTTACTTAAGCTAGAATAAATAAGTTAGGTTTAGTTAGGTTTAGTTAGGTTAAGGTAGGCTTAAGTTTTATATATTTGTTTTAGAGTGTCCGCCTAGGGCCAGTAAGATATTTAAATTTGTAAGGATAATTAATTTAAAATGAAAAAAAATTAACAATTATACAAATTAATAACGATTCAGATAAGAAAATTGTTATTAAAAAAATTTATTTTTCTATGTAATCTTCTAACAATTCAATACAATTAACGACGTTCTTAAAAAAAATTCTTTGTCTCCAATATTATTGGCTCGGTAATGTTCCTTGAGCGGAGGAAAGAGATAGAAGTCACTGTGAGTTAGATTTGGCGAATTGGGCGAGTGTTCGAGCAGTTCAAATCACTTTTCTTCAATGCAACTGTGGCTTCGTGAGCCGGTGCGGTGTCTCGTGCAGCTCACATTCTTGGTATCCAATGCGCAGAGATCTTTTTGTATATGCAATTCGTTCGCAAGGATTCTTTGAATGCTGCTGTGAGATACTTGTGACCTCAGCTATATGCCCTTCGACCTGCGACATAACATTTTTGACTTTTTTCACTTTATCTTCAATGGATGTTCTGATTCTTTTTACGTTAATGTAGTGAGAATAGAAGTAAGCAAACAACATTTATGTGGTCTGCAAATAACCGATTATTGTTACTTTTGGATCATTGACATTTTTGACATTTTTAAACTAACTCTGCATTTCGGAATGAAACTAGTGAAAAATTATACGATGTCATACAAAGTACCCCACACTTTTAGAACAGTGACACTAATTTTCCTGGCAGTAATTTTATTCTTATGCTAAGAATTATTTGTTACTTTTTAGTTTGATTATCTCTAAAAGCGTGTTTTTTAGTTTTTTTAAAACTAAACGCTTTTTATTTTGATTTGTTATTATATAAAACAACCGTCTTTAATATGTACAGATGTGTCAACAGTTGCATCTCGATTTAGAAAACATATTCAAAGATTTCTATGTTGCCAATATAAACAAGGAGACATAGTGGTGTAACCGTCTTTGCGAACAAGTCTTATGGACTGTTTCGTAATCGAACCATTTCATCTAATGCTTCACTATTACGTGGGGTTCTTCCTGTTAATTTTGGGCAATCAAGTTCTTCAATTCGAATACCGTCTAAGGATCTTCCACGACTAAGTGCTACATAAGCTTGTCCAACAGCAAACAGGCGTGAGCCTAAATAAATGACTGCATGATCAACTGTACAACCTTGCATCTTGTGGACGGTCGATGCCCAAATCAGGATTAATGGCAACATTCTTCTCTCAACAGTTCCATGGCTGTATTTTGATGGGAACTGTATCGATATTGGTTTAATTACGTGAACACCATCTAAACCGAAATCGATGCGGACTGACGGAATGTCTTCGGCATATACCTTACCCCTGCGAAAATTTGGCCAGGTAATTTCTGTAATAACACCCATGTTACCATTTATTAAACCTTTTGACACGTCAATATTGGAAATTAACATCACTTTAGCTCCTACGAATATTTTCAATACTTTAGGAAGATTTCCTGTTTTATTTGGTACCACAAAATCTAAGGCCTTATTACCTAAATTTCGTGTAGCATTAATGAGTTTGTCTTGTGCTTTTATTGTATAAATAACTGTCATTTTATCCTCAAAACTCTGGAGAACCTTTTCGTTATGTCTAGCAACTTGGTCATTCGTTGGATAGATCCTTAATGCTTTCTTAATCGAGAACTCATTAGATGTATCTGTTGACACTTTTCCGAGAAGAATTTCAAGATTCTCAGGCGTCAATTTTCCAACTCTTAGGCCGTTTAGCACATCTATAAATGTCGTTTCCCCTTGTTGGCGCATGTTTTGTTTGAGTTCAACCAGACGAAACTGCCGCCACAAATGTATAGCGGACTTCATGTGTTCTGGTTAATGGAAAACTTGATGTCCTCGAACAGGTGGTAACTGCATTAGATCACCAAAGAGTAAAATATTTATGCCTCCAAAACAAGCGTTGGGGCTTTTCAGCTGTCTCAGACGGAAGTCGATCAGCATCTCATAAGGTACCATAGAAATTTCGTCTATGAACAGAAACTCAATGTTTTGCCATAATTGACCCATTACTCTTAAATAATTACCAGTAAGAAATGGCATACTAACAATAACTCCATTTTTTTGTACTGGTAGTTTTAGCAGACGGTGTAGTGTAGTCCCACCGATCAACCGTGTTGCAACTCCAGGGAGAGCACCAACTTCCACCACCGACTTTCCATAACATCTATTAGCTTGGTTTTTCAATAGATTAAAGAGAAAAGTTTTCCCGGTGCCTGCTCCACCAGATACGAAAATGTTCTTTCGTTCATTGCCACAATTTAGTTGATTCTTAATACTCTGTGTAATAAGAACAAACAATTGCCTTTGCTCAATATTCATAGCCTATTGTGGCCTTTGAAATTGATCATTGCTCATTTCTGTGTCTGGTAATTCTTCTTCTTCAGCTTCAGGATTTATAATTTCTGGTTGTTTTAAAATTTCAAAGGCATGTACCTGGATGAATGCATTTTCAAGCTGTTGGTCCCTCTCTCGATGTTGGCCCATGTATCTACTCGTTTCTTTCAAACCTCAAAACTAGCTAATATCTCTCCGATTTTCAAAACCATTAAGAATCCGCTAAGATTAAAGTTGAACTTTGCATTTATCAAGGGAGTGCGTAACAACAAATACGTCGCGGAGATCCCAGAGTTGCGTTGGTTTCCTGTAGTATGCAGTGACCGTAAAACTGTACCTACGTTACCTAACCCTTGACTTAATAGTATGCGTATCAGATTTGTCAGTACATTTATGTATGTATACGGAACAAACAAGTTGAGACCGCAATTACCTTGAGAAAGGCTCTGCTGCGTTTTGCTGAGCTGAGAGCCTGAATCATAGAGTAAGTCTGGAACTGCACGCATGCGTAGTTCTCGCACTAGCTCTATCTCTCTTACTTTCATGCAAAGGATCCCAAAAGAAATTCATGAATCCTGGCGAACTTAATTAGGATAATCGGATATTTTGATCGAATTATTGTATTGTCCTCGGTCTCTGACAAGTGTGCAAAGTTTAAACCAAATCTGATCACTTGAAGTAGGGCAAAATCGACCCCAAAAACTCAGTTACAAACAAACAAACAAACATACAGGTGAAACTAATAAAAGCGTGTTAATAAAAGTGGATCAAAGAATTTCTATTAAGTTTCGTGTGACAAAATTAAGTGCTCCAATGTACTTGTAATGTTGACTGTCGCATTTAGCGAGTCTATTTTGAGCAAGAAATAATGGGAAAATGTTCATAAGTGGCATAAGCCCTTCAGAAGCATTACGAAGAAAACATCGGGATTTGTGGAAGAAAAATGTAAGGTTATTGAATTACGATAATGCACCTGCTCACTCATCGTTGCTTGTGCGTAATTTTTTGATTAAAAACAGTACAATGCCTCTGTCACCGTACTTTTTAGTCTTCAACCTCACAAAGCTGAGGTAGGTAAGTAAGACTTATGCAAAGGCTTTCCTGTCCGTCCGACTGTCCGTACGCGTCTTGGTCAAACCAAACTTGCCGAGTGGCTGTGAGTCTGGAACTTGGCTGTGCTAGAGACTACATGATTCTGAGCTCATAGCGACCGGTTTTAGAACCCTAGCTAATGTGGTTCCCGAGATTCAAAATTGCAAAATTCAAGGTAAAAGGCCTGGAATTGTAGCTTGGCTCCCGGCGATCCCATCTTGTTTCCCTCCACCAAACTGACCCATAAAAAACACATCGCTGGAAGAGCTCGAGGCTATAAAAAGCACATATCACATGAACTGCTGTATTATATCTCAGGGGGATTACTTTGAAGGGGACAAAATATTTTTAAAAATCACGTTATTTTTTAAACAAGCCTTATATGCAAATCACACCTTTTGGTATAAGATATGAGCGGAGCAAATTTTTCTAATTGCATCAGAGAATCCATCAAAGCAGCTTCGCCCTTTCCTCGATAATGAAGGTATCTAGTGAATTACCATGCGTCCTCGAAAAGATCGGAGCCTCAGGTTTGAATAGATTAAGCAGTTTTTTCAATGTAGCTCTTAATAGATCTTAATTAACTCGGGCAATTCCAGCAAACCAAATGCACATCAACAATCAGTTGTGCACTATTGATTAAATCGAGAAGGTGGTTAATAAATATTGAAAACAACCGCCTGTGACACTCGGGAATTAACAGCAGATCGTAAAGATGTTCCGCTTCAAGTTTCTACGATCCTATCCTATTTCTGAAGAAATTTGGTTTAAGACCACTCATTAACTTAAGGGTAGTAGAGCAAAATTTAAATTTACCTCTAAGTTCAACCAGCAATATTGAGTGATAAATTCTGTCAAATGCTTTAGTAAGGTCTTAAAGTAGCATTAACTTAAACTTGCTATCAACAAGTGCAAAATATACGAGTATCTACTTAGAGCAGAAGTTAAGTTCAACGCGGTCGATTTGCAACTGTGATTGATTTGTATCCATTTAGCTTATTAACAGAGCTGAAAATATGTAACGTAAGGTCTATGTAAAACGCTGGAAGAGAGATGAAGAAAACGGCTCAGTACATCTATACGTCATCACTTAGGTTCTAAGGGGCAGTCTCCATTCGCCGAGGTCATCTAGATCCAAAACAATAGTGAAAAATAGAAATAAGGGTATTTTCGTACACACAATTTATATGACCCTTTTGTTATAGATACGAAGATATTGTAAAAAGGGGGGTTTTGCCAATATCCCGCCGAGGAGGGAAGCTGCGAAATAATCATTCGATGGCGTCGGTGTTATCGGGATTCGAACTCGCTCATCCTGCGTCAGTGGCCGACACACACCCACTGCGCCCCTTGTGAAAGTGGCTAATAGTCTGTTCAATGAGGCTGTTCTGGACTGTTCCGGACAGAAAAGTACACGTTTTGCTATTCAGTGAGAAAAATGTCTGTCCGAAAGTGTTCCGCTTTGTGTTCAGTGACGGTATTTCGGACACTTCAAAACACGATTTTTTGCACCTACTATGGAGTCAGAACAGATTCGTGAAAAGTGTCGAAGGCAGCTGTCATTGAAAAAACACTAAAGTCCTCGCTAAAACATTTATATTATCACTGAAATACATATGTTGTTGACGAGTCATTCATCACATTAGGCCTGTTTCCGTACTTTTTGGGCAGAAATTCACAGATTCTCATTTTTCCAAGAGTGGGGATGAAATTCTCTCAAAGAGAAGTGGAAACACAAAAAAGTACGGGAACGCGTTTAACCAAAAAAGTTGCACATTTTAAATATCAAAAACATATGTTTGAATTTGATACATTCTTGGATTCGTTAGCAGGTGCAATATACTAATTTGCTAAAACATACATATTATTTTCAGATTACTATTTATTAGATGATTCAGCATATCCATTCATCATTTAATAACGCCATATAGAGGCAATGCACATCTTAAAAATGCACAAAAGAATTTTAATATAAAATTGAGCTCTTGTCGTATGACGGAAATCAGCTGATTTGACAAAGCTGTGACAAACTACCCACATAAATTTCTTGGGTTGAAATTGGCAGCATGAGGACATTTTTTACTCTCTCGAGAGCGCTCTCTTTTGTCCAAAAGTGTGAATTTTTGAAGTACGGGAACAGACTTTCGTAGTTTTTCGTAGATTTGGACTGTTTTTGTCAGGTACGGGAACAGACCTATTAATTTCACTATCAGTGTCCACCACAACTCTTCCAAAGCATTTTTATGTGAATTCATTTTAGTTTTTTGTTTGATTCTAAAACATGTTTGATACAATCTGACAAATAAGATGTTTTTTTTTTGTTTTTGATAACTGAAATACGGCTGTACTTTTCTGTTCTAACTTGATCTGTCAGTTTTCACGAATCTGTGCTGTCCCGTTCTGTTCTGATCTTTTCGTCATTGAACACAGCTTAAATGTCTGGTTTTGTTGGGCAAGAGAACAACAAAGTGCTTATAACCAGCAGGTGCAATCTGCTATCAAAAACTCTAATTTCGCATATTTCAATTAAAACGTGGTTAAAGTAGCAACATTGAAACTAAATCATCAAACACTGCTACGCAGACAAGCTGTTGGTTGAGCTCTCAAAGCAGTTGAAGATGATCCACCCACAAACACTCCCCTGGATCCATTACTGATTAAATAAATCTAATATTCTCACTATAGCATGTATGACTTTTTTGTCATACTGTACCAAGGAGAAATAGTCTACCTAAGTACAGTTGTCCACCTATCTGTCAAATAAGACCAACCAAAAAAATATATATTTGTCCATAAATAAGTTAATTTCGTCTTTCCGTACACTTTATAAATTAAACCCAACAAGTTTTCAACCAATTAATCCTTTTCATCAACTTATGTGAAAGTTATTGAATAAAATAGCCCCAATCGGCTACTGTTTTGCTAATTAACAGCGCTGTGATCGCTATAGAGAAAAACCTACTTCAATTGTTTTCCAAGATGGCGTGTTATTCAGCTTGTGTGTAATTAAGAAGTCGAAGTGTTGCATTTTCAACTGATCAGCGTTGCACGGCTACTTTAAAAATCATTATAAATTCTTATTGAATTATTCGAATAATCACTTGGCCGTTGACCATAACAATCAAGTGCGTTTTAAAACTACAAGAAATAATGAAAAACAAACATGAAGCCCTCAAAAGCATAGTGAAAATGACATTTGTGCGATAAGTGACACTTTGCCACTAGAAAGGTAAATATTTGTCAATATTAAATGGTATTATTTGGGTAAATCTACGTGAAAACTGTGTTATGTAGTTAACAATTGTGTAAAACATGCGAAAAGGGTTAAAGAATTAGTTATTGTGCAGAATTTCGCACGCTTTTTACACGTAACCTTGTGAGTGCGTATTTCGGTAGCACCTTTGTCAGTGGAAATTCTTGTCTTGCTCCCATCTTGGTTCGGGACTAGTATGTGCGTCAATGGATTTTTTTGTTAATATTAATTTGATTAAATTGTTTCAAATAATTCGGGCGAATTAGCGATTATTGGATAAAGGAAAGAAAATTGCTTGTAAATAAAAGTGTGTTTGAAAAAACAGCTTTGAAAATACCGTGTGTGTAATCAAGAAGCTGGAATGTCGAAGTGAACAGTAGCTAAGCCAGAATAGCTCAACAGGTGGTCCACACGCCTTCATAGCAAATATTTTAGTTCTTCAACTGCGATTTTTCGAAATCTCTCTTAATAATATTTGCCAAAAATGAATGCTTTCGTTTCTTTGGTTTTTAAAACGACTTGTTTTCGTTTCTTTTTCGCACAAATGCAAATAATTTCGCTCTGAGTGGACATGTCGCTAGGTGCTCCTGGTCTTAACCTGAGTCACATCCATATTTAATATCCATACTAATTGGATTGGTGTGAAGAGTTCTGTTAAGGTGTTGTGAATGTATAAAACTGTAGCTTGTTTTTGTTATGAGACAAACTCGCTTTTTCTTAGATATAGCTCACAATTTTGCGGCTTTTAAATTTTCATCTGGTAGGAAACCTATTGAAATTTACCGATTTAAAAACGCTTCTATTTTAAAATCAATCATTTTTGACGCAGTAACGTTCTCTTGTTTACAGAAACTCTCTCAACTCTCATTTCACTTGAACCAAACATCGCACGAAAATTTTAATGGTTTTGCGAAAAGAACGTCCGCCCAACGGGGGAGCATCAAAATCGACGATAACAATGTCCAATGAGCAACCAGTGACAAAACGTCAACGAATAGAGAATCGCAGTACTAGTGGCACAACTAACAGCAATGCAGACACGACGTCGTCAACATCATTGTCCTCTTCCTCTTCTTCATCATCGCCACCTGCAACACCATCATTCTCAGCACCTGCTTCTCCGACAACATTAAAACCAAACATACCGCGTGATTTGGAACTAGGTTCGCCGCCAGACATTCTTGCCACTTCTGCCTTACCAATTTCATCATCACCTTCGTCCAACAGTAGTAGTACAAGTGGTAGTAGCTGCAACATATCATCTGCATCTTTAGCCAGTGAAGATTTACATCATCAGCCCCATCTTCATCATCATCATCACCACCATCTGCATGTGCATCGTCATCATAGCGGTAGTACATCAAGTCTTGCCAGTTGCAGTAGCAGTTCCCTGGCATCAACAGCGACTGTTGGTGTCGATGAAGTCGATAAAATCGCTGTCCACTCGAATCATGACACACAAATGCCTGATCTGGTGCCACGGAACTTAAATCCATCCACAAACGTCGCAACAACGATCACAAATGAAATGGGTGAATTCGAAAAATACCTGACCAAACAATGTCTTTGTGGTATAAGCGAGCGAACGCTGCGGCGGCCATTTCAGAGTCATTATCATCAAGATTCGAATGGAGTCAAACGGGTCGCTACTTTACATGAATGGCCAACAAACAAATTGTTACAGTTCCTATCAAACCTCCAACTGCTCTTCGACGTTTACCTTAAACAAAATAGTAAGGGATTCATCTGCAGTCGAATAATGGACGTGTGCGACGCTCTAATTCGAAATGATCACAATCTCATCGATGAAATAATCGTTCTAGCTAACTTCAACAATAAGTACGTGCAATTTCTATCCGGCCGAGTGCTGGCGAGTTTCTTAGTTATCGCCAAACATAACATGGACGACGATTGGCTCAAGAAACTGGTGGACAACTTATTTCAGTTCGAACGACTAGACTTTGAAGCTGTTCAAAAAATTCACTTCAGTTTGGAGATCATAAAAAGAATAGTCGAATGGAAAGACGTAGACACACATCCACTGGACGATGAGATTGATGCCCGAGTAGCGGGTTATTCTAATGAGGTGACGGGCAGCATTGAAAGTGAAGGGCCATCCACATCCACTTCCTCGCATGCGCATCCGTCTCTGGAGGAAAATTACTTTGCGGTGCATTTTCGGGACTCTGACGATATCTTAGAAGGTGAAAGCAGTCGACAGCACACAACGGAAGAGCGACACCTTAGTCATCTACAAACAGAGGATGGCTGCCACATCGTAGCACTGACAGATTCAGAGAGTTTCGATACAACACACTTAAAATGCATAACGATAAAGATCTTGGAAAATAAATGGCCAGCGCTAGTAAAAAACATGAGCAATTTAATATCTAATCACTTGGATCTAGAGAACGCAGAGAATTGTGTGTTAACTTTCCTTCATCTTTGGCAGAATATCATCAGCGTTAAGGCCAACCTATCAATACTCGAGACACTACCCTTCTACGCGCAATTAGATAAATTTGAATTGCTCCTCAACCAGAATCTGTCGTGCACGATATATAAGCAAATGTTAAGCCTTTTCAACGAGGCATTATGCTATGGCAGCACGTTAGCACTACAGGATCTACTACCGGAGGAAACCTGTATGCTAGCCCATCAAATAGTACGTCATGTGAAAGATTTCCGGATTCTAGAATCACTTCCGCGACGGCAGCCAGAGAACACGGTCAGTCTACTCGGTTTCAGAGGTCGTTCCATACTCTATGAACCGGGAACCATGCAACGGTTTCTCTCTACTCCACACAACCATGAAGAAGATGCCATTGAAATGGACAAGACAATACTTCAGAAAATGGTGCTGCTTGTTCTAAAATCCATTGCGGTGACAGTCAAGGAAATCCGAAGCGATTCTTCAGACAGCTCGATTGACAGTACCGACTACGATGCCTTCCAAGATATGGTGCTCATCGAGTGCTCCATTAGAGATGTACTTCGCAAACTCGAGTCATTTATCAAAAACACACTCGAGTTCCATCCCGAATGTCATTTTAGCAAGATACTCATTCATCTCTTCGACGATCAAGACGATTACCTAATCGAAGCGATGGTATGCACACTCGACGTAACAGCTGGCATTTCGTTCCGCAACAACGCATTTCCCGAGTTGGTGTCAATGTTAAATCCAGTCTACACCTTTTTGGAATTTCTCAAGATGATTTCCAATAGTTCGGACCTCCTATTAGACCTGCTGGTGAGCAACGAGACCTGCTTTCTACTCTATCTCCTAAGGTTTCTCAAATACATCAGACTGAATTGGTCGATGTTCGTGCGGAGTTGTCATGAATTCGGTATGGGTACCAACACTCTCGAAGAGGCGATGAGTGTTCTGATACGACTACGATTACAAATAAGTCGATTGGTTTCGCGTTCCCTCTACCCGTATGATATTTCCCCAGTGCTGCGACTGTTAGACAGTTGCGAAAGCCTCTACGAAGGAAACGAGCTCAGTTAGATGTAGTTGATATGAGTACGCATCATAATGTAGTTAAAGCACAAATACACAATAAATAGTAAAAGAAAAAGACTTGAAACAAATCAAAATGAAATTCATGCCGGCATGGTGGCAGCTTTGAATGAAAATTAACGAAAAAAGGGCGACATGAATGGAAATATAATTATTTATGGAATCGTTGCCTTTCTTCCTCCTCACCTCCCTCCCTCCCAATCCAAACACATAGACTAACTTTATTAATAATTTTTTAAACAAATAGCATAAGAAGTTTAGCTTTTAAGATTGTTTTAAATCTTGCCTTAATGTATTTTAAATATTTTTCACCGACAAACGTTTTTGCTATACGCAATGCGAACCCAACAAAGAAGAGAGTAATGTTTATATATACAGAATATGTTATTGTCTTTCTTTTAAAACGTAAGTCTAGAGTTAGAAATTCGATTGACTAAACGTGTACATATCAATTAATTTAAATAAAACAACATTTTTTAAACTGAAAGACATTTTTGAGTGGTTGCGTTACTGATCAAGAATTGAAATCAGCTCGAAAGACCTACGAGCAAACTAAGGAGGAGGTGCAAATGCTTTTTTGGAAGCGATAACAAACAGCGGTGCAGAGAGGGGAACGGATAGCAAACAATAAAGACGCTATAGGACCTTTTCCGGGCGGGCCACGAAGAGAAGACTCGGCCCGGACCTAGATTTAATTTATTCAGTTATACGTGGAGTTTGTGTATTAAATACATATCAATGTCATGCCGAATAGAAAAGTGATAAAGACAGTTGGGCGAAATATATCAATTTCGATCTACGTCGCCAAGGAGATCTCATTTTTATCTATGACTACAACAGTCAGAGGGAAAAGTGAGAGCTTGTCAGAGTTCAATATTACACCAAACCATGGGTAAATTATCGAAGAACAGGATTGAGATCTAGTTCTAGTTTAGTTTTAAACCAGTAGTATTGGAATGTGAATGAAACGAGTGTGAGAAACACGTTCCCGGTAATTATCGTGATATTCCTCAGCGGTATTAATATCAAAGGGATAGTAATGAGAAATTCATTATACGATTATTTCCAACAGATGGCCTTAGTAATCTGTATCCTGCTTTGTATACAGACTTATTCTATATGGCGTTAGAACGATGAGGTTTCATATTAACTTCTCTGAGAGTTTTGTGATTGGTTGACACGTCTGTTTGACCGCTTGTCAAAGATAGACACCAGCAGAGAGAAACTACGCCATATTTTACAGTTTTTCTTCAATAAAGATGAAAATGCATGCCAGGCGGCTGGAAATGTGAATAGTGGTTATGGTACTGATACTGTAACAGTCAATCAGGCGCAGTTTTGTTTTCGTCGATTCCGCTGCGGTAATTTCGATTTCAGAGATCCACCACGCTCTGGAAGGCAAATTGTCGAAAATGTCGATTAAATCCTGAAAATCATGAAAAACTAATATTTCTACACCCAAGGAGCTAAACATTACACAACAAACCGTTTGGAACTATTTGAATAAGACTGGGTACAAACCCACGTGTTCCTGTTCAGCGCAAACGATTTTGCTGATGAAAAATTCAGCTCCGCGATCATACGCATAATTTTGACTGACCAATTACATAATTTAAAAGGTTAGAAAATGGTCATTAAAGGTCAATTAGTTTCATTAATTGGTCAGCGATAGAAAAAAATTTATTAGAGGTTAAAATTTTTCAAGGTCACCCAGAAGTTCTAGCACCTCATCATCAATATAATAAAAAATAATACCTGAATTCAATAGAAAATTGATTGCTGGTAATTGGTCAGCATAAATAAATAATTGGTCAATCGAATTTCATACCTAAAATAAATAATAAGGTTGTGTTTGGGGGAACGCGCATTCCTCGGGCCCATCGAAGTATCAGAGCATTGAGCGCATCCCCACCATGAACTCCACAAAGTAGGGATATGATTTTTTTTATTTATTGCCGTGGCTAATATTAACACTATTGATAAAAAATAGTATTTATTTAATAAATTAATATTAGTAATTTCAGTAAATAATTCTCACTTTTTTTTATTAAATATCTTTTTGATAATTGTATACTTAATTAAATAATTTAAATTAAATTAACATGATACTTATAGTTGATTTTAAAAGTATATTTGTTATAATATCTATCCATTTTTTTACATTATTCTCAAATGGATAATTTTGCTCATAAAATTATTTATCATAAAACATTTGATTAAACTAAATGCCAATAAAAACTTTTCTTCGTCACTGTACTTAGCTAAAATAATTTGGAGTAAATAGGTGTATAATTAAACTATTAGGGTTATAATAACGAAATTACGGTATTTTGTAGAATCTTTTGTCTTAGAAGCTACGACGTAGACGATCCTGCTATGGTTTACTTTCCATAACAGTTTTTATTATTATATTTACATTTCTATGCAACAGCATAGACATAAGCATCATGTTTCAACTGAATACTTACGCTCTTGAGTTACGTATAAGGCTTATTGATTTCGTTAAAAATCTCTGTTACCTGTTAGATAAGCGTTTTTATTGATTTTGTGAACATCAGTGCTGTGTTAAGATAATACGCAAAATAACAAAAAAATAAATAAGACCAGTTGTGTAAATAAGATATATTTAGTGTACTTTACTTAACTTTTTAAAAACAATGATTGTTAATAACATGCAAAAGCCTACACGGGTCTCTAAAGTGACACTTGATGAGTGTCTTTCCGTGTCGAAAGAGTTTTTGGATAGATTGCCAAATGATCGAAAATCTCTTCCTGGGCCCTCGCAATCTATTTGGGTAGAAATAAGTAAACGTTTTTCGGGAAAATGGAGTGCTCGAGATGTTCACCTCGAATACAAAGAAAATCGACGGCACATATGGACAATATTGCACCCAGATAATGTGCCAAGTAACTCAGTAAATGAAACAACTGATTTGTCACGTTCAGTCGGTTCAACATTGAATTCAACGATCAATGATGATGAATGATCATTGCAATTAGATGAATTCGAAATTAAATTATCTGACGACGAGTATAAAATATTATCTGAAGCTGAAGCAGTGAATTACAACGGCTGCAACTATACTGTCTTAAAACTAAATATATTGCCGAAGAATTTTCCAAAGTTAATGAATCTCCATATGCATTTGTTTTTGCCAATGTACATATGTATATATAATAGTCGATCTGCCTATTATCACATAACAATTGGTGGCAAATGCAAAAGTAAAAAGTGTAATAATACGTGTTATGGGTTTATGGATTCTAAACCAGAGCAGTTTCCGGCGACAATTCGAATTAAAACCAAAGATACAGTTTTTGAAGTGAATCACAATGATGCAAGAAGACCAGTGCGAAAAGTCAAACGTGCCAGAATCGACCAAGAAGTTACAGCAGTGGTATCCAGTAACTCGTTGAAAAGCCAATTATGTTAATCTCGAATTTAACGTATCCCGCTAACAATACCATCCGCTGCTGTCGTTAAATGTGCGAATGAGTTTCGCGATGATAATCTTGGCGTGGACAAAGAAGAAGTACATAAACGCCACATAATTAATTATTTAGTTATGAAATTTGATTGACCAATTATTTATTTATGCTGACCAATTATCAATTTCTATTGAATTCAGGTATTTTATTTTATTGATGATGAGGTGCTAGAATTTCTGGATGACTTTGAAAAACTTTAACCTCTAATCAATTTTTTTCTATCGCTGACCAATTAATGAAACTAATTGACCTTTATTGACCTTTTAAATGATGTAATCAGTCAGTCACAATTATACATGGGAGATGCTATGATCGCGGAGCTGACAAATTCGCCTAAAAAAAGTTGTGAAAGACGACTATTACAGTTTTTTGTTAATTCAAAATGGCAAGACCTAAATCATATAACTCTAATTATGCTACATCAAGCTTTCAATTTATTTTGCTTCACCTTATATAAATTATTTCGCACACTACCTTGCTTGACATGATCGCTGCTTCTTCCAATTAGTCACCATTCGTATGAGTTATTGGAAATCCTCAACATTTGAATTGCTCGTATAGATATAGGGGAACCGTTTCAATTTTTTTTAAATTTTAGTCAACAACTTAGCCGACCCAAGATTTAGATTTATAAATAATCGGAAATCCCGTAAGTAAAATAAAGTTTACCAAAGTGCATCGAAATCCTCGCCCCAGACTCTGTCCTGTTTTTTACTTTGTGGAATCTTTGTGTTCGGAGCTCCTCGCGCATTGCCACTATAAATACTACAATGTTACACAATAGAAAAAAAATTATACTTATTTCTGCAATGCACCAATCAAGCATGAAAATATAATTTACCATGAACTTCGCTTTGATTTTCTTTGGAATTCCATCTGACTTTTTAATTTTCTATAATCAATTAGCTGGATGTACCCGCTTTGCTGGGTCCTTTAATAGATGCATACATACAATGAAGAGAACAATTGAGTTCATGTTTGTACTTACTGCACCGTTGCGTAAAGATGAAAATAATAAAGCAAATTTAAAAAAGTAGATCTTTAATTTATTTTCAATTCTAAACAAAACGGTTTATAAATCAAAATGGAAAACAATAAATTGTAAGAAAAAACCAAGCCAATGTACTCAATTTTGCGCCTTTAGGAATTGAACTCATTTTTAGTACTTCGCCCATAGCCCCTTATTACACAAAATATTTTCTACACGTCCCCCCCAATTTCTCTATAATTTCATTTGGAATACTCTGCCGTTACCGCTGGACTCGCTAAAATCTTCATTAACTGCATTAATATGAAATTTTGTTCTGTAAGTCATTACCTCATTATTTTGGTTGTGTGTTTTGAGTCGTTACCGTGTTGAAATACGACTTCGTCTTCAAGATAGGCGTTCCTATCTACAAAATTGGGAAGATGAGTTGGCAAGATGTGCAAATAATCTTCTTTTCTCATTATTCCATTGATTTTTTGAAGTAGTCCAACCAGTAGTCCAAGTGCCACCATGTGAACTAATCCCACACCACGACACTTCCCCCACCGTGCTTTATTTTTTCTTTAACATGGTGCCTTTGGATGATCACCTAAGGGTGGCGCCAGCAATATTGTTTACCGTCGAACTAAAACCGATTAACTTTTGATTCGTCTGACCACACTACACATTTCCAGTCATCTGCTGTCCAATTTCTGTGTTCTCTGGCGAACTTCACCCAAGCTTTAACATTTTTTTCATGTGTTTTTTTCACGCACGCACGCACAACACACACATACGTTTTCAAATTTCAACCAAACTTCACAAAAACCATATATATGTAGGTGTAGACCAATACCAAAGATGTGTGAAATTTTAGTTTAAATCAGCAAAAGCGTTAAGGCGCCAATCGGCGACAAACAAACACAATTTTAAAAAGAAACCCAAAATATATTAAAATTTATATTTTATTTCACGCACGCACAACACAACACATTTTTTCACTTAACACTATTTTACAATTGTTCATCTAAACTAGACTTCCTTACTCTATGGCGTTCGAAACTGGACTGCTTCTTCGGAGCTGCCCAAAACATGATTTCACCAAGCGCAGCGTCGCGCTATTCTAAGGAGGTATCGAATTACGCAGATCCATTAGGATAAAATGCCGACGCAGTCGCATTTCCATATTGGGCCTAATCCATTTTGATAAGTGGATAATGGATCGAATCGATTAAGAAAAGTTATGATGCAGTCACGTTCCCGGAAGGGGTTGAATTCTGAGTAGTGACCGCGGGAAATATTTATGTTGCGGACACTTGAAGTATTTTAAACAATAACTCTTATTTGTATAAGACATGTGAAGCAATGTCTTAACTCTTTGTGTAAGACATTGTGAAGCAATATCTTAACTTGCATGCATGCAACGATAATATTTAAAAAAAAACCCAAAATGTGCTGAAATTCATCTGCTTCTTCACACATACACTACATACACATACGTTTTCCGATTTCAACCAAACTTCTCAAAAACCATATTATAGAACAATACCAAAAATGTGTGAAATTTTGTATGAAATCGGTAAATACATTAAGGCGTAAATCAGCCACAAACGAACACAATTTTAAAGCTCAATTTTTATATATGTATATAGATATGTATTTTGTCCCCTTCAGATATAATACATTTACGCCGGCACTTTCTCCAATTCACTTCTGATATACGCTTTTTAGTATAGCTTATATATTATAAGCTTTGCTGTTTTTGTCTCCTCAATTGTGGCAAGTCTTTTCAGTTTTGGGAAGAGAAAAAAGTCGCAAGGGGATAAGTTTTGTTGACTAAGACATTGTTTTAGCCAAAAATTACGCAGGTGCATTATCGTCATGAAACTGTCATACATTTTTTTTCCCATAAATCTGAACGTTTTCTTCGTTTTGCTTCACCAAAAGGCGCACAACTTCAAGGTAATATTCCTTATTGACTGTACGATTTTGGACGAGAAGTGAGAAAAACACACTTTTGACCGAACTTTATATGCTTTTCTTGACCCTTCTACCGGCTTCCATTGGGTTATTGGGCTTTGATTTCAAAGTAATATTCATGTACCCCATGTCTCGTCATCAGTGATGACTTTTTTCAACAAATCTGGATCATCATTCAACAGCTCCTCAGAAATGATCATGCGATTTCGAAATTTAGCAATTTCGGAATAAACTTTGTTGACACACCAAAATATTTCATGCCCAAAATATCTAAAAAAAAATCATGAAATGAGCCAACCAATACGCCAATAAGCTCAATAACTTTTCTGATAGTGATTCGACGATTCTCCAAAACAATTTTCTTCACTGTTTCAAAGTTTTCATCCGTGAGTTTTGAAGGAAGGTTTTTGATGTTCTTCGGCAGAACTCTGCGATTCCTTTATTCATCTTTTTTGTTTTCTTTGCATTTTTAAGTATTTTAGCGTCTGTTTCATTTAGTTTCGGACGGGGTTTGTCAATTCAAATTAATCTTTCAGTTTGATGAGACACTGGATAAAATGTACACCATGAAGTCGAAGGCGTTTTGTGACCGAAAATTGTTTGTGACTGTAGTGAAAAAAGAATTCTCTGCATTTGGCGCGAAATTACTACGCCCAGGTTTGGCGCCTATTCTATTTCAGTTGTCAAATGCTCGACCATTGTTGACTGTTATCTACTAATATTACACCATCTAAACTCGTCATTTATCGAAAAAATCTTTATTCATGTTAAACGTAAAATAAGGAAATTTATGAATAAAACAGATGAAATACGACTTGAAATGAATTACAATTTCGTTAGACGATCCAATTCTTTTCGTTTCAACTTGAAAGCTTCCTTTGAATTGATTCCCAAAATGCGTTCTGCTGGAAAATCTGGTTTCTTTAGCAGTTTTTACCCGAGAACAGGCAACATATGCAAGTCCTGCGCTGAATTCTTTGGTATCAAGATTCAAGACTGCTTTCGAAAAAATGATCCCTTGCGAACGATGAATGCTGATAGCGTATGCCAGAGAGAGAGGAAATTGCTTCCGAGTACAGTTAACGTTATTCCTATTTATTTTAATTTAATTTTAATTCTTGGATAACGAAAATCCAAATTTCGGCTTCGTAAGAACCCGAAGAATTATCACTTCCAGCTGTAGTAAAAATTTCGTTGATTTAAGTTGAACCGTTCAGGCGGCAGAGACACGCTAACATTGTGCATTGGAAGTCTAGACAAAGAAAGCTCATCTTCGATTCGCTTTGAATAGGAATAGAAAGGGTGAAAAAAAGGGAAAAGGGATTATGTATATACATGTGTAGAGCAGGAAAGAAGAGGAAAGGTATGAGTGTGTGGAGATTCAATTTTGAAGAGAGAAGTGTTGAAGGATTGCACTTTTGAAGTGTGCACTATTTGAAATACCCTTGATGTGTAAGGGTAGAGAATTCCATTATCTAATGGTGTGAACGAAAAACAGACGACCGCAATTCAAATAATTATAGCAGGAGTAGTTACGGACTTTGAGGTATTGCTGTAAAGTACAGCCCAATAGGAGTTAGAGATGTGATCATTTCTGCGCAAATGATGTATGTACATACCTCACTGCATCATTGAACGCTACTTGTAGTTTCTGCTGCGATAATGAATCAAGGTTGCAATAAACTACTTCCGCGTACCTTATGATAACAACAATCAGACGTATTACAAGCTTCCGCTTAGTGTCGGTTGGATAAAGCTGGCAGACAACCAAAGTTAGCCTAGACATCCATAAATACGACCAATGACAAGGTTTATGTTTGTGGCAGGATAAATTACGATTTATAATAAAACCAAGACTTGTTACGGAGTCAACAAGCCCCAGTTTGTAGTTTGTAGAGACTTAGATCAAACATTCTGTTTGAGATCGGATGACCTGAGATTTTGACGGATTTAGCAGTAATCCAATTGAAAATTTTATCTAAGTCTTCGTTTAACCAGGAAACAAGCTCCGTGATTTCTTTCATAGGTCGACCCAAGTAAAGCTGGACATCGTCCGCATACAGGTGGATAGAAGAATGCTTACACACAGACGGCAAGTCATTTATAAACATGCAGAACAATATTGGTCCGAGAATTGATCCTTGTGGTACCCCTCGCCTAACAGGTCTTACCGCTGATGACAAACTACCATTAACCACTCTTTGTGTTCTATTACTTAGAAAACTGACAATAAGTTTTAAAGGTCTCTCACCAAAGCCAGTAAGTTTCCAGCCAAGGATTTCATGATTGACCTTGTCAAAAGCCTTAGAGAAATCAAGCAAGCAGAGGAGGGTAACATTATCTTTGTCAAAGTCGAGTCTTATGTCATCCAGGATTTTGATCATAGCTGAGGAGCAGCAGGAATAACTCTTGCAATTTTCGATAAGTTAGTATAGGTTGAAGTAGTAATACAATAGTTGATAACGTAAAGCGGATAGGTAAGGTACCACGTCTTCCCCAATAAAATTTGAGCTGATGCTGGCAACACAGTTGATAATGTCGTTTTAAGTTCCTACTTCGATATCAGGCAGTTTATTTCGAACTTTGACTACATTAATGACTTCCGACGTGAACCAGGGACAGCTGCTATTACAAATCCGTACTGTTTTTGTAGGTACACATTGGTCATACAAATTTCTAACAATTTGTTGAAAATGTTTCAGTTTTTCATTTGCATCGGCACTAAATCTGCAGCGATACCATGGTGGTAATTGATTAGCGGTTCGAAGTTCATTAGAATTAATCGAGTCAAGATCTTTAAAGGTAAACGACAAAGGAACGGTAGAATGAGCAAACTGAATATTAAGCGTACAAAACAGAAGATCATGATATTATATCTCTGGGAAATAAACCAAATATCCAAAATGAGTGACAATCTCAATATATTTTTCATTTCAGTTATTGTACAATATTTTCACATTCATTAATTCTTATTCACTTTTTACTTGGAGCTTCTTCTTCTTCTTAGATGACGTTACAGCTCACGGAGAGCCAGAGCCAAGCTTCCCTCATTCACTTATGTTGTGTGCGATTGGTTTTTCACACAAATGAAAGAGTTACCTTGTGCAAAACAAAAGACCAGACTAGCTCGAGTAACTTAACTAACTTAAAATACAGTTTAAACAACTTACACTATGAATTTCGGCCTTATGGTCATCTAAAAATAATTAAAAAAATTAACTATCAAGCTATTGTAAGAAAATGTTCTTTCTAAGACTTAGCATCAGAGCAATGCCTACATATGATAGACAGGTGTACCAACATAACAAAAATTCGAAAATCGAATGTACTTGTACTGAAATTTAAAAAGTCACCTAATTTATTGAACAAGCCTCGTATATTGAAAATACAAATATATTAATCTCTACTAGCCCAAATAATCTCAATGATTTCGTAAAAGAAAGGATATTTAACAGGCATTTACACATCTAAGTGTCGTTTCGGTCGACCACCAAACCTGTCATCTCGAGATAGACGGGATTGAAGAAAAGCACGTAAAGGTAAATACACACTAACTGCATCTCAGGTATCAGCAAACATCGCGGTCAAATTCACAAAAACATGCATAAGTGCCGATGCTGTAAAATCCTTAAAAAGGAAGGAAGTGTAATGTGCCTAGAAAACTGCATATTTTCATATTGACTGCATAAAAAACTTCAAATGTTGATCCCAAAATGTTTCATCTGAGAGACTGGCGATCCTCTGTAATACGTCAAAACGTTAGATGGCATACAGTTGACTCGAACCAGATGCTGGCTCTGATATTTTTGGCCCAAACTACATCATTTTTAAGGCGCTGGGACCAGTGGCGTAGCTAGCATGGGTGGCACATAGGACGGCAATTATGGTGTCACTCCCAGAATGAAAAACAGTAAAATAAATGAAATTCCGCTATTCCATATATTATGACTTTTTTTATTTAAATTCAAATAAAAAAAAGGAGAACAAAAATGTATACACATTATAGGCATAAAAAAAAGCAGAATAAAAATTAATATACATATACACATTGTATAAACAGAAACAAACAGAACAAACATTTATATAATATACACATTATAATACTTGTAGAAACTTAAAACGTCTTCTTCCTAGCTTTTACAGCAGAAAATTCGTTGATAGCGTCATCAAAATTTATTTGCTGGGTCGCCTCATGTTCAATAGTTAAAATTCCCAGATTGTTGAGCCTCTTTTTCGTTATTGTTGCCCGCAAGTAGTTTTTAATTAATTTTAACTTACTAAAACTCCTTTCACATGATGCAACTGACACACATATTGTCATAAACATTTTTAATGCGACAATGAGATTCGGAAGAGATTCTGCAAAGTCCCATTCAACGATAAATTTCATAAAGTCTAAAGATAACCTATTAGATGATGTCACTTTAGACGCTCAACCTTGGTATCTCTGAGAGAAGTTCTGACTCTGACACCTCATCATAAACACTAGCAAATTTTGAAACAGCTATTTTCAAATCATCAATATTTGCTAAAAGCAAAGTATTCGCCTGTACAACTTCAAACAATGAAGCCACCTCTTTAATAGACTCTGTTCTTGTTCGGAGTTCAGTGATGAATCGATCAAGGCACTCGAACATGTCTTTCCGTAGTTCAGCGCTCAGTGAAAGTCCTGCATCGGTTGCCAACTCACCAGCCATTCGCTTTTTACGACGAATTCTTCTTTCTGTTGGAATGTCGTATTTCTCCGATGTTATCATACCAAGGTAATAGCCAAGTGATCAACACTTAATCCCTTAGCTTGTAGTGCAATCTGAGTACAATTTATTTCTTTAAGGACATTATTCCAAAAGAAGAGAAAAGAAAGAAATGCGAAATCAGACATTGCAGATTTTAGGTTCTGTATAGCACCTCTGGTTTCTACATTTTCTCTCGCATCACACAACTCTTCAACTGCAGCTAAGATTTCATCAAAATTTTCGGCCAAAACTTTCACTGCAGCATAATGACCACTCCAACGCGTTGTTGAAAGTCTTTTCACGGTTGATTTGCTGTGCTTAAGAAGCACTTCCCAGCGATGAGTGGAAGCAGAAAAAAATGTAAAAGTTGTCTCTACTGTTCCAAAAAATGTTACACAAGATATATTTTGAGCAAATGAATGTTGGCCACATAAATTAATTGAATGATCTATACATCCAAAGAAAATTGCTTTGTTGTTTTTTTCTTTAATAATAGCTCGCACTCCCCCATATACACCGCTCATAACAGCTGCATTGTCATAACCCTGACAACGACACGTCGTTTTCAAGATTCTTAAGAATTTCTTCACTTAAATCCGCAGCTTTTTTTCTATGTAAAGGAAAAAATCCCAGGAATGCTTCTTTGATTTCTACTTTTCTATTATCAATTTTAACATAACGGATCACTTCAGACATCTGATCAATATGTGAAATATCAGGTGTTTTTTTTTTTTTTGTTGGGGGAGCTGATTTGATTTCATTGACAATTCTGCATTTGACTTGCTTCGCTAAGATATTAATGAATTCGTTTTGTATTTGTGGCGATAAATATGAGACTTTTTGTGATTTTCCTTGCTCCAAATTCAAGATGTGCTCTTTCAACACAACATCGTACTTTAACATAAGACTGACTAGTTCTAAGAAATTACCTTTATTTGAAGAGTCTTGTCCTTCATCATGTCTACGGAATGCTAAGTTTTGTTTAGCCAGAAACAATATTATGTCTAATAATCTAGATAAAAGGTGCCTCCACTTCTGTTTTTCAGCATCCATTAATTGCAAGACTGAGTCATCTATTGTTTTATGTAATTTTAAACCCATTTCAAAAGTTTTCCACTTCTCAAAATTTGATCCGGTACTTTGGGGTTCAGTTTCCACCATTTCTGAAATCCATTCATGAATGCTGTTTTTGTATCAACATTATTGGTGGCAGCAAATAAACGACAGCAAAAGCAGTACAGGCTATTAGTTATAGGAGGATATACCATCCATGATCGCAGAATCTTGTCCCCGTTAGGCAAAACTTTGTAAAACCATTCTTCTGTAAGATGACGAACATAACCTTTTATTTTATACAGTGGTGAATGGTCCCTCCCGGTTTTGGAAATGTTCAAATCCTTTTTTGATGATTTCAATTCGAACTTTATCAGGAACGGGTATACTCCAATGTGAGATATCTTTCATGTTCTGAAGTTCATCCGTGTAGGAATCCTCTTCAATACTTGATTCGTAATCAGTACCATTGCTGTCATTTTGAGTATTTTCGTTTGATTCGACTTCTTGAATTTTCAACACTGATTCTGTTTCTTGGCTGCTGCTTTCTGTAGATGAGCTTGTATTTTCGGAATCATTCTCTTGATCAACGTGACTGTCATTTGCTTTTGACGAACTTTGGCTGTCGTCCATTTTTTTAACATATTTGAAAATGGATCCAGACATGCTCCGCAGAACGTTCATTTTAGCCTGTTTGGATTTTCTCTGCTGAGCACCACTCTTTCTTTTTGTTATATGAACTCCTCGAGGCATATTTCTCTTGTTTTGTACGCGTATTCTCAAAAATATATTGACCATGTAGATATGCTTCGTCGATGTATTCTAAATATTTTTATATAAATATACACTTATTTAAATTAGAGTGGTCGTTAAAAAAAACTTCACTGTAGATGGGCATAAATCAGGTCCAAATAATCAAAAACTTATTATTCCTTTTTATACCCTGTAAACGATGCCTTAGGTTATTATGATATCTTATTCAAATAAAAATGTATTCAATAACAATAATTATAGTAATAACATAGTAAAAATAGTGAATAATGTTTAAATAATTTGGATCTGATTAATCCCATCCAAACATAGAAATCAAATTAAAACAAAAAGGCAAACCTAATAACGATAGTGTACATTCATTACATACATTCATAAATGTTAACTACTAATACAATTAATTATTTACTTCAAACAATAGATACATATATTAAATTTAGTTATACATATGTATTTCCGACAAAAACAAAAAATAAATGTAAGCTTATTTTATAAAAATCTTGATCTATGCAATGAACTTACCTTGTTTTTTACAATATAAATTTTTCTTAATATATTTTCTTTAGCAGCTATTTCAATTTTTACAAGACATTATTTAAATAAAATGTCTTAAAGTGAACCACAACTCACGAATGATTATACGAAATAACACAGGCAACCTCAGGGCCCACGAATATAAGAACTTCAATAACAAATGCAAAACAATGTGCACGTGCACTAAAAAACCAAAATAATAAAAAGAACTCCAAGAGCTAGATGATAGAAATAGCATTAAAAAAAAACAGAGCTTAACAACCAACCAAATAGAGCAAAACAAATAAACAAGTAAGTCAATCGTTGACGGCGACCGACGCGACGGGACGATGGAAAGGATTTAAACAAATAAGAGCATGTTTTTCACAACCGCAGTGTAAAGTTCGGGGAAAAATAACCGTATCTAAGAACGATCCGAGAATTACTTTTCTTGTCGACACACTTGCGTGTGGGACCAACCAAATAAAGCAAAAACAAAAAACGAGTAAGTCAATCGTTGAGGGCGACACGTCGATGGACTTTATTTACAAAAGAAAAAAACTGGTAGGTAGGCAGGTTAGGTACAATGTCGCAATTTTTTTTTAATACTCTGCGATCTATAAGGCCATAGTATATATACTCCTTGGTAGTTTTGGGTGTCACCCCCAAATGGGTGGGCAGTCCCCCCCCCCATTTACTACGCCACTGGCTGGGACTATTCCATAGTGTCTTCCAGCTATATACAGACGCCAATATATGTTCATATAATACATCTCAATTCTGTCATCAGAGAACTAACTTTTAACATACTTTCCGACAGCTACATATATCAAAGTCTGAACTCACGCAGCGTAAACTTTAATCTTTAAAGAGTGACATGATGATTTGCAACAAAAACAAGATCAAGCTTTAGTGGGTGGTGGCTGGATGCAGAGACAAAAACAAATCACAATATCTATCCAACTGAAACAGGGTCAAGTAGTACATATGTCAATCGAAGAAAATCATTCAAATAAACTCTTTATAATAGAATGATGACAAAAGACTTGTCTGCCTAAGACTTCGGTCTTACATATCGACATACATATTAAAATAAATTAACTTGCCGAGTTTATTTGAAGGTGATGCGACTGTATAGATCATACTATACGAATGTATTGCCCTATGTGACCTGAGGAAGCGTGCCTTCCTCTGAGAAATCGTATATTCTGAGGAAGTTTCTTCCATTCTTGTAGGATTAATCCTCAGCTTCATTAAGAAGGGTTGAGGACATCCTCGTTTAATTAGCTTACTTGACACAATAAATCTGTCTGATCACTGTGCCTTCCTTGCTAATTGGAACATAAACCTTTCATGTAACAATAAAATAAGTCAAAAATATGTTCTTCTTCTGTCACATTCCTCTTTTTGCAGTAACTCACTCTGACTGCTTGATTCTGCGTTATAATAAACTTAAAAGAGTTATTTAAATTAATTTTATTTATATTTCTAATTTTCTCTCTCCAATTAGAGTACATATGTATGTAGGTATCACTCAGTTAATGTGAAAATTGGCTACGCTGTGTAGATGTAATTGAGTGATTTCGTCTCGTGTAAAACTGGCAAACTAGCATTTAAACATGATTTCCAAGTATAAAGGTAATGGGTGGGTAATCGTCTCGCTCGGAAACATAAGTTCAGTACAGATGCGGAAAGTTTTGTTACATGTTAGGAAAAAAATACGATAAATGTTCAAAACTTAATTTTGTTGTTCTTTGGTTTTCTTTGCTTTATCACGGTTTTTAACCATTCAATCAGTGAGGATGGAGTTCATAGATTGGTTAAGCTTTATAGCCCTTTTTCGTGGTTCGATTTCTTTGTTGGTGGTAAGGCAAATGGCAAACGCTGTAAAATCGGCGTTGTTAAATGGAGCGTGTATTACAATTGCATTACAGGAACATGTGAGTCTGTTGCAGGCATTTGAAAAATATGAAATTTAATTGTCTTATCAGCATTTGATACTGCTTAGTGTAAGGCTTACTGGTTCTCGTGTTGGTCTCGGTCCCGGAAAATATGGTTAATTAAAAGAAATCAGTATGGGCTCTATGCGCATTTGGATTAGAGTATACGCCTACATTTTACTACTACATTTATGGGTGTTCAGACACTCCTGTCACTGTGGCAAAGGATTATCTCTTCGAACAATATTCGACACTTCGATTAAACTCACGCTTGGGCTAGGCTTCGAAAACATATCAATTAATATCGACTGGTCTTACCCTTTCGAGCTCGGTAAGTCTGTGAAGTATGGAAATGTGACTCGATAGTTTGCATGTCGTCATGCGTTCAGAGCAACCGTACTGCCTACCTTACTGTGTTCTCCTGGGTTACTGGCTCTGTATGCCGGTATGAAGGCACACACCTTGAGGACTAAACTTCCAATCAAAGTACGATTACCGACTACTATCAGGTTGAGTTTAAAAATCTACTACCTATTCTCTTCTTCTATGTTCTCTATTTTTCATATGCAATGGGCAACATTTGAAGATCACTCAGATCCTTACCCGGCTGCCTTTCATTGATTTCTCCCGTCCAGCAGAAATGCTAAATAGTACTCTTTAAAACCCCAGTTCTCAAGGCTCGTGACCCAATACATTAAAATCAGAAATAAATATGTATTCATTTGTTTTTACAAAAAATAATAATTATTTTCAAAACTTCTTTATATAAATTGTTATACAATCAGTATTATTTTGACCCACATACAAACTGTGGAATGGATGTTTTTTTTTCTCTACTTCTATTTCTTCCTGCAACACAAAATGTTGTTCTCATTCAACCCGATTGGGACAAAAAGTAAAAGAAAAACGAAAATCTACTTAAGACGAAGGAAATATTAATGGAAGTAAGAAAAAAAATGTCGACGTCATCTGAACTTTTCATTCATTACTTAAGAACGATTGTACTTTCCCCAAATGTGAAGCATGAATACGGAGGCAATGAACAATAGTGACATGACAAGAACTGGAACTGGACCACTAAAAGCAAAAGAAATGCATTAGAACCACACACATAGTTTGTTGATGGATTGGAAAATTATTTAACTTACACTTTAATGCCGGGGGAATCATCAGTGTAGAAACGCCACATACCACCGGAGCCTGCTCCGCCTGTAGTACGGCTTCGAGCTGCAGTTGTTGTGGTTTTTCTCTGTTTTAAATTACTTCCGCCAGTGGCACTGCTCCTAGGGGCAGACAACTTACTCGGGGAACGGCTTCCGCTTCCCACCGCAGTCGTACTAGCTGGTGCAGGCTAAGGAGAAAGTGCACACAATGAATAAAATGTTCATTTCAATTGCACTAAATTTGTCTCAGATTTCGTGGGTATGTTTAATTACCATTTTAAATGTTTATTTGACCTAAGAGAACACTTCTTTATTGAATAAAATCTGAAATAAAAATGCTTTGCTAACCAACTGCACACTTAGTTGAAATGTAAATGACAGTTCATCCACGTAGACGGATCAGGGAGTGAAGTTTGTATTGAACGTTGTCAGCGAAAAATACCCACGTAGGTGAACGTCATCACCAATTTGGGATCAAATTCAATATGGTGGCGACGGTTGGGATATTTTTGTTCGACCAACTCAGGGGTGTGTTGACGGATCGGCAATTTATTTAATAACATATAACCTTCAGATTAAGAGGTTTTAGTCGTTGTTTTTGAAAAGAAATGAAAACAGAATTAAAAAGAATATATTTTTATGGTTCTACTCCACGAACTCCGAATATGAATGATATCAAATCTACCTGAAGCAAAAATGATGATCAACTAATACTCGTAGATGGTATTCTCAGATGGCCGGTTATGAACCCCTCCAAGAAACCAATATGTAGTAATTTCGTAGGCTCACCTTTACTGATTCATCCGACTTGTTTCAGTTGAAATAAAAATACATTTATTTTACTTATTCAATTTTAAATGCTTTATTCGAAATCTAAAATAATTTTTAAATATCTTTTTTTTATAACTCTTCTTGTGATGTCTATAATAATAATCATAATCATAATACATAATTGATATTCATAATAATTTTCACAATAATAATCATAATAATATAATTATAATCATAGTAATTAAATGTTCAAAGCAGAGCTGTCTATATATCATTGAAAATAAGAGATTCTCTTGCAACGAATATATTTTATCTTTTTCTCAATATTTTTGCTTATACTTCGAAGAGTCCAATCAGCCTCTCAGACTGCCAGAAATGCATGCGTGTATTCCTCTAAGAATATATGAAATACTATTACAATTTGCAATGCTCTAGACTAAATTTAAAAGGAAGTTCATATTTTTCTCTTTATCTTCTTTACTTTTTTGGTTTTTTTTTTTTTGTTTTTGCTTTTGATAATTTTATTTTCCCATTAAACTATATCCTTTTATCCGTGTGTACCCATATAAGATTGTATATGTAAATAGTTGATATAGTTTTTACTATTATTCGCATTTTTTTAAAGGTTCCTACGAGTCAGTATAAAATTATTACTTTTTTTACGAATATATTTTTGCTCTTGAATATTTGGTTTTATGCGTTAAATGTGAAATTACTGGGCGACAAGGTGTTGGATAAAGTGTAGATAGTTTAAGCATTATTGTTTGAGTTATATTAGAAGCATTCCTGGAGAGGAACAATAATTGACTCCTCATATACGTGTCTCCCGCGCTGTAAAGGTAGTTACTTGTATTTTTCTTTTAATTTTTATTAATTGTTTCCATAGTGTGGGTATTCTACGATTTCCAAAAGTACAAAAGATTCTCGCGAAACATGGGATATTAAATGTATTTTTTTGTCAACTATATCTTCACAATTCGAGTACAATGCGTCGTTTTATGAACTTGAGCGAATAATATGTTAAGAGACTACAGAGCAAAGGTGTATTGTATGTACGTACATTAAACAATAGATAGATGTCCAGGAGGAGAAAAAAGGAGGAAAATAAAAGAATGTACTTCTATCTGTGTATACATTAGTATATGTATGTATCTATCGTGATAAATAATTGTATTTTTTTTTGTTTTATTTTTTATTTAACGATTTGATTATTCTCTAGTAGACTAAACGAAAGATAAATTTAACGAAAGCATTTAAAATTTTTCTCATGGTGTTTGTAAATGAATATGGATTAATGGTAACTTCCTCTACCAAGTGATGATTAGCGGTTTTCAGTATTAATTAATTGTCCGCTGACATGGAACTTATGTCATCGTTGATAGCTAGAACTTGCTTGATGAAATCCTGGTCGGTGACGACCTCAGCTAGGGATATGCATAGATCAAGAAGAACTGACTTGTTCATATTTAACTGCGGTGCAAGTTTCTCCAAATGCACGTGAACTTGTTCAGGGATCTGAATAAGAAAATAAACGTTCAACGAAAACTTCTGACTTTTACAAATCATCAAGAGTTACTCACTTTTGTTGGATTTTTGAAGACATTAAACATGAACTTAACCTTGACACGTTGATCGTTCGGGCCATCGTAGAACATTGTGAATTGTGCCTCATTGCAATTGGACATTAGAGGTAAGTAAATACCGGCAAGTACACGACCTTTGGCGTCGCGTGCCAATAGTGACCGGAAGTTGTAGACCAAATTCCTACGCACTGTAACGTCGATAGCTGTCAAGTAAGGATGTTCTATATACACCAGAGATGACTTGAAGGTTTGTTGGTCATTCCTGGTCTCCCGTTCCATCCATTCGACATACTTATTGCTGTGCATGCTTAAGTTGTAGCAATAATCACGTTTGCAGTGCTGCTCGTTCGATTGTGTGAACCAACCTAGAGGGAAGACCAAATTTACAATAAAAACAGTTTTTTTCGAAGTGTTTTGATGATCGACTGACCTGTGTGAGGATACATTTGATCTTCCATGACGGTAACAGCACGAGCGACATGGTAGCCTGGATCAAGAATCATGATACCTCGGCGTCCGGCAATGCAAATCCGCATAGCTACCATGGCATGTTCCTTCTCGACATTAGCATCCGGGGAATTCAAGCCGCATTCCTCGCTTGAATCAATATAATCACGCAAAGCTACGACATGTTCCTCACACGATACAATGTACAAGTATTTGGCCAAAATTGGAAATATCTCAACGATTCTTGTCATAATCTCCATAGCCAAGCTTACGCACATGTGGTGTCGGCGATTGATTGGTACATCATAGAATTGGAAGAACGACTTCAAGTCAGATCGACGAGTCTTCTTAAACGACTTGTAAAAGTCCACAAACAGATGTACGGTATCGTAGTGAGTCTCTTCGAGCATATGATGGAGTCGTGCTTCGATTAGAGCGTTTAAGTCTTCATACTGCCACACGTTGTCAAAGTTAAGTGTCCCTTTTGTTTCGGATGCCCAATCGGGCAAGGGCAACGGATGGCCCAAAGGCCAAATGCCGTTGCTTTGATTGAACGCAGTTAAATTGTAGCTATCGTCAGCGGCCCACCATTTTTCTTCCTCCTGGCGTGGATGATGATCTTGCTGTTGTGGGTATTTAGGCTGCTGTTCTTCCAGGAGTTTGATGATGCTTCTGCATCGATCTGCATCGACGAATGATGATGTTGCATTTGATGTCACATTATCAATGATTTGACTGTCGCATGATTTGTATGACGTTTGTTCTGATGTCGCACCAGTTTGTCGACCTTGTTTAGTGATATTATCCACATCGGCTTGGTTCTTATTTGCATTTGTTTCATTTTCACCATTATTGTCGTCGTCGTCATCATCACCATCATCGTCGTCGTCATCCTCATCATCATCGTCATTGTCGTCATCATAATCGTTGTCCACGATTTGACCACATTGGACATGCGCCCTATTATGATCCTGTGGTGGATTACATGTTGTCTCTGTATTGGTGGTAATCGATTCAGTGGTAGTTGTAGTCAATCCAACCGATCCGACGACCGAGCCAATAAGTTGTTGACGTCCCAAGCTGGTTTCGGCGAGTCAACTTGGCCATTCGGCGCCCCAACGACCAACCGTTGGCACATAGCCACTTTCGCAATCATTTAATGAAGTGTCTAGATTAATTTTGATTGATCCTATTGAATTAGTAATAGCTGGAGCTGGTGATGCAGCGGCAGCGGTTGCACCAAAACCTTGATAAGATGCCGAACCGTTACTTAAATTCAGACCAATCCGGCCCTGAACCTTTTTGAACAGGCCCGGCTCGTCTACGCGTGTCGTTGACTTTTTAGAACGCTCTGAAATTATAATAGAAAAATTTAATTAGATACCGGTGCGTAGAGGATAAGGTATAGAAAATGAACACGACTATACGTAACACAAAGGTGAACGTAATAACATGGCTTGGAATTTTTCAACTGGTAATAAATGATACCAGGCGGGGAAAATCTAATCGGAAATTCCATGCTTGCATGAAACTCATTAGCTGACTTTTTGACTTAATCGACACACCTAATCTATTTTGAACTTGGCAAATGAAATAATCTGTGAAATGAAGGTAGATTGAAATAGACATTAAAAAATAAATTGAAAGTTGGAGCTCTAATTCCTATGAAGTAGAAGAATAAGCTTCTAAAATTGGGATAAGAAGCTTGGAAATGTTTAATTCAATCCTAGTTGGACCGGTGAAAGGTATTATTTTCACGAGATTAAGGACAGAGGAAAAACTAAGCTATATGAGCCTGACTGCCAAATGTTTATTTTGGAGCTGTGATAAGAGATGCGATTTTTTATTAGACATATTGGCATTTTATTAGACATATTGACACCAAGGCCAAAATCATCTGTTGCCAGCAAAATTGAACACTTAGAACGAATGAACAGTGGACGAACAGTCAAACGACTAATGAGTGGAAAACCCGTGGTAAAAAGACCACTAGGAAGACCACGACGTAGATGGGAGAGCGATATGGATCTAGCAGAGATGGAACAGAACAGCGAAACATGGAAGGGACATACTCATGATGGGAGGCTTGGCGAAAGATGGTCAACGAGGCTCTGATCATCTGAGTTCCAAATGGCCGGTAATATAATAATAATTATTTATAGTCTGCTATGTGTAAAACGAAATTTTACGAGTAGTATATACTTTACAAGAAAACCAAGATGTAGAAAATGAGAGCTCACTGAGTGATCCAATCAACTGATAAAGACAGGGAAAATGAGCGAAATTGTTATAAATGATCGCCGAATAGCAGTTAGAGGGCCTTTAAAGGTTTTTTTTTCGTTGCATTTTTCGATATATTATTTCCAAAAACTATTTAGGTACTATTCACCAAAAATCGGGGTGAATGCAAGTTGCTAGTTATGAAAACTGTCATAAATGTCATAAGAATAAATAAAATTCTTATTAAAAATTGCCGTTACTTTTTCTATATTTTCATATTTTTGTATTGAATAATTGAAGTAATTCAAAGCTTTCGACGTGGTTTGTAATATAATAATGCATGTTATGTGATATAATTAAATAGTTAAACGCATCTTAAGAGCACATACATACGTGCCATTACATATGTACATATGTATGTGCATACCTACATAACATAAATGACTTCCGGCCCAGTGATCCAATTTCGAAATACAATCACTAACCTTCTGCCTGGAAGTTCTATATCAACATGACATGAATGCATGCATGTTCGACTCATACTCATCGCAATGATGAAGGCACGAATTTTGCGTGCCATCAACGTTTTCCCTGAATGAGTAATACATTATTTCTTCTGGCACGAAATTCCAGTGAATGTTTGTCTTCCATTGAAAAACACATCCCCAACAAATAGAGCACGATTTGCAAAGAGCATAACAATGACTAATATTAACGTAGTATGTATGCCTCTTCATTCGTCACCAATCACTTGAGAAGGTGTGTTGTACTGGGCCATATTGGGATGTGGAGATTGCTACAAAACACTATTCACACTATTTCAAATGTAGTGTAAAGTGACGCACTAGTATCTGGTATCTTTTGTCTTTTGTTGGTATTCGCTGATTTTGTGATGATACGCCATTTGTTATTTATAATCGCAAGGCGACGTAGTAACAATTCTAATGTTGTTCATATACACGATGGTGTTTATCTCACTTGTGATTGGGTTTTTTTTCTACAGCTGTTGTGCATGATTGTTTTGATATTTTTGTGTTTAAGACAAGTACCCCATCTGACGTGATGTAAGACGATACTGACGTTTCATGCTGAACCAAAGATCAAATAATATGACATTGCCCGGATCAACTACCAATTAGAACAAAATCGTAGGGCAGCAAACGATTGCCCCCTCCCCCCAATAAAACGAACATTGTAATTCGATAGCGGCTTAATACGAACCTGAAACGAGGACGCGACCTTGATTCGGTACAAATTCTCGCTTTCGCACCAGAAAATAATGTCGCAATATCGCAAAGTATCGGCATGCATATATCGCATTTTAATTCGTCAGTAATCTGCCATCTGAGATATTCACGTTGTGGAATATTGATGTGAGCAAAGGTTCGTTTCTCGTAACGATAACGACTACCCACGTCTACGGGGTTAAATTCGTTAAAACTTAATGCTTATCAAGCATGTATAGGAATTTATTTATGTATGTGGCACTGCATAGCTTAAAGTGGCTTAGGGACAACATTAAGCACAACTAGTTGGCGTTAATAGTCTTCTATTATATAAACATACAAAAGAAAGTTATGAAAGTGAATATGAAATGCTCGAGGCCAATATCACTTTAGACAAGCGACATTTAGGTTTTAAACGCTAACCCCAAAGGCGTAGACATGTGATACAGTGTCGTATTTTCTGCACTTGTAGGCAAAGCTCACCGTCTAGACAGGGTAAATCACAAATAAACTTTTGCACGGGGTTATACACAATAATTATAGTTAACGCACCTAGCAACCAGCCTCGATACACGTTGTACAGATTATTCGCATGAAGTCATTCACCCATCTAAATAGTAATATCAACAATCAGTAATATGGCACAACACGCCTGCGAGTTCCGGTTAAGTTGATATTTAGATCTATTACTTGAAGAAATTACGTGAAACAATCTATTAAATGGAAACTGATTATTGGCTCGTTCACATCGCAAAGATCTTTGGAATAAATACGAACGGAAGTCCTCGATTTGAAAGCATTTATATTATAGAATCTCTACGTGTTCTACTCTTTCTTTGTTTATTTGCTCTAAGATAGAAATATCTTCAGGAAGGCATTCAAAAATATTGAAAAAGTGATTATCTGAGTCATTTCAATCAATGAATTCATACATAGGAAAAAAAACCCCATCATGCGACCTGATCCATGATTGTTAGACATATGTACGTACATATACGAGTACATCCATTATAAAAAAAGGGATGTTTTACGATTTTCGAATACACAGTAGCGGGCATACAATTTGGACAGAAAAAAAAAATTAGAAATGATTAATCTACCTGTAGAGAAGGCCGCGAGGAATAAGGACCTTGATAGGCTAATTGCATATGCGATTTCATGATTGATTGATTCTATGTAAATAGTAATCGGGTCTATTCTAATTTGACTTGGTGGAATAGACTCGTCATGATAAAACGAGTGTTGCAGTAATTGCGTTTCTCATGGAGCTATATAAACCATATATTTAAGGACGAATAAAATATCAAATCGAATAAGCCCTCATGAAATTCGCATTCGCGCTTCACCCTCATGTTGTGTGTGATAGAAGACCCTGTAGGCGATGGATCCTTGTGGGATCAAGCCAGGATATTTTGATTTTTGATGCCCTTTTTCAAAGTATCGGTTTAAGCTTTCGCTCAACTTATTTTAATGTTTCAAGGTGGTGGTTCAAGTGTTGAACTGAGTACAAAATTTACCGAAGTCAGTGAATTTGGCCGCTTAGGCCAGAGGTCAAGATATAAGTGAGAGAATTGTCATTCGAAGACAATTTGGATGATATATAAAATATTACGTGTTAGAGCGTGTAGCTAAGAAAATTTCACACCCGAAGGAACTTCAATTATTTGGGTGATTTCAAGTTCTATTCTCGTTTCAGAATAGAAGAAGCGTGGGAAATACTAGATCAGAGGCGGATGCCCATTGAACACAAAACGACGTGGTACTTGAATTGTAATCTTTATCTTTGTAGTAATAACGCAATTAGAGCTGATTGCATGCTTCTTTTAACACTACGATATTATGCGACATGGATTTTATTTGCCTCTTGAAATCATCGGCATTGCTAAGAAAGGAATTTATTAAGATGTCAGGCACAGAAAATGAAAAAAAAAAAAAAAACAGAGTCATACAGAAGTTCTACAGCATAGCTCGTTTTGCAAGAGTGACTACAAGAGCAATCGTCAGGTAAGAAAAAATTCGATGGACTCTTGAAATGAGAAAAAAAAAACGTTTAAACGCTTCTCTAAAAGTAATGAAAATTGCAGCATCAGGAGAATTCAGTAACTGCATCATTGTAGCTGATAGAGGTCACCAATGGAGACGGTATACATATATTGACTGGCGCTGTATAATGAATCACAAATCAAGACGAGGAATTGTGTCGAAAAATCATGTGGAGTGTGGGGGAGACATTTTCCTGTTCTAGCAACTAGATAACGCTTAAAACGCAATTTTGCCCAAAGTATGTATTAAGGGCAATGATTGTAACCATCCACCACTAGAGGCAGGTCTAGAAACAATGGTTAACATGGTTAAATCCACAGATTCAATGCTAATAGGATGTGACTATGACGCGACTATAAGCCAAGCTCTTATTTCAGAATATTTGAAATGAAAATATAAAAAAGTCCGCGACCATTCTCTTCTTCCAAACAGTAAAAATTGTATTCTTTCTCACTCCAAGTACAAATTTATCTGTAAAATTAATATAATTTATCAACCAGGAACCATAACTTCATCAACAAATGACAACCTACTGAAGTACAGTTGCGTACAAAAATCCATTTAGCTAAGTTTAGCTGAACTAGGCACAAACAACTTAAACTTGAGCTACAGCTTAAACTTCTTACTGTTCAAGTTCAACTTGGAGTTGTAAAGTAATAACGTTTTAGCTAAAAGCGGACCATTTCTGTACATGTGATTCGTCCCGAATTAAGGAATTTTGCACGTCAGGTAGACGTCTTGAGTAGAAGATTTTACTTTGTCTATTACTACAGTATGATGTGTATATACTCGGGGATTTCTAGGGTGCAATTGATTGGTCGGTGACATAGACAGATCTAGTCTGGTTTCGTGTAGGTCTCTTATGTAGGTTTGGTAGCTGTTGCCAAAACCAACCAAAGGTAGAGTTCTTTTATAAAAGTATGCAGTATAAATAAGCCTTAAATTGAGCTCGAGCCCAAGCTCCTTATTTTATCCCAAAAGACAATTTTGACAGGGAATTTACACTTAAAAACTTATTATATTATTTCGAGTCCATTTTTTATGTCCAGTACTGTTTTGAAGAATGCACGTGATCTTCGAATCATTTTCTTATTTGCATATCGGAATTAATAACTTTCACGTTTTTTATTTACAGCACTTAAGAATGAGCTCATATTTAGGAATTGTAAATTGTTTCTATATTTTACTTATTAGCCGCGAAGGTTTCATACGATGTCACCCTTGAGCCTGGCCTTTAAGCAGTTTGAAACAATTGTTTTTAAATCAAGCTTAATTAAAAACGAAAAACTTAGTGACGCAGCACCGTTCAATTACATTTCTATCCACGGCCTGTTTACTATGTACGAATATCTTATCTTACTGCATCCCCCACGCGCAATGCCATAACCTAACTACTCCGCACGATACTATCAAACGTAGAGCGAGATAACAAGTATGAAAAAGTCATTTAAGAAACGAGAAAGACAAAACCAAACGCCATTTGGCCTCTTTCAGTTCATTGAAGGCAAACAACTTGCAGCACACACCCCTCTCCCCGAAACAAGGCCATGATACATTTTTTTTTCATTAAAGCAAACTAGAAAAGAGAAAAAAAAAGTAAAGGCACTTACCCATACAACGGCCAAAGCCCCAATATCCAAATTTTTGTTGTTCTCTGCTCCACTCGAATGTTTTCGGATTTTTCTCTACGCTCTTTATTATGTCTACTTGTTGTATTTGTTTTTTTTTTTGTTTTAATTGTCCGATAATCTGATTCAACACACTTTCGTTCCTTGTTTTCGAAAACGGAACGATTCGATCCTGTTTTGTTTTCGATATCAAAACACGAGCAACGAAATAAGAAAAAAAAATTAAAAAAAATAAAAGAAACAAACAAACGTTGACAGGATGTCCAAGTTTATTTCTAAACACTTGTCTCTTCCGCTGACACTTGTAGTCCGAATTGAACTTGTGGCAATCGATCCTAACGGATCAAAAGTTATAAACCAACTGAAGTGATCTCGATGTAGAAGTGATCGAGCTACGTCCGGTATATATACGTTATGGCAACGTACGAGTGGATCTGCAATAAACTCGAGGGTATTCACGTGAACAGCACCACCACTATACAGTGGCATTAACGCCCGGCGTAAACGCGACGTCAATCTGCACTTGTATGCGCGGCGCAAAGTGTTTTGCTTTTGCTTCGATTACTTGCCGATGTAGATGTGTTTGTAAGCGCTTTGTTGATTTAATTGATACAAAAACAAAACAAAAGAAAAACGAACTAAAACAATAAAAACGTGTCCATATACAGTTATTGGCCCCAAGAAAACTCTTTTTTTTGTTATTGTTTTCGTTTTTTTTTTTAATTCTGTCGAATTCTGCTGACGCTGACTGTAGACGAACACAGCTGATTACGACGCAAGCTCGTGTACAGTGGCTGTTTACAGGAATTATAGTTGCACAGTGGGCCTGCCTCTGATTAGTAGACGTTTTCGAGGTGTGTTGTTGTTGATAAATCTGATTTTTTTTTATTTCTCTTTGTAATAAAATGAATTCACGAGAAACCGAAAGAAGAAGGAAAACTAAATCAATCACCCTGTATCTCGAAATGTGATTAGAATTTTTTTTTTTTTTTTTTAGAACAAAAAAATTATCTTCCAGCTATCTCGGTCCGTCGCCCGTTGTCCGGTTATGATCTGAAATAAAAATGCAAGCGTTAAGAGGAAAGCTTTGCAATTGCGTTGTAGGGTGACTAGAAAACTATAATCTAATTTAAACAAAAGTCTTGGATTTTCTTTGTCCGACTTGGGTAGATAAGGCTATATGTAATAGAGCTGTGACGCATTTTCTAGTTTCTACGCTCATACATATGTACATATGTATGTATGTATATACAAGACTCGTAAGCATAGAGGCTTTTAAGAAAGTATTAAAAATCCAATGTATGTATGTAGGTAATTTGCACTTTGTTTACACTCACCATGCAGAGCACGCTTACTCCACATGACTACTTTGTGAATAATTTTGCATTATAGTATGTACTTACTTTTTATCCATTTTTCCCCAGTGTACTTTACCGAAAACCTCTTCTTCTTTTTCTATATGGGTAAACACCCATTTGCAGATTATTTTAATATAAACACAAAACATCACATGATGCATAGGTACATACATACCAGTATGACAGGTTGTGGCTTTTATTGAATATGACGGTATTAAAACGAAGACAATAATGCAATCATCCTGTAATCTATTTAAAGCCATCGAATTTTCTCTGAAGGCATATGACGCGCCTCAACAACGAGCCTTTCCAGGTCTCAGTTAGTATGTTACCAAGGACAATCCTCTATTATCATCCTCTACAACCTGACGAGTTCAGCAAAGATATTATGTCTGTTTAGAAATATGGGGTTTTAAAATCGGGGATCGACCTTAAACTAGTGGATTTTCTCCAAGATCTTCCCTAATGTGGATATTGGCTCTGTCGTGAATTTTTGTGGCTTCAAACTACACCTTAAACCTACGGTAACAGGAGTTCACACGGCAGGTTAGATCTCATAAGCAGTGCTCAAGAATCGTAAGTCCCTGTAATTCGCAGTTACATACAGGGAAACGATTCTGAGATTCCATTCCGATAAGTTGATCCATATTTCTAGATAACTCATCTCCAACGGTTTTAAATAGTTCAGAAGGTGATTCTTCTGCGTCAGCAGCCTCATAAGAATTTCAGTTCCAATATCGATATCTTAACCCCGTCTAGGCAGGGTGGGCCGAATGTTCTCTCTTCTTCGTCTACTACATACATATGTATGGTTTATTCTGCCTGACAGCAGTATTTTGCGATGTGTCATAAACGAATATGCATTCTGTTTCTCTACATGGGATTGTCTGTTTCCTGTAGGTGGTGGCTTGAGACCGACCGCTATAAAGGCTACCTTCCTGATGGCGTTTTGACAATGTCTCAATTGCTGTTTGTGCAGATTGTATCAGGTCTTGAGAGAGCTTGAGGGAGGCTTAATCGGAAAAGGACCTGGCAGTCTCTTCCCACTGCAGCTTTCCGACGATAAATTTCCCATAAAATCATTCTCCATACCTTGGCTGTAACAAGATATTGATCCGAGTCGATGTTGGATCCAAGGAAAGTTTGGAAGTCTGAATGTCAAGCCTTTGATTGCTTTTATTGTTTGAAGGATTTTTGTGAGTTATTAGTCATAGGTTTGCCCTGGAGCAATGGCTTGTCTCTACCCGCCTATCAAGGACCCCTCAAACTAATCACACTACTCCCGGGGGTGGTTGTCCTAGATAGGGTTTGTGAAATTCAACTGAATTTGCGTTGGTTGTAGTTCACAGTAATTCCTTTGTTTCCATATCATTAGGGTGTTATCTTGGAATGGTCGACATTTGTGTTGCAAACATACCCTGAAGTAATCTTACCTTTTTGCATCAATTTAACTTTCAAACTTTCAACTGCTGCTATCTGTTGAAGCACTCAGACACAAATACTGGTCCATTGTACTTTAGATACCTTAGATGGCTATACAGCTCGTGAAGAGCCGGAGCCAAGCTTCTTTTTATTCACTCATGTTGTGTGCGATTTGTTTATTCACACAAGTGAACAGAACCTAAGGCTTAATGCCGATCCCGAACGGCGAGAGCCGGGAAGCTTTTTCAAGGCAAGTGTACAACGGGGGGTTTTGCCAGTACTCCGCCGAGGAGAGAAGACGCGAAATAATCATTCGATGGCGTTGGTGTTATCGGGATCCGAACTCGCTCATCTTTCGTGAGCGGTCGACACACTACCCACTGCGCCACGGCGTTCTTTAAAGAATGAACGCTACTTAGGAATGTCGCTGACAAGGTTTTCTTCCCTCTAGTGTATTATTTTCTTCCCTCATTGTATTAATTAAAAAGTGACTATCTTACCTACTGATAGCTTAAAACTGCTATTGTCTAACTATCATAATAAGAGCTTCCCTAATTAAAATATCACCAACCAAATCATGGTCAGATAATTAAGTTGTATGGATAAAAACAATTGGTTGTTAAACTTTATGAATAAGAAAGTTACATCATTTCTCGGAATCAGCGTTAATTTAAGGACATTTTCGGATATTTGAAACAACTTACAAAAAGGAGCAATGACCTCTCGAAAATGTTTAACAAATAGACCAGCAAACTGTTAAATTCCCTCAGCTCATTTAATCATCAGGTCAAAAAATCGAAGTTATCCATGCTTTGTGACATTATGGCTTCGATTGGAAATTAAAAATTCACTTTCTAAGTCGAAAACAATACTGTTGAGTAGGTATACTGTTATATATGGCATCAAGTGAGACCAGGAAGAGCTGGCAAAAGTTTTCTATCATTGTAGGGCACGATCAACCACTAGAGATGCGAAGTTTGCCTTAGTGTTTTATAACCGCTTGCCACAAAATCCTTTACTTAAAGCACATAAGATTCAAATAAGTTCATTTCAAGCAAAGGAGGATCAATAGTGACTGGAAACAGGGCATCTAGAGAAGGCACTGGATGGTTACCTATGATATTATTGTAGTGCTCTCCGTTCACTGAACTGGTGCGATATACTACCAATATAGGTAATTCGTCTTGACCGAAGTAGAAAATGCAGTCCTATATCATAAAACTTAGAGGAAGTTAATTTCTTGTTAAAATTCAGTCTTTTTTAAAATCTATTCTCTGCGTCCACCATCCGTAATAGATACCGTCAGATGAATTCAGGTTACACTCGCTCTCATCAGAGAAGATAACAGCTTTCCGGTTATGTTTTGTTCCGTTTTGATACATTTGAACAAACTGCAATCTTGCAGTTTTAGTATTTGATGTCAAAGATGGCTCTTTCTTGAGCTCCTGGGAACCAGTCCGAATGAATCTAGTCTTCTGCAAACGTCGCGGTTGCTATTTTTTTAGGTGTTTCCGAATTCACTCGTTTTCCTTAATTTCTACGTTAGCCAAGACATTCTTCTTAGAGCGACTGATGATAATTTTCCTAGCAGTAGTTCCAGACATTTAAGTTTTTTAGTAATTACAAAAATGTCGAAACAGGCGAATGGAGAAAACCACATAATCAGGAACTCAAGGATCTTTAGCAGCCCTAAGCATTGTCCGAGTAATAAAATCGCGAAGACTTAGATGAGAAGTTCACGTAGAACGAATGGACCGTTGACGAACCGTCAAACCAATAATGAGTCGAAAACCTGAAGGTAAAGACCGCCAGGAAGATGGCGCCATAAATGACAGGACGATATAAGGATGAACCTAGAAGAGATGGAACAGATCAACGAAACATAGACGGAACAGACATAACAGGGAGGCTTAGCGAAGAGTTGAACTGACAATTGAATTAAGTTGATTTTGAAATGATGGAAAAAAGTGGAAAGAGGACAAGTTAGAATTGCAACCTAATGGTTCTTACCGTCATTTTTATGTGTTCATTACAGATATATATGTACTAGAGTTTTGTACGAGTAGGAAGGACTAAGCAGAACCGACAGTTTGCTAATTAAGATGACTCAAAGGCTCTCTGCAATGAGGCAATGAGGCTGTAACGACTTGGTCTTTTGGACGAGACCAGTTTTGCTTAGATCTCAAGCACACGGACTGAGCGTGATGATGGAAGTTAGTCGTTGAAAGATGCAATCAGGAGGGCTGCATCATGGGTCTCAAGATTAAGATCTTTAAGACAATTGATTATTGAAAAAATAATTTTAATTTCAAAACTTGGCTTCTCAGATTTTCACGTTTTCTTTGCCACAAAGTTCAATGATGAGCTTATGGCGATGACTCCATTTTCAAAAATATGAGCTCGCCGTTAAGTAATTTACTAGCGTACGAATTTGTTAAAGGTTAAAAGGATATCCTTAAAGGCAAGCAACACGTTTCATGTACGAATAAATTTTGGTTCTACTATAAAAATTGCGTTCCATATCGTCCAACCCTGTGTGACAATCAACTCAACCAACTGGACATAGTCACCCCATCTGCACGTCCAATCAATAGTGGCTTCCGTTGACCCGAAGCCATTCCTATGCATGATTTAACAAGAACATATGTTTTCAATCCAACTTAACTGGACAAACAAACTAAAAAAAGCTACTAACAAAGACTTAATTATTTTGAAAGCTTTTTTGTCTAGTGCCACACTACCTAGGGCCATAAGAGGACTGCGAAGGGTAGTTGAGTCAATAACCAAAGAATTGTTACAACCTCGCCGATAATAATTAATAATGCATCGCATCACAACTGTGTCACTTATGGCCAACAGAAACGGACCAACAATATAGTATGTTGCCACTTGACATATCCTCCGGACTTGTTAGAAAATCGATAACCCCTGCCCAGTTATCATGTGTTGGACATGTGTCCCTTAGATAAAACCACCCATTTACATATATGCATTCAACTTTTGAGTGTGGGGCATAAAAATCGATTTTCATTCTCCTCCTGTCCGATCACATCTAGAAGCCACTGGTAACAGAGAAATATATTGAAAAACTGTTGACGTCAAAAAGTAACATCGCAGGACTGAATTGCTTCTGGCTGAATGGCATATTGAACAAATGGACTTGATAATAGGGAGAGGCTCAAGCATCCTACCCTTCCATTCTTTTAGATAATTGATTACCTCTGCAGAAGGATTTTCCGAATATCGACACAAAAAAAGCCGAATCGAATACAAGTTAATGTTCGGCATTTCTTTCTTGGTTCCTTGGAATACGAAGGACAAAGGAATTATCGTTTTCAAGTGGGAGGTAGCTGTCATCGAATTGATTGCATTGAACATGTCTAGACATCGAGGATAATCTCAGGCAACGAGTATACAACAAATCAACACATGATTGGGCAATGGTTTCGCCAACACCATAGTGCGTTTTCCGTTGGCAACCATGTGGGTTATTGCTTTTTATCGATATCCACAGGCTAAAGAATCCAAAATAAGTAGCAGATTTGATAATTGGGTGTTTAGGGTATATGGTCGTGGGAACGCATAATCGACGAGAACGCAAATGATGAATGACATCGACAGGAAGCAAGGTGTCGTGTGGGTTAAAGCACCGCCTTTGTAATTATTGTCTCACGTGGGCATCAGTTAATAATTATTCTATCGATTTTTAGGACAGTAAAGGCAGTAAGGCCTTATGACACCTACAAAGGAAAACAAGATGAAACAAGCCATTGCTCGAATTGACCTAGCTTAATTATGCGTGGGCAATGACAGGAACAGGTACGTAGGTGATCATTTATTAATCACACCTTAAACTTATTCAGTTTCGGCAGCTATTTATAGGAAACCAACAAATCATGGATATCAAACCGCAGGCTTTTCTGAAATTTGACCTCACAACAATTTTGTATTTCGGTATAAATGAACCCTTAACCTTTTTATGACCTGTCAATGTCAAGAATGGGAAACGTTTAGAAGTTATTAAAAAATATTACCGAAATTCAGAGTCGGTGGCTGAAACTTTCAAAAAGTTTACTCCAATTGTTGGTCGTAATAATGGTCCCATTAGATAAGCTGTGCGTGTTATAGTGGACAAAGTCGAGTTAAAATTGAGACCATGCACTAGTCGCAGAACCGAAAATATCGCAGTCGTAAGGGCTTTAGTTCAAAATGTGCCAGATATCAGTTGATTACACACCGTTCACAGTAACCACATGTAACCTTCTTCTTTTCATTTTTTCCGGCGTCGTTATGGTCAGAAGTGTAGGACCATAACCTTCCCACTTAACTGCATCCCTACTGGTCCGCTTGTGGGGTCCGCCGGTTTGACCTCAGAAAGTAGCGGCAGGCTTCCCGGTTTGGGATTACTTCATCGCTGAGGCCAATCAAATGCTGGTGTTTTTGCATTTGTTTGCACCAATTGTTTTTCGGCCTGCCTTTTTTGCGTGTTGAAATTGGAACGTTGATTGATATTGCCTTTTGGACAGGGTTCAAAGGATCTATCCTTTCCTAAAAGGATAGATCCTAAAACAGGATCTATCCTTTGAACATGGCAATACCATCACAGGAATGTAACCTAACAAGATTAAATTAATTTAAAAACTTAAGCCTTTTCATCATTTTACAGTCTTCCGATTAGGCTCTGGAGAAGTTTGAAGAAAATCCTGAATTACATTGAAAACGCACCTATAGCGTTGAAGCTAATTTTTGGTTAAATTGCCTTGTCAATAAGCAAAGTATGAATTACTGGACAGCAACAAACCGACACATGCTTCATGAAACTCTATTGCAATCTCGGTATACGGTCGAATGGCCACCTCGCTCAGCGTTGGAGGAGCCAAGGTGCAATATCGAACGTGAAATTGGCAACATTCCGCCCTATATATGTATGTGGAAGAGTGACGGAGAATTGACTCAGAAGAATCGATAGCTATAAACCTGTTCACGGTGGCTTTATGAACAAGAACGAATCCTATGCTTATATCTACCAGACGTTTACAGCTGAATTTTTTGCATCATCTCAACTATGCTTTTGGAATAGAACAACGAAACATGTAATGAACACACTCTGACAGAGAAACTTGACGAAGGGTTTGCAGCGAGGCTCTGATCTTACGAGTTCCAAATGGCCGCAGCGAAAGCGAACACTGGTTTTTATTTTATTTAAAAACAAGATCGTTGCCAAATGTCCTTATTAGAAAACCCTGTAGCACATATTACAAAACCATTGTTGGGGTTATCTTCGATCTTGTGTCATCGTTTTAGATTTACGGTCATATGTGCCTATTCTCTAAAACAAACGAATGAGGCATTGGTTTGTAAACTTGATAAATTGGCATCACGGAAGCCCTTCGGGTTATAATGTGGTTACTATTGTTATATTTTTTTTTCTTTAAAAAGTCTGTAAAATGGAGTATTGGAAAAGTTTTGTCAAATTGCTGAATACTCAGACTTGATAGAACTTTGCCAAAAAGGCATGTTAAAAAAAGGTCCCAGGCTCCTTAAAGACATACGTAAGTGATATATGTATATCGGCTGTGTCTTCAACTAATTGAATTGTAATATAAAGACCGTGCCTTACGGCAATTTCTGAAGCAGATGTTCTGGCTTTCCCAGTGGCTTCCGAATACCTTGGAAGCCGAATTTTAAAGGTAATATGACAGATAGCATCGCGATCTTCCCTTAACACCGCGCCGACGGGCTGGGATAGTTGCTTTTGATTCGGTCATTGTCAAGGTGCACTAAGCGTCTAGGCTACTTTAGTAGATCCCATGCTATTAAAGACGTGGCTTCAAGCCCCCATGCTGTCCAAGGAAACACCCTTACACCTGCTTTCCCTATGTCATACTCTTTAAATTTGATAAACACATTTACATGGACCTAAAACAACAAGGCAGCGTTAAAGTATACTTTTTAGCTTGACTTATTTATCTAACATTGTTAGATTTTATTGAAGCATGGAATAAAAAATGCGATTTTACATATGAGCCAAGTTATCCCAATTGTTCTCTATAGCTCAGAAACAAGGTCTACTAAGTTGTTCAATAAGAAATTGCGTTTTAGGTTCATCGTTATATTTTTCTAAAAATGGTACTACTTTTTCATGAGCACGTATGAAGTTTCATGTAGTTCTGTTAACGCATTCGTATATTTACAGGGGTGACATGGAAGATGAAGCATTAAAACAGATTCACGAACCATTGTTATAAGTATAAAAGGATTCTTCAACTTCGATTCAAAGAGTAGAAAGGTGGGTTGATGCATTTAAATCTGGTCATACAAGTCTTGAAGATGATCCACGTGAAACACATTTAAAAAATGTATCAACACCAGAAAACATAGCAAAGATTCAGAATATGATCATGAAAATCGTCGGTTATCCGAGAGATTTAGTAGGAAGTTGTATGTTATAGATGTGTGCAAAATGGGTCCAACATTTGCTAACAAAGGTACAAAAACACGCTTTTTAGAAAAGATAGAACTTGGGTCTATCACTATGATTTTGAAGCAAAACAAGAGACTAAGTAGTGGTGTGAAATACTTTGGCTTCGGCTCCAAAGCGAGTTAAGGTCCAGATATCGGCCAAGAAGTTTTCAGCATCAGTCTTCTGGGATAAAGAAGGAATTTTGTTTGTGGATTGATTTACAGAAGAAAAAATTACATTTCACCCTCACAAAGGTAAAAAAAAACATTGGTAAAGTCAATGAATTAATGTATGAACCGTCGCAAAATCCAAGACATTCGCCAGACTTTGCTGCCTCAGACTTCTGGCTGTTCTCACATATCACAAAATACATGCGTGTAAAACAATTTTCATCAAATCAAAAGATAATAGCCAACATGGAAGCATATTTCGGCAGTCTTCCAGAGTCTCACTTCAGGAGTAGAAGAAAGGAAAATGATTCTGCAAATGTGCAAAGAAAGAAAATCTTATCTTGGAATTTAACGAGTTTTATCGTGCTCAGCTCAATGCAAAAAACTACCATATAACAAGTGGAGCGAAAACAGAAATCTACACCACAAGGCGATCATAAAATCCACCACAGAACTATCTGTCAGTAATGACTACGAACAAGGATATAGGAAGCAGATTTATCCTAAGCCCAGAAAGAAAACTCTTTCTTTCTAAAAACATAGGGCAAAACGACTTGAGTTCAGGGCATGCTGATTGGCCAGCTTTCAAATACCAATTTTTTTTGTGGACTTATGAGTCAAAGTGACTCCATGCCAAGGCGATGTATGGCTGTTGTAGCTTAAAAAGGCAGCTCAACAAAACATTGATCAAAACAGACAATATTTGAACATCTTATTTTTTAATTATTATTTTTTTTTTCCTGGCGGTCTTTTTCCTATGGGTTATAGACTCATTATTCGTTTGACTGTTCGTCCACTATCCATTCGTTCTACGTGTCCTGTCCGTCTTGGTCTTTGCAATTAAATTACTCGGACAATGCTTGGGGCCGAATAGACTTCGAGTTCTTGATTGTGCAGTTTTCTCCATTCGCCTGTTGCTTCGTCCTGTTTCCACAGTAGATTCTCCTTAAGATCTTGTTTCTAAAAACCCAAAATCTATTTTTCTCCTTCTTAGTCAGAGACCAGATTTCACATCTGTAATGTGTCACTGAATTGAATTGAAGAACTCAAAGTGTGTCACATGAAGATACTAGTTCTGCGACAATAAAGATTTTTTGTACCCCCTTTTTTGATCTAGGATTTGAATGCTGCCTTCTGTAACTTGTCCCTGGCATTATTATGGTTTTATACATGCGAGTTTCGACATTGCGGCACAAAAGAGTTGTTTCGAATAGTTCCTTCATCGCAAAGAAGCATGTGTTGCTCATATGATGCCATTTATTTATTTCGATCTCTATGTCGTTCTTCACTCTCGTCCACTTTCTCCAAGAGTTTATCGAATACAGTCAGGTGCGATCGGTGAGTGACCATACTTCTATTGAAATATGAAGACTGGTCAAGCCAGGGGGTGGTGGTCGTTGTGCGATGGTAATCATAACCGACTGTTGAGCGGAAGGTCTGTAGTTCAAGTCTGTCCATAGCCAAGAACAATCCCTATACGGAAAAACAGTGCAACAACATCGGTTGTGAACGAGAGATGATCAAAAAACGCTGAGAAAGGCATAACCATGGCAGCACAAGATCACTTCAAAATTCATACTCTGTGTGTGTATTTATAATATAACACCTTAATAACATGGAAACAAAACAGTTACTGTGAACTACAACCAACGCGACAAAGTCAGTCGAATCTCTCATCCTATCTAGGACAAACACCCCCGGAGAGTAGTGAACGAACATCTTCGACACAAACCATCTGCACCCGGTCCAGGATGTGTGACAAACACCATAAGAGCGTACACTCTTGAATCTGCACGAACCCTATAAAAAAAATGATAAGGTATATAAATGAACGCAACCGAACCTCGTGGGTTATGGTATATGGCTAAATGGTTTAGCCCGACAGTATTTACAGAATCATTTTTGGATGATGGAATCCAGTACTTTAACAAATATGTGTCAAATTTATACCCGCTCGATAGTGAAATTAAGAAAGGTCGGTCACTAATTTGCAAAGTGAATTCAATAACTTTTTTTGTGAGTGAAGAGGTTTGTGAGTCACAATTGTAGAAGGAATGTTTTTTCTCATTTAGACGCGCGTCAAAGCCCATCTTAGATCAGCAATGGAAGTGAAACTTCTTGTAACAAGACCTAATTCTGTTCTAAATTAAATTCCGCTCATATATCTTTGTCAAGGCCGGAGACCAATTTCATAAGATAATGCATTGTTCCTCCCAACCTTACATGAGAGCAAGAGCTCCTCCGCATATTTTTCTTTTCACCGCCGCCTTCACAATGAAACTAATGAATATTTTAATTTCCGAGTACCTGCACTCCAATGAGTATGAATACTCCAGCAATCACATCCGCTAGAAAAAAAGAAACACACCCTACTACTCGTCGACCTTCACCTCCAGTATCTTTCTTTTTTGCAGAGAAAAATCAAGCCCCATGCAAGCCTCATGTCCTCGTCCTCGTAAATGTACTATTTTGGAAATCCTTTGAATTCGCTCATGGGGCTCGTTTTCGTTGCCAACGAACGAATTCAACCCCAAAAGACGGAAGCATAGCCGCTCTCATCGAATTACAAATCGTTGTACTCCTGCATCAATATCACATCTCTAACACCATTGATAGGCGATTTCGAATTTTGAATTTCGCAACTGCCGCTTAAGAAATTGAGGTCACATGATGACCGGTAGTGTCCACTAATTAGTATTAATTAATACGGGTGTGGTTCGTAAACTTTTTATCTTATCTAATAATTAAGAAAAAAGTTCAAGTTGGCCCGGAAAAAATAAAACCACTTCCATCCCAAATACATAATTCGAGTATTTTGTGCGTCTTAATAAACTTTGATTGTTGGGCAAACACACTTACGTGATGGTAATCATGTTATCGGGAAATAAAAGCAAACAACAGGTTTCAAGATCAAGATTAATTTATAAACAATGATTTCTTATTTTCATTTTCATTGCGCATCATTTAATTCATTTTAGTAAGTGGAAATTTACACGAAAAGCAACTTGTTACATTAGGCTGTTGTCTATGGTTGTTATCGATTGTGATATTATTTTCCGTTCTGTTGTGGACACTTAATATAACGAGCACTTGTATTTAGCTGTATGCCAATACGTAGACGAATACATAGAATGGTGTGGAATGTATGTGTTGCGCCAAGAACAAATTGCGTCGCGGGTACATTCCTTCGAGAAAATGGGACTTACATGCTAGAGTGGGTGCGTGTGTAGTGTGTACATACTAGTACTACGTACATATATTTGATATTCGCTAACAAGTTGATTAGATTCATGGAAATGCGAACAGATGCGACGGTTTTTGTTTGACGTTTGATTTGGGACAGCGTAACCTCCATTTGAATATTCAAGTTTTTGCTGTTATTGAACTAAAAATACTACAAACAATAATGTTTACTTTTTTCAGAATTTCATTCCTAGTGGGAAACCATTATAATGGCATTGGCAAAAATGTAATCATGAATGAAATAAAATCAAGGGAAAGAGGTAAGGTTGGTTAAGAACTGCCCTGTTATAGCCCCACTTAGATAATTGAACCTCGCTTATGCTAATTTCTATAAGAAAATGGAAAGACTGAATTTGAATTTTATCAACCATTAGCCAGTACATAAGATGTACACACATACATACATATGTATATTCTTTTGAAGCAAATATATGTGAAAGTGTAATTTAAAGAGCAAAACAGGTGAAAAAGATACGAAAAAATCTGTTAATTTATAATAGACAACAAAAAATGAAAAAAGGACCTAGACTAGCCCTAGCCAATCTTAGATGCCCCTAGATGCACCGCCTTTAGCGGTGTACTAAAACGCTAAAATATTGCCTAATTCGCCCATTGAGGTTGTCGGTTCTATAAGATCTATTAGTGTTAACTGAGAACGAATCCCAAAGCCTTTTTCTGTCAACCCATACCAATCATGGTTTAACGCAAGTTTAACTTGTCTGACTTGTAACTTGCGAGATCGCAGAAGACTGGTAGTGCGTACGTTGAAGCGGATCAGAAGCGTTTTGACGATCATTGGTATATACATACATAAGTAGATACATACGAGTACCAAACGCGGAAATTTCTACGTGTTAAATTGGTGATGTCATCCCCGCTCTATGGGAACTTCTGCAAAGAAGACCGTCCAAGTGGACAATTTTTGCCATGTGTCGAAAGCGTAGGTTTTTTTACAATATATGTACATACATATATTATATACAATTTAGCAAGGAAGGCAGAGCGACCAAGTCAATTAAGAGAGGACGTCCGTAACCTTCCTTATGATGCTGAGAATTGATTCTCTGAAAAGGTGACAGATGGCAAGACACTCACATAGTATACATACTTATGTTCTCATTATCCTTAAAAGAGCTGATATTCAATAAGCTGATATCTAAGATCGATGTGCCCGAGTAGACAGCTGACAACTTTTTTGGTATCGCCTTTATTGAGTTTCAAGATGTTTTTAAAAAGTTCGTTGAAGAGTTGAATGGTTTCTACTATTTACAAAGCCTTGGTGGAATAAATGATGTGATTTTTCCCAACTACCTAAATTGAATTTAGATTGGGAACCCCAAGGAAAGGTCTATGTATTTGTGAGAGATGCCTTCTCTAGCTTAAGGGTCGGCATATCCAGGAACCTATCAAAGTTTGGTCTTGATTATCTTTAGGTTATGTGATTTTAGGTTATGTGAATGCAGCGTTTGATTTCTGCTTGGCTTTCGGTAAGTATATTTATAGTTATACCTCAGACGGCCGACTTAAAACTTTTGTTAGTCCATCTATAAATTGAAAATACTTTGGCATAGAAGAATACAATACCAATTCCTTAGGCATAGAGCAGTCTGATTCCTTTTAAGACCTTTGGCATGTTTCAAACATCAACGCTTTCTTAGGTTAAACAGCTTGGGATCAGTAGGTATCTTAATTTTTTTTTCAAGCAATAGCAGAGGCCTGCCAAACAGGATTGAAATGTCTACTAGGAATCTGGCGGATAAACGAAGTTTGTTCAAAAATACGGTGACTTTTTGGTATAAAGATAAGACATGTTTTTGCTATTGAAAAAAGTGGATCAAAGAATCTGTAGTAAATTTCGTGTGAAAAATAAAAATTATTGTGGCATTTGGCGAGTCTGCTCTGAGCAAAAAAGTATTAATAAGTTGTACAAACTCTTCACAGAAGAACGAGAAAATGTTACCTGTGCAGGAACGGGTTAAGAATATCCCTGCAGCGATATCTCTCGCTTGTCGTAAAAGGCGACTAAAACAAAGGTAAACAAAAATCACATCTAGGCAATTTAGAAAACACCAAGGTGAGCCTAGGGACACATATACCACCATTAAACTGCCCCACAAGTGTGCATGCAAATCAGTGGGTTGACACGCCTGGAGATCACCGGTGTTGTAAGAGTAAGATCTAACAAAAAAAAAAAAAAAAAATCTGGAGCATGCCCGTGTCAAAAAAAAAAAAGGAGGAGAAGAAAGAAAACGGTCAAACCGTAGCATTATGGAAAAGAACGCTAAAAGGAAAAGAACTACCCCGCCAGGCACTACTAATGGTCGTGATCCTGGGACGAGCAGCAAAGCTCGGGTCAGAGCTATAGGATTTCCGGGGGATAGCAAAGTAATGCAACGGCGTAAGCCACACTTTAGAGTCGCGAGTTGGAACGTTTGAAACCTGAGTGGTCGCAGCTATGAGCTTGAAGAAATGATGGTTAGAAGGCGAGTAGACATCCTGTGCGTCCAAAAGACGAAATGGCGAAACACCGGTAATCGGACACGTTTCTTGGACGTTAAAACAAAAGCCTACAAGATGTTTTACTATGGACTGGAACAAGGAAAAAACGGAATCGCCATCATCCTTGCGGCAGAGCTACTTGGCAACGTCTTAACCATTTCAAAGTCGATGCGAACAAAAAGAAAAAGATGCATTCTGGCTAGATTTCCACAACCTTGTCAAAATCATCCCAAAGGAAGAGCTTTTGTTTGTTGGGGGAGATTTAAACGGACATGTCGGGAAGACAAGCGAAGACTATGAGGACTACCACGGAGGGCTGGGAGACGGCACCAGGAACTCTTCAGGTGAAGATATCCTAAACATGTGCAAGTCGTACGGTCTTATAGTGCTAAATACCATGTTCGTCAAACAAAGCCGGCACCTGATCACTTATAGCAGCGGCGGAAATGAAACTCAAATAGACTATCATTTGGTATCCAGTTTCATGAAGCCACGAGTTAAAGATTGCAAAGTGATCCTGGGAGACGCGATCGCCCCTCAACACCGTCTCCTCCTGACTGAATTTTTTTATGGAGGCGAGTAAGAAGTCAAAGCAGCAAACGAAGGTGTCTGAGAGAATCAAGTGGTATAAGCTGGATAAAAGAAAAGGCGAAGCTTTTATTACCAGCATGAAAAACTACCTCTTTTCCATTATCGATGAGGTCGGTAATGAGGAGTGCAGAGCACAAAACATGTGGGATTCCCTACAACAATCTGGCCTGGAGAAAGCCAAATCACTGCTTGGAACATCTAAAGGCCTCTGCCAACACGCAAAGGAAACCTGGTGGTGGACAGACGAAGCCAAAGCAGTGATACACGAAAAGAAAATGGCTTTCCAAGCTTGGTCAAAGTGCTCTTCTACTAATAGAGAGGAAAAAGCTCGCCGTGAAAAGGTATATAGATGTTGCAAAGGTATCGCGTAGAAAAAATGCGCCGAATTCAAAGCGAAAAGCATGGAAGGCCTCTATCAGGAGTTGGAAGAAATATCGTCTTCCGCATCTGACAGGAACCAGGCTACCCAGGATCTTCGACAAAACAATTTCAACATAGGAGCAAATATCTTTAAGATAGCCGCCCATAGAAGAAGAAATGCTCAGGAGATTCGTTTCCCAAAGTTTATTAACAATGCTGAAGGCCAACTCCTTGTGGAAGACGAAAAAATTCTCCACAGATGGCGACAGTATTGCGAGGAACTTCTGAACGAACAGTTTCCCCGAGTGTACTTTCCAAGAGCCGCCCCGAATTATGTCGAAATATCCGACATCACAGTCGAAGAAGTTCGGTACGCGGTTAAAAACTCCAAGAAAAGAAAAGCTGTTGGGCCGGACGGGATACCCTCTGAGTTCTGGAAAAAGATGGGAGACATCGGGTCTAGATGGCTCATGGTTCTTATCTCCAAACTTATGAGAGGCGACACTATGCCTAATCAATAGAGGGAAAGCTATCTTCTTCCTTTGCACAAAGGAAAGGGTGATACGCGAAATTGTGATAACTACCGTTCTGTCAAGCTGATGTCGCACACCATGAAGATCGTTGAACGGGTATTAGATAGCCGACTGCGGAAAATAATACGACTATCTGATGACCAGTGCGGGTTTGTCTCGGGTAAATCAACAACAGATGCAATCCAAAGTATAAGGGTCATGATGGAAAAGCATCGTGATTCGTCAAAGGACTTGAATATGGTGTTGGTTGATTTCGAGAAGGCCTTTGACCGGCAACCAAGAGATCTTTTATGGGTAGCGCTAAGACAAAAAGGAGTTCCAGAAACCTACGTGCGAGTGATCATGGACATGTACAATAGAGCAACGACAAGAGTAAGATGCACCGCAGGAGTCACCGAAGAGTTCGCAATCAAAGTCGATGTACACCAAGGGAGCGTCCTCAGCCCACTGCTCTTTATAGCAGTCCTTGATTGCTTGCTTGAAGGAAAAGTGACGGACCCCAATGTGCACCAGCTATTCTTTGCTGACGATGGAGCCATTATAAGTGATGATCAGGCGTCCCTACAACGAGCACTTGATGTGTGGGTGGACATTTTTGAGGGACACGGGTATCGTATTAGTTCAAAGAAGACAGAGTATCTGTGCTGCCCGTTCTCTGACCCTTATCAGCCTATTCCAGACATTTACTTGAATGGAAGAGTGCTTCCCAAGTGTGAAAAGTTTAAATATCTGGGATCTATAATTAATAAAGAAGCAACTTGTGATGACGACATCAACCATCGTGTAAGCGTAGGGTGGATGAAGTGGCGGGAAAACTCCGCCATCTTCTGTGATCGAAAAATGCCCCCTAAGCTGAAAGGAAGGCTCTACACTTCAGTTGTACGTCCGGCGCTCACATACGGTTCACAATGCTGGACAATGCACAAAAAGTATGAGAGCAAATTAGCGGCAGCTGAGATGAAGATGCTTCGCATGACAGCGGGAGTAACAAAGCGTGACAGAATTAGAAGTTCAAAGATCCGAGGAAGCCTCCACGTAAAAGAAACCATCACAAGAAAGATAGAGCGCGACCGACTCAGTTGGTATTGCCATGTTCAAAGGAGAGATCCTTTGAACCCCGTCCAAAAGGCAATATCAATCAACGTTCCAATTTCAACACGCAAAAAAGGCAGGCCGAAAAACAATTGGTGCAAACAAATGCAAAAACACCAGCATTTGATTGGCCTCAGCGATGAAGTAATCCCAAACCGGGAAGCCTGCCGCTACTTTCTGAGGTCAAACCGGCGGACCCCACAAGCGGACCAGTAGGAATGCAGTTAAGTGGAAAGGTTATGGTCCTACACTTCTGACCATAACGACGCCGGAATAAAAAGGAAAAGAAGAAGAACGAGAAAATGTTAACGACGATGTCCGCCTTGGCCGTCTATGGAGGATCGTAGAATTGCTATCTATTGCTACTATATGGATATTGGCCCATCGGTTAGCTCATGCAATGAATAAAACGTGTCAGTGAAACTTGTTCCGAAATTGCTAAATTTTGACCAAAAGAAAGGTCGCAAGAACATTATTCAGGACCTGTTGAATGACGATCCAGATTTACTGAAAAGAGTCATCGCTGGTGACGAATAAGGTCGTGATCAAAGTCCAATCATCCCAATGGAACTGACCAGAAGAGCACAGACTGACAATGCGTGGTTACAATGGCGTGGTTCATTATGAGTTCTTGCTGGAAGGTTGTATAGCCCCTAAGGAAGTAATACACCGTTCGCGTGGAGGAATATAAAGAAAACGTCCAGATCGTGGCTATTGCATCACGATAATGCTCACACATCGTTACTTGTATAGTAAACTCAACTTTGTTTTTTTGACAAATTCATTTTCTCTCCTCTTACATATCTGTCCTCGTTGATATTCAATCAGAGGAGAAGGCGGAAGAGCTGGGCGCCCGTACTAAAAATGGATGAAGTTTCTTATAAAAAAAAGACTTCTCTGTGTAGTACAGTCCTAGACGTGTTGCGGTGATACACTAGGGAAGAACTGTTCTATTCTATGTATGTTGTTTGATTTTTTTTTTACACTATATTTGTGCGTAATTTTTGGCCAAAAGTAACACCGTAATCATGTCTCAGCCATCGTATTCACCGGAATTGGCTCGCTGCGATTTTTTTCTCTTCCAAAACTGGAAAGACCGATGAAAAAAACCTAAAAATGCTGTACCAAAAAGTGCTTTAAACTAAGAGAAAGGCGCAAGTATATTAAAACTAAGAGGGGTTACTTTGAAGGGGACAAAATAGATATTGATGAATAAATAAATATTTTTTAAGTAAGATAAAAAATCACCTTATGTTTTGAACAAATCTTATATTCTTAATCCTTGATTTTACTATTTTCCGGTTCCGGTGGCACTATGGCAGATGCTTATATTAAAAAAGAGTTTCGTTATCCATAACATATAAGTAATATGGCATCGAGTTTGTTAATGGGCACGTAGGCAAAGAGTGCATTTGAACTGTCCCTACACTTTGGCCTCATTCGGAAGGTCTAAATGTAGTCAGGATGCAGTTAAAATATCCATATAAAGCATACTTTATCATGTGATTGGAGTACAACACGTGGAAAGCCTCACGTCTTTGAGTTGACCATTAAAATCAGTAACTTCCCCAACTAGGCTTTTGAAAATACATTTTCGTGCTAGTCAATATAGCAAGGAAATAGACTCAAATTTAGAAGTCACGTGTGGTTCTCTACTCTCTTCTCTTCTCTTCCTTTTTCCGGCGTTGTTATGGTCAGAAGTGTAGGACCATAACCTTCCCACTTAACTGCATTCCTACTGGTCCGCTTGTGGGGTCCGCCGGTTTGACCTCAGAAAGTAGCAGCAGGCTTCCCGGTTTGGGATTACTTCATCGCTGAGGCCAATCAAATTCTGGTGTTTTTGCATTTGTTTGCAACAACTGTTTTTCGGCCTGCTTTTTTTTTGTGACACGGGCATGCTCCAGATTTTTTTGTTTGATCTTACTCTTACAAGACCGGTGATCTCCAGTCGTGTCAACCCACTGATTTGCATGTACACTTGTGGGGCAGTTTAATGGTGGTATATGTGTCCCTAGGCTCACCTTGGTGTTTTCTAAATTGTCTAGATGTGATTTTTGTTTACCTTTGTTTTAGTCGCCTTTTACGACAAGCGAGAGGTATCGCTGCAGGGATATTCTTAACCCGTCCCTGCACGGAACTGTGGTTCTCTATTGATATGGTCAATATATGTACATGCGAGAATTTGTCAAAAGATGAACTTCTATCTGTCTAGGAGGATAGAGGCAAAACAACCACAGAAGATTCAGTGCAACAATATGGCGTCTGGCTAACGCTAACTTAACTAACTAAACATCTTAATTCAGAAACGAAGTTCATTAAAAATTTCATAAGGTAATTTTATTTTTTCCCGAAAAAAGTATTTATAATTTTAAGCTTGATAAAAATACTTTACCAGGCTTGAGAGATCGACTTTGAATTTAATGCAGGCATGTGCTGATATGAATTTCTGATCCTTGATTTTGATATCTTACGGTGCCGATGATATTGTCAGTAGTATTATTTCGAGTTTACCAAAATTCGCATTTAATAAATATTGTATAAGACGATCTTCCTAAAGTAATTTTCCACGAACTGACTAAGGCTATTTTATTTGCACATGCGAGTACTTATTCGTCGCTCAATCAAGTTATTAGTCTAACGTACGATATACGATTTATGATAGAGATCCGTCATTATCATCTTCCCCGTAGAATGGCGAATTAATGGCGGGTCGTAATCATTCTACTTAACACGCAATCCTACCGGTTTTCCTGGGTCGCGTATACATAGATACCATATAGATAATAAAACGATGCAAAGAGTCATAGAACCAATTCACATACTAGATATACGTAAAGAGACGACAACCGCCTGTCCTTGTGCAACTGCCATTCTAGAAGATATTTTTAGACGAATTCAGTTTGTGTTTGGTCTGCCACAACACTTTCGTTCGTCTTGAGAACTATCTGCAAATGTAGAATACTTTCTCTTCCCGATGAACTTTTTCGACGACGAAAAAATACGAAACATCGGCGTTGTTTAGTCGCAAACACGAATACGAATTTTTTGGCAAATTTCAAAATTTATTAATATGCGCTTGCCATATGAGATGCGAGGTATTTTGCTTAAAAATGATCAAACATTGACGTTCAACTATGTGCATGTGAATAAGTGCAACGACGTAGTTTTGTCTTAATTAGGCGGTTGATGTTGAGAAAAAAATTTTAGACGAAATTTGGGAACTCACAAGCATCATGATACTTATTTATGTACGTGACTAACAATTAATTGAGAAATGTGCCATAAAATGTGCCGCGGTCCACTTTGTTGATTAGCTGATCGTATAATCAAAACAAAAACACCAATTATGGGGAAGTAAATACGTAGTTATTGTCAGACCAGTTTCTGAACTGATCTATTATTATTCATTGAAGAACATTTGAGCTTGTTCAAGTAGGTGGACGCCCTTCCAAATCTTTCCGTGTCACTTTACATATGTTTTACAAACAGGAAGATGTTCTAACTGAAAAACACCATAAGGTCTTCAGGGTTAGAATTTCTTAAATTGGATATTGACAATGCTCTTTCTGTTCAACAGGGAAACTATTTTTGGTAGAAAAGACTTCTCTAGAATTAGCCTTCAAGATGGAAGAAGCACACAAGCCCTTTGCTAAGCCAAATTAGACGACCATGGGGTACGTCTATGGATCATAATCAGAATAGAAACAAAATTTGTATGTCAATTGACTCATGTCATGGTGTGGCATCGAAATTCGTTCTAAAGTGTTGAATTCGAACATTAACGTAAGCGAATGGAAAATTTTGAGATTTTGAGTCCATGAAATGCTCGGTAGCGAGCTGATGAATATTTGAAAAAAAAACAAGTACCTATACCAGTCAAATCTAGTATCTAGTTGCCCCTAAAAATATCCCAAAGCGATGTGCCAAAATGTTGTCTAAATCGCTCCCTGAACTTGCCAAAACTATGAGATCTTCTCGTGTTAACTGAGAGAGAATTCCATAACTTTACGGTGTTAATGAAAGACTCAAATGGAGTCTCTGGTAAAGGCATCGTGGAGCTTTGCTTTGTTTGAATTTGAAAAGAAAGAAAATCCTAAACTTAAGGAACCTTTGAAAGTCCATGCCAAGAAGGGTTTTAATGAAAGACGAGTTGTCATCCCATCGCTATAATCTGTATATTAAGCGCACTGTGCTGGTTGATGAAAAGCCCGAGGTAAGTCAAAGAAAACAAGCCCAACTAAAACTCAAAGTATTTATTTCCCAAGTAAAAGAAATGTTAATCGTTGTAATGGCGAATCGCAACTGCCTGAGCAGACAATGACTATTGTACAATATTTGTGAAATCATCTTCATCAGAAAGAGACAGTTAATTAATTTTCAACATCCTCGGTCGGGCACAGCTGAAGTTCCAGAGGACGCAATTCAGGCAATGCTTGTTTCCAATTTGACTAAAGCGACCAAACGCAACGTGCTCCAAACTATCGCAAGGATATACGACCCAATAGGTATTCTCGGTCCCACTATTATCAAACTAAAGATTGTTTTTCAGTGACTTCTTGACTTCAGTGATTCTGGTGACTTCTCAACTCAGTGGAACGAGTGTGTGCAGAGTATCCAGGATTTGAGAGACATGACCATTCCAGGGGCAGCGGTTACCTTTGCTTCGCAGACAAGGATTATCCAAGTCCATATCTTTGCGGACATTAGTACGAAAGCTTATGGTACAGTCGCGTATATGAAATGCATCGCTCCTAGTGGTCAAATCAGCGTTTCCTTCTTATGTGCTAAGAACCGAGTCGCCCCTTTAAAGTTCGATGGCAGCAATGAACTGACATTGCCCAAGATGGAGCTTATGACTGCACTAATAGAATTCATCGCATCTCGCACCTTGCCGCCATTCAAATTCCATTTATGAAGATTCATCGATGCTCTTTTCAGGATGATCACTGCTTCGTTACAAATTCGTCTTCCCTCTTCTTCGTCGTTCACGCTGATGACTAGGTCGACCATGTATATGCTGTCTTTCAGAGCAGCGCACGTGTTGGTAAAATTAACTTCTTCACAATTAAGGTGCTGATTAAAAGTCGCACACAACAGAAAGGGGCTGCAATTCACTCTGAACGTCACTCTAGTCATCCGGAATTCGTCAGTCTTTGGTTTATCGGTTATTGATTTTAACTCGGATTCAAACTATAAGAAGCGATGGCTGTCACGATCGTCCTTGTTCAATATAATTTGAAGAAAGGCCTTTTCGATGTCTGCCACAATACCAATGAGTCCTAAGCGAAAATTTAGTAAGATCTTAAGAACATTTGGTAATAAATTGTCACCCGTCCAAAGATGATCGTTCAGAGAGCCAGATCCATCGGTTTGCGACGACGCGTCGAACACCACACGCAGCTTTGTTGTTCCTCCTTCCTTATAAATAGGCTGATGGGGCATGTAAAACACCCGCGTTCGATGGCCATCGAGATCAATTGGTTCTGCGATGCGTTCGTTAATTAATTGCCTCATAGCTGCGTCGACACAATGCATTCAAACGTTTCAACGCCTAACTCTTGTTGTCATTTAGGATAGAATCTTTTCTCCATGGTAAAATTGCGACGTACCTACCTTGAGCCATCTCTAGCGACGCATTTCTCGATTAGACTTTCAGTGAGCTCATCTTCATTACTCTTAATGCCAATAGCTTCTAGCGACCAAAGCTGAGAGGTCTGCCTTAACATCTGTTAAGCTAAGAAGGCTGCTGCAAGTAGAAGAGTTTCCATTAGAAGCGGCAAAGTAGTCACTTACGGAGAGATGGACAGTCTGTAAGGCCCATCCAAATACAGTTTCGATGGCCCTTAATCGTTTAGTTAGATGATGTTGATTTCCAGTAACAACAGACCAGTAGAAATCAGATCCGATGAGAAGACTCGATCCCTCTTCCTCCTCCATATGTGGGAGCCGAGCATCTGACAATCTGATGCCTTCAAAAAGTGGACAAACGCTTTCTGGGACTTCTAAGACGTCCACGCAGATTTCTGGCACTACAACGGCCCCAACTGTCACAACAACACCTAAGTTAAATGTGGTTTTTAAGGGGAGTTTAACTTTAATAAATTTTTCGATCGAATATGCTTCTTTACTCCCAAATGGAATCACTGATATATCCACCATCCCAACTACCTTCAACTTTAGATTGTTAAAAACACTTTGACGTATATACATAGGTGTGCAAACTACCACCGTCGATGACAGCTCGAATTTAAATATTTCTGTCAGGTGCAGTCATAACACACCTCACTGTTTTCAAAAAGACATTTGTGTTCGCATTATGCGAACATAAATACAAAGCACTATTTCTTGGTCTGGAATCTGGAATCGTGTGGTTTCCGTCATCTTCTTTTCTCTCTTTAACTCGAATAGAGCTTTTATATTGCGGATTACACATCGACGTCATGACATCAAGAAACTGCATTTCTTAGACGAATGTCCTACTCTGGCCCAACGAAAACACCATATCGAAGTATTACTGTCGCAATCTTTCGTCTTGTGTTTTTTCGACAAACAAAACAAGCACATGTCGTCAGTTGTATTCACTGTCACTAGACTGGAAGCTGTACTGCGAAAGGCCACTTTTCTCTAGTGATTCTATCTCCCGTTTGAGAAAGCACATTATGCCCTTGACTTCGTTCCCACCAACTTGCGAAAGAGAAGACTCACTGCGGCTTGAAGTTGGTACCGACTCTTCCAAAGGTTCACTTCGTTCGTCTTGTTGATGATAGTCGATACGCAATGCAGTTGGTAAGCATCGCAACAAAATGGACCTAAGCATGACGTCGTAGTGGGTTGTGGGTACCTGCAATGCAGTAAGGGAACGAGTACAAGAGACATCTGTTCCGTAAAGATTTCGTAGCCCACGATGTCGTTCCTTTCGCGGATTGGAGAAAGACTTACCAATTGATGGATATGCTTATCGTTAAGTTTTTCGGTGCTTTCGAATTGCTCTTGTAAGAGAGCAACCGCCGTTTCATAGCACTTCTTAGATGGCGTAAAACCTGCGATGAATTTTTTCGCATCTCCAGTAAGCACCGATTCTAGGTAATTAAAATTTTCAGTCGAACATAAGCTTACATTTTCATGGACAGCACACCGGAATTGTTCCCAGAATGGTATCTAAGCGCTGAAATTTCCGTCGAAGCGTTTGAGGGGAAACTTCTGCAGAATGGAAGACTTAGTTGCTGGCCTCGTGCTAACAGAAATGTCGCCTGAGCCGAGTGCAGGTGGAACTGGATTCAGCTTTTGACGAAGTTTACCTAACCACATGTTGAGTCGAGATAACGCATTGATAGCCTGATCTTCGTAATCCACAATTTTGCCAATTGGATCATCTGGTTTTAAGAGCCCCTTTTGCTTGACATCTTCGTTAATTGAGTTGAGATTATCGTTAGCTGACGTTAATCGTTGCGAAAGGAACACGAGCTCCTCCTCGATTTCATCGAACTTTTGCTTATTTTCGTTTTGGAAATTTCAATTTGGGAATTAGCGTCTTTTAAAAAATCAAGCGCGTTTTTTTACAATTTTTGTCACCTGACCTCTGTACGCAGCACGTGCTGATAGTTCCATTTTCTGTTCTTTGTGAGTCGCGATCGCGTAACAAATTCAATTACTTTTATGCCCGGGTTTCGGCACCAAATGATAAAAAGCCCCATGAAAAGCCCGAAAACAAGCCCAACTAAAACTCGAAGTAAGTATTTATTTCACAAGTAAAAGAAATGTTAATCGTTGTAATGGCGAATTGCAACTGCCTGAGCTGACAATGACTATTGTACAATGTTTGTGAAATCATCTTCAACAGAAAGAAGAAAGAGGCAATTAATTAATTTTCAACACTGGTAAAGGCGACTGTTAGCTTCCGTGAGCTTTGATAGTCACAGCAGACTGGGATTGATAGCGTCTTGACGAGCATTGGTTTAATGCTAGCTGGGAGACAGTAAACTCTACCTGTTAGATTTATGATGTGATCTCCCCACGTAAGCTGTTGATTAAAAATGACTCCAATTTTTTTAACAGTCTCTACATAGTTTACATGCTGCTTACGTTGACTTAAATCGGTGGAAAATTAAGTCTCGGATTATACGACCTATGACAATGGAATGGCTCTTGGTGGAGTTGAGCATACGTTTTGTTTTGACCATCGTCTAACGGCCTGGAAATTTTTATTAAATCGCGCAATCACATCTATTTAAACGTCGTCTGCATGCATATGTTCCTTAGAGTGTTTGATATAGATACCCTGGTTTTGAGAAAGTTTACCATTAGCATATACAACTTGGCTGCAATGTCTTAGGTCATTCCTAAAGAGCCTTAGTAGGTACAGAAGAGTCCAAATTTAAATAATATTCGAGTTTTTTTTTAAAAGGATTTCATATGGGACAGTATTGAACGCCTTAGAAAAATCTTACTTTACCAACAGCATCACATGGTGATATTATTTTCAGAGCGAAAAAATCTGTGTTGTGGTCTGAAGCCTAACTAGAACGGTGAAAGAAGCTGATGTTGGTTTAAGAACGAGTTCACTTTCATGCTCAGAAACTATTCGAGAGCCTTAGATATGAATGGCAATATAAAGATCCTTATCATTATAGTTTAGGGACAGGTATGATTTTAGAAGCCTGCCAGGATCTAGGGTAGACGGTAAGAATGCTATGATATACATATTTGAGAGATGTTAGCCGATATGGATGATTAGTTTTAAAAAATAGGGGTTCATAAAACCCAAGCCAATGACGTTGGATTTGTATCAAGCGCAGATTTAAGCACATCCTCTTCGTAGACCTTAGAATTGTTAAAGCCATCAGTCAAGATGGGTGTATTTCTCGGATCTATATTGTCACACTCCGAGCCGGATTTCTTATTTAGCTTTTCAATAGAGATGCCTTCTAAGGTCTCAGACTTGATATGTTTACCCATACCTAGCGTCTAAATTATCTTCTTTCATCTTTTATAGGCTAATTATAGTTTTTAAACATGACTAGTTAATCATTCACATTTGGTATTATGTGGTACATGTTTCTCAAACAGACTATTAATGGGGTATGTAAAAAACGGAATTAACAATGAGTTGTGTGTGAGACCAGCTTTGTTTTTATATAAAAGCTTATATTTTCAGTTTGCTTAAGATCGGTTATTTTTATTTGAAAACATTTTAAATAACACACTTAATTGTGGAAAGGGAAAAACGTCCGAAGATCTGCGATTCCCGTACCTTTCCATCGATAGGACGAAAAATCCTTAGCGAATTTGGTGGTTTATGCATCTTCCAAAGTCTACGATGCGATATATTTAAAAGCAGGACCTTGAGAAAGGAAAGATTTCAAGAAGTGAAATTAAACGAAATCCAAAGCTAAATTCAGTCGAATTGTGTTTCACAGACTTTGATATCAATCAGTGTGAAACCTAGGAGTAGTGAAATAATGCCATATTCATTGATGAACGTACATTTTCAGAACGTTCTGAAACGACAAGAAGCGGTGGAAAGAAATAAAGGTAGTTTTCATACCTAAGGCAGGTAAACCAATCCATACTGACGCAAAGGACTATAGGCCAATTAGTCTCTCGTCGTTTCTATTAACAACCTTGGAAAGACTCCTTGACCTATACATCAGAGGACTCATCAACTCACACAACTTATCTTCTTCACTGATCTACTTAGATCCGTGGAAAGTGCTCTGCATAACGTTGTCCGTGAAATTGAGAGCTCGTTGAACCTAAAAGAGTTTACAATTGCAGCCTTCCTCGATATAGAGGGGGCCTTCAACAACGTAAACACAGAGGCCATAATAACAGCTCTAGAGGACATAAAAGTAGACAAAGCCATTGTAATCTGGATTGAAAATATGTTGAAGAACAGAATTATCAATGCAGACATTGGACACAGCTCTATAAGAAAAGTGACAACTAGAGGCACACCACAGGGGAGAGTTCTCTCCCCCCTACTGTGGCTTCTTACAGTTAACAAAAGTCTCAAATTCTTCATGGAGAAAGGCACAAAGACAATAGCATACGCGGATGACCTAGTTATCTCGATAAAAGGTAAATTTCTACCAACTATCACTGAACTAATGGAATCTGCGTTGAAGGAACTTTCCTCGTGGGCAAGACAGAACGGTCTGAGAATAAACCCGGAAGTCAAGTATCTAGGCATCATTCTTGACTCCAAACTCTCCTGGAAAAGGAACCTGGAGGAAAGGATGAAAAAAGAATTGAACGCTTTTTATGCATGCAAAAAGACCTTCGGAAAAAGATGGGGCTTGCAACCGTACATCATTCATTGGATGTACACAGCAATCATCAGACCCATTTTAACTTATGGGGCCCTAGTCTGGTGGACTGCTAGCAGCACGAAAAGCTATATGAACATGCTCAACAAAGTACAAAGGTCAGCCGCTGTTTGTACAACGGGAGCCAAAAGAAGCACGCCGCAAGCAGGGTTGGACATGATACTTCATCTCCTTCCCCTGGATCTATTCATAAAAGGCTGCGTTGCAAAGAGCGCTCTCAGACTAAGGGAGTCCTCTCTGTGGAAGCAAGCCAACTATGGACATGCGGCTATACTCAGAATAATAGACGACCTGAGAAAGAAACATGGTTTTAGTAGCCTCGCAGCTACGACCGACTGTATTTCCCCCCAAAATGACTTCTCTCTCAGAATACCAATCCTTTTCCCCGACAGAGAAGAGTGGCTATTAAACGCTGTGATCAACGACCACGAGATCACGCTCTTCACCGACGGATCGAAAATGGACACAGGCACTGGGGCCGGGTTCTACTCTGATACCCTCCACAAACAGGAATCATTCAAACTCCCTGATCTGTGCAGCGTTTTTCAAGCAGAAATCCTAGCAATAGAGAAAGCAGCCAAACACCTACAGGTAACCGATATCTCACTATCGGATATCACTATCATCGTAGACAGCCAAGCTGCACTGAAGTCAATAGAATCCTGTATAACGAGATCAAATGCTGTCATGAAATGTCGCGACTCACTGAAGTCCATCAGACACCACAAAGTCAAACTCTGCTGGGTTCCGGGTCACAGCTCAATCGCAGGGAACGAAAGAGGGGACGAATTGGCCAGGTAAGAGTCTGAACGGGACATCAGCGAAGCGGACACGTCATAGCAACCACCGATCAGTGCACTATAGCGGATCATAAATGACACAATCATAAAAGAAGCCAATTCGTCTTGACTTACAAGAAACGACAGCTACACGACAAAATCATCGTGGCCAGAGCTAATTATCGGAAAAACAAAGAAGCTCTTGGCGCTGGACCGAAACTCGATCCGTATGCTCGTCGGAGTGATCACAGGACACTGTCCCATTGGAGCAATGCTCCGGAAATGGGACTCGGGATCCAGCGATCTCTGCCGGAGCTGCGGCGATGAGGAACAAACTGAGACGATCCAACGTCTGCTTTCAATTCTTCTAGATTCTTTACAGAGATTGCGGACGTGACAAATGCAGATACGAGTATATCGGATCCTCTAAAATTCATAAAGAACACGGGGTGGTTTCAGCCACCACGTGATAGAACAGGTTAATTATATGTGTACTCCACAAATGAAGGGAACCACAATGGGCCTTTTGGCCTCCGAGTAGAAGTGATACTCAACCATAACACTCCCCTTCTTTAACCTAACCTAACCTAGCCTTACGACAAGAAGCAAGAAAAAATGTACAGAAAGATTACGATAGGATGGGTGTTGTTGGAAACTTAGAATTGTTTCCTAATGTACTTTTTAAAAAAGATTTAAGGATTCAGCTGACAAATTGAGTATTAAGTGGGCGATTAATGAACAATGGTAAGATGTGGGTCTTTGGCTATTATACAACTGCCCAAAATGAAACATCACCCCAAAACCCACACAATCTGAAAAGAAACAATCCCTTCAAGTAGGCTTAAATTAGTTACCAAGCATTTTTGTTTTTTTTTTAACTAAAAATCTTTTGATTAAAAGAAGCCTTGACATAAATGCATTGCGTTCAATGGGAGGGATAACGAATAGATGTATCCTGCTTCTAAGTACTGGGTTTCAAAGTGCCACCTCCAAGTAATCCCTGGCTTGACAATGAATGCAGAAGAATTAATGCAGTGATACAAAAAGCACAAAAGGCTGGGCTGCATCGCAAAACGAGATCGGTTTATGAGCTTTATAGGCAGAAAAGGGGAATGAATGTGATATTCTTAGTACTCAATCGAGGAACTGGAAGGATGCTTTTGCAAAAATCATACCCGAAAGTTTTATTGAAAAATAAAGGGAACATGTTAAGGATTTAAATCTAGAACCAGAATCTACAAGGATGAAAATGCACTGCTCCTATGATAGCATATTCGCAGTCGTCGAAGGACCACTTCTGCAAATTGTATACCGACGTAGACAAGATTCTGCTCTCAAGTAGTATGATCCATTCATGGCGGACGTTGATAGAAGATAATTCCCTTCTCCTGACTTGGACGAAGTCAAGATCGCCATATCGGAATTTATGCCTAACATGTTGTTGGCGCAGACGGTCTTCCATACGTACTCTTCAAAGCAATTGGAAATAGCATGGCGAACAGCACACAGATGAGCTGAGTAGGATATCATCAGAGAAAAGCATGAGAGATGAATGGTATTTCAGTATCGTTTGCCAGATGTACAAGAAGGGTGATCAGTCTTTCGAACATCGCAAACAAGATCTTCTCTACGATTTTGTGGCCTGAAACTCCTTATAAAAAAATTATAGTTTATATCAGTATGATTTCAGGCCAAGGTAGGCAAAGTAGTCGCTGGGAAACTTATCCTGGAAGAAACAAACAAGTTCCAGTTCGACACTCACCATTTATTTGTCGACTTCAAGGCCGAATATATAATATAATAGGCTGTATAGGAAGACTTTGCAGAGTTCGGTCCATAAGTGCTGGGAGTGATCTATCCAACGCTTTTAGTGTCAAAAAAACCCTTAGACAAGGCCACTCACTGATGTGTAAAAGGGTGACATTGTCCTAAAAATATCGCTGGTCAACACAACAGGCCTTACATATTTAAAGGCCATCTAACTGCTCACTTAAGGCCAGGCCAGGCAGTGGGCAATTGAATGATTGGGCAACCGGTAACCTGTTCTTTTTTATTCTTTCCCCTTTGGCTAGGTCATGTTGAGCATATGAACAACACCTCTCCAGTTCGAGGAGGCTCCGAGTCCAACCCGAAAATGACGATGCAGCAGAGGTCGATCGCATCTACGATGGCGCAAACATATGGGAAGGATTCCTAACCAACTAGGCGTGCGACACTAAAAACGAATAACGAAAGACCTTGTTAGCTGGAGGAGTACGTTAGTTGAAGCCTGATTTCACCAGATTGTAGCGCCACCTTAGTAAGTAAGTAAGCAATAGGCGAATAAGAAAATTTATTTTCAAAACCGAAGATTCCAATTATTTTTTGAATACGCATCGTATATTGAGCTTGCTAAGTGGTACTACTTTGATCTTTCATTAGAATTCTTTCCACAAATAGGTTTCGTATCAATTTTTTCCCCCCAAATAAGTGAGAAAAATAGCACAAGTGACGCACATGAACGCGCTTAACTTTATTACTCTGCTAATGAAATGAAGCTTAATCGCGGGTTATAATATTTATCAAAGGTGCATGACGTCAAATCAGAAAATAATGTCAATCACAACTGTTTCATTAAGACGGTGAAACCTTTTGTAAAGATGTACGCAATTCTCACATCATGCTTGGCTTCGTATTTCGTCATACCGCTGACATTAGAGGCTAATCACTAACGTCATTTGGTTATATTCATTTTAAAAGTCCACTCAAGGTAAGGTGAGCCTTTTCCTTAAAAAAAAAAAAAACTTTTTCTACCACCCCCGCCCCCTCCTCGTGTGCGATGCGACACGTGTTTTTCAGATATGACTCCGAACAAACACTCTTAACGCCTACGGTCAACCCGAAATTAATACCATTATTCGGAGAAATCGAGAAAGGCTGGGATGAGATCATGTTCAATTGTAACTACACACGAGGCGTACCGTACACATAAGTGCTATACGAGTACGTACTGCTGCATAGTTCTCTACATCATTTCTCGCCATGGCCGAAACAAGCGACTGTCACGCGATGCAGGGAGGAAAAAACCGAAATAAAAAAAAAAACAGAATTGGAAAGAAACAAAGGGAAAAACCATTTCTAAAGGTCTGCTGCGGCGGCTAAAAATCGATAAGTTGGAAACTCTTCAACGACACGCAGTCGTTAATTCAAATTAAGCAAGACCATTGGAAAAACTTATTTTTGCTTTGTCTTGTAAATAAAAAAGAACAAAAAACTTACCTAATCTGGCGTTTAGACCTTTTTACTCCAATTATACGAACCGTTATAATAAAATAAAATCAATATAAATTTTATTGCACACATATTTGGTATTAAGTTCATCGCAGCTAATTGCTTGTTAAAGATGCCAGGATTCCGGGAATCCCTTTTTTACAAAAAGCCCAAAGTGAAAGCAACGCCCTTCGGATAAGACATTAATGGCGATCTTCTGCGAACAAAAAGGAGCACTCGAAAAAAAGCACACGAGAAATAACTGAATGTAAGACACGAATTAATTAAAAAACATAAATTCCCGATGAAATAAAACACAAAGAAAACTCAGTCTGTCCTGTGCTTTTCAGTGTGGGAAATATTTTTTCTGTTTTTCTCTGATTTTTTTTGCTATTTAATTTGCAGGAAAAACACGTCCGCCAGAGAGTGGCGTACGGCGGTTAAAAGAAGACTATAGGTTCTAGAATGAAAAGGTTGCTGTAGAGTGGAAACAGACCTAGCGAAAGGCGTGGTGGATTTGTTCCTTGCGGGGTTTGACGTTAGGTGGACATGCGCTTTGGGGTAATTCGGAGTTAACGTGAACGTGTAACAATTCAAGAAATCATAGTAAAGGATGAATGACTTAGAGGAACGATGTGTGTAGGTGGTGCTCCGAAAAGGATTCTAAGTCACGTTTTATATAAACGTGGTTATTGATTTAGGGAGGAAGATTCTAACTTTTGCCCCTTTGTTTCATAGCTGAATTCTGCATATGCGAAATGGGTAATGGGATTATAATGTTGGAAATAGAAAGTCATTGATATAATAAATGAACCAATATCATTTTGTGCACACAGGGTGGTATTTGTAGGGTGAAACTGAAGGCTAAACAAAATATGTTTAGATATACGCTTGATTGCAGCGGCAATTCGCTCGCTTGGGTTTCTTTTTTATTTAGCAAAACAACCACGTTTTGCTGCCGGCTACCTACAGTTGCCCAGCTACGTAGCTATAGTTGCCCTGCTACTCATGCCTATAGCTGTCTGGCTGCATAGAGCTGCCTGGCTGACTCAAGCCGCCTGGCTACCTATAGTTGCCTAATTGACTCCCTAGTTTTCTAGCTGGCTTAAGCCACATGACTACCAATAGTTGCCTGGCTGGCTCAAGCCGCCTGACTACCTATAGTTGCCTTTATGGCTTAAGCCGCCTGGCTATTTATACATAATTGCTTGGTTGGCTTAAGCCGACTTACTACCTATCGTTGTCTGGCTGGCTCAAGACGCCTGATTACCTATAGCTGCCTGGTTGGCTCAAATCCTCTTGGCTACCTTTAGTTTTCCAACTGGCTCAAGTCGTCTAGCTACCTATAGTTGCCTAGCTGGCCCAAGCCGCCTGGCTATTTATACATAGTTGCCTGGTTGGCTTAACCCGACTTACTACATATAGTTGCCTGACTGGCTGAAGCCGCCTGACTACCTATAGTTGCCTTGCTGGCTCAAGCCGCCTGGCTATTTATACATAGTTGCCTGGTTGGCTCAAGCCGACTTACTACCTATAGTTGCCTTGCTGGCTCAAGCCGCCTGGCTATTTATACATAGTTGCCTGGTTGGCTCAAGCCGACTTACTACCCATAGTTGCCTTGCTGGCTCAAGCCGCCTGACTATTTATACATAGTTGCCTGGTTGGCTTAAGCCGACTTACTACCTATAGTTGCTTGACTGGCTCAAGACGCCTGATTACCTATAGCTGCCTGGTTGGCTCAAATCCTCTTGGCTACCTTTAGTTTTCCAACTGGCTCAAGTCGTCTAGCTACCTATAGTTGCCTAGCTGGCCCAAGCCGCCTGGCTATTTATACATAGTTGCCTGGTTGGCTCAAGCAGACTTACTACCCATAGTTGCCTTGCTGGCTCAAGCCGCCTGACTATTTATACATAGTTGCCTGGTTGGCTTAAGCCGACTTACTACCTATAGTTGCCTGACTGGCTCAAGCCACCTGACTACCTATAGTTGCCTTGCTGGCTCAAGCCACCTGACTACCTATAGTTGCCTTGCTGGCTCAAGCCGCCTGGCTATTTATACATAGTTGCCTGGTTGGCTCAAGCCGACTTACTACCCATAGTTGCCTTGCTGACTCAAGCCGCCTGACTATTTATACATAGTTGCCTGGTTGGCTTAAGCCGACTTACTACCTATAGTTGCCTGACTGGCTGAAGCCGCCTGACTACCTATAGTTGCCTTGCTGGCTCAAGCCGCCTGGCTATTTATACATAGTTGCCTGGTTGGCTCAAGCCGACTTACTACCTATAGTTGCCTTGCTGGCTCAAGCCGCCTGGCTATTTATACATAGTTGCCTGGTTGGCTCAAGCCGACTTACTACCTATAGTTGCCTTGCTGGCTCAAGCCACCTGACTACCTATAGTTGCCTGGCTGGTTCAAGCCGTCTGGCTACCTATAGCTGCCTGCCTGGCTCAAGCCGCCTGACTACCTATAGTTGCCTTGCTGGCTCAAGCCGCCTGGCTATTTATACATAGTTGCGTGGTTGGCTCAAGCCGACTTACTACCTATAGTTGCCTTGCTGGCTCAAGCCGCCTGACTATTTATACATAGTTGTATGGTTGGCTTAAGCCGACTTACTACCTATAGTTGCCTGGCTGGTTCAAGCCGTCTGGCTACCTATAGCTGCCTGCCTGGCTCAAGCCGCCTGACTACCTATAGTTGCCTTGCTGGCTCAAGCCGCCTGGCTATTTATACATAGTTGCCTGGTTGGCTCAAGCCGACTTACTACCTATAGTTGCCTTGCTGGCTCAAGCCGCCTGACTATTTATACATAGTTGTCTGGTTGGCTTAAGCCGACTTACTACCTATAGTTGCCTGACTGGGTCAAGCCGCCTGACTAAATATAGTTGCCTTGCTGGCTCAAGCCGCCTGACTATTTATACATAGTTGCCTGGTTGGCTTAAGCCGACTTACTACCTATAGTTGCCTGAGTGGCTCAAGCCACCTGACTACCTATAGTTGCCTTGCTGGCTCAAGCCACCTGAATACCTATAGTTGCCTAGCTGGCTCAAGCCGCCTGGCTATTTATTCATAGTTGCCTGGTTGGCTTAAGCCGACTTACTACCTATAGTTGCCTGACTGGCTGAAGCCGCCTGACTATCGATAGTTGCCTGGTTGGCTCAAGTTCTCTTAGCTGCCTTTAGTTTTCTAGCTGACTGAAGCCGTGTGGCTACCTATGGCTGCTCTGTTGGCTAAAGCCGGCTGTCTTTCTGTAGTTGCCCGCCTTTCTTAAGCTGCTTTGCTAACCATGTTACCTGCCTAGCTTAAACCGTCTAATCAAAGGTAGTCGGAGTTAAGAAGTCTGATCGCTTGTTTGGTCATTCAAAGCCTTTCATCAGGCTCTCCCACCATTTCTCATGGTTAGTAATAAAAACGACATGTAAACCTGGAACGCACTAAAATCATGATTTCAACAACCAACTCACGCAGCCAGCAACGGAAACCTTCTCATTTACCACAATACTTTAAAGGCTAAATGATCTTTTATTTCTCGCACACAAACCAGAACACGAACGTATCAAATAAATAATAAAAAATAAATAAATATTATGTCGACCCTTGGCTCGCATCTAACTGTAGACCTGTCTGAAGTTCTCCATACTTTCCTGCAGACGTCGACGCCTTCGTCTAAGTTTTGCAGTGTCCTTCTCCTCGTTGTGTTTTTTCTTCTTCTTCAGCGTAATTACCAATTTTGGCGTCTTGTCCTCATTCATTTTATCCTTCTGCTCGTCCGACTGTTTCTTATCCTCCACGATAACCTGCTGCAACTGTATCTCTTCGTTATTAGTTAATATAGGCTTTCCGCCATCGGCTCGAGGTATCTTGGATTGCTCTAGGATTTTTTTGCAAGTCTTAATCTGTTCATCCCAGATTCTAAGTTTGGCTTTACCGTCTTCTAGCACGTCAATGGAAGAGTTTGTCTTGGGCTGCACTTGCACAACTGCTAATTTACCAGTTCCAGTGCTATTTGATATTTTAGCGGCCGCCTTTGGCGTGGTTGTAGTAACATTTGCCTGTTCCTTTAGTATGTCTTCGAGATCGCCAATATCTTGTAGAATATCAACTGAATTTTCTCGAATGGAGCCTATAATTTCGGTTATTTTACTTGGTAAATTAGATGAATCGGGGAGGAGGTTTGAGTACATGTTGTTTAGGTCGTCCTGCTCAGCATTCGGCGCATTGTAGTCGTATTCTTCGCTCAGCAAATCATTTTTTTCATCTTCATTCGCAAGGTCGTAAGTGAGTTCATTCGAAATTGGTGCAATGGCAAAAAATAGAAAATAAAAAAATACACGAAGCACAAACATTTGATTAAAATTGATAGAATTTTAATTGACAAATGGAGAAATGAGTGCGTAAGTGTGTGTTTGAAATTTGGTACAATGAGTAATAAGAAATTTAGGGTCAAGTGATTAACCAGTGCTTCGTGGACTGATTGGAAGAGCTGCTGAGATCAGTCGTGTACAAGACAAACACATATGTATATGATTGTTGGCACTTGTTAAGTCCAATTAAATAATGACTGTTATGTATTTGATCACTACGCTGATTCCTAGTTTTATACAATAATTGGGAGGTTAATCCACACAATTTTTAAGAAACATTTTAGCTACTCCGCCGCAACTATCATAAAAGCACCGGGAGGTGAACGTAGTGCTTAACTACCTTTTAAGCATATCTTCAACTATTGATGCTCTGGCCAAAATGATTCTTTTTTATAGCCGGATGTGCTTTGTTTTAGTCTTCTTTACTGACAAACCCTTTTTTTGTCGATATCATTTCACGAACGCTTCAATGGTGTTCGGCTGATTACCACAACTCGATATTGCCGGATTTGAAGAAGATTATGTCCCGCCATTCCAAGCTCGAACAAATTTCAATTAAATGCTACCCTACCATCGGTTTATTCTCCGTTGAGCAACGAGAATTTTCTCTATTTTTGACGAGTTTGGCTTGTATGTCAAAGCTAGACACTGCACTGCATATCTCGTCTCTATGTAATGGCAATCTACCCTAGGCAGCTTTGAAGTCCACAAATATGGGGATATATCGTAGTGCGAATAATCCATGTTAAACTACACAGGGGTTACGCCTAAATGGAATTAACTCACGTGTCAATATTTGAGAAACGACGAAATACGGCAAATACGGAATGCCAATAATCGACCCCCTTTACAGGAAAAAAATGTAGACCCACACGATCCGGAGATAAAGACACTAAAATCACTGATCAAAAATCTTCACACACAATAATTAAAAGGAAAACTAGTATACAGAGCTTTGGTTAAATGGGTTGAGGAAAAGAAAATAGTACTGGACAACCAGGTTGATTTTAAGGCGAGGCATTGTACTATTCACGCTGCGTCAAAACTGGTTCCCGACATTCAGTCGAATAAGGAAAACAACCAATGTACGGGTACTTGTCTGATCGATTTTAAGAGGCTTCCGACACCGTATGATTAGAAGATCTGTTCTAGAAGCTCATTAGGTTAGGCCTTCACCTTCTATACATGATTTATGTAATGACAATGGGAAAAGAGTTAGTTGTTAAATATGACCAAGTTACTTTGAGGATGATATTTTATATTAAAAATGGTTGATAACAGGGAATTAACTCTTCGATACTTAAGCGGGTGGTCGTGGTGCAATGGTAATCACCACCGACGGTTGTGACGAAGGTCTTTAGTTCAAGTCCATCCATAGTCAAGAACAATTCCTATACGGAAAAACTGTGCAACAACATCAGTTGTGAATGAGAGATGATCAAAAAGTGCTGACGAAGGCATAATACTCGTAGCATAAAATCACCTCAAAAATTCATACTCTGTGTGTGCACTTCCAATATAATGGAAAACAAGAAAGTTACAGTGAACTACAACCAACGCAAATTCAGTCGAATCTTTCAATTCCTATCTAGGATAACCACCCCCGGAGAGTAGTGAACGAACACCTTCGACACAAACCATCTGCACCCTGTCCAGATTGTGTGACAAACACCATAAAAGCACTCCTACGATACGACGGACTATCTGTTGCGAGTATCTTGAATCTATACTGCAGAACCCACCAATGGCTTAGTAGGCTCCCCCTAGTGTTGGGACTGTTATTTCCCCAATCACTATGATTGGCGTATAAATCGCCGGCCAGAATGTAGAAGTTTTCTACCGAGCTTAAGCGCAGAGAACGAAAAAGTGTCTCGAGCTCTGCAATGAAAACATTGGGTTGAGGTGCTTCAGGTGCATTGGCTGATACAATGTATATTCTCTTTCCATTTCGGAGAGGAATGCACACAATACAGGCCTCTAGCACCTGGAACCCCCGCACTTCGCCGCTATATATGACTTTGTTAAGGCAAAATCGTCATTGTGAATTAATTTTTTAACATCTTACTTTAATGCATTATAAGACAACTTATATTTGTTTGAGCCCTTCTGGCTGTCATTTTGATGATACATGTCATTTTTCACTCACTCTAAAATAAAAGGTTAAAGGACTAAGACGTGTGTCGCTCCGCCATTGTGAAATAACTAAAAAAAGGAAATAGTTTTTTTTTTTTTGTCTTTTTTTTTGGGACGACAAGACCGTGTCTTGACCCAGCATAGCAAGATAAAGAGCTTGCTTTTTCTCAACATTATTGGTGACCCCGACGTGATTTTCGTCAAAATCACGAATTTAAAATTGCATTTCATCACACAACAATTGAAGTACATATTTTGCAATCATGCCGCTCACGGAGGAGGATTCTTCGGAAAAATCGTCACTTCTAGGAAAATCAAGCTCTTCAACTGAATTCATGGATACGAAGGCAAATGCCAAGAATTTGAAAGCATTAGAAGCACTCAAAGCTAGACGTTCCGTTGCCGTTAATCAAATTAAACGGTTAAGGGACTTTACCGTTAGAGTCGAGAATGATCTATCTTCTGTTTCTTTACCCGAACTTGAAGTGCGTTTGGAGGCTCTTGAATCGGCCTTTAACACTTTCAACGATGTGCAATCAAAAATCGAGGATAAGGATATCGAGGAAATCACTAAGCCAGAACGACCCGAGTACGAAGAAATTTATTACGTCACAATTGCCAGAATAAAGGTCTTAATAATCAAAATGCAAGATAAAGAAAATAAGTCAATGGACGTATCCAAAAATCCAAGCATGCAACATTTGGGTTCCGTTAAACTACCAAAAATTGAATTACCTATATTTTCAGGTGACGTGACCACGTGGATGGGTTGGTACAACCGTTTCATTTCTCTAGTCCATGACAATCCAGTGCTCACGAAACAAGCTAAATTTCATTACCTAGTGTCAAGACTAAGTGAGGCGGCACTTTCTCCAATTGAAGGCCTTAAAATTGAAGATGCCAATTACGAAGTCGCGTTAGCTAGGTTAAAGGAGAGGTTCGAAAACCAAAAAATCATCGCACAAGAACATTTACATCGCATCTTTAACCATCCAAAAATTCATAAAACAACAGCGGCTGAGCTAAGGGCTTTAATCGACAAGGTCAACAACCATCTGACCGGGCTCAAAAATCTACAGCGCCCAGTCGATCATTGGGATGACATGATTGTGTTTCTAATAACATCAAAGTTGGATACCGCTACACTGAGTAAGTGGAATGATGAAGCTCCAATAGATCGCCTCCCAAGTCTCAAGGAATTAGTCAATTTTTTAAAGAAGAGAGCTCAACATTTAGAAGGTAATTTATCAAATAGCTTATATATTTCTGAGACATCAAAGCTCGACAAAAATTATAAAAGTACACCAAAATCCCATCCAAAATTCTTTCTTGCGACCAAGAATTCTTGCAGCTATTGTTCGAATGCAGGTCATTTTATATACCGTTGCCACCAATTTTTGAATTTGCCTGTAAAAGATCGTATTCAACATATTAAACGCCTAAATCTTTGCATCAATTGTTTAAAAACTACAGAGCATTCCAGTGTTAATTGCCCATAAAGCTCTTGCCATGAATGTGGAAAAAGACACCACACACTTTTGCATTTACACCAAAATTATCAGACACCGGTACCATCACCCTCACGTAGCTCAGTCAGTCACCCCTCGAACTGTTACCAATCCACAGTTAGTAAATCTGATCCGTCTCCATCAGCCGTCGCTGGCAATCCTCAAAGTTACACTATGCACGCTAGCTGCTCTGAAAATACTATTTTGGCAACAGCCATTATTAATATATTTAATAAACTCAACCAACCAGTGCCCTGTCGCGTCCTCTTAGATTCTGGCTCCCAGATTCACATGATATCCGAAAGGCTCATGCAGCGATTAGGAGTTCCGCGCCTCCGCTCTGACACTGTTCTTACTTGCGCTAATAACACCGAGACATCAACGAAATACAAGGCTACCCTTTTGATTGGATCTCATCTCAGCACATTTACCACAACGATCGAAGCGTTCATAATGCATCAGATCACGGGCTTACTACCTGACAGTAAAATTGATACGAATAACTGGAAAATTCCTAATAACATTCGGTTGTCCGATCCACTGTTTAATCTGCCTCAACATGTGAATTTACTACTTGGAGTTGATATTTTTTATGATATACTACGTGTTGGCCGGATAAAAATGGGTTCGAACTTGCCTATATTACAAAATACAGTTTTCGGTTGGGTAGTCGCCGGCAAAATTCCTTCGTCCAATAACATTTCATGCAATTTCAGCACACGAGTTCAAGAAGCCGTAACACAACATTGTGATGAACTACTGTGTAATTCGTTAAAAAGGTTTTGGGAAATAGAAAGCTTTGATGAGATATCGAATGGGAAAACGAATGAGGAAGCAGAATGCGAAGCTCACTTTTCTGCGCATTTTTCTCGATTAGAATCTGGTCGATACATAGTTAGGTTACCATTTAAACTCGATCCGAAACAGTTAGGGAGTTCATACGAAGTTGCTCTCAGGAGACTGCTTTCTCTAGAAAGAAAATTCATAAAAAATCATGAGCTATATCAGCAATATTTGGAGTTTATGGACGAGCTTCTTATTCAATCACATATGGAAATTGCACCCCAGGTAGATTTTACAAAACCGCATTATTTCCTGCCCCATCACTGCGTTTTAAAGCCCTCGAGTTCTTCAACCAAGTTGAGAGTGGTATGCGACGCTTCTGCAAAGTCTAGCTCAGGTAAATCCTTAAACGAGATATTAATGGTTGGGCCCGTTATACAGCCGGATCTTTTATCTATCGCATTAAGATTTCGCAGTTATAAATATGTTTTTACGGCTGATATTTCAAAAATGTATCACCAAGTACAGTTAGACCCAGCTGATAGAAATTTTCATTTAATATTATGGAGAAGAAATCAAAATGATGACATCCGTATATACCGACTGTGTACAGTAACGTTCGGTACGGCATCGGCTTCCTTCCTAGCTACACGCGCGCTAAAACAATTGTCCATTGATGAAGAGGCGTTGTTTCCCCTCGCAGCAAAAGCTGTTAACTCCGACTTTTATGTTGATGACGTTTTAACCGGATCGAATTTGTTAACCGAAGCAAAGACACTTCAAAGAGAGTTAGTTGCAATGCTGAGCAAAGGAGGATTTACGCTCAAGAAGTGGTGTTCTAATTATCCAGAACTTATAGAGAGCATTCCTCCAAGTGATCGAGAAAAATTCTTCAAAATGAAGCATGGCGATGCAATTAAAGCGCTTGGAATTATTTGGAATCCGGAAACAGATAGTTTTCATTATGACATCAGCTCAGTTTCAGTGGAAGCTGTCACTAAACGTACCGTGCTCTCTGATATATATAGATTGTTTGACCCTCTCGGCCTGATAAGTCCTGTCGTTGTTCTTGCTAAGATTTTTATGCAACAGTTGTGGAAGTTGAAAATCACCTGGGACGAGGCACTAATTCAGGACTATCATTATCGATGGATCAACTTCAGGCAAAGCTTGAGAAAACTTAACAGCTTGCAAATTCGACGCCGTGCATTCTTTGGCGATCCACACAACTATCAACTGCATGCATTTTCTGATAGTTCTGAGAATGCTTATGGTACTTGCGTATATGTTCGTTCTGTGGATGAGCAAGGTATAGTAAAAGTGGGACTGTTGTGCGCAAAATCGAAAGTAGCTCCCGTTAAGACAATTACTTTACCTAGATTGGAACTGTGCGCAGCAGTTATGATGGTACGACTGGTGAAACGGTTAAGAGACATTTTTAATTATCAGTTTCAGGACATCACATACTGGACCGATTCAACAATAGTGCTTAATTGGATTGCAGAAGAAGCGTGCAATTGGCAAACCTTTGTGGCAAACAGGGTGGCTACTATTCAGCAACATTCTCAAATATCGCAGTGGAGACATGTTGACTCGGAGGTGAATCCTGCTGATCTCGTCTCAAGGGGCATGAACCCGTCACGCTTAATAAATTGTAAATTGTGGTTTAACGGACCACCATTTCTATTACTTCCAAAGGATAGTTGGCCTCCAGCTAATGCCAAATCAATTTCCGAGAGTTCACGGATGGAGCGGAAGGAAACAAAGCATGTTTTATTGGTGCAAGTACAATCGGATTTTATTGAAGAAATCAAATATCACAATAGTTATCCAACGTTGCTTAAAGTTGTTGCTTACCTCTTCAGATTTCAAATAAATTCAAAAACTAAATGTTCCAGGGAACGCTTATCTGGTCCATTAACAGCATCTGAGTTGAATAAGGCACTCATGGGCTTGGTGAAGTACATTCAACTCAAATATTTTGAAGCGGAACTAAAGAATTTGGCTGACGGACGCTCCTTATCTGCACGAAGTCATATCAATTCTCTTTCGCCATTTCTGGATGAAGATGGATTATTGCGGGTTGGGGGCAGAATATCAAACTCATCAGTAGAATACAATGCAAAACATCCAATTCTGTTGCCAAAAGATGGACTGTTTACGACGCTTCTTGTCACACACTATCACATCAAAAATCATCATGTTGGTCCGCAAGCGCTTTTAAGTATAATACGGCAAAGGTTTTGGCCAATTCACGGGAAACTCATCACACGTAAAGTTGCACGTCAATGCATTCAATGTGCCCGAGCCAGGCCGGCTATCAGTTATCAAATCATGGGTGATTTACCGAAGCTTCGAGTCCAGCAATCAAGACCCTTTAACATTGTGGGCCTTGACTTTTGCGGTCCCTTTCCAGTTCATTTTCGACGGCGCGGAATGTCTCCTACTAAATCTTATGTAGCCGTCTTTATATGTTTTACGACCAAGTGTATTCATTTGGAGCTTGTAGAGGACTTAACTACTATAAGTTTTCTTGCTGCCCTAAAGAGATTTGTCGGGCGTCGAGGATTATGTTCAGTTATATACAGCGACAACGCAACCAATTTCATAGGAGCGCGCAATGAACTCCACCAATTATATCAAATGTTTCTTAAACGCGAAAATCGAGAAACCATCATAAAGGCATGCGCATCAGATGGAATCGAATGGCGAACTATTCCTCCACGATCCCCTCATTTTGGGGGATTATGGGAGGCTGCCGTCAAAAGTGCCAAGCATCATATGAAGCGAATGTTTCGCAATGCGGCGTTTACTTATCCTGAACTAAATACTGTAATAATTCAAATTGAATCTGTTCTTAATTCCAGGCCAATAACACCAATGCCAGAATGTCCAGATGATGCGCCTGCTCTTACACCTGGTCATTTTTTAATCGGCACTGCGCTCAATGCCGTAGTAGAACCTGGGATGAAAAACGATCTTAACATAAATTATCTCAACCGATACCAGCAGCTTCAATGGTATTTCCAGCAGTTCTGGTCACGATGGTCAAAGGAGTACCTGCAAAGTCTACAACATCGTACAAAATGGACCAAGGCAGGCAAGCCAATAAAGGTGGGTGACATTGTATTAGTGGAGGAAGAAAACCTACCACCACTTAAGTGGAAGCTGGGACGAGTTATACGTTTGCATCCTGGTAAAGACGGCGTTGTTCGGATGGTCACACTAAGGACTAATTGCGGAGAAACTCAACGTGCTGTTGCAAAAATTCGCCAGCTACCGGTTGAAGGATGTGGAACCCTTCAAGGGGGAGAGGATGTTAAGGCAAAATCGTCATTGTGAATTAATTTTTTAACATCTTACTTTAATGCATTATAAGACAACTTATATTTGTTTGAGCCCTTCTGGCTGTCATTTTGATGATACATGTCATTTTTCACTCACTCTAAAATAAAAGGTTAAAGGACTAAGACGTGTGTCGCTCCGCCATTGTGAAATAACTAAAAAAAGGAAATAGTTTTTTTTTTTTTTGTCTTTTTTTTTGGGACGACAAGACCGTGTCTTGACCCAGCATAGCAAGATAAAGAGCTTGCTTTTTCTCAACAGACTTTATGTTTTAAATTGTTTTTTATGAAGATCGCAACTCCCCCGCCTTTTGTGGCGTTGGGTCGGTCTCTTCGGATTATTTTGAAAGAACTGTGCCGAATTTTGTGCTTTTGGCTTAGCTTTGTTTCACTAACCAAAAGTACATGGGGGCTTTCTTCCTCCAACAGGTTAAAAAGTACGGTTCTTCGCTTGACCCTAATCAATGAATTAACATTCACCGACAGGATCTTTAAGTGACTCTCTACCGGCGTACCCATAACGATTTTAGGTGCGCTAGGCCCGGCAGAAGCGAGTAGATTCTATCCACTCGGGTCGCCTGATCGTGGATCTGCTGTTGGAACTGGCCGATCTGCCCTTGGATGGCGAGCAGGATCGAACGTAGGTCCACCTCGGACTCCGGTGCCTTGGTAACAGGCACTGGGGCTTTAGTAACAGACACAGGCTTTTGTACCGTTTGCCTCAGACCTGCTTCTTAATATATCCCATTTTACAGACTGGGATGCCAAGGAAGTAATGGCCCTTAGCCTCTCCAGCTTGCTGTTGGGTGTAAGCTGCGTCAGGAAGAAGGGCAGTACTCGCTTCTCCCGTTTGGCCCGCGCCGTGGTGAACGGCTTGACTCCCACGAACTGGAGGTCATCGCTCTCGAAAACTTTGAGCTCTGAGAGCATCGTCTGTAACCTCTCGGCCTTGGGGGTGAAGGAGTAGAACTCCGTCGTGGTCTCCTTTAAGAGGTCTTAACCCGCTTATGCTGCTCCAGTGTATTACACTGGATAGCATAGCGGTTCTGTCCTAAGCCTTTAAATATAAAACTACCTACGGCAATGACATACTCACATAAGTCGATGGTCTCGCGTAGGGCCGTGGCACCTTCTCTTTGCTGCTATGTTGTTGCTGCTAGGCTGTTGTTGCTGTTGTTTCTTTCGCTGCGGCTGTTGTTGTTGCTGCTTCTGTTGTTGAGGCTGTTGTTGCTGCTGCTTCCGTAGCTGCGGTTGTTGTTGCTGCCTTTCCTGCAGCGGCTGTTGTTGTATCTGCTGCTTTTGTTGTTGATGTTGTTGCTGTGTCGGCTTTTGTTTCCGTTGTTTTTGTTGTTGTTTCTGCTGTGAAGCGCCACGAATTATAAAAAAAAAAACGATATTATAGGTTTTTTAAACCACTCAACAGCTTATACAGATGATTTAGTAGCGATCAGATCAGGTCCAAAAATTGCTGCTCATCATATTAAGTGATATTGCGATGGCTGGAAATTAAAAATTAACTTCCAAAAATCGGTAACGATACTGTTAAGGACTCCTTTGTATAGGACCTCAAAGGCTACCACAATGGAATGAAACCCTTAACAATGAGAAACGCAATTATATACATATCTTGTTATTTGGCTTAACTAGTACCAATATTTCAATAGAAATGAAGTTTGCCTGGAGCTAAAAAAGCTTTCGGTATGACAACAGACAACTTAACCGTAGGGTAAAAATCATATGCTACGTGGCCCTAAAAAAACTCATCATTGCGCATGGTTTTCTGGTGTTACTTAATGAAGCGCCATCTTATATGAAAAATATTAGTGTGATCTAGACACAAGGCCTTAGGGTCTGTCTTAGAATGTACAGAACGTCAGAGTCCCAGTTCATTAAAATGGCCCGAAAGCACATCCCAAGGGCAGTGACTAACGACAATGACGACAATAAGCCCGGTCAGGCTTTATTTGCCCAAAAACATTTCTCCATATATTTAGATTCCGAAGGGTTATTGCAAAATAGAGATGGTATCGCGGTAATTTACCACCGCCACCGGGGTGCCACAAACGGCTCATCCACGATGGGTACGTTGACAATGCTCATGAGCTCATGCGTTATGGAACCGCAATGGCAGACTACAATCTCGCCGATGTTCTAAACAGCACGTCGATTTTTGATGGTTGTCGGGTGAAAACACTTGCCAGAGCGGTACGTTGCTCCGATGTTACTTCGTAAGTTAGTAAGGCTGTACGCTTTATTATGCTTATGTTGTTCAAGCCTGAGACCTGACTGATGCCTGTTAGCCTTGGTGAAGACTCCGGCATGCAGAGTGAGCGGGTTGGTGAAGCCCAGTGGCTGATTTATCAATCAGGAGAGTGACCCCTCGTAATGAATCAAACGAGTGTTGGTAAACTTGATACCGCTTAGGGTGGGTTAAGCTATAGGAATAAAAAAAAAGCGTGAATCTAGGTTTCTTTCTGAAATTTTCCCAGAAAATCGAATTTCTATAAGTTTTCCTCTGTCCATTCACTCTATGTCTCCTTCCCATCTTAGTTTTCGCGGATAATTCTTGCGGCTAAAAAAGGGCCCTCTTTAGTAGTTTTCTCCATTCGCCCTCTTTCGTCCTCTTTTCTTCTTAAGGTCCTGTTTTCTTGCGCTTACGAAACTAATTTTCCCAAGACCATTATCGTATGATGAGACATGGAGACTTTCTTTTCCTATTGTTCTATTGGTTTATACATACGAGTATGTACATATCGCTTCTTTTCCTATTTTGACTATGAAGTGAAGAGTTCCATGTCGAAGGATGCGTACCGCCGTAAAGTATATCCGTCGGTAAGCTGCGTACGTTCAGCGAGCCTTGCTTGATTGCGCATTTTTTTTCATGGGTGCTCTGCTTTGAATAATTCCCATCCGGAGGTCCTATCGGGGAAGTAGTCCAGCCATATTTAACACCAAGGTGTGTTAATGATTTTGGAGGTCATGAGCTCGGACATAAGTTGTAAAGTTGTTGATTGCTCTCAATCTGGCGAGATGCCATCAATGATCCTTGTTTCAATGTCCGGGTCAAGTTGACATACAGCCTCCTAGAGCGCCCTCTAGACAGCCTCTTCAACCACCATGGGGAGGTGAAAAAATGTATGCAGCTACAAAACTCCGACCAGACTGGCGGTTGTGCGGCGGGCCCACAATCCGCCCACGTAAAAAAAAAAAAAACAAGTTATGAATGAGCTAAATGCTTCAGATCAACGGACGGATACGCGACGACGCCATTGCACGAAAATGGAACACGATTTGGGAGTGTGCTCCTGGAATGTCAGAACTCTGTACCCCGGAGCTGCTCATAAACTGGAAAGAATCCTCACGCAGTACAAGGCGGATATTACTGCGGTCCAGGAAATACGTTGGTTAGGAAACGGTATGATGAGGAAAAAAGACTGCGACATTTACGAGTATTACAGCTGTCACAAAGATTGCACATATTGGGATGCGGATTTGTCGTGAGCAAGCGGCTAAGGTCGAACGTTATCGACTTTACACCTATAAGTGATCGCCTGGCTTTGATCAGCATTAAAAGTAGATTTTATAATATCAGCCTCATATGTGCACACGCCCCTACCGAAGTGGCTGAAGACCCCATCAAGGAGGATTTCTATGACCTCCTCGACAACGCCTACGAAGATTGTCCGGAGTAAGATGTTGAAATCGTACTCGGGGACTTTAACGTCAAAATCAGTAAGAGGAACACCCTTGAGGGAGTGATTGGAAAGCACAGCATACACGACACAACCACAGCTACAGCTCGTAATGCGGTGATAAGTAGCACAAGATTCCCTCGTAAGCGAATGCACACAGCAACCTGAGGAGTCTACAAGGAGCGACTGAGCGAAAGACTCGATGGTATGCCTACGTCGAACACAAATGCCAACAGTATGTGGCTGCATTGCCGCTCAGCCATTCAGGTAGTAGCCGAGACCACCTTAGGCTATCTAGCAGTGTGAGCAGAAAAAGGCAGCAACCGACGAGGCGTATCAAAAGACAGCGAAAAACCAGGGCAGCGCAAGAGGAGTACCGAACCAGAAGAAGGGAGGAGAAAAAACTACTGCGGCAAAAGAAAAGAATCTTCGCGGCCTTCCAGCTCAAGGGTACCGAGGAGTTTAGGGATAAGCAGGAGGCTTCAAGAAAGGCACCCAGGCTCTTCGAAATGCGACTTTTCACCGACCCACAGGGAATAATCGAAGTATTTCCAGCAGCTGCTTAACGAGCATGACTAAGAGAGGGTGGTAGGAAGCGAGGACTCCAGCGCCAGAAGTAGTAGAGCTCTTCAAGGCTGGCGGCGATGTTCTGGTAGGAAGCATGCACCAGAATTTGGGTCGATGAAAGCATGCCCGACGACTGGAATACTAACTCTATTTGCCCCATCCACAAAAAATACGATCCAACCAACTTGCAAGTACTATAGAGGTACTCGTATGTCCCTGCTTAACGTCGCATACAAGATCCTGTCCAGCGTATTGTGTGCACGTCTAAAGCCCCTTGAACCGTTTGAAACATGCTCCGGATTTCCGCAAGGAGAAGCGCTGTTGTGTTACTTGTTCAACCTGGTTCTGGAGCAGATAGTGGGAAGGGCAGGCGTCAACAGGGAAGGCACTTCTACACGTCTGTCCAGCTGTTAGGATACGCGGATGATATTGATATCATCGCGCGGTGACATTGTGCGTTCACGGCGAATGAAGAACAGGCAAAAAGAGGATAAAACAAAGTACATTTTTTTTGTTGGAGGCTTCTACTATCTGTTGGAGCACTCAGACACAAATACTGGTCCATTGTCTTTATTGTATTTTCCCCGTTGTTCGGAGAAAAGTGAGAAGGGGCTTCAGTGATGTAGAGCTAAGATGTTCGGCACATACAACGTCGGCCCCAAGGCTGCGCCATCGTGCGCGAGCGAAGGCGGGACAGTCGCAGAGAAAGTGTTCTGCTGAGTTATCCTCCTCGCAACATGCAGCACAGGTAGGCGTCACCATGCCAAGCACGTAGAGATACTTGGCAAAAGTGTAATGGTCCGTAATGAGACGCCCGTAAGCCTTCTATAGGTACAATCATTTCTCCTTAAGGATAAGAAGAATGTTGCGGACTTCTTGCAGACATCAGAGCGTATACGCTTAGCCATCCTGCATCCTGAATATTCCCTCAATCTACGACTGTGTGTATTAAAGACAAAGTCATTAATGTCAGATTTGACCGTGGAAGCAGGTTCTCCACTGAGCCCCTTCTAGCGAGTTCATCGGAGACCTCGTTTCCTGGGATCCCAGAGTGATCTGGGACCCATACAAGCCTAAGTGAATTTAGTCTTCTCACTTTGTTCAAAAAGGTCTTGAGTTTATGCACTAATTTGGAGTTGGATAGAGGGTTGGACACAGGTTTGAGTGCAGCTTGGCTGTCACTGCAGACACATATGCCTTTTCCCTTCCACCTGTGCTGCACAACATAGTGTATGGCCATTAGGATTGCGCAAATCTCCGATTGAAAGACAGACGCATATTTTCCTAATGAGAAGTGCAGTCGAATGTTTTCGCGCTCAAAGAAAACTCCAGCGCCGGATCCCTGCCCAGTCCTGGAGCCGTCTGTGAAAATACGAAGACATTCCATTCCAGGTTCAGTGTCTGGCCAAAGCCAGTCCTGACGCCATGGAAATGTGACTGTGAAATTACAGCGCAGTAGGATGGCAGGTGTCATTGCGTCAGAAGGCATATCCATGAGACTAGGGTCGTAGGATATTTCTCAAAAAGTACATGCCGTCAAGTAAAAACTAATCCGTCGCTTACCACCAAGGTGGTTAAAGAGTTTGTCTACCTCGGGGCAAACGTACATTTCACAAACGACGCCACAGTGGAGATCCGGCATAGAATCGCCCTTGGCTACGCTGCTACTTCGGATTGTCCAAACAGCTTGGGTCAAAAGTACTCACTCGAAGAACCAAAGTCATGCTTTGCAAAACGCTTATACTGCCAGTCTTGCTGTACGTAGCCGAATGCTGGAGGATAAGCAGAACAGTGGAGCTGATTTTGGGTTCTTTCGGAAGAAAAATGATGCGCTGGATATTTGGTCCTGTTTGTGATGAAGGTGAATGCAGGAAAAGACATAATCGCGAACTCTACGAGCTGCACAAAGATGTGGATGTAGTCCGGAAGGCAAAGATCCGTCGACTACACTGGCTCGGCCACATCGAGCGCATGAACACCAACGCCCCAGATAAGAGGGTCTTTGACTCCGAGCCTTCTGGTTCGAGAAGAAGAGGAAGACCGAACCTCCGGTATAAAGAATCGCGGGACCGTCAACGTCAAGCAACCATCCTCCAGATCCTCCATGGATCACTTGTCTGTTAAGTAAGTAAGAAAGTATGTTAACGATTTTGGATGTTGTTTTGGTTGTTGTGTTGTTAGAGTGTGTAAGAGTGCGTTCCATTAGGTATTTAGTCGCCTCTTTCAACCTGCACTCTGAGACGCGGATATTCTCTAACTCCTATCCCGCAGGGGAGGAGACGTACCTTATTTTTGAACAATTAATTCAGCGGTCGTCACCAACAGATTCAATACTGCTGCCTTAACTTCAACTTAGAAACGCTGCGTAACAGCGAAATGTTGACCATTCACTATTATAAGATTAGCAGAAGTGGTTTTTCCATATTCCCATCGTTGACGGCGGTTCATTCCAGTAAGTCTCTGTTCTACCTTTATTCCCTGGCATATAATTTTATCATTATTATTATAGCTGGCATTTGGAGGACCGGGCTCCATCGAACAGAGTGCGTTTTTAACACCGCGGTGAGATCATTTTACGCCGCGGTTAGATTATTTTGACGCGGTGTTTTTAACGCCGCGGTAAAGAACGTCAAACAGAGAACGGTTAAAAATAATTTTATTTTTTTTAATTTCATTAAAATGTCAAGCAGCACGGATAAAGAAATATTATTATTTGTCGCGCTACGTTCTCGAAAAAGAACAAGAATTTGGGTTCACTACATACATATGTATGTACATAAATAAAAAGAGAAATGAAGTCGGAGAATACCACCGGTTGTGCCGAGAACTACATACATACATAGAATCAGACCAGAAGCCACCAATGAGACGTATGTATGTACCACTTAAAATGGCCGCCGACGTTTGCCTACAAGCTCGGGCGAGCACGTGGGATCCTCAAGTGCTGTCATAATTTTGTAAACAATCACGCACATTGTTATAATTCCAAGAGTGTGTGTGTGGGAGTACACTGCGGCACAATGAAATGAGCTCACACGTATTCACGATTAGCGTGTGTTTGTAACGGGTTTTGTCGCTACGAACCTCAACTTCTTTCAAAATTTCAGGGTGTCACGGGGGAAGACGTACGAAAGACGCACGTCTCATTCTGGTTTCTGAATCAGACGAAGGCCGCTTCTTTTCGTATGTGCGTATGTCTCAAAATGCTGTCGAAGATCTTCATGAATTGCTTCGCCATAAAATCACCACCGTCAACACCGAATGATGAAGATAATCTGTAATTTCACATAACGCCGCGTTGAATTCAACGCGACATTAAAAACGCGCCCTGTGTGACATGGGCTATTTGTTTTAGTACATATAATACAACGCGACGTTAAAACGCGCTCTATCTGACGGAGCCTTAAAAGGGACCTATTGTTTCTTACCGATGTCGAAACGGGTTTGGCGGTACCCCGCTGGAAGAAACACCGCGAAAAACGATTTCGGTGACTTCGAATTTCTTGTTATGGAATTCCAAACTCGTGTCACCATCGCCAGAAGCCAACACACAAATCCCTGAACCACTATGCCATAATTTTATTCTTCAACATTCTCATATTCTCAGAGATCTGAATACGTATTCGGTAAAATCTCTAATGTTGACGACCACATGCGGTTGCAGCTCTTAATACATTATGTAAATAATGTTATTTATTTGTCTTGGCTTCATAGCGTGCATAAAAAAACATTCATTTCCTCCTTGACACCCTATTAAAAGCTTTTTACCAGGATCCACTTTCCAAAGCAGATATTCACATTCCAAGTGTTCCTTTCACTACGTACAACGTCAGTTCTCCTTCGTGTTTAAGAATGTCACATCTAGCACCTTGTTTCGCGGTTGTTTTATAAAAACATTTATCCAGAATGCCTTCGGAAACGGCTAAACCGCATTGAAAACTCAAAAACCTAATCGTCTTCTCCCAGTTTCCAATAATATAACTCGAAAGTGCTTACCAATTTTCAGGCGCGGATACAATCCCAGTGAAAAAACACAAATATCCATTTGCGTTGCATACCTCACGGCATCCGCCATTATGAACACTTTCTCGAAATAAAAAGCTCGGAAGCAAGATAACCATGTTACCAAGCAACCACCTTGCAATATAGTCCCGTCCCACTTCTTCCAATCACAAATGCACTATGTGGCGAAATGTATACAAATAACTCTGTTCCCCTCATTCGCGTGCAACCGTATCCACACGAACTGCGACAACATCATGAACGAGCACGACTCTATCCATTCCCGTAGCCGATGAAAGTTCATCTCTCATCCGCTCGGCTTTCGCGAGAATATACGCACTGCAATTCACCGTGTCCAACTGGTCTGACTTGTATACGGGACTCTGTTCCTTCTCTGTGTATATTTCTCCGAAGTTTTTTTTTCCATTTTTTTTTTATTGTTGTGCAACGCTATTTTCTCCCATAATTACGAAAAGCTAAGGAAAAGAAACATCGTCGATTCACAAATAAAGTGTTTGTGTTAAAAATAGATTTTTTGAACAATTGAAAAAAAAAGTGTGAAACCAAAAAAACAATAGAATTCCATCAAGTTGCTCTCCTCCATACTACTCGTGCGTGCATACGAAATTATAACATTCAAAGCTCCATTCATTGCCAACAAACTAACTGAAAAACAAAAAAAAAAATAACAAAGAACCTGTGTTGAGCATTGTCATAAACAAAACCAAGGTGAGTTGTGCAGTATATTCACAGCTCAGTTGCAGCATTTAAAACTTCCCCGCATTAATCCAATTTCTGTGGTCATCGACGGACACACGACTGGACGGTATTCGGGTGTGCATAGCCGAATTGTATTTTGCGTGGCTATTAAAATTCCAATCGCGCTTACTTTTTCTCATACATATATTCCCTTTGTCGGGGTGTTCTTTCCGTCACTAAGCAGCTGTGGCTTTCTGTCTTTACAATGTCAGCGGATATTTTACAGTTAATTCCTATTTTTTGTTCTCGGTTCCAATTGGGCAACAGGGTGTCCTGGTCATGATTCTTTAATTGTTGGTTCTAAAAACAAGGAGAGAAGCAGGAATTATTGTTGGAATCCAGGTGAATACGTCGTATTATGTGTGCATGGAGAATAAATAGGAATGCGCATCGGCTTCATGGCTTCTGTGTACTTGTGATTTGGCGAATTTTCAATTTTGCCTGTTTTCTTCTTTCTTCGATTCGCAATTTGCAAATCTTGAGAAAAGGTTAGGCACACGTAGGCGGGGGCAATGGAGGTGTATGTACGATTATATGCTCTGCGGAAACAAGAATCTATTTGAAATGGTTTGCTTTTCTCCTTTCTGCTTCATACTTGCGAAGATAGAGAAGGAATTACCAGTCGAGAGAGTCTTGGTGATTCTTTTTTTCTTCGTTTTTAGGTATTCCGTGCATGAGCTATAGCTTGCGAATATAAAAAAGAAAAACGCCTCGTTGATGTGTTGACCGCAAAAAAGCAAGGCTACTGCAAACTTTCCAAAACGATACCAGGTATCACAAGTGTTCGTGCAACCAATTATGGCTATACCCTATGAGGGGTGTGTGCTGTGGTTGGGTTGTTGCATTTCGCGCATGTTCACAAGGCAAAAGGGAAGCAATGTGTGGAACACGAATGTCATCTTATTGTAAACAAAAAAGTGACAACTGCTTTGCTATTGGCCTCCAATGAAAAGTGTTTAGAGTATTCGGAGTAAGCTGCACGAGAGTTTAATTTTTCTACTCTGAGGCAGTGTTCACGTAAGCAGATACTTGGCTCCTCCACAACATTCCAGTTCATTTCTTTAAGTCTGATTGCTACAGAAAATAATCGGATATTCAGCGTCCTAATAAGCCCTACAGATTATTCTCCACTACTCCCCTTTAAAGAAATATTTCCTCTTGTTCGTCAAAAGTTCATTACCATTGCAAGAAAATTAAGTGAACTGCCCTTTCCATGTATACATATGAACCCATACACATCCCATCCATACGTAAACAAACATTAATCATATGATAATTAAAACCGCACAGAACAACAATCATCATAAAAACACATTCGGTCCACATTCACCGAACTCGATAAATCAAATCAACTTTTTCCCACAGCTGTTCCTTTCAATCTGATGAGAGTCCAGCGAACTGCACACCACGTCACATGGTACCCTATGACTGCAAATGATTTCTACACGAATGAAAGCTACCGCATATCGGCTTCTCTCACTCTCCACGTCATGCAATAACTATTTCAATTGATGAATAATTCACATGTCACACCCTCCCAACACCTGATCGCAAACGCTTGTCGCCACACCGCCTCAACGGCCTTATCGACACCGCTGAGCTGAGGAATTAGAAATTCCTTCGGTCTGTATCAATAGGTCATTTTTATCGTCGTGTTTACATTTTTTTTCGTTCATTCTTCATTGGAATGGATGAGAATATTACACAACTACGAGTATGAGGAACAAGTATATAATTTTTTTTTCGTTCTCTCTAATTATAACCCACACACGTGTAGGCTTTGGATGCATCGGATCTTTCGAGCGCCCTGCATAAATAAATAAACACAATAATGGTGGATAGATGAAAGTGATTTGAACACTGAAAGTCAGGCCAATGAAATGGGTAGATAGACTGGCAAAGAGGAAAAGGAGGACTTAAAAGATGTAGAAAGTCTCGCTTCGATAGTAACTCAGGGGTTAGTGTCTGATTGGTCGGCACTTTCTATTGCAATCTCTTGGTTATGGCCTAGTTAGTACATTATTCGTCAACATGATGGTAGTAACCTGTCTGCAGGCACAATAGGAAAATTTTGAAAATTGTGGCAACCTATGCAAACAATTTCGATTTCTTATTATTCACCATGCCATGCAAAGACAAAGAAAACAAAAGCGATGAGCTAAGCTTGTAGTAAATTGCTCCGAAAAAGGAATATAAAATACATTTGCAAGCTCTGGAATCTTGCGAGGCCCCACGCAGACGCGCTCACTTTACTTTTGTGATAGTGGTAAAAGGCCATGGAGGAGGGAAGGTATTTTGCATTAATTACTTCATAACTTCAATGAACATGCTCTTTGCTTATGACCCAAAAATTCCACATTTCAATAGTCATCTATCGACAACAACGATAGCAGCACACATGCACGCTTAAGTCGGTGGTTCGATCCACAGCACTCGTTCCTGTTGTTGATTTCCGTGCCTGGTATTGAGACTTGAAATAATTATCAGAACACTGAGATCGCATTTAATTGAATGCAAGAGAGCAAGCTGCAGTGACTTAATTGTTCTGTCTTTTTTGTTGCTCTAGCTTGTGCCCCTATTACGATGGACTATATGTGGTAGAAGTATTTATAGGGATTGGACTGGAAAAGTACTTAATCTTATTTGTTTCCCTTCAGAAATGACTGGGGGAAAAGGAAAGGAGAATAACGAGTTGGAATTGCTCGCGTTTCCTACACTCAAGGTGATTCACCTGCGTCGTTGGTTGCTATGTGTGCATTAGTATTTTGCAAATTATTTGCGCGATATTGTTGGATAGTGCCGACAAGCAGCTCCATCGCATCCCATTATGTTGCTCTTGCTGCTACGACGAATGCTAACCTAGTTCTAGTATAAATCTATATTAACGCCGAAGACACTTGATAAAAAGTAAAATTATTTCATTTCTCCTTGTAATGCGATGGAAACTCACAATTCCTATCATATTGACAAGTTTCTGGGACGTGAATAAATAAGATCAAAACAGATTGTCGCTAGTTTCCGCTTTTAAGTAATCAAATTGAATTAACTCAAAAGGAGTAACATACTTGTCCCGTGACTACCTATTAACTGGTGCAACACATACGCTATTGCTATTGAATATCACGGAATACATATTAGTTACCCAACTAACCTACCTTACTTACAAGAAGCATTTTTATGACATAAGCTAGTGATACAGCTTATGATGCAGTTGGCAAGGAGGTTACTGCCATCAGTGAGATATGTATATTGTGACAATAAACCAATTATGCGAGGATATCTTAAACCTTTTAAATGAAGGCATAGAATTAACGACCTCAGGTGACACGACTTTTCGGACGAAGGTATACTTCCTAACACAGTAGTGTCCATGTAGGTCGTTGCCCAGTCATGTAACATGTTATATTGTTTCTTTTGAATTTTAAGATGTTTTTAGGGACTTTAATGGTTGTTTTCGATGGATTGCCTTTGAATTCTATTTTGGAGCAGATGTGGTTTTTTCCTAGAACTTAAAAATGAGTTAAATGCGGATTTAGAAGATTGAAACACATTGTATTAATCAGAGAAAGCATTTCTGGCTAAACGGTCAACAATTTCGTTGCCACTGATGCTTCTGTGTATAGGTAACCACCAACATTTTACTTTGTATTACATATTAGCTCTTACGGAAGACGTAAAAATACTTGGTGTAGTAAAAAAATTATTTAAACATGAAATTGAAGAATTTATTTAACATAGTTATCGTGGCCCGATTTAGGCTAAATATGCGTCGTTTTTATTATAAAGTTCTGCCATTTTGATGGTAATTGCATTATGACTCTCTCATAGAAGCCTTCGTCCCTATTGGTAAAAAAAGAAAGAAATAATCGTTTTTCATAAGCCTCTCTTTAGGCTGATTTTTCACCAGCGAAATCGCTATGCACGTTCGGCAAATGGTAATCACTGGGTGCAATGTCCAGACTATAAGTTGGATGCATAAGAACCTCATAACCGAGCTCCTGAAACTTCTGGCGAGTCACTGTCGATGTGTGGCTTGTCGTTGTTCTGTTGGAACTTCTCTGTTGGGCAAAGCCGCCCGCTTCTGGGCGATTTCTTCCTTCAGACTGTCCAATTTTTGGCAGTAGAGATCCAAATTAAGAATTTTGCAAAGCAAAACCTTCCTAGCTTGGCAACCATTTACCACGTTCGCTTGAAGTCGTAAATCATCCACCATCATCGCCACTATCCGCTTCAGAAATGGCTCGATTTTGTTGCAATTCAGCAGCGATTTACAGATGCAAATTCAATCCATAAGGTATTTTGTGCGCTAACTCATTTGGCAAATAAAGGTTTTGTTTGTATTCAGTTTTTCTGGCAGCTTACGGATTAGGCGGAAGAAAAACTGCGTGTCTTGAGGCAATCTAAAAATTGACGCATTTTTTTCGAATTCTTCGAAAAATCGGAAGTGCTGCTCTGATGATGATAGTCAGAAGGGTGTGTCTGGAGAATATGGCGGGTGGGGTAGTACTTCCCATTTAATTATGTATTTTCAAGTAGGTTTTCATCGATTTTACCACATGTGGCCGAGGGTTGTTATGTAGCAAAGTCACTTTGTCGTGTTTCTGTTCGTATAGCGACCGGTTTTACTTCAATGCTCGACTCAAAAGCATCAATTCCAGTCGATAGAGATCTCCGTGGTGGTTTCGTTTGGTTTGAAAAATTCATTAAAAAAACTACATCTTGCTGATTCCACCAAATGTAAAACAGAACCTTCGAACCATGGGTATTTGTCTTTGCTGACAATATTGATGCATCGCCGGACTTACCTCACCATCTTTTACGTTTATCGAACGTAGCAGTTCACATGTGAAAAAAAAAACCCGTTTGAAATCTCTTGGCTCCAACTTGTACGGCATCCAATGCCTCTGAATTATTCCTTATGCTTTCAAACGTTTCAAAAATGTTGCCTTATCTACTTGTAATGATTTTGGAAGATCAGCCAGCATCTGACATGAGCCTTCGTAATGTAATGCCTCAATAGTGACGCCAACGTCTGAGTTCAGCTCATGTTACAAGTTACAATTTTTATTTATATTTTTCAAGGATATGGTAAGGCATCCGATACCGTGCTTATTATTCCAAGCTCGGAATGTGGCCAAAGAATAAACATCTGACTCGATATCTGCAGTACACCGCGAAGAGTGGTGAACTGATGTATGTAATGTAATCAGTGGCTAGGTTAGGCTGCCGTTGGGCATGGCGGCGGTTTGCCGAGATATGAAAGTCTTTAAAAACGTTTAGTGATTATTAACCCATATATGCTCAGAACTTCTTTTTGGGAGGGAAACTTATCATTTTTGGTTATTGTGGTCTATTTCAATGTATAAACAACTAAATAAAGTCTATTTTAAGTTATTGTAACAAAGAAGTGTGTTTTTGGCATGGGTCGTAAGCGACCCCTTGGGCATTTATGGTTCCTATATGCGAGAATTGTATTAAGGAGAAAAACTGTATAGGAGAAAGATAAACAAGTGGAAGCAAATACATTTTTATTACAAATATTACATACTACATATTATTTTAGGAATGAAATTCGACAAAACACTTGTCATGAACATGCACATTGCATTTTCTGCATATTTTAGTGGCTTTATTTTTGCCAACTGCACATCGTCTGCGAATTTGACCTGTAATGATCGGAGGATCCGATGATGCTTTGCGAACGGAAGCAGAAATGGTTCTTGCCATATTTTGCACGGGTCCTGGGTGCGATCTTATTGTTCCGTGTTTTAGGAGTAAGGATCTGGCAATACTGCGACGGAACTCCAGAGTGTTAATGTTTGCCCCATGTGATTTGGCGACAAGAGCAAAGTTATTAATTGTCACGTCAATTAGCCAAAATAATATAGACATGTACCATTTGCCCCTTATACCAATGCGATATGCTCCTACATTGGCATCAAGTCGGTCTACTTATTATATTGATTGATTACATTTGGTTGATCAATATTTATTCTTGCTTTAGCCGCCACCGAATATCTTTTGGCCTTTTGTATAGGATGAACTCCATATTCATTTGACAACAATGTCACCACACTATTATCATTCCACCTAACAGCGCATAGATTGTCATTTGCGTCAAGCTTGAAATCATAAAAACCTCTTTGTTTGCAAATTTAACATCCAAAAGAGGGCAATTATCAACGCGATGTTGGCGAACTGTTTCAGTGACTTTTATATTTTGTTGACTCAAGTTGCTAACAAGCATTGGGGATGTAAAAAAGTTATCGCAAAAACTGAAAACTAATTATTTGTAAACGCTTTCTGTATGATCCCACTAAGCTTTGTAATAACGTGTTCACCTAACCCCATTGCATCTGTTCTTTCAGAGCGTCCGTGATACATATCTACTTGTAGACAGTATCCTAGGGGTGTGGCTGCAACCCAAGCTTTGAAGCCAAAGCGAATTAGCTTACCTCGAATATGTTGTTTACATCCATGTCTCCCATAATAAGGAAACATGGACTCATCAATGCTAATATTTTTTCCAATTGGAGCATATAACAGACATTTTTCATTCATTAGATTAAATATTGAACGAACCTTGGACATTTTATCATCCTGAGGTAGGTTTTCATTGTCTGCAACATGCAAATACCGTATATCTCCTCAAATCGATTGCGCCTCATCGACTTGGACACGAAGACGTTGTGTGAATCCTCGTTAACTTCCCAAAACATTCGACGTCTTGGAAGTGGCGCATATCCACTCAAGATGAGAATTCCATTAAAACAATATATTTCACTGGAAGTTATAGAGAAATTAGTATTGGTCTGGTTACATACGGCATATTTGACGCTATTGTTGACGATGAGCGTAATTATGTCTTCACCCATGAAAAGTTCGAAAAAGTCAAGCGGTTCGCTATCACTTGAAACTGTTATTACAGAGCGCGGCAGCGGATTTCGCCATTCATCCTTCATTGCTGGTAAATCTGAACTGATCCACTTCCGAGGCATTTTCTTTATTACGTGATGTTTGCTTGTAGATGGGATGACATTTAGTTCACAGGCTCTGACTCTTCATCGCAGTGCGAATTTACAATCAATTCAGCCGGAGCAAGTAACTGCGCCCTGTTGAACCTGTCGGCATCGGCATCTTCCTCATCACCTGAATCACCGTCGGATATTGTACCGTCTCCACGAACATTATTATCATTGATATTTATTATGGATGATATTTAATATTTTGTGGGTAAGCAGACCGCGGCGATACCTGAAAATTTCAGTATGTAGCCGCTCAAATGCTCATGGGGTCGACTTCGACCCATGCAACTTCCACCGTAAAATTCTCATGTAATAATAAATGCAATCCCTTTATATATGTACATAAGTATATATCAAGCTAATATTTTTGTGATGTATACATTTATTTTACGGCGAAAATATAAAAAAGAAAATACTTACATTTTAGAAACTCCAAATCAATAAACTTGCACTGCCACAGAATACTCACTTTTGAAAATGAATTTTTTGTAGTTGCTTACGCAACAAATTCATTGCCTACTGTTTCAAATCATGGCACACTCTTTTATATTGCGAATAAACATACATATTTAGAATCTCTTATCGTAATATTGTGTTTATGTGACAATTAGCAAAAAAAAGGTAAGTGGGTCGTTTGCGACCCACTGGGCATATATGGGTTAATAGTTTTCTTGTCTTCCTATTACGGCAGTTTACGACAAGAATATGAATGGCAATTTCAATCCCTAGGTTTTACCTTAACTGCTCGTTGTTCGCTTTTGTTAGTTTTTTTTTTTATTGACATTTCAATATGAGTCCAATAATCAATGTTCAGACGCTGGATTTCATCTGATAATTCAATGTTTGCACCATTTAGGGTGACTGGGCGATTTATCAATGCTATGCTGGTTAAATTGATAAACCCCCTCTTACTCTTGTCGCAGGCTTTTATTTCCAACTTACCTGTGACTGAGCACAAGGTCGTCGGCATATTCGCAGATGTAACTGAGCTGTAACATACTTAGGCGATGACAATTGACCACAGATGTGGTGAAAGGACTTGACTCAATGGGCTGGCTTTTGGTGCTGATAGTGTCATTGTGATCTCTCCGGATGTAGTTGTGGTAATACGGTTTTGGAGCAATGTCCTAACCCAAGGATCGACACTCCTATTATAGGGATGAAGGTCAAATCGAATCGAATCAAAGACAAGATCTGGTAAATTATTAAAACTCGTTAACGTATAGGTGGACGATCAAGCGGATTGAAGAAGAAATGACTGCAGAAGGCTAACGGGCGTCATTACGGGCCATTACACTTTTGCCAGGCATCTTTACGTGCTTGGCATCAGTGAGACGCTTACATGTGCTGCTTGTTGCGAGGAGGACGACACAGCGGAACACTTTCTCTGCGACTGTCCCGCCTTCGCTCGTGCACGGTGGCGCACCCTTGGGGCCGACGTGGTGGGTGCCGAATCTCTTAGCTCAACATCACTGAAGCCCCTCCTCACTTTTCTCCGGACAACGGGGAAAATACAATACAGACAAGGTGTCTGTCTGGTAGTACAATGGACCAGTACTTGTGTCTGAGTGCTCCAGCAGATAGTAGAAGCCTCCAACAAAAAAAAGCGGATTGTGGGTCAGGACCTATTATTAGTGCTTAGAGAATAAATTGGCATCTCGAAATGCATAACACCACAGTGCGTCCACAAACAGTAAGAAGGCTAATGGTCGATATGGGCACGCTTGGAAAAAAAATCACTGACGGAAATGTTTTATATTCGTAAATAAATACGTCAAAATATCTGCAGACTCCTATCGCAAGGTTCTGAGAGCCTCTTAAGAGTCTGGCGACATCGGAAAAATCCTCAGTATACCGACAAGACACTTAAATATAAAGGTAGAGGTTTATGGTATGGGGCTGTACCAACCAAGAGAAAGGAAGTGCTGAAATGCCAAAAATATTGGATGCTTCCAGAAAGGTAATGATCCAAAATGAGTCCCGTAATGTGCGTATATGGCTTTATTCAACGCTCTCCACATGTTGCAAAAGCCTCCGCAAAGCCTAAATCTCAATCCCATTGAGCACGCAAATATAGATTAAACTGCAACTTAAAGAAGCCTTACTACAATAGAATATGGTAGGCATAGTGTACACAAAAATTATTTTCTTCTGTGCAAAAACGTTTGAAAAAAGTTAATATCTAGAGGATAAAGGGAAATCCGAATTGTGGTTATGAAGGTAAATTTAAATAAAACAGATTTATATTTCGATGTGTTGTTTGGATCTTGCCTTCATGAATGAATCAATCTAGTCATAAATATCGATTTACAATCATCTGGTGGAGTATATGGCCAAAGATCCGGCCGGTATGCACAGTAAGGACTCATCAAAGGCTCGAATAAGACACAAACCACACAAACCACAGAAGATCTTGGTGCGGGTAATGAACATTTCACAAAAACCTATGTCTCGCATCATCATATTACAAAAACCACCCTGGGCGCCTGTTTACAGTCGTATTGAACCAAAAGAGTAAGCAAATATCAATAGCTCTCTTAAAGCAGTACGCTAAAATCGCTTACAGACAAATTCTGTCCACCGACGAGAAAATGTTTACCGTCGAAGAAACTTAATAAACTGAATGATCGAGTCTACACTCGGAGATCAAAAGAAGCTTCAGAATTTATTCAAAGGGTTGAAAGAGGCCATCAAGAAGTGAATGTAATGTTATGGTGGCGAGTGAGCTGCGATGGCGCAATCAACCTCCATTTTTGTCAAGATCTTGGCTAAAGTTTACCAAACCACGTAGGATGTCGTTAAGCCTCTAAACCAAGCAATGTTCGCAAAAAGCATTGGACATTCTAACGACATTCTGCTTCAGCCCACAATGAGAAAAACTCCAAGAGGGGTTGAGAAAAAGTACCCAACTCCATGATTGCCCAGCTGTTAGTGGCAAGTTGTGGTCTGGGGTGGAATCGGCTAAGGTGATAGGTGATACTCACTTTGGCGACAATCATTTGTGACTATCATCATCTTTTGGTATCGGGTAAGATTATCACAAAAAAGGAGCAACACTTGTTGTTTCGGAGTTGATGACAGATAAGACTACAAAAGTGTATACAAGTTTTTTTTTTTTTATTGGATGGTGCATGAATAAATACATTTTTGGGTGCTCTCACTCTCCCCTGGACGTATAATTGTCCGTGAGAGAAGCACGGTTGCTCCATATTCACTCCACATACTTGATACGTTTATCCTTGAGCTTTATTAACGGTCATAGTAAAGGATAAACGCACGGGAAATTGGAGATGTTTGAATTGAAATGGCATGTCTGTTGTTATTAATGGGATCCGCGGTATCAGTACAACTTCTCTTTTTGCTTTCCCGGTGAGAACTGTTGCTTCGATCAAATTGGGCATTAATTTTTTCACGGAAAGTCTCATTCAATTACAAAGTTTTGGTGAATTGAGATTTCGAAGAATTATAATCGATGAACCAAGTTTTAAATTCAAATGATGCGGTGGCATATCGGGTGGTTCCAAATAATTCAAAAATTCAATCGAATAATTTACCGCGTCTTATTTATTCGTAGCGGTATAAATGGATTTGTATGATACCAGGTCACTTGGCAATTTCTGTTGAATCTGAAAATTGATGTCATTAACATTTGCATTTTATGCTGCTAAAATTCCACGTTCGCTTAACCAAACATGATTTTTATAGTTTAAACAATATTTGGAAAAATGCTATCAATTAGTTCTTATTTGGTAACGTAATAAAGCCATTTAAATCACTTGCAATTTTGCCATCGCCAACCTGCAGCAGTTGTTTCGAAAACTCACGTGCTGATGCATTTTTTTGAAGACGCACACACATATTTATATCAAGCGATAACTTCTGTACATTTCCACAAAGAAACAAACTCAAGCTCGTGAATGTTAAACCGATTTCTCAAATTCTTCCTCAGAATTCCATCACTGTCTCATTGACCTCTTCATTTTTGCTTAAAAATAGCTCCAAGCACGAAAACATATTTTTTATTTTACAAAACACACAAAAAAAAACAAAATAAAGTCACATCCAACGCAAAAAACAAAAATGTGACTATCACCTTACACGATGGTTAGCTTAGGTTAGAGAAGGGGAATGTGATGGTTAGACATCACTTCCACTCGGAGGCCAAGAGGCCCATTGTGATTCCCTTCGTTTGTGTGGGTACACATAAAATTAACCTGTCCTATCACGTGGAGGCTGAAACCACCCCGTGCTCTTAATGAATTTTAGAAGATCCGATATATCTGCATTAGCCACGTCCGCAATCTCTGTAAAGAATCTTTGGCCTAGCGACACTAGGCGTCGATTCTGGAGAGCTGGGCAGTGGCAAAGCAGATGTTGGATCGTCTCAGTTTCTTCCTCATCGCCGCAGCTTCGGCAGAGATCGCTGGATCCCGAGTCCCATTTCCGGAGCATTGTTCCAATGGGACAGTGTCCTGTGATCATTTCGACGAGCATACGGATCGAGTTACGGTCCAGCGCCAGGAGCTTCTTTGTTTTTCCGACATTGAGCTCTTTTCCGACGATGATCTTGTCGTGTAGCTGTCGTTTCTTGTAAGCCAAGACGAGTTGGCCTCTTTGATGATTGTGTCGTTTATGATCCGGTATAATGCGCTGATCGGTGGTTGCAATAACGTGTCCGCTGAGCTGATGTCCATTTCAGAACCTTGCCTGGCCAGTTCGTCTGCTCTTTCGTTCCCTGCGATTGAGCTGTGGCCCGGGACCCAGCAGAGTTTAACTATGTGGTGTCTGATGGACTTCAGTGAGTCGCGACATTTCATGACAGCCTTTGATCTCGTTATACAGGATTCTATTGACTTCAGTCAATTCTTCTTCTACTTCAGTCAGACTGCAGCCTGGCTGTCTACGATGATAGTGATATCCGATAGTGGGATATCGGTTACCTGTAGGTGTTTGGCTGCTTTCTCTGTTGCTAGGATTTCTGCTTGAAAAACGCTGCACAGATCAGGGAGTCTGAATGATTCCTGTTTGTGGAGGGTATCAGAGAAGAACCCGGCCCCAGTGCCTGTGTCCATTTTCGAACCGTCGGTGAAGAGGGTGATCTCGTGGTCGTTGATCACAGCGTTTGATAGTCACTCTTCTCTGTCGGGGAAAAGGATTGGTATTCTGAGAGAGAAGTCATTTTGGGGGGAAATACAGTCGGTCGTAGCTGCGAGGCTACTAAAACCATGTTTCTTTCTCAGGTCGTCTATTATTCTGAGTATGGCCGCATGTCCATAGTTGGCTTGCTTCCACAGAGAGGACTCCCTTAGTCTGAGAGCGCTCTTTGCAGCGCAGCCTTTTATGAATAGATCCAGGGGGAGGAGATGAAGAATCATGTCCAACCCTGCTTGCGGCGTGCTTCTCATGGCTCCCGTTATACAAACAGCGGCTGACCTTTGTACTTTGTTGAGCATGTTCATATAGCTTTTTGTGCTGCTAGCAGTCCACCAGACTATGGCCCCATAAGTTAAAATGGGTCTGATGATTGCTGTGTACATCCAATGAATGATGTACGGTTGCAAGCCCCATCTTTTCCGAAGGTCTTTTTGCATGCATAAAAAGCATTCAATCCTTTTTTCATCCTTTCCTCCAGGTTCCTTTTCCAGGAGAGTTTTGAGTCAAGAATGATGCCTAGATATTTTGCTTCCGCTTTGAGTTTGAGTGGAACCTTACACGATACCGAAACCCAGAATTTGACTGTCACTTATCACAAATGACCTTAGCCGATTCCGCCCCTGTTTTCGAGGGAAAGGCCCACACTACTTCATAACCGAAATATTGAGTCTTTTGAAGCAAGCCCTTGTCCGCACTGTCGACAATTTCCGATGAATTAGGTCAATAAAGCGATTGATAATTGGCCAGTAAGCCTTAGGTCGTGTCTTAAGGCAAATGGCGGTTATTTCGAATGACGCCTTTCATAACGAGAATTGTAGCTAGAACTTGACAAATAATATTTTTAACTTTGTTTTTAAAAATATCAGCACATTTTCATTTTTCATTGTGGACTAATGTATGACTAGCTAGGGAACATCATTCTTGCACTATTCAGTTCATTTTCAATGACTTCGACTCATTTCGCTGCTGTGCAATAACTCGGACCCAGCTTGACGAATCGTCTTTAACCACTTGCGCTTCGATTTAACTTTCGGTAGCCGTGCCGCATTCTACAATATAACATGCCGTAAGGCGTTACATTGACACCGCACCGTATCTAGGAGAGCAGGACTTTAAGCAGTACCTTAGCGCGCTGGTAGCATCTTACATAAGGAATTTTACACGGATGTGAATGAATATTCACAAGATTTTGTCATACCGGTAACGATACGTGACGCCGGGCACTCTGGATCTGTAGTTCGAATAACGAACGATCTAATTGTTAGCCGACGTGACAAACGCGTTTTTTTTGTTTTTGCGACAAAGGCCTATGAACGTAGTATACACGTCGCTTTCGGTTTTGGAGTAAAAGCATCTCGACGTGCGTGGCTCGTTTTCGCGTGGTCAAAGAGTCGGGGATTTGCGACAAATCACATCACCTCGGTGGTCAGTTTACATCACCAAAACGCGAAATAACTTGTCCACCGTCTTGTTGACGGTTATTCATATCTCCAATTCGAGGCTAAACATATTCGGTTATCATTTGGCTATAGCGTGAGATTGATTCTTCAACACAATCACTAACGTCCGCCATGTTTTCTGCAGAGCATGAATTTCGATAATGGATTAGGGCCTTAAGAATTCAGCAACAGAGGCAGGCAGTCTCTTTGAACTTTTTTTTTTTTACAGTTTAGTCTGTTACTAACTCAGATGGACGATTATGTCAACCATAACCTGCTCGTAATGCATGATAAGTACTTACTACAGAATCACTCTTTTTTTAGGTCTCAGAATTTTAACAAGTTCAGCAATTGTTAAACAACCCATATTGTCAAATGGCAAAGCGTAAGCTTAACATATAGTCTCCGATGAATGTTTGGTTTGATGTACATACATATGTATGTATCTATATATAATGATTGAAACAGGGATGCAATATCCGAACCACGATTTGGATGCCCTGCCCTATATTTGAAGATCTCATCTTCTTCTTTTCCTTTTTCCGGCGTTGTTATGGTCAGAAGTGTAGGACCATAACCTTCCCACTTAACTGCATTCCTACTGGTCCGCTTGTGGGGTTCGCCGGTTTGACCTCAGAAAGTAGCGGCAGGCTTCCCGGTTTGGGATTACTTCATCGCTGAGGCCAATCAAATGCTGGTGTTTTTGCATTTGTTTTTCGGCCTGCCTTTTTTTTTTTGTGACACGGGCATGCTTCAGATTTTTTTGTTTGATCTTACTCTTACAACACCGGTGATCTCCAGTCGTGTCATCCCACTGATTTGCATGTACACTTGTGGGGCAGTTTAATGGTGGTATATGTGTCCCTAGGCTCACCTTGGTGTTTTCTAAATTGCCTAGATGTGATTTTTGTTTACCTTTGTTTTAGTCGCCTTTTACGACAAGCGAGAGGTATCGCTGCAGGGATATTCTTAACCCGTCCCTGCACGGAATATATTTGAAGATCTCATGTTTAATGTTTCAACTACAGATCCTCTCTTTTTAAAAATTCGTCGCTGTACCTTTTGTTGATCATTTTGTTTATGATCACCCCTAATTCGAGTGCATATTCCAATTAATTGCATTTTCTGGGTTGAGACAACATACTACAGTAGTTGTTTAAGAGGTACTTAACTTTTCCAAGCCACTGATACTATGCACATATATATATGTACGTAAAGTAGAACTTATGTTTAAATACATATTACATATTTATTTTTCAATATTTAAATCATACATGCATACAAAATAATACATACATATGTATACAAAACACTAGGTTTCATTCGAAATAATCGGTAACCTTTTTCTGATAAAGACTCTTATCGAAATACGATTTTACGATGTTCGATCGTAGCTCGAGAAGCTGTGGGATATACTCGTACACTGAAAATCTAATTTTAGATTCAGGGCTGAACCAGGTCTTGTTCACGCTTTTACAATAAACCAAAGCCAAGTGTTTACTCCACTACAAATGAATTCATAGTCCATATAAAGCTCTTGCTTATTTCGCTAATCGCATTTCCTGGAGTGAGACATCATACTGCTGCAGTTTTATGCCCATGCGACATCTAAGATCTAATTTCAACTTACTAATCGATTTTTGCTTTAATAGATGAAGACAGCAAACCAGAACCCAAGCAAATATTACATTGCCTTTGGCTTAACATCCAAAAGAAAAGGAAGAATTGTTTCAGCCAGAGCCAGGAAGTGGTGTATATGGTCAGATTCGAAAAGAAAACAAATAAAACATTCGCAGCACGAAATATAATTAATCTCACTATGTATAGTGCTTGCCTTGCAAATACTCTATTCTCTATTCCCTCTCCCACATTGTTCTCTTTTCCAAACAATCTTGCGACCGCACCACCGCCGCACAGCTTATCAAATATGCAAACACGTTGTGAGGTTTATCAGTAAACTTTCTGTCACTGCTTCGTGCGACTCGTTTCAACAACGGCCTGCACAGCTATTCTGCGATCTATGACTCATTGTCATGTCTTTTGATTTTCTCTCTTCGAACGGTGTCAGTGATTTCTCTCGACCACTTCTGCTATTGTGGCAATTGATTACGGCTTAGAGCAGGCAGTGTGTGTGTGATGTAAAGCACAAGAGCACATGAATGAATGCCCAGCCTTGACCTACAAACGACAAGTGTTTGATTGCGGTTCTCAACTCATTGATCTTATGTACGTTCGTCTTCAACCGAGTGTACATTAGGCGAACAAATATACACAGTAGCACAGGTGGTGCATGTTTGCAGTGACAAGTGATCAGTAGTGTAACTTAATCGACACGTTTTCCTTTCATTTCATTCCAGCCACGACAAGTCAAGCTGCTATCTTGTAATTCGATCGTGATATTTAAACCACGTTTAAGTGTAATCATATATCATAGCAATCGCCATAAGTGAATTCCAGGAAAATTCCGATTTGCACGTTAAGCACATAGACAGAAATAATAAAATCAGAAACATTGCAGAACGATAATTATCGACGTCGGGAACCCGCACGCAATGTCAATGTCGAAATCACCCGACACAGCACAGCAGATTAAGTATATTACTTCGGTTTTCCGTGCGCTTATTACATCCCGTAAACAACCATGTACCTTACGCGAAATTCTACAAGAGTATCCCGAGGTGGAGAGTAAACCGATCAACTATACGAAATTTGGATACAAATCAGTTGAAGAACTACTCCGCGAGAGTGGAGATTTCGTGCTCACGAAACTTGGAGGAGAAGTAGGTTTTTGTTTCTTTTTTCTTTTATTTATTTTTATCCAGAATCTAAAAATAGTCGTGTTCCGTTCCAGACATGCATTGCGGCCAAGTACAACAAGAACTCGTCGCATATAACGTTGATGGTGCGCGGACAAAAGAACAGCAGCAACAAATCGAATAAAACTAATAAAAAGGCACAAGTGCGACAACCCCGACGTCCGGCCGATCAAAGCTGGAATAAGAGTTCCTACTCATCGAATGTATACCAAAAACTACCACAATCACTGAATCGATTCATTGTCTCGCAGAGGTCTATGAACGCGGGCGATAACAATAACAATTCGAATCAGGCTAGCAATAGAAACGCACAGTATCAGAAACAGACGGGCATCGCATCTAATTCTCGTCCGCAACAGCAGCAGCAACAGCAAAGAGGGGGCGATCTGCGTGACAAGCTGAACTCGAAGAAAGAGAACAAGATGTTGTCGAATGGCAAACAGCAACAACAGCCGGGACAGGATCTACGAGATAAATTGAACATGAAGCAGCAACAGCAGCATCAATACCAACAGCAGCAACAACAGCAGCAAAATAAAAATAAAAATGGACCTCGGGCAATTCTAGGCCAAAACAACAACACCAATGGTATTGTATCGCAGCAGCAACAACAACAGGCCAATACATGTGGTCACTTGCAAAATAGCAATGCCATATCAATAGCCTCAACTCTAATTCTGGCCCAAAGACAGCAACAACTACAGCAGGTATCTCGGCAATCACAGCAGGCACAACAGCCGTATCAGCAGCAAGTCCAGCGCATGCAGCAGCAGCAGCAACCGCAACAACAACTTTTGCAGAAGAGACAACAACAACCACCGCTGCCACAACAAAAGTCTCAACAACAAATCGCTGCGCTTAATCAAGCCATGAGCAATGCAAGCAAACAGCAACCACCTCAACCGCAGCAATTCACAGTAATCGGAGGAAAGAATTCTGTGCAAGATAGACTGAAAATAAAGATAAGCAACACGAATAATAATAATAATAATGTTGGCGGTGGCGGTAGTACGGGAGTAACGCCTGAAACATCGCCATCATTATCGTCAGGCGGCTCGGATACCCAATCGCCCAGTCCGTTTGCCGAACGTAATCATGTGATAAAAAATGCAACTCAAGAGACTCAAGTAAGTACGATTCTGTTATATCAAACCCCTTATCTAGCTGAAACCTAATACGATTCTACTCTTTCGAGTCTTTTCGCTGAATATGGCATTTCTTGCCCCATCGCCAGCTTCTTATAACCGTCATTTATCATTTTCAGAAAATTATTCCGCCAAAAGTTTTCCAATTCAACCCGAAACTCGACCCAATCACATCGCTCTCACAATATTGTGTGGTTCGTCGGTGTCTGCAGCCAGAGTATAGTTTCTTCAGATCAAAGTTCACTAAGCTCTATCAGTGCCGTGTGCTAGTCAACGAAAGTATTTACTCAACCTACCCGAATGAGTATCCGAACGAGCAGATAGCTAAATTCTCATGCGCTGCAATGGCCATCGAAGAGATTAAAGTCCAAGAGTATCGACGCCATTTACCAATTTGCCCAGATTCCGATCTCGAGCTTCAAACCAAACTCTATCAGGAACTAAAGAATCATCCACACGGAATCTTTGCCAAGAATTTCCCCGAATGGTTCGAGAGCACATTCGAACAATTGTTGCCCGATCATTGGTGGTCGCTGATCGAAGGCTCAAAGCAGTTTACCACTGAAACGACAGCTGGCGATAATGTGATTGTCTTTGCTACCGATGATCTTGAGAATGGAGATATTCTCGAGACTGAACAGGAGACTATAACGCTCGAAACCATCTCACTTCCGTGGACAAGCAAGTACTGGAATTTGTATATAACACATTGCGTGTCGACGGTAGAGATATGGGCACGACTGTTTGGAAAAGAGTATAGCGATCAGTTCGATAACTTGATGAACGATATTGATGTGCATATGCTAACGCAAAAGGCACGTCCGATTTCTGTTGCCTGCAAACAGATCTACTTGGTATGTATATCGGAATGTTGGCATCGTGTGCGCCTCGATGAGGTCGATAAGCAGAATGGCATAGGACTGTGTTTCTTTATCGATTTTGGCGACGAAGATTGGGTACCTGTAAGTCAGTTGTATATATGTGAAAAGGAGTTCCTGAAACTGGCTCCGCAGGCGGTTTCGTTCAGTTTGTTTGGTTTGGAAGACTTTGCCGGTAATCCGAATGCAAAGAGGCACTTGGACACGGTGCTGAATAGCAAAAGTGTGGTTGGTGAGATCCTCACTAAAGAGGATGTCTACCAATCGGGCAATTCGGATGGAAATACGGTGAGCATACAAGTGGTATTATATGACACATCATCGCAGGAAGATGTCTACTTGAATCCGTTCATTCTGAATCAAATCTGCGATGATACTCCCCCGCCGGAGATTAAGCGAACTGGCCTGACGAATGTCACGATCACTCACATAACCGACTATGGAGATGTCTATCTTCAAGTGCGTAATTCCGAGTTGCGATATGTTCAGGTTGGTATTGGATTTCACTTATCTTTAATTTGTATAATAATTGAAAAAAAACTCTTCTTTCGTTCTTTAGAAATTAATTCAGCAACTAATCGAATCGAAATTCAAACAAGAACATCATAAGGTAACGCGCGCTGATATTCAGCGTTCAAGTTTGTTCTTAATATGTGATAACGCTACCAATCAATGGTATCGCGGCGTGTTGGCTCACAACAATCAAAAGCCGGATGACGAAGAATTCGATGTGTTCTACGTCGATCATGGAATAACCAAGAAGACGCACATTTCAAACATGTTCCGTTTGGAGTCGCTCAGCACTGCATTGAGTAAATTTCCGCGACAGGGAATCAAAGCGAAGTTGGACAACATTCCACCTGTTACACCAGGAATAGTTGCACGCATGCGAGGACTTCTTCCGGCTGACTCTAGAGCCTTGGTAAGTGATACCATACTCGCTCACACTCCTTGTATATGGTTTTGAAGCTATTTGGTCCTTATTCAAGGTCAAAATCGGTACGCCGAGTGCCGTGCCAATGATTGTTGTCTACAAACGTTTTGAGGGCAGCGAAGCACTATGCAACGTTAACGAAGTGATTCGTATCGAACAGGAACTGGAGAGGTGAGCAATTCATATTTCTCGCCAGTTTTCCGGATTTGACTCTTTTTTCTAGTTCATCTTCTGATCTTTTGGATGAGAATATACCAACATCTCCGGGTGACGGCAAAAGCAGCAGTGGTGGTAGCAATGGCCTACCATCACCTGGTGCATCGTCGAAGAACAGTTCATCGGCTGATTTGCATCAATCGTTCCGAAATCTAACGACGAAAACTATATCTGTGCCAAATACTCCACAAAAGAGTAGTGGTTATATGATGAAATTGAAAAATTACGATCAAGTGCCAAACGTTGAAGAATATTTCGACGTACGTATTACTATGTCGGCTAATCCATGCAACTTTATGGTGAGAACAAGATACACTTCGGGGCAGTGAATCAGGAGTACATTATTTTCAGGTTCAGCCATATAAGGATTTTCCGGAGCTAAAGAAAATGATGAATGATCTGCAGGAGTATTGTGAGAATAACGATGAGTATATACCCACGGACATGGTGGAGATTGGACAAGCATACGCAGGCAAGAATAAAGATGGCTTCTTTCACAGGTAATTCATATATGTATGTTAATTCTCAATTCTCTTATGCCCTGTTGTGCTTCCTTTCAGAGTCGTTGTTGTAAATATATACCAAGAAATGATTCACGTGAGCTTCTGTGACTTCGGAGATGTTGACATACTTCGCAGCGATGAGCTTAAGACCCTCCCGACCAAATTCCGTCATCTCCCCAAGCAGGCTATTCAAGCCAAACTCTATGGTAAGTCCTTCCGCGGCACCAAATAAATTCCGTACTTTAGCTTCCTTCTTCGCATAGGCATTGTGCCGCGTAACGTCGACTGGGCCATGGAAGATTGCCTACGCTTCCGAGAGCTAACAGTCGGCCAGAAATTTGTCTCTGTTATCAAAAAGATAACCGATGGTGACAAAATCTGCCCGGATACCCGAATTCTCGAATTGGATCTAATCGACGTACAGACCGATGACGATATCTACATTCGGGACATTTTACTCAAGGAGGGACGTGCCATTGAAGCTGATGGCGAATAACTGCAAAGCAAAAGAGGAAGAACATCTACCACGAATTATCAAATAAGATCTTAAACTACTTATTGTATTGTTTGGAAAGAAAAAGAGTCAGCAACGTTGCGCCCGTCTGCACGTCATGTTGATCGATCACAGTCAGCCGGTGGCGTGCAGCTACTCTGTATTTGCGGCTGGCTCGTAGCGACACATCTCGTTTCGTTTAAAGGTCCATGCTATTTATTCGACCTTCTCAATCATTAAAGATTACTATGTTTATGGATTTTTTGTTAAAACTAATTTATCTGAATCCTTTTTATTTTTATTTTTTAATCGATTAACGCATCGCATCGCGTATTCGAAACAGAAATATCTCAGCAAGAAAAATATATTTTTCTATTCCTAGGCTTAGTGAACGCTATACGCCCTCTTGGTATGGTATTGAATTAGGCTTACGTGTTTGTTTGTTCGAAAACTTACTCGCTAAATGCGAAATGAATTTTAATTTAATTTGTTTTGTTTTTTACTCAAAAAACCAAGAAGATAGAAAGAAAACATTCCGCTTTGAGAAAACTTAGAAACGAGACAGCAGTCCGGTCGAAGAGGGATCAAGTTCGGTTATTTATTGATTAATTTATTATTTTTCACTTAAATTTTTTTTTATTATTTTAATTTTGTTATTTTGAAATGGAAACGAAGAAGGAAAATATGGAAAAAAACGATATTATCAGTTAGCTTTCATAATTCAAATGTTGTTCAGTAGAACTTCACACGATTGAAATTGAAATAGACGCTGAAGTGGCGATATGTGTATTTCTTAGCTTACTACTATCTATATATACACACGTACAGATATTTATTTGTTAAAAGCAAGAGAAATAAAATGTGAAATGGAATAAAAACGAAAACAAAAAAATTATTGTTGAATCCAACTGGGTGTTCTTCTTTTCTGTTGTATAGATCCAGGACTTGTTTGGTTCCGTATCACTCTTAACGCCTTAAGTGGCTTTTTGGTAATTATCAATTATTGAATTCGCTTTTTATGTTAGATGCTTATGTTAGCAACTATAGAACTCAGACATAGCTACACTACCCTGATTATACCAGGCAGATTGCCAGTTTTGTCAGATATCTATTAATTTATGCCAGTCCCACGGTGCGCCGCAACCTGTTAGCTACTAATGGTGCCTCCTGCAATAAATTTATAGGAATTAAAAGAAAACCATGTGTTTCCTCCAGACAAGCGCTCATAAGCGTGTACGCTTCGTCACCCTGCATCTAGGACAGTTCCATCTTAGATCGTGTACCTGATCAGCCAAATTTTCGTCGGGAAATCTTAACAAAGATATGGGGGGACGTAGAGCAGGTTCACTTCTTCAACAACCCCCATTGTGAGCAGTCGCTGTGATATTTCGCTCCCAACATTAATTGTTTCTCGCCCATTTTTTTTTTATTATTACGCATAATTCTTTCTCGCCACTTCCCATTTCTGTAGCCAGTGCATTATTTACTGACCCACTTCAAAATCCGAACGCGAGTGACTCTCTGCCCCTTTTTTAACCCCGACGCAAAAAGAGGGGTGTTATGTGTTTGGCGTGTGCGTTTGTCTGTGTGTCTGTCTGTGGCATCTTAGCTCCTGAACGAATGGACCGATTTTGATGATCTTTTTTTTTGTTTGAAAGCTACTGTAATCGAGATATTCCATTTTTATATTATAGTAATTCTTAGCTAGCTATTGCTTGTGCAGGGACGGGTTAAGAATATCCCTGCAGCGATACCTATCGCTTGTCGTAAAAGGCGACTAAACAAAGGTAAACAAAACTCACATCTAGGCAATTTAGAAAACACCAAGGTGAGCCTAGGGACACATATACCACCATTAAACTGCCCCACAAGTGTGCATGCAAATCAGTGGGTTGACACGACTGGAGATCACCGGTGTTGTAAGAGTAAGATCTATCAAAAAAAAAAAAAAAAAAAATCTGGAGCATGCCCGTGTCAAAAAGGAAGGGAAGAAAGAAAACCGTCAAACCGTAGCATTATGGAAAAGAACGCTAAAAGGAAAAGCACTACCCCGCCAGGCACTACTAATGGTCGTGATCCTGGGACGAGCAGCAATGCTCGGGTCAGAGCTATAGGATTTCCGGGGGATAGCAAAGTAATGCAACGGCGTAAGCCACATTTAAGAGTCGCGAGTTGGAACGTTGGAAGCATGAGTGGGCGCAGCTATGAGCTTGAAGAAATGATGGTTAGAAGGCGAGTAGACATCCTGTGCGTACAAGAGACGAAATGGCGAAACACCGGTAATCGGGCACGTTTCTTGGACGTTAAAACAAAAGCCTACAAGATGTTTTACTATGGATTGGAACAAGGAAAAAACGGAATCGCCATCATCCTTGCGGCAGAGTTACTTGGCAACGTCTTAACCATTTCAAAGTCCAGTGACCGTTTGATGGCTCTCAAATTGGTGATGCATGGTGAGGTGTGGAACATCGTAAGCGCATATGCCCCTCAAGTAGGATGCGAACAAAAAGAAAAAGATACATTCTGGCTAGATTTCCACAACCTTGTCAAAATCATCCCAAAGGAAGAGCTTTTGTTTGTTGGGGGAGATGTAAACAGACATGTCGGGAAGACAAGCGAAGACTATGAAGGCTACCACGGAGGGCTGGGATACGGCACCAGGAACTCTTCAGGTGAAGATATCCTAAACATGTGCAAGTCGTACGGTCTTATAGTGCTAAATACCATGTTCGTCAAACAAAGCCGGCACCTGATCACTTATAGCAGCGGCGGAAATGAAACTCAAATAGACTATCATTTGGTATCCAGTTTCATGAAGCCACAAACTAAAGATTGCAAAGTGATCCTGGGAGACGCGATCGCCCCTCAACACCGTCTCCTCCTGACTGAATTTTTTATGGATGCGAGAAAGAAGTCAAAGCAGCAAACGAAGGTGTCTGAGAGAATCAAGTGGTATAAGCTGGATAAAGGAAAAGGCGAAGCTTTTATTACCATCATGGAAAACTACCTCTCTTCCATTATCGATGAGGTCGGTAATGAGGAGTGCAGAGCACAAGACATGTGGGATTCCCTACAACAATCTGGCCTGGAGAAACCCAAATCACTGCTCGGAACATCTAAAGGCCCCGGCCAACACGCAAAAGAAACCTGGTGGTGGACAGACGAAGCCAAAGCAGTGATACACGAAAAGAAAATGGCTTTCCAAGCTTGGTCAAAGTGCTCTTCTACTAATAGAGAGGAAAAAGCTCGCCGTGAAAAGGTATATAGATGTTGCAAAGGTATCGCGAAGAAAAAATGCGCCGAATTCAAAGCGAAAAGCATGGAAGGCCTCTATCAGGAGTTGGAAGAAATATCGTCTTCCGCGTCTGACAGGAACCAGGCTACCCAGGAGCTTCGACAAAACAATTTGAACAAAGGAGCAAATATCTTTAAGATAGCCGCCCAGAGAAGAAGAAATGCTCAGGAGATTCGTTTCCCAAAGTTTATTAACAATGCTGAAGGCCAACTCCTTGTGGAAGACGAAAAAATTCTCCACAGATGGCGACAGTATTGCGAGGAACTTCTGAACGAACAGTTTCCCCGAGTGTACTTTCCAAGAGCCGCCCATCATGCCGAAATATCCGACATCACAGTCGAAGAAGTTCGGTACGCGGTTAAAAACTCCAAGAAAAGAAAAGCTGTTGGGCCGGACGGGATACCCTCTGAGTTCTGGAAAAAGATGGGAGACATCGGGTCTAGATGGCTCATGGTTCTTATCTCCAAACTTATGAGAGGCGACACTATGCCTAATCAATGGAGGGAAAGCTATCTTCTTCCATTGCACAAAGGAAAGGGTGATACGCGAAATTGTGATAACTACCGTTCTGTCAAGCTGATGTCGCACACCATGAAGATCGTTGAACGGGTATTAGATAGCCGACTGCGAAAAATAATACGACTATCTGATGACCAGTGCGGGTTTGTCTCGGGTAAATCAACAACAGATGCAATCCAAAGTATAAGGATCATGATGGAAAAGCATCGTGATTCTTCAAAGGACTTGCATATGGTGTTGGTTAATTTCGAGAAGGTCTTTGACCGGCAACCAAGAGATCTTTTATGGGTAGCGCTAAGACAAAAAGGAGTTCCAGAAACCTACGTGCGAGTGATTATGGACATGTACGAGAGAGCAACGACAAGAGTAAGATGCACCGCAGGAGTCACCGAAGAGTTCGCAATTTCAACACGCAAAAAAGGCAGGCCGAAAAACAATTGGTGCAAACAAATGCAAAAACACCAGCATTTGATTGGCCTCAGCGATGAAGTAATCCCAAACCGGGAAGCCTGCCGCTACTTTCTGAGGTCAAACCGGCGGACCCCACAAGCGGACCAGTAGGAATGCAGTTAAGTGGGAAGGTTATGGTCCTACACTTCTGACCATAACGACGCCGGGATAAAAAGGAAAAGAAGAAGTAATTCTTAGCTATAATTTATGAAGATCTGTTCAGGCGTTTCAAGGTTATTATCATTTTTAGTTAGCTGTGGTAGGGATCTTAGTAGAGTTGGGTAGTTCAGGACATGTATGGAACTATGTCCTCAGTCGGAAACATTTCCGATCGTTCCTCAAACTGAACGAGAACATGTCCATAGTTCCATTCAACCTAGAAATTAATCAATAGCGGCGTTCATATTATACAACCCAGCCGAACGTCCGAACGACGCGGTCGTACGACTATGTTGTAGAACAACGTAATCACTGACAAAACGAAAAGAAGGATAAATGCAATCGAACATGTCTTATACTACGTAGTAGACAACCAAAAACAAAATGTGAATAAATATCGTATACATTGATGTAGCGATAAGCTCAAACAGTTTATGCACACTCACACACTGGAACTGGAATAGCAGAAGAGTGATCAAACAATAATGTCCGCAAACATACTCGTACAGGCAATTCGTTCCGTGTTTCGTGAACGAATTAGGTATGAAGGATCGGATATGGATCTCTATTATCATACCATAGTTCCGATAGTTCTGAGAAAGGAAACGTTCCATGTTCATTCCGAGGTTGGAACTATTTTGCGCAACTCTAGATCTTAGACACAATGGGTAGTTACATTACTTTTAAACATATCTGGGACCTAACATTTGAAACAATCATGTATGCTGGTATTATTGAGCTCTATTGGTACTCTGGTGCTGGAACTCGAAGGTAGAAGACAATTGCCTATTAGTAAACCTGTTAAGTATGGGCTCATTACATTCGTCTTAACTAATTCTACTTATTGTTAAGGTGCTGTACTTGCTTCAAAAACAATGAGTTTATTCCGGAATCGCGATATTAATAACAAAAATAGCTTTATTATAAAAAAATAGTCACAGTTCCGTCATAGATTACATTTTTGACACACATGTGTAATAGTGTTGGGTTACTCATACAAGATGCACTACAAAACAAACGTCCCATACATCACTACAAAAATGTCGCAATACAAAAAAATTATTTGTCCCACTTCAATTCTTGTCATAGTCAGAAGTACCTCACATCCTCATGTCCCATACACCAGTACAAAAATATCCCAACACCTCAAAAAATAATATTTTTCCCACTTCAATTCTTGTCATAGTCAAGGCAATTCTACTCATGTCCCATACACCAGTACAAAAATATCCCAACACCTCAAAAAAATCATTTTTACCACTTCAATTCTTGTCATAGTCAGAGCACCTCACATCGTCATGTCCCATACACCAGTACAAAAATATCCCAACACCTCAAATTTGTACCACTTCAATTCTTGTCATAGTCAGAGGCACCTCACGACTTTTGCATTCGTACATATTGCAAGCTATCAATGGGACATGTGACAAGATGTAAAGGGTGTATTTTATAGAGGTATAGAACTTTGAAATGGAATAAAACAAAGATGATTTTTTTAAATTGACATGAAATTGACTTTATTCGAAAGATAATCTTCTGACATTATAATTTAAATATAATTTCTGGCATACGACTGCCCAAAACAAGATTGCCGTTGATCCCAATTTTCATAAGCGAATTTTGTTTAGCGATGAAGCTCACTTTTGATTGAATGGATACGTCAATAAACAAAACTGCCATATTTGGAGTGATGATAATCCTCAAGTGTATGTTGAGGCACCGTTACATCCACAAAAACTGACTTTTTGGTGTGCTTTATGGGCTGGTCCGTACTTCTTTATAAATGATGCTGGCCAGAACGTTACAGTCAATGGTGACCGCTATAGAGCGATGATTACTGAGTTCTCCGTTCATCAATTGAACAACCATGATGTGCAGGAGCTGAGGTTTCAACAAGACGGGCGCAACATGTCACACAGCTCGTGCCACAATTGATTTATTGAAGGAAACGTTTGGTAACCGCATAATTTCACGTTACGGACCCGTGAATTGGCCTCCAAGATCCTGCGATTTAACGCCGCTTGACTTTTTTCTCTGAGGATATGTGAAGTCGCTAGTCTACGCCGATAAATCCGAAACGATTGACCACTTGGAGGACAACATTCGCCGCGTTATTGCCGATATACGGCCACAAATGTTGGAAAAAATCATTCTGGACCTCCAGATTAGACTACGTTGGAACCAGCCGTGGCGCTCATATACCAGAAATTATATTTAAATTATAATGGTAGAAGATTATCTTTCGAATAAAGTCAATTTCATGTCAATTTAAAAAAATCATCTTTGTTTTATTCCATTTCAAAGTTCTATACCTCTATAAGAAACATCCTTTACCTCAAATGAGGTGGGACAATGTACCACTTCACTCCCCCAAATGAGTACCTCATACAAACTCAATAAAAATGCGTGTCCTACCCAACACTAATGTGTAATATAACGGGAATAAGTCATGCTGAATATGGTAAATTATACAGTCAGTCACAAAAGTAAGTAGACACCGTCTATTGAATCGCAAATTCGATGAAAAAACTCAAAAAAACTTATTAAAGTTAAATCTATTTCACATTTTTATTTAGCCTATATTAGTGTTATTCATTAAAAAGAAAAAATATAGTAATAACATAAAAACGGAAAAAGATAATCAAAACGAAACAGAATTCATGCCAAATTCATCTCACAAAAGTAAGTAGACACTAACAAAAAATCACTTTTGGAACTGTTATTATTTTTTAAATTTCTGTCCTAATATTTTGTAGGATATCCTTTTGCCTTTATTACCGATCTCATTCGTGATGGCATCGAGCTGACAAGCTTAAGGGTGACCTGTTGATCAATTTTTGCCCACTCTTCTTGAATTACCCTTTTCAAGTCCTCCTTTGTCTTAATATCGCGTTTTCGTATTTGACGTTCCTAATGCTCCCATAGGTGTTCAATGGAATTCATATCAGGCGATTGAGGAGGGGTTTTGAGCTGATTTCGGCAATTATACAACAGCCACTCTATGACGAGGCGTGACGTATGCTTAGGGTCATTATCTATCCAAACTTTACCACGTCCGTCTGACCCGTGGATATTAAATTTGCTTTCATCCGTAAAAATAACTCGATTCCAGAAAGCCGAGTCACATTTTTCATGCTGTTTTGCAAAATTTAACCGTTTTTGCTGATTAACCTTGTTTACAAAGGGCTTCTTTCTTATAGATCGACCATGATATCCGGCTTTATAGAGCACCCGACGAATGGTTTGGGGATTGCATGTTTTCCCAAAATCATTTTCTACCTCCGATTGTAGTTTAGGAGCACTTAATTTGGGGTTTTGTTTTATTCTTCTGACTATGATTCGATGTTCTTGATTCGTCAGCTTAGGTGGCCGGCCATTTCTGGGCCTGTTGCTCGTGCTTCCTTCAATTTTAAATTTTTTAATTATTGTGTGGACTGTTGAATGACTTTTGTCGACAATCTTCGCTATTTCCCGAACAGATTTTTTTTCTTGGAAGTATTTTACTATCAAGTCCTTAATATCTTGCGAAAGCTCCTTTCCTTGTGGTGCCATTTTGAAAAATTTCGCCTTGCTCAACTGAAGGATAATTTGAAACACAAAATATCAAAAATAAACTAGAGAAAATAAAAACATCAAACTGTTCTCCTTACATGTTCTCCACTCCGAGTTTTTGCACAGAATGCCAATAGTGTCTACTTACTTTTGTGATGTCAATTTACGCCTTTACGGAAAAACTACCGTTAACTACTCACACATAAAAAAGTAAATTCCCTTTTTTTTCATTTAAAATGTGTGTATGCATGTTTTCCAAGAAGTAGCATATATTATATGTACATTGTGGAAGATGTGTTTTTTTTCATATGTTAACCTTGAGGTAACGGGTGTCTACTTACTTTTGTGATTAACTGTATGTATATGGGTTTGTATGCGGTAGAGTCTTACGAAAAATTTAATTCAAGTAGTTACTCGTACCTATCGGAATTAGGGCGAGTAATTTAAAAAGAATGAAATAAAAATAAAATTAAAAATTTTAATTTTAAATTTAATTTGACGCGGCGACGTCATCTTAAAAATATTATGTAATAGGTTCTTTTAATGAAGTCAAAAGGCCGAGAGAAAAAAAATTACTTTTTTACTTTTTGAAGTTTTTTTTTGTCGGGTGTTCCTACTTAAAATTTTTAATTTAATTTTTTTTAATTTGTGTTATCATTGCAAAATACTCAAATAGGGATCACTGTGATACCGACGACAAAAATGCTGATCGTGTTATGTGCCGACGTAATTGCGGCAAATCGTTCCACCTTCCCTGCATAGGGCTTAGTAAAAAGTCCATCACTTATTTAAAAGAATTTTCGGAGGAATTCTTCTTCTATTGCGAGGAATGCAAAAAGTTATCCCTCTCCAATGTCCTGTTCGCGTTCAAGTGTAACAATGACAATATTAACACTGCCTCCAACAACAACAACCTAGTGGTTAAAAACTTATCAGCGAAGTTCGACCTAATTCCAAAATGCGTTGAAGACTTAAGTAACCTTGTGAAGTGCCCGATCTTTTCTAAACTTAACTCTCTCGAAAAAAACAATTATCTACCCTAGTAAAACGGTTAATGATATCTCCGAACCTAACTCACCCAATACCCGTAGCGCCGAACTAAAATGCGAGTTGGTTTCCACTCTCAACTCGCACCTTAACCCTGTTCTGTTTAAGAAAATAAAGGAAAACCCTCCAATACGACATAGACATACATTTCATTCCCTCATCGTACAAAAGTATACCTCCCTCATATCAACCTGACCCTCTGATTGAAGATATGGCTAACAAATTAAACGATGTTAGCAGTGAGCTTACCTCCACTAGGTTCACCTTAAATGACCTAGTCGAGGAATTAAGAACAGCAGCTCATAAAATAGACGACATCCAATTCCCCGGCCAGTTGTATCATACCAATCCGTCATTTGGTAACGCTTCTTTACACGATGAACTACTCCAAGCCAATCTTTCCACCCCGTTAATTCGCGCCTCCCCACCGCCATCTAAAACAACATCATCTGTCTACAGCCAAACAAACCAACTCCCTGAAGTAGAAGAGCCAACTGTGGAAACCAGTATCGAACGCTTTGGCCAAATTTGGAGCTTACGAGAATTGAATCAGCGCCTCCAAAAGCCTCGAAGTAGCAACGAGGATACTACTACTTTTTTGGTTGAAGGACAGGACCCCATCGCTAAGGAACAATGGTTAAAAAAATTTACGAAGCACTACAAAATCCCAATACTCAGCTGACAAATGCTTCAACATCTCGGACCGAACAAACTAAAGCTCTCCATTGCAACGAAATATGTTTGGCTCGGTAGAACAACATTTACCAAATGGAATGAAAAGAATGATTCCCATCCTAAATCTACTACTAAGCCTAAACCTAAACTTAGCAATAAGAATAATAATATTAGTAAAAAGCATACTAAGCCCCCCTCTAATCTTCACGATAAGTGGAGCTTCGAAACCACTCTTTCCAATTTTTAGCCACCCATCAATTTCCTATATACAGTCTTTTCCCTCAGTTTCACAAAAACCACAACGCGCACTGGTCAGCTTTAATCTGAATCCAACTAGTTCTTCTGCCAATACAACCTTATCAGCTCCAACCCTAGCACACGACCCGACGACCCGAACCAAACTCATTTCCAAATTTCGATCTTAAGTCCGGAGCCCAGTATCCTAATTTTCGAAGCTCCCACATCCTTAGTCCCTTAACCACCGCCCTATCTACCTACTGATGGTTTTCCATGCCGTGGTGTTCTTTTAGCCGTCCGAAACTCAATTGACTCCTCCCTCATAGCAACTTCATCTTCGCCATGTCTCGACTTTGTTTCTATTATGATTGTACAGGGTGCGCCATCTCATATGGGTCGATGTAAATTTCGAATAACTTCAAGACTTCTCAACCGATTTTGGAAATTCAAAAACTTTTATTCAATTAAGACCCTTAAAATTTACCTTGATTAATTTTTGAAAACAATATCTAATAAATGACCGCCTTTATTGCCGATGCAAAAATGGGCTTGTTTTCGCGCATTCTCCATGACATTGTCGAGCATTTCGGTCGAAATTTCTGCGATTTCCGCACGAGTGTTTCTTTTGAGCTGTTCTATTGTCTTCGGGCCGTTAGCATACACCTTGCTTTTCAAGTATCCCCAAAGATACAAAAGTCTAGAGGAGTCAAATCCGGTGATCTCGGAGGCCAGTCAATATCGCCCTTTTTTGGCAAGAAATCTTCCAGGGAATTTCTTACGCAAAAGGTTCATTGTTTTGTCCGCAGTATGGCATGTCGCGCCGTCTTGTTGGAAAAGTGAAATAAGCTTTTTTTACACATTAATGGGACCACATAATGGGCCAACATCCGCCGATATCGCCAGCTTTGAAGAAATACGGGCCAATGATGGTTTTAGCGCATACATCAGCCCAAACAGTAACCTTTTGATCATGTAGCGGCTCTTCGTGAATAATGTGAGGACTTTCGGTGCCCCAGAAGCGACAATTTTGTTTATTAACTGGGCCAGAGAGCGTAAAATGTGCCTCATCGGTCATCAAAATTTGCTGCCAGAACTCCGGCTCAGCATTAATCATTGCAACGACATTTTGTGCGTATGCCAGGCGCCGTGGCTCATCTTGTGGCGAAATTCTTTGAGTTATCTGCACTTTGTATGGAAATAAGTGAAGATCATCCTTTAAAATTCCCCGCACTGCTGCGAACGGTGCCGATATGACAAAGTTAGGTCTTCTTGAACATTGGCCTTCTCAGACTGAATGAGTTTGAACGCCTCACGTTGGTTGCTCACGAGGGTTTGCCACAAAACATTGTATCTTTTTTGGGCGCAACACGATTACGATACGCTCGATCAACACGATATTTTGCGCGATACGCACGTTGAGTTAGCACAATGGGGCGTCCATTTTTAATGAACATTGAAACTATTTCCGCACGTTCTGGTGTGAAGCGATTCATGGTTAAAATTGACCCGAATTAACGCTTCCAAAATGCTATGACACATGAAAATCGGTTGACAATTGTTGAAGTTATTCGAAGTTTACATCGACCCATATGAGATGGCGCACCCTGTACTCCGGGGTAGTCATCTGCTTTTACATTTTGCCATCAAAACCTATTGAAACATATAACTTGGCGATTGATACAATCGATAATTTAATTGACTTACGAGATCCCCAAGACGAGATCCTAGTTTTCGGTGACTTCAACCTTCCTTACTTTAAATGGATCTCTTCAGACGACCAATACTTTTACATTGCCTCTAATCCCACTGCAGCCAAAGAATGTCTCTTCTCTGATCGCCTAGCTGATTCCAGCCTTAATCAAGTCAGCGGCATTTTAAATTACATGGGCAAACAACTAGACCTAATTTTCACAAGCGACCCCTTTCACTCCTCAGTTTCAGCTTTTCCGCTGTCCCTATCAACCGTCGACAACTACCACCCTCCCCTTTTTCTCTCGTTCTTTCACAACTCCCCTATACAGAACTCTCCCCCACTGTTCGAATGTCTCACGATTTCCACAAAGCCAACTTCCGTCAAATCAATGAACATTTCAATAGGGCTCCTATTAATTTCAACAACCTTACCGTAAATGATGCCATATCTATATTCCACAAAGAAATATTTAATTCTATCTCCCTTTACGTACCCTTTTCTCGACGTAAAACCTCCTCCACCTCCCCACCTTGGTATAATCGCAGGCTCCAGGTTCTTTGAGAAACAAACGGAACAAGCTCTGGACAACTTTCCTTCGTACTCAATCCCCAAATGACTTCTCTAACTATTTCGGTACTTACTTGCATTTTGTGAAGCTTTATAACTCTCTCTATCAACACTACTTAGTCGAGATGCAAACCGACCTTCTAAATAATCCCAAGTCCTTCTTTCATTTTGTTAATTACAAAAGAAAATCTGATGGCTACCCAAACCCTCTCTCTTTCAAAAATGAAACTTCCTTTTTGCCACCTTCTTCAATCAATCTTTCATCATGATTCCTTTGCATCCGATCATACTTATTTCAACTATTATATTTACCAACCTTCTCCTTTGGACCATATCTCCCTCGTAGTGTCGACCCCGATATTGTCGAAGAAAGATTAAAGCAACTTAATGATGAATTCACTCCTGGCCCCGACGAACTCCCTGCTATAATTTTAAAAAAAAATTATCCTCCTCCCCTTTCTCTACATCTCTCAAAAAGCTTCAGCCTATCCCTTTCTCAAAGTGAATTTCCCCGGATATGGAAAACCTCTAAAAGGGTCCGAAGATTGACATTCACTACTACCGTCCCATTGCCAAACGTCTCATATCCCCAAAACCTTCGAAAGTATTTTGCATGATAATTTAAGTTTTCAATGCAAGTCTTTAATCTCCCCCAGACAACACGGCTTCCTCAAAGTTAGGTCTGCAACCACAAACCTTATTGAATTCGTTTCCTTCACCCTTTCAGCCTTAGAAAATGGCAAGGAAGCCGATGTTATCGCAACTGACTTCAGTAAGGCCTTTGATAAAATTTCACACAGATTAATACTCTTCAAACTGTCTTCCCTTAGCTTTGAACCCATCTTGTTAAAGTGGATTTCCTCTTACCTGGAAAATCGCCACTACAGCGTTCGTCTTAGATCTGCCCTCTCTAACCCCTTCCTTGCTTCCTCCGATGTCCCCAAGGCAGTCATTTAGGCCCGCTTCTTTTTATCCTTACCATTAACGATATTGAAATGGTTATCAAACATTCCCACATCTCTCTATATGCCGACGATGCTAAGTTGTTTAAGATCAATTCCTCAGAACATGACTCTTCCCTTATTCAATCGGACCTAAACAGCTTTTCCACCTGGTGCTCCAAGAACTGCCTCGACCTTAACATTTCCAAGTGTCAATCTATTACTTTCTCCCGCAAACGTAACAAACCTCCTCCTCGCCTCTACTTTCTCCATAAGCAACCCCTTTCTACCGTTCAGGTGATCCGTGATCTTGGTGTATTATGCGACTAGGAACTCAATTTCCTTGCACATATCAGCGATATAATTAATTATCTTAAGGCCAATTCTGCACTCGGCTTCGTGAAACGATGGTCTAAAGAGTTTTCCAATCCCTACGTCATTAGGTCTCTCTACATAACCTTTGTTAGCCCTATTCTCGAATACGCCTCTCAAGTGTGGTCTCCTTACTATCATTCACACATTTGCAGAATCGAGAGTATCCAACGTCGTTTTCTCCGTTTTGTTCTTCGTGGCTTACCCTGGGACAATCCTCTGATCCTACCTCCCTATCAATACCGCCTAAAACTTATTAGTTTGAACTCGCCGGAAGAACGAAGAAGGATATCCGACATTCTTTTCATCCATCGACTCCTCACCATCGACTGCGCGACCCTAATAACTCCTTGTGGCTGAGTCAGTGTAGTCGGTGAATCTGAACTTTCCTATTGCGTCATAAAGCAAGGCTGGCAGTTTTGTAGAACATCATTTTGGTCCCTCGAGTTAGGAGTTTTGAACCTAGCTGTTCTGATAGGCCGTAATAGGCTGCCAATGATGATTCTGGGCCAGATCTCTACTGTGATGTCGTTTGTGGAGTTCACGTTTTCTCCGAGGTAGGCAAACTTCTTAATCATCCTAAAATGGAAGCTATCGATTGTTAGGTGATGGGTAACGGGTCAATTTTTGCTCGACAGCATGCACTTGGTTTTCTCCTCGTTTACCTTCAGACCACCTTTTTTTTTTTTTTTTTTTTGAGGCTTCTACTATCTGTTGGATCACTCAGACACAAATACTAGTCCATTGTACTACCAGACAGATACCTTCCTTTATTGTATTTTCCCCGTTGTCCGGAGAAAAGTGAGGGGGGGCTTCAGTGATGTAGAGCTTAGAAATCCGGCACACACCACGTCGGCTCCAAGGGTGCGCCACCATGCGCAAACGAAGGAGGGACAGTCGCAGAGAAAATGTTCTACTGTGTCATAGTAGGTAGGCGTCTCATCATGCCATGCACGTAGAGCTCCTTAAGGATAAGAAGAATGTTGGACTACTTGCAGACATCTGGACGTACGCGTTTAGTCATCCTGCATCCTGGATATTCCCTCCATTTACGACTGGGTGCATTAAAAACCCATTCGTTGATGTCAGATTTGACCGTGAAAGCAGGTAGACCTAAGGCCGGTTCAGGTTTCAGTTCTGAGCCACTTCTAGCGAGTTAATCGGAAATCTCGTTTCCTGGGATCTCAGAGTGACCACCCCATTTCCTGACCTGGGACCTAAGTAAATTTAGTCTTCCCACTTTGTTCAAAAAGATCTTGAGTTCATGCGCTAATTTGGAGTTGGATAGAGCATTGAGTGCAGCTTGGTTGTCACTGCAGACGCATATGCTTTGGATCCCGGTGTGCTAGGGAAAGTCCCCGTGCAGCTTAGACAGATCGCTCCTTGGAGTTTGGTGAGAGAAGCCATAGCGCGTTTGCGTGTTAGCCTGCTCCACCAAACAACAACGGTCTTATCATTGCCGTGTAGATCCAAAGGACCTTTTTCGGCGATAAACGCCATGTTTTGCCAAAGGCACCTTTGCATTGCCAAAAAGCTGACAGCGCTTTGGTGGTTTTGTACTCAACATGCTTTGACCAAAGAAACTTGCTATCTAGGATGACTCCCAGGTACTTAGCTTCCTTGGATATCGGGATGGGAATGCCTTTTAGCACCAGCTGAGTAATGCCAGTATTTTTGCTCCTTCTCGTGAAGAGAACGTCATCAGTCTTAAGAGGATTAACCGACAGCCCATTTCTCGTGAATCAGTCTTCGATCACATCTGCCCATCTTACTCTTCACAATTGCACTACTCTGTTATTTGAGTACTTTTCCCCATTCGCCTGTTTACCACCGTAGATTCTCCTTAAGACCCGAAATTTATAATCGTCCTTCTTAGTCGGAGGCCAGGTTTCGCATCCATAAAGGGTCACTAACATTATGATGGTTTCATAAATATGAATTTTGACTTTAGGGGCCAAAGGAGTTTTTTTTTTTAATAGTTCCTTCACCGCGAAGACGCACGCCTTGCCCATATGTAGCCTTTTAATTATTTCGAACTTTAGGTCGTTCCTTCAATATGGAAAAGATTAATTGCAGGATGTGATTTTAATGCAAACAACACAGACTGAGGTTCTAGAATACTAAACAGAAAAGGAAACAATCTTCTATATGCACTTAATTCACTAAAAGTAAATTTCCTCAGCACAGGGAAACCAACACACTGTCCCGCAGACATGAACAAGAAACCTGAGACTTCAGTATACACAAAGATATACCGAAGCCAAGATTAACCGTAAAAATGTGTTGAGCGCTCATTTGATCACTCCTCCATTATTATCACCTACGGGATTAAAATCACCAGGCTTACTCACGACACAAGGCTTTACAACAAAAGAATTGACTGGCAAATTTTTAAAGACATCATCATCAAAGACTTGCCACCCAATATTCCCCCAAATATCCTGACAACCTAGAAAATGCAATAATTCACCTCAATGATAACATAAAACATGTAATCCACACCACAACCTAACCCAAAAACCTTACCACTAGTCTTTTATCTGCAACTTAAGAGCTACCAATAGCATTTTTATGTAAAATACGAGGAATAATACTCCCCAATGCATATCGTTCGCGTTCCCCAGGGATGCGTATTGGGGCCACTACTCTACTTGATCTATGGTACACAGCCGATATGATTTTTTTTTTTTTTTTAATTCATTTTTGTTCTTACATATTAAGAACACACTTACCCTAGACAAAAATGCTTAAAACTAGCTTAAGTAACAACTAACATAAAATACCTTACTGGCCCTATACGGAAACTCTAAAGCAAATAGAACAATTTAAGACTATGCCTTTCGGCCTTACGATTAGTTTGCAGGAATTAAAATAAATATACAACTTAGGCTAAGAAAAGTGGTATTTAAAAAAAAAAACTTAGCATCAAATAATTTTTTTTATAAAAGAGCTTATAACTAAAAATAATTGAATCCTACCTTAACTAAAATATATGTACATAAATACATACGTGATATATATTTTGTATGTATAATATATAATTTTTTTCGTTACTGTTTTGTGATTTTTTTTTATTTTTAAGTTTGTTTTTAGTTACAGCTAAAACTAAAGTAAGCGTTCCAGCCACCCTTAGCCAGCCCTAACCTATCCTAACCTACTCTAACCTCTCCTAATCTACCCTAGTCTATGTAAGCCTGTGATTGGCATATGGCAAGCTTTGCCTTAAAGAGGCTGACCTATTAAAGTTAACCACTGACGCAGTCTGCTCCAGCCACCAAAAGCGTTGATGCTGTCGGGCGACGTCTCCCCGATCTTGGTGCGACACTGATCTACTAAACCTGAGGCGCTCGGGCTCGGGGAGCGCAACATCACGTTCGCAGAGGAGCCGGCGCTCCACAGACTTGCGGGTCACGTGGAAGATTAGCGGAACCGCCAATTCACCCTGGATCAGCCCACGTTAACCTAAGCCTCTGGGGGAACAAAGCCGCTAAGGCGAACTTTCTCGTGGTACATGTAATTAGGGAAGTAAGCCCCTGAGATCAGGTTATTGACCGAAGTCATTGCCCTCGCAACGTGGCCTCGGATCAGTTTTATTAGAAAATTATCCACCCGTACAATCCTGGCCCTATTGTGTGGGACCTCGTTCGGATGAAATTTTGTGTACTCAGATTCCTGTGTCCTATATAACCCAAGACAAGGTCTGAGATATTGTCTCTCAAACACCCGAATCCTTTCCATTAAGCTAGCTCTCACATTGAACCACACGGGACATCCATAGGCAACCATGGGCCTGATTAAGGCCATGTAGCAGATTACCTTCACCCTGGAATCAAGTTGGCTGCTATGGAACAGCCATATTGTCAGAGCGAAAGCGCACCGGGCCCTTGCCAGAGCAACATCTACATACATGTTTGTCAAAATATAGATACTGATCCAGCACGATCCCCAGGTATCTGACTACACTTTGTCTCGCCAGTGGACGCCCGTCCGCTCCAAAAATTGAGAACCTGCGCCAATTTTTTCTAGTGTCTCGGGAGGCCCTAGTCAAAGGCGTTCTGAACAAAATAGTTTCTGATTTCTGGCAGTTGATTTTCAACTTCCAGCCATCACAATACTGCTGAATTTTTTCGAAGTCACGCTACAGAAGAGTAACAATGACGTCGATCGTTGGACCTGATCTGACGCAATTAAATCGTCCGCATACGCTATTGAATGGTTGAAAGAAGCTATCGAATCACTGAAGTAAATGTTGAAAAGGATCGGCGAGTTCACCGTACCCTGTTGAAGTCCGTTGTTAATATCAAATGTTTGGGTAAAAATCACGTTGGCAATTTTCACTACAAACTTTCCACCTGTTAACATGTCAAAAATCATATGTATCAGTGGTTTACTTATGCCCAGCCGACTGAGCTTGTAATAAAGACCCTCTAACCATACGGTGTCGTAAGCCTTTTCCAAGTCAATCAGACAGGCTCCCGTGCATTGGTTCTTGCAATTGTTCCATTGGATATCCAACACGAGTTTCGACGCAGCATGAACAGTAGTATACCCCGCTCTGAAACCGAATTGGTTATCCGGAATGATTTTATTGTACTCAAACCATTTAGACAGGGCTCTATGGACCACCTTCTCGAAAACCTTGCTAATACCTGGAAGGAGACTTATCGACCCAAGATTTGATGGGTTAGGGGTGTCTTTACCCCTCTTGGGAATTTGTTGCACCACCGCTGTCTTCCAGTGCACTAGATAATATGCATTATTCAGTGCATTGTTGAACCGGATGGTGTACCTCTGTACCTCTCTACAGCCATCGGTGGGAGATGCCTGAGCACAACATTAGATATTCCGTCGATTCCCGATGATTTTTTTCTTCTCAGTGACTCTAAGATCATCTGTAGATCTCCCGTCGAAGTAAACAGGGTATTCGCCCCTTTTTTGGTGACGGCATTATTTGCCATGAAATCGTCATCGAACCTGGTAAAACCAAGATTCTCGGATCGCCAATGTTCGATATCATTTCTAAGGTAGGAGTGATGAAGTAGAACACTGTTTTCCAATTCGTGGTTTGGGCGAATGCTATCATTCACCTTATACACTTCCTGGAAAACAGCTCCCACTGTCGCCACCTTCTCCTGGGGATCCTCGATCACGAAGAAATCATCATCCACGACAACGCTCTCTGGATCGATGCTGACTGTTTGTGGCAAGCGTTCATTGTCTGACGTTCTCGAAAGCTTCAGATCCTGAGTGTCATTCTGATTGTTTCTCCGAAATATTTTATTTATTTGCGGGAACATACTCGCGCTGTTGGAATTTACAGCACGAATTCTGTTGTTCCAATACAAACTTACTGTTCGCGCTAAATAGTGGCGAAAATAAATTGAAAAGAAAAATGAACCAAACGAAATGAAAACGAACAAATTTTCTTTATTAGCCGTGTGAAGAGAAAAGTACACGTGTTTCGCAGAAGAAATCTGGTACAAAACTGAATTGACAAAAAAAGCAAATACCATAGTAACAAGAGTAAGGTAGCATATTGTATTAATGTAAAAGGTAGGCTTACACATTCCGCCCACCTTGAAACGAATGAATAATGAGTTTGAAAATTTAAAAGTTTAGGCAGAATCCTCTACCGATTCATCATGATCATCCAACAGTGGAGATAGCTTGGCGATAGGGCGAGTCAGCATTCCGTCAGCTGTTTTCAGGGTAACTACGCGTACCTTATGGTCTGCTCCAGGATGAATGTCTGCAACTGTTCCTAGCTTCCATTTAGTTGGCGGCAATCTCTCATCACGGATGACGACCAAGTCACCTATCTTCAAGTTTGCGCCGGAACGAGCCCATTTCGATCGTTGTTGGAGCTGTACGAGGTACTCAGAACTCCACCTACGCCAAAAATGTTGTCTTAGGCTAGATATTAAATGCCATCTGTTTAGTAAGTTTCCGTTGAAGTCGACTAGGTTAGGTTCTGGGATCGTTTTCAAGGGCTCCCCGATTAGAAAATGTCCTGGGGTTAAAACGAGGAAGTCATTTACATCAGAGGACATAGCGCAAAGAGGCCTTGAGTTTACGCAAGCCTCTATCTCGGCCAGAAGCGTTGAATACTCCTCAAAGGTCAATAAGTTGTCTCCTAATGTGCGGCGCAGGTGATATTTCACGCGTTTTACTGCAGATTCCCAAAAGCCACCCATGTGAGGAGACGCCGGCGGATTAAAATGCCACGTAGTGCCATCGTCTGCTAGATGGTTGATTAGCACCTCGTCCTTGATAGCTTGTGATAACAGGTTGCTGAGTTCCCTTTCCGCGCCGACGAAATTGGTGCCATTATCGCTGTACAACTCCTTGCAGTGACCCCGGCGGGAAACGAATCGTTTAAATACAGCAATAAATGTTGACGAGGATAAATCGCTGGCGAGTTCTAGATGCATAGCGCCAGTTGCCATGCAAATGAAAATTGAAATGTACCCCTTGATGGCTTTCGAGCCTCGCCCTTTTGACAGACGAAGTTGTATTGGGCCCGCAAAATCCACCCCGCTGCGTTGAAACGGTCTACAAGCCACAACCCGAGGACTTGGCAAATCACCCATTAGCTGTTGTTGAAGTGTGCGAGAGTGCCGGCGGCATTTCACACACAATCGGTAGATCTTTCGTAATATGTTGCGAGCACCAATTACCCAAAAACGATTTAGAAGCATGGCCTGCATAGCTTGGGGACCTGCGTGAAGTGTTATATGATGAATGTCTTCGCATATCAACGTGGTGATTCTTCCAGCTCCTGCTAGTAAAATAGGATACTTCTTGTCCGGTAGAAGCGGGGCGTTGCGTAACCTTCCGCCCACTCTGAGCAGCCCTTTCTCATCTAGAAATGGACACATTCTTAAAAGTTTGCTATGGCGACTCACCGGTTGGTTAGACTTTAGGTTTTGAATATCCTTTGCGAAGTAGGATGCTTGAGTTAATTTGATCCACATAATAAGGGCTTCGTCCAGTTCAAAAAGCTGAAGATGTTTACTTGTACGAAAGAACGGGCAACTGGTATCTTCGTGCACTTTGATAGCTGCTCGACTATTGTGCAAGAACCTTAAGATATATGCAGTGACACGTTTCAACTTTCTTAGAGACGAATAGCGATTGATGAGCTCCCATAGTGGCGGTTCTTGTGACGTTCTTGCTATGTAGACCGATTCTGAGCGCTGGTCTAAGTTGGTGGTGAAAATTTGCTGTTGCGGCCATGACGATTCGTGCTGTGCTAGCCAGCAAGGACCATCCCACCATAGTGGATGATCAGCTCATCAATGGTAGTACACCCCGTGTAGCACAGTCAGCTGGGTTTTGGGAAGATTGAACATGAAACCAGTTGCTTGCAGGCACGGTCTGTTGGATCTGCGAGATACGGTTGCTAACGAATGTACACCATTTGCCGGGATGTTCTCGTATCCAAGCGAGAGCTATAGTTGAGTCAGTCCATTCAAATACGTCTCGAATATGACTTCCTAAGATGGGTCTCACGTGCTTAATGAGTTGGGCTAATAGGGCAGCGCCGCATAGCTCTAAACGCGGAAGCGACAACGTTATTAGCTTGAGGGGTGCGACTCTTGTCTTGGCAGTCAAAAGCTGGACGGACACGTTACCATCGGGAGAAACAGAACGAACATACACGGCAGCGGCGAAAGCATTTTGTGATGCGTCTGCAAAGCCATGTAGGTCTGCTATGGCATTAGGGATTCCGATACCGACCCACCTCGGCACTTTAATGGCTGCGAGGCTCGTGATATGGTCCCTATAGTTAAACCATTGGCGCTTAACATCGTCTGGCACGGCTTCATCCCAATCAACTTTGGGGCTCCAGAGGCGTTGGAATAGCATTTTAGGGATGATTGTGCTTGGAGAGAGTAAACCCAGGGTATCGAACAACTTTGATGCATCTGAAAGAAGTAAGCGCTTAGTTAAGTTTGTCGAATGTAATTTATGAAACTGAACAGCGAATCCTAGATGGTCGGGAGAGGGCTCCCATTGAAGTCCCAGCGTCCGCACACTATCTGCTTCGGAAAAATTGAATGGTTGCAGGATCTCGCGCTGATCTTCTGGAACGGTGTTGAGGACCAGTGAAGAATTAGTTGACCATTTACGAAGACAAAAACCACCTCGATTGAGGATTGTGGATATTTCGAACCACAAACGGCGCAGATCAGCTTCCTCAAAACAGCCAGTTAGTAGATCGTCCATGTAGAAGTGATGGAGTATGACTTGTGTTGCTGCAGGGTAATCCTTGCCTTCGTCTATTGCGGTTAGTTGAACACACTTCACTGCGAGGTGAGAAGACGAAGCGACTCCGTAGGTGACAGTCAGTACCCTGTAGTCCTCGATTTCATTGCAGGGAAAGTCACGCCAGACTATCCGCTGGTAATCCACGTGTTCTTCATTGATTCGTACCTGGCGATACATTTTAGCTACGTCGGCGCTGATGGCAAAACGATACGATCTTAAACGAATAAGGGCCTCGAAAAGATCTGCTTGGAGCCGGGGGCCAATCATTTGAGTATCGTTAAGCGAAAACCCAGTTGTGGTACGACACGACGCGTTGAACACAACTCTCAGTTTAGTTGTCGTACTGGTATCTTTGACGACAGCTCTGTGTGGCATATAATAGCTTGCCAGGTGTTGGTGCGTGACTCACCTTCTCCATGTGCTCTAACCCTATAAACTCATGGATGAAATCCTTGTATTGAACCCTCAGCTGTTCATCCTTAGCAAAGCAAGCCTCCATTCGCTGAAGGGCACGAACTGCTGCATGACGAGAACTACCCAGAGGGCAGCCAGGCTTGAACGGTAACTTGACAACATAGCGGCGGTCCTCGTTGCGATAGTGAGTGTCCTCAAAATGCTTTTCACACAACTGTTCTTCGAGGGTCAGATGTTTGACCTGGGGCAAGGATTCGATTTCCCAGAATTTGGATACAGCCTTCGCTAGGGAATTGTCTGTATGCATGCAGACCGTACTGAGAGCGGTGCATGCGAGCCTTGTGTCGACGACTTTCCCGAAGAGAACCCAACCCAGTGTAGATTGCTGCGCGATAGGAGTACCGATGGGGCCCATGATCAACCCAGTGCGAAGAAATTGTCCCAGTTCATCGGATCCAAGCAGTATATCGACTGCGGCAGGTGTGTGGAAGTAGGGATCAGCTAACTTTAAACGTCTTATATGTGGCCAGTCGAATTTAGTGAGTTTTACAGGTGGTAAATCATTGGTAATTTTTTGAAGTACATGTGCCCGAATTGTTGTGATAAAGCTGTGGTCGTGCGATGATAGCGTGAATTCAACTTCACCCTTGGAGCTGCCAGCTGCTGTACCGGCTATTCCTTCTACTCGTATTATTGTCGATAATGGAGATCCTTTTAGATTTAATCGTTGCAAAAAACTTTCACGAATAAAGGACATGTGTGATCCATTGTCAAATAGGAGCCGAGCTGATTGGTATCTTCCAGATTTGTCGACGACTTTGACGATCGCGGTACCAAGAAGTACTTGATGATGCGTATGTGCGAGATGAGATTGCATATACTGGTTGCTTGGAATTACCGAAGTTGTTGGGGCTTCTTGATGAAGGAGAGTATGGTGGCGTGCTTGGCACACACGGCATGAGTTGTTGCTGCGACAATTGTCATGGTTATGACCAGTTACGAGACAGTTGGTGCACAGATTTTTCTAGTGAACGAATGAGGCTCTTCTTGAGATTTCGATAGATTGAAATTTGTCACAACTGTATATTTTATGTCTTGAAGAAGAGTAGGCGCAATTGTCTTGTGTTTTCGCCGAGCGTTGATGGTGTTGTTCAGAGGAAGTAACCGTGTACGAGAAACCTGCGGTGAATGTCCGTTTGCTTCTGAATTGTTGGTTTGACTTACTGGGGGCTGCTTGATGGTGTGAGTTTATTGCATCCAAAGAACGGCATCTGGTTTCAATAAATGATACTAGCGCATCAAAACTGGCAACGACGACGTTTGTTTGAGATAGTTCCCATTGCCTATGAGTTTCAACATCAAGTTTGCTGACTGTCAAATGCACCAACCAATCGTCCCAGTTTGCAACTGGTCTGCCAAGAGCTTTAAGACTCTGAAAATGCTCCTGAGTGGCATCCAGAAGTGCTTTCAGAGCAGTCGATGATTCGACATTGATTTTCTTCAGGGCGAATAAAGCGCGAAAATGTGAATCGATAATGATTCGCTGGACGTCGTAACGCTTTTTCAAAAGTTTCCAAGCTTCCTCGTAATTTTTGTCCGTCAATGGAAAACCTTTAATTACCTGGTGTGCAAACTACAGCGTAAGTAGTGCAGCTTTTGGGATCCGCTAAGTGATGTCTCGTTGTGAATCATCGACTCGAAGGCGTCGCTAAACGGTCGCCACTCTTTTGGATCGCCGGAAAACTGCGGAAGGGGGATAGTAGGCAATTTTAGATCAACACGTGCTTGTGCCTTGCTGCTGCATGTGGTTTGTTGCTGCGTATTGTTTCTTGTTGTTTCCAGTTTATTCATGGCGCGTTTGTAGTTAGCCCATGCTTGTCGATACCATTCCTCACCTTGCTCCCTTTCGGCGTCCTGCTCTTGCAGAGTCTCACTGCCACACGTACATTCTACCTCGTCTTGGGCTTGACAAAACGGAGTCCACGCGTCCGCTAGTAATTGTATACATATACGACTCGAGTTCAGCCTTATCATAACTCTCAGCTTTTTTGCTAGCGCCGAGAATACGTTTTAATGATTTTCGAGAGGTATCACGTTTCACTAGGCTATTTTTCTGCATGGCGACGGTACACGTAAAAAAACGCTAACGTTACAGGCGAAAAAATGCACTTAAAATGTGTGAGGCGATTGGTAGAACTGAAACTAGAAATTGTTGCAATAGTTTAATTATTAATCCGGCTCTCGAAGGACCAATGTTCGCGCTAAATAGTGGCGAAAATAAATTGAAAAGAAAAATGAACCAAACGAAATGAAAACGAACAAATTTTCTTTATTAGCCGTGTGAAGAGAAAAGTACACGTGTTTCGCGGAAGAAATCTGGTACAAAACTGAATTGACAAAAAAAGCAAATACCATAGTAACAAGAGTAAGGTAGCATATTGTATTAATGTAAAGGGTAGGCTTACACACTTACAGATATTCTGTAATTTTCTTTTATCAACTGTTGGATATTTTAAATCAGTGACTTCTGTGTCCTGACCTCCGAGTTTTGTTTGTCGGTAAACCGCCTGTACAAGAGTTTGAGTCTTGTCTGGAGTCTACTTTTTTGTCTGTGCAGTGCGTCGATTGTCGCGTTTCGGTACACGTTCGTGGTATCGTGCTGTCATTGGCGTATTATCTTATTGTTCATTGTCTGTTTAATGGTATCGCCCATTTGTTTGAGGTACGCGCTCTAGTCAGGGAATCGGCAAAGCGTGGCCAGCGCGCCCTACTGTAATCATAGGGGTACGTTTGGACGTACTCTGCCATTTCCGCGAATTCGTCTGGCAATTTGATTAAGGCGCTTAGTCCGCAATGTTCACTGTCGTATACGAAGGTCCGTAGACAGTAGACAGTTAGTAGACCATTCGTGTGTGTCAGCCAGTCTCAGTCGAGAGTCAAGCAGCTCCTAAAATACGACGGAGTATCTGTTGCGAGTATCTTGAGTCTGTACTCTATGCTCTGCAGAACCCACCAATGGCTTAGTAGGCTTCCCCTAATGTTGGGAATGTTATTTCCCCAATCACTATGTTTGGCATTCAAATCGCCGGTCAGGATGTACCTATAGTAGTTTTCCACCAAATTTAAGTGCAGAGATCGAAAAAGCGTCTCGAGTTCTGCAATGAAAATATTGGGTTGAGGTGCTTCAGGTGCATATGTTGCTATAATGTACATTCTCTTTCCATTTCGGAGAGGAATGAACACAATGCAGGCCCCAAGCACCTGGAACCTCCGCACCATACCGCTATATATGACTTTATGCTTTAAATTATTTTTAAAGAAGATCGAACTCCCCCGCCACGTGTGGGATTGGGTCGGTCTCTTCGTATTATTTTATAAGAACTGTGCCGGATTTTGTGCTTCTGGTTTAGCTTTATTTCGCTCAATCCTAATCAATGAATTCACATTCACCGACAGGATCTTTAAGGGACTCTCTACCAGCGTACACATAACGATTGTAGTTGCGTTAGGCCCGGCAGAAGCGAGTAGAATCTTTCCAATCGGGTTGCCTGCTCATGGATCTGCTGTTGGAGCTGGCCGATCTGCCCTTGGATGGCGAGCAGGATCGAACGTAAGTCCGCAGCCGATATAAAATAAGCCCGTATACATGTACATACAATAACTTATAGCCAATTAAGGACAGATGTTAAATAAATAAATAAAAAAATACGGTTTGAGCTTTCTCAAAATGTTCATTGAGTATAGCCAGATTGAGATTTGGATCCACGTCAGTTAGTGATCATAGACTTGATTTTCTCTTCTTTTCTGTCGTTGTTAGGCTTCACTATCTTCCAGAAGGTCCAGATCTCCATAAGCTATAGCAGGTGTGATTCAATTAAGGCTTTTGCAACTCTTTTTTCCTGAAGGAATCTCATTACGAATTCCAACACCAAATTAAAGAGAGGGGGTGACAAGGCATCTTTTTATTTCCAAAAATTATGGAATCAGGAAAAGTAAATATTAGATGGGAGCAGTGTAAAGTTTTTGATGGAATAAGTGTTATGATTTGCTATAAATGTAGAGGATTTAACCATAAAGCAGTCGAGTGTAAAAATGAAGATACATGTTTAAAATGCCACGGAAATCATCAGATAAGGGATTGTCATAAAGAAATGGTAATAAAATGCATAAACTGTTTGCGCGCTAATAAAAAACTAAACTTAGAACTTGATGAAAGTCATGCCACCTTTAGTAGACAACGTCCAGTCTATCAAAAACAACTGGAAATGAAAAAGAAAAAGATTGGATACTAACAATCCAATAAAATAAAAGCTATATATACTAATATTCAAGGCGTAACCAACAATTTCGACCAACTAGAAATGTTAGCACATAAAAAAGAGTACGAGTTTATAGTTTTGTCAGAGACGCACCTTACTGAAGATACGGAAGAAAAAGAAATAAAATTAGAGTTACAACATACATTGCCTATCAAATTCAACTAGGACTGGTGGTACTTCAATTTATACAGGGTCCGCCATCTAACGTTTTTTTTTTTCAAGTAGTACTTATTTCGTGAATGGTAACACTTAGCTCATGTCTGATTTGACAGATAATTAGTTTTATCCTTCCGCTGAACGAATATGGTTGTGTATTCGCTTGAACAACGCTGGGAAATATTGCGACATTACTTTGAAAATCATGGTAATGTTGCAGAATGTGTGCGAAAATTGCGTACGGATTTTGGAAGAAGAGAAGCACCGTCAGCTCCGTATGTTCGTTATCTTGTGAAAAAAGTGAAAGAAACTGGCATCCTCATCGATAAACCAAAGCGTGAAAAGCCAAAAACAGTGCGTACACCCGAGAATATTGCTGCTGCGGCAGAAAGTGTGCGTGAAGCGCCATCAACATCAATTCACCGTCGTTCTCAACAATTGAACATTTCGGAGACATCATTGAGACGAATTTTGCATAAAGACCTTGGTATGACGCCATACAAAGTCCAATTGGTTCAGGAGTTGAAACCAACTGACCATCCAATGCGTTTTCGCTTCGCTAAGTGGGCCTGCGATCGACTTACAGAAGATGCCGATTTTGCCAAAAAAAATCATCTTTTCAGATGAAGCTCATTTTGATCTTGGCGGGTATGTAAACAAGCAAAATTGTCGCATTTGGGGCACAGAAAACCCGCACGAAAAGCCGGTGCACCCAAAACGAGCCACTGTTTGGTGCGGATTTTGGTCCAGAGGCATAATTGGGCCATTTTTCTTCGAAAATGAGCAAGGAGTGGCCGTTACAGTCAATGGCGATCGTTATCGGGCCATGTTGAACGAATTTTTGTTCACAAAAATTGAAGAGGAGGATATTGGCAACATTTGGTTTCAACAGGACGGCGCTATGTGCCACACAGCCGAAGCTACACTCGATGTTTTGCGCCCTGTTTTTGAAGATCGCATTATCAGCCGCAGAGCTGATGTCGTTTGGCCACCTCGGAGCTGCGATTTGACACCGTTGGACTATTATTTGTGGGGTGCCGTCAAAGATAAGTGTTACGCCGACAAGCCAGAGACAATTGACGCTTTAAAGGACATTATTCGTGAAGCCATTGGTGAAATACAGCTGCACACAATCGATAATGTGCTTAAAAATTGGACCGATCGTGTAGGCTACTGCATGGCCAGCCGAGGCAGCCATTTGAATGAAATTATTTTCCATTATTAACCGGAAGGATTGTACTTTCAAATAAAAAAAGAAATTTGAGAAAATATTCAGTAGTTTTTTTTATAGCATTTTCAAAAAAAAAAATTATTTGGCGGACCCTTTATATAAATTAAATCAAACTTATATTGAAATTTGAACTTATACGCGGTAAAAATTATAACACGTCTTACGACGACGACGACGACGACAACCGGCAAACGGGGCGGTACATCGGGCCATGATCATGTAACCATGCACTCGGAAGTTTGGCGGAACACAGAAAAAAAGAATGTCACTATTCCTAGATTTCCAAACGGCTTTTGAAACCATTGATAGGGAAATATTACTTAAAAAATGTGGCTTTATGGAATTAGAGAAAGAGAATTGAGATGGTTTTGTCTTATCTAACAAATAGAGTGCAACGAACAAAAATCAACCTCAGTGTATCTTATCCAGAAAATGTGGAATTAGGTGTACCACAGGGTTCCATCCTTGGTCCACTGCTGTTTATTTTATACATAAATGATATGCCAAGAGTTATAAAAAGATGTAAAAAAACCATGTACGCTGATGACACATTGGTTTATGCTGAGGGTATAGACTCCGAGGAATGTAAAAGCAAACTTGTTGAAGATACCAGAAATCTGACTGAATGGCTAAAAATGAACAAGGTGAAGTTGAATGAGCAAAAAACGAGACTTATGGAGATATACTCCAACAACGGAACGACCATTGAGATAAATGGTAAAACCATCGAAAACGTTAGGAATATCAAGTACCTTGGAGTAATGCTGGACTTAAAATTTAGTATACATGTTGATTATATCTGCAGAAAGATAGGAAAAAAAATTGGATTTTTTAAAAGGATCAGGAGAAAAATGGCAAATTCGGCAAAACCGTATTTTGAGTATTGTTCGACAGTTCTATATACATATGTGTCGCAACCAAAGCCACATTGATAGACTTCAAAAACTGCAAAACAAAGCTATGCGTAGTATCCTAATTCACACCAATCAACTATATGTTCGGATGCCTTAGATGGTTGAATATCAAGCAACCACTTGAAACGAGTGGAATCAGACATGTAGGAGAAGTGCAGCCATATCGGTTGAGAAACGCGAATGATTTTAGGCTACTTTGCCAAAATACAGTACATGCTCAAAACACGATTTGGTATAAGGGACTTAACATGTTTAATAACTTACCTACACCTAGTGATATAAAAAATGAAGCAAATTTTCAAAGATTTAAAAGAAAATGCATTTAATTTGTAAAACATAATGTTTAAAAATTTTAAACGAAATAGATTGAGTTTATTTTTCCGCTAACTTACTAAGTTGTTATAAATTTAATACTAAGTTTTTTGTAAAGTACTTTAAGTACTAATATAATGAATATTGTAGTCTTCTTTCAGCAAGATAGGGAATAGCCACAGAGCCGAATGAATGGATATTGTATATCGGTGCCTTCCGGCTCTTGCCGAGAAGAACGCAGTTCTTCTTCTTAAAAAAAAAAAAAAATTTAATCCTTTCCTTATCTCGAATGAGATAAGTCCTGTAGTGAAAATCTGGTCACTCGTCGAGGGTCCACTGGTAGTGGATTATTTCCTCAAAGAATGATGTCAGTCACTTTAAAAGAATATTTGACAGCATCTTGATAGCAGCGATACTCTTCGATCGCCACCCTTTTATATACGGGTGTGATGGGAAATCGTTTCATTGCTCCTTATAGTTGTGATGAGCCCATGCAACTTCTCTGCACATTTTATCAATTCCGTTGGTATTAGGTCGATTCCTGCGGCCTTGTTGTTTTTGAGTTGATGGATTGCTTCTTTTACCTCCTCAATGGTTGGCAGGTCCAAAAACTCAATTTTCCATTGCTGCTGGCTTTCCATGTATAATTGATCGAGCGGAGCGTAGCGGAGCGAGAGCAATCACCCACTTTTTGGCCTAGCGCGTGCATGTACGGGGAATATAGTGGTCCGAAAACGATTTCGGACTAATCTTGTACGCACTAAATGTAGATATCGGCTATAACCACACATGTGTGCAGCATGTCATTCGATAGATCTAGGTCTGTAGATGAGCCATAAATTATCAAATGAAATTGTTTGATTGAAAAATAGTGAGAAATAACGAAGTAAAGTTTAGAAAAGTGCCATGCGGAGCGAGAGCAAGGTTGATAAAACAACAAATTTGCTCGCTCGATCATAAATTTTCAGTAGCGGAGTTAAGCCCGCGCATACTGATCTGCCTAGTACATTAAGCAGTTTATCAAAATATCTCCTCCATTGGGCTGAAAAGCTTTCGTTGTCCGCAACGAGCTCCCCAAATAAATCCTGATTCAGCGTTTAGCTCTGCATATATTGCTCCCGTGTTTTTAGCCTCGCCTTTTTCCTTAATGTTAGCCAGCTTTTTCCTTTGTCATTGTCGTTTTTTGCTTTCTTTTTCTTTTTCCTTGCATTCTTCGTCGAAACAAGGCTTTTTTTTGGGGGGCTTGATAATTGCTTTCCGCTGCCTCATTTACAACACTTTTTATTGCTAACCATATTGCTTCTACCTACCTTGCTTCGTTGTTAGTTCCTATGCCATCAGAGACAGGAGACCCACTAACAATAAGATAACTTTATTCTCAGGCAGCCAAGCGGTTCTTAAAGCGCTAATGAGGCTCACTTCCAACTCTAAGGCTGTCTGAAAATGTCACAAAACACCAAACAAACTGGCAGTAAATAACAGACTAAAGCTGATCTGGGTGCTAGGTCATGGAAACCATGAAGGCAATGAAAAGGCTGACATACAAGCGTACGTGGCCATGGTTTTGACAATTCAGACATATGGTAAACCTAAATTTACATAACAAAAGAATCAATTCTGGAACAGACAGGGGGGTATTAAACACTCAAGACTGTTCATGGAACAGAATCACAATCCCAATCGTGCCAAAGAAGCTCTAGAACTTAATAAAGCCGACCTAAGAGTGCTATGTGAGGCTCTAATAGGACACGGTGCATGCAACTACCATCGTTATAAAATGCGTCTCAGCACAAGAAAAATCTGTAGGCGATGTGGGCAGGCTTCGAAAACTATGGAACCCATATTGACTGTCTGCCCGAGAAAGATTCAAAAGGATAAACAACACAACCATAACAGGGAAATACATCCAGAAAATCCCATCTAGAGAAGTTGTCAAATCCTAGACCGAAGAAGGGGGTACAATAAATCTTCATGGTGGCAATACTAGTGTCTTTGTGTGACACACTCCGAGTTCTTCAATTAAATTCAATTCCTATGCCATCTAGTAGGGCAGATCGGTTATTAAGTTCATCCTGGTATTGATGCTGCATACTAAGGTCCTTTTTCAACACTAATTTTTTTCATACGGTATGGTGTCTTCTATCTATTAGAAAATGATGTTGTACTTTTCACGATCATATTTTTTGAGCTGGCGAAACTTTTTATTAAAGACCATGATGATTTGATAGTCTGTACATCGCTTCTTTTCCTATTTTAGCCTTGAAATCTCCGAAAACGATTTTCTTTTTTTTTTATAAGCTTCGAGCAGGTTCAAGAGCTATACTCTTATGGTATGTGTCACACAACCTGGACGGGGTGCAGATGGTTTGTGTCGAAGATGTTCGTTTACTACTCTCCGGAGGTGGTTGTCCTAGATAGGATTCGACTGAATTTGTCGCGTAGGTTGTAGTTCACAGTAATTTGCATTGTATTATATTGGAAATGCACACACAGAGTATGAATTTTGAAGTGATCTTATACTGCGAGTGTTATGCCTTCATCAGCACTTTTTTGATCATCTCTCATTCACAACTGATGTTGTTACACAGTTTTTTCCCTAAAGAAATTTTTCTTAACTATGGACAGACTTGAACTATAAACCTTTCGCTCAGCAGTCTGGGATGATTACCATTGCACCTCGACCACCCCCACGAGAAATTGTTAAACATTTCATTCACTGTTTCGTAAAACATGTCCTTTACCTCTTCATCTTTATATTCCGTAAGCCATTGTACGCAGGGCGAGTGTGTGGTGATCTAGCCGCATAAATATTGAAAACTTGGGATAAACTTTAACCTCCCCAATATCCTACAAAACTGAATTACTTTAAAAAGTTTGGACTTGGTTTTTGGCAAACTCGAAAAGGCTCAAGAAAAGGGAAGAAACGAATTTATAATAAGTGCTTAGAACCAGTAAGGTTGGCCTTAAGATCATGGTGCTCTAGTTCCCTACAACATTCATATTCACATATTTCATTTTCCGGGGTCCCAGAAAGAGATTGTGTGGATTAAATTTACTAAGCTTAGTCCGAAAGCTCTTTAATTCACGCACTGTTTTGTATGTATACGGTGCTAGGGTTAAGCGATTTAGAGAGGTTCAGATTTGTTGTCACTGCATATGTCACATATCGTCTCCTAGGTTCGGTTTGAGTGATTGAATACATTTCTGAGCCTTAATGTAAGGTTCATTAATTTCCCCTGAATTATTGGCTCTTTTCTCCCGGATCAATGTTTCCGAGTAGAATTTCATTCCGCCTGAAAATGTAATAAATGATATTGTCTTGACTGTGCTACTAGCTCATATTGAAAAGTGTCTAAGCATTTTCTCTAATTTATTAATTATAAAGCGATATTTTGTTAATTTTCTTATATTCTATTTTTTTATTAGCTTTTTAAATTAAAATTGTTCAAAGTTTGAAAGTCACTGTTAGGTCACTTCTTAAAAGCGTCTGGATTTGATATTCTCCCAATCCCAGCCAACTTCAGGCTATTTTCGCATATTGGAAAACTGGAATACCCAATTCCAACCAAATCAGTCGTCATTTTCATATTAACTTTCGATCAAGAGCGAGAAAAATCTTGTTCTCATACCAAAAAAGTTAATAAAAAAGTGTTTTTTAGTAACAAGATACAAAAAAAATCTTAAAAAAATACGCGTGAATAGAAAAGAGGATATAACTACATAAATAACTAATTTACGCCGTATAAACCAATATTAATTTTCTCCTTAACCCCAGTTACTCGTTTTTTTCCTTTTTATTTATTTTTTTTTTTCTTCATTTGTGGTGAACTCAAAGTGTTTTTTACTTGCGCTATAGATAATATCTAATCGGGTTAAAAAAAAAAGTGTTGTACTGGAACGAATAAAAATAAATAGAACAAAAACAAAAAGGAAAGGAAGAGCCACGGAGGATATGCACACGTTTAGCGAGACCGGAGCCGGGGTTCCAGCCTTTTTGGCTAAACTCTGGAGGCTCGTTGAGGATCCCGAAACGAATAATCTAATTTGTTGGAGTAAGGTGAGTGTGAAATCAACCTAATTTAGACCAACTTCATGACATGGTCATAATAAATATATAAAATCAAATAAATATGGCAACGGTGCGGCGTAAATTTTTTTTTTCTTCATTTCCTTTTGTAGTTTTCGGTTTTCTTTTCACATTTTCTTCGACTTTTAATAAAATTAATTAGTTTTCATAATAAAGAAGAAAAAGATCCGAATGGAAAATAGAAAAATGAAAAACCATAAGGCATGTACGGGTACTACCCATTGGTGTACAGTCTGCGTTCCCTCAACAACACCAGGTAATGAACAAAATGTGATCGTGTAGTCATGCATGAAAGTAGACAAAAAAAAATGAATAAAATGAAGAATTAGAGAATAGGACAGGGAGGGAGATTGAAGGAGGGTGAGCCAAAGATTGCGACGAAGTAACGATAACTAACCAGAAATGTTTCGAGCCAGCTTTGGTTTTCGTATAAATAGAAGGACAGATGATGCATTAATTGAACAATTATGTGTGCCGATCTCGAAATTAAGTTGATTTGTTGCAGAGAAAGCTGCAATTTAGTCAATACATGGTTTGTTTTCACCCATGGAAATGACCACACATATATGTGTAATTTGTTTGGCTACGCTTAAGTCCCTCGTCTATGTTTTATCGATAACATTTGCCGACAACAGAACAACAACAGCAATCATGAAAGACATCCCATAATCAAATCCCCACCATGCGGGATGAATGTATTACGTTTATTTTCGTCTTTCTCTTCTAGTTCGGTTTACTCTTCCTCCTCGTCTGTGGTTGCTGCGATACATCAGAGCTGTGTCGGCAACAAGACGTTGGGCTTGGGAACCACCGGACGAGGGGGTGTCGAGCTTTTTCAATTTGTTGTTGCTAAAGTGTAGATTTTAGAGTTAGATGTAAATTTACGTAAAAGTGCAATGCCATTCAATGAACTGTACGTTTGTTTATGTACAATCGCTGCGAACGCGTATGCGGTGCAATGGGAGCGACAACTAAGTGAAGATAATAGCTCTTTATTTACATTTTATTGCTTTGATTCGGAATAATCATGAAAGTTATCGGTGGAAAGCCAGCTTACCCGACTCGGTGTTGACCATATTACGTGTGTGTCAGTTCACACATTTGGGTTTCGATACGTAATGCACCACGTAGCTTGCTCGTGTAGTGGAATAGTTTGGAGGAACGTCTATAAATATTTATATACATATACATGTACATGTATGTACATATGCATGTATGAACTTATAATAGCAATGATTGGCAAGTGAAATTTCGTAATATTCTACGGCAGATGGTGAGGACGAGGGTGCATTTAATCGATTATAAAGTATAATACAATTATAACGCCTAGGGTAATCCAAAAAATCATGACTTGAAGGTCTAAATGTTTATTGCCATTAAATAGTTCTTGTTAGAGTATGCTTTATTGGCTGTACTTGGCTAATTTTTTAAGACGCATTATATAACACTTGTCAGTATTGATTGGACTAAATGAGTCGGCAAAAATAATTGTCTTGTTTTATTGGACCTAATGGGTACTTTCTAATAACAACTGTCAATGTACGAAGGATAATTAAATATTCTATAATATTCCTTTGACTGCTTCACGATGTCAAGCCAATGTTTAGATAAGGTAACATGAAAAGAAAAAAGTTATTTGTTTCCACGACTATCATGCACATTTCAACCTTTCGAGATAGCTTTACCTAATTTTACAGTGAGGCTTACGAATGTTAGACTATAGCTATTGGTCTGTACCAAGACTGGGTAGACTAGGTTTAAATATCCAATGACTGTTCTGTATAGCAAAAAGACCTTGGTCCATTCTAGTTTTATTGCTCAATATATGTACATATGTACGAGTGTGTGCATATGTACTTGAACTCCGTTTAGTTGTATATTTTTCCAATCATCGTCCAAAAAGTATGATTTCGGAAGGTTTACAAAATTGTTTGGGCGATGACCTCCATATTTTGAAAATTGTAAATAACGAATGCGGCAGGTGTTGAAATGATTCATTCCTAAATTCCGTAATTTTCCATTTAAACATCACAATTGTGCACCCGTGCATGTCTTGGGAGTTGGTACTATTTTCTACAATGCCGAAACATAATCTTCTCTAGATGTGGTTCGTCCTTTTTGCAATTATGTAAATGGACTCATTCCCCATGCTTTTCAAAGAAATTGAGCTCATAACCTTGCCGGTTGGTTCACTGCCTTCGGAGCCCGTATGGCTTCAAAAATCCACTGCTTCAATTATTCTTTGTCTCTGCAGTGTAGAAGTTTATACGTAGCCTCAGATTATATCTCACCATAATTTAGCCCATCATTGAAAACCATATCATGAAAATCTTTCGAGAGCAATCACTTCAATGGACACCCAGCCATGTTTTAACACATTTACCCATTTGTAAAGAGTTGCAAACACAGGAGCAGATGTGCCAACATAAATACCTAGCTTTTATCTCGATAAGTAGTAGACCTTTGAACCATAAATGCTTAAAAACAACTTGGAACTAATTTTCCTCTATCGAATTACATGCGAAAAAAGTAAGTTTTCCAATCTATAATTAAAATGAATCCACGTCTTGAATATAAATATGTACACTTGCGGTCATAAAAACCGCACAATTTCGAAATTATTGAAAAAATGCTAACAACCACGATCATAGTTTTTGTAATGAAAGCAGGGCTTTGTTGAGTACTCCTGAGTAGTAGTACAGAGTGCGCCATCTCATATGGATCGATGTAAACTTCGAATAACTTCAACAATTGTCAACCGATTTTCATACGTCAGCATTTTGGAAACGTCAATCCAGTGCAATTTTAACCATGAATCGCTTCACACCAAAAGAACGCGCGGAAATAGTTTCAATCTTCTTCTTCTTTTTCTTCTTTTCCTTTTTTTTTTTTTTTCCGGCGTCGTTATGGTCAGAAGTGTAGGACCATAACCTTCCCACTTAACTGCATTCCTACTGGTCCGCTTATGGGGTCCGCCGGTTTGACCTCAGAAAGTAGCGGCAGGCTTCCCGGTGTGGGATTACTTCATCGCTGAGGCCAATCAAATGCTGGTGTTTTTGCATTTGTTTGCACCAGTTGTTTTTCGGCCTGCCTTTTTTGCGTGTTGAAATTGGAACGTTGATTGATAACGCCTTTTGGACGGGGTTCAAAGGATCTCTCCTTTGAACATGGCAATACCAACTGAGTCGGTCGCGCTCTATCTTTCTTGTGATGGTTTTACGTGGAGGGTTCCTCGTATCTTTGAACTTCTAATTCTGTCACGCTTTGTTACTCCCGCTGTCATGCGAAGCATCTTCATCTCAGCTGCCGTTAATTTGCTCTCATACTTTTTGTGCATTGTCTAGCATTGTGATCCGTATGTGAGCGCCGGACGTACAACTGAAGTGTAGAGCCTACCTTTCAGCTTAGGGGGCATTTTTCGATCACAGAAGATGGCGGAGTTTTCCGGCCACTTCATCCACCCTACGCTTACGCGATGGTTGATGTCGGCATCACAAGTTGCTTCTTTATTAATCATAGATCCCAGATATTTAAACTTTTCACACTTGGGAAGCACTCTTCCATTCAAGTAAATGTCTGGAATAGGCTGATGAGGGTCAGAGAACGGGCAGCACAGATACTCTGTCTTCTTTGAACTAATACGATACCCGTGTCCCTCAAAAATGTCCACCCACACATCAAGTGCTCGTTGTAGGGACGCCTGATCATCACTTATAATGGCTCCATCGTCAGCAAAGAATAGCTGGTGCACATTGGGGTCCGTCACTTTTCCTTCAAGCAAGCAATCAAGGACTGCTATAAAGAGCAGTGGGCTGAGGACGCTCCTTGGTGTACACCGACTTTGATTGCGAACTCTTCGGTGACTCCTGCGGTGCATCTTACTCTTGTCGTTGCTCTATTGTACATGTCCATGATCACTCGCACGTAGGTTTCTGGAACTCCTTTTTGTCTTAGCGCTACCCATCGTTGGGTCTCAAATTTTTTTCAACATGGTTGTGTGGCAAGCCCTCGTGAGCAACCTATGTAGGCCGCGTCCGCGGCGTTCAAACTCATCTATTCAGTCTGTGAAGGCCAGTGTTCAAGAAGACCCAAGTTTGTCATATCGGCGCCGTTCGCAGCAGTTAGGCATCAGTGGGACCACCTTGCGGAGAATTTTAAAGGATGATCTTCACTTATTTCCATACAAAGTGCAGATGAGCCGCGGCGCTTGGCATACGCACAAAATGTCGTTGCAATGATTAATGCTGAGTCGGAGTTCTGGCAGCAAATTTTGACGACCGATGAGGCACTTTTTACGCTCTCTGGCTCAGTTAATAAACAAAATCGTCGCTTCTGGGGCACCGAAAATCCTCACATTATTCACGAAGAGCCGCTATATGATCAAAAAGTTACTGTTAGGGCCGGTGTATGCGCTAAAACCATCATTGGACCGTATTTTTTCAAAGTTGGCAATACAGTGGATGGCGGTCGATATCGGTGGATGTTGGCCCATTATGTGGTCCCAGAAATGCGTAAAAAAGGCTTATTTCACTTTTGGTTTCAACAAGACGGCGCGACATGCCATACTGCGGACAAAACAAGTAACCTTTTGCGTAAGAAGTTCCCTGGAAGATTTTTGTCAAAAAGGGCGATATTGACTGGCCCCCGACTTTTTTCTTTGGGGATACTTGAAAAGCAAGGTGTATGCTAACGGCCCGAAGACAATAGAACAGCTCAAAAGAAACATTCGTGCGGAAATCGCAGAAATTTCGACCGAAATGCTCGAAAATGTCATGGAGAATGCGCGAAAACGAGCCCATTTTTGCATCGGCAATAAATTATTTTTATTGCTTTCAAAAATTAATCAAAATAAATTGCAAAGGTCTAAAATGAATAAAAGTTTTTGAATTTCCGAAATCGGTTGAGAATTGTTGAAGTTATTCGAAATTCACATCGACCCATATGAGATGGCGCACGCTGTGGTATCCTAGTTTGAGAACAACATCATTAACACCGATTTGTTCATCCTAAAGCGATTATAGCTGCTTTTGTTCAAAAGACATCGAGTTTACTAAAAGTTCAATAACATCTCGGGATATTTCAGTATTCCAATTATGGTCCAGACCTTCATTTAGCTTTTAACTCTCTGTCTTATGCTTTTTTTTTAGTTGCATTGTGCCTGCTTCTTAATAAAGTTGGTGATGTCCCTCGTAGGAGCTGAGCTAACCCCCCGTGGAGTCATGATTTCTGGGAGGAAGATACGCTTCTTAATAAGGTAAAGGGCCATATATGTAAGTGCCCTAGCATAGTATGTGCACTGCAACGTCCTCTACACAGAGTCGACACTCGGTTTCAGACGAGAGGTTAATTTTGTTAAGATGATATCACAGACTATAGCGTCCCGAAAGGTGGCTGATTTGGCTTATGCTTAGTCACCTTATGTCTCATTACATGTCACAAATGTTCGATTGTAATTCAATGGGGCATTTATAGACATTTGGAAGTTAGTTTATAACATACTTACCAATTTGCCTCGGGACAAGGTGCAGAATCATTTTGAAAAATGTACTTGTCAGTATGGGAATAATGCTGATCAATGGCTTATAGCTCCATTTTCAAAGAGCAAAAGGCCCAAAACGTAAAATGAAAAGTATCCCCAAACTATGTTGCATGTTGTTGTTGTAGGAAACTTCACTCTCTTGGATATGCACTGGTCCTTAAACCTTTCACGTGCTAACTATCGAACGTATGGCACATTGTCCGCACACTGCAACTTTAATTTACTTGCGTCGGACCATATCACATATCTCCAACCATCCTGCGTCCAATTTTCATACTTTGTCGCACAAGCCAAACGGACCGTTTTCATTTTGTGCTTAAGACGCTTTTCCGTTGAAATCTACCCCCTGTAGCCTTTTACGTATCGCTTCGTTGCTTAGATCAACTTGACAAAATTCATGCAGCTCTGCTCTTATACAGATAGCACTTGTAAAGCAGTCGTTCATGCTAATTCCTTGTTGAGCGAAGATAAGCGGAGCTCCAATCAGGTGACTTCAATTACGATCTAAGATAAATTGTTTCTCAGCCATTTCTTAACCGATCCTTATTGTTATTGTCGAAACGGAATTTTGATTTCGGTCCTAATTTAAACAATTTAATTGCTGAAAAAAATTTAAATTGGAAGTCTAAATTTTCGCACGCGCTATTGTTTGTCTTTTTTGAAGATTTTTTCTTTTCGAACGTTTTTAGCCAAAAAAAGCAAACATAATGTGTGTTTTAATAAAGAAATTACGAGCTCAAAATATGGAAACTTTGTAAATTGTTTTTCATTCGGGCCCTCTTTTTAGAGATTTTTTTTTATAAGACAATAAAATTCAATCATTTTAATTTTTTTTATATGTTTTTATTTATATTAGACGCCAAAAAAAAAAGCAGGTCACTGGTCATGGTAATAGCGGCTGTTCATGTTCTTCTTCTTCTTCTTCTACTTCTTCTTCTTCTTATCCTTTTTTCCGGCGTCGTTATGGTCAGAAGTAGTGTAGGACCATAACCTTCCAACTTAACTGCATTCCTACTGGTCCGCCGGTTTGACCTCAGAAAGTAGCGGCAGGCTTCCCGGTTTGGGATTACTTCATCGCTGAGGCCAATCAAACGCTGGTGTTTTTGCATTTGTTTTTCGACCTGCCTTTTTTTTTTTTTTTTTTTTTTTTTTTTTTTGTGACACGGGCATGCTCCAGATTTTTTTGTTTGATCTTACTCTTACAACACCGGTGATCTCCAGTCGTGTCAACCCACTGATTTGCATGTACACTTGTGGGGCAGTTTAATGGTGGTATATGTATCCCTAGGTTCACTTTGGTGTTTTCTAAATTGCCTAGATGTGATTTTTGTTTACCTTTGTTTTAGTCGCCTTTTACGACAAGCGAGAGGTATCGCTGCAGTGATATTCTTAACCCGTCCCTGCACGGAGGAGCGGCAGTTCATGTTGTCTGAAATAAAAAAATTGAATGGATTATTGTTCAGTAGGTCTGTCGCTATCGGCCCTACCAAAATTAATCAATTTCATTGCAAAAAAAAAAAAGGCGTTTGTAGAAAAAAAATCTTGTTTTTTTTTTGTTAATTTTTTTTTTTGTTAAAAATCAATTTAAAAAATAAGAAAATATTTTCGGAAATAAGCAATTTTGGTACGGTCGATAACCATTAATGAGAAGAAGAACATATATAAATTTCAAAACAATCGGTTGAATGGTTTTTTTTTAGGACCATGATGATAAAATGATGTTTCGAGAAAAATGCGTTTAAAGTTTCAAGAGCAGAATTTTCGTGAAAAATTTATACTTACACTAATCTGCTATACCTGGACCATACAATAACCCTTCGGTTGCTTCATACGCATCATTTTCTGCCAGTTTTTGTGACCTGAGGGAAACCCTTGCCTTTTTGGTTGCCTCGGACGTGGATCGCTCTGCACGGGTTATTCGTCGTTCATCGTACTCTTCAGCATACGAGTAGGAGTTTCGGCCAATTTGCGTACCAAAAATCTCCATTATTTTAAGGATGGGTGAAAATCCTTCATTAAACATACACGCAGCTGTCCATGAAGCAATTTCCGGCGTCTTTTTTCCAAGAAAATGATGCTTTGGGGCCAAATTCCAGATGCAACTATTAAACGACTCGTTGCTGTTCTGAGTGTTTTTTCCCAAGCACCTTTGTATCAGATCATAAGATGATAATTCTTCGTAAATTGGCTTAAAAAAACTTGCTGTTTCTTCATCAAATGCTGGAGAATGTGTGTAAATTTTCTCTGTATTCTCTGCCGTATGGTGTAAATACTTGCATGCAATTGAACAGTACGAGTGCTTGGGGTTTTCATCGGTTAAAATGTAATGATAGTATGTAGCCCACACTGCTTTCTTCATTTTTTGTTGAGAATCTGGATTTCTCAAAATAGCCAAACCATAGAAAGACGCACTCTTTTTTTCTACCACAGGATCGCTCACGGCGCTATGAGTTGTAACTTATTTAATACTAGGAATTTCGGTCTGAATTTTTCACAGCATATTTTCGATAGGTTTTACTATTCTTCGAAGTGGTCACATGAGACTACTCCCTTAACTGCAAAACTGATCTACAGTTCAACAAAGTATTTTTCCTGCAGCAAATTATGCGCCAATTAGGTGTCGAGCAACAGGTATTCAAAAATACACTAGAACATTTGGCGGTTGGACACTTTACTGAAGAAGATTATAAATTATATTTAGAGCGTTTGACTACTAACAACTATGATGAGCTCCCAACAATAAACAAATCAATCAGATTGATGTCAACAAACGAAGAAATCCGAACCTACAATGCAGAAAGTTTAAAGAATGCAAACCGTCCTGTCGTAATGATAAATGCAATCCATAACGATCCCAGAGCAGCTTCGATCTCGTCAGACTCTGCGCAGGGCTTATCTCCAAGACTTCTTCTTTGCATTGGTGCACCAGTAATATTAAGGCAAAACTTGTTTACAGCCGGTGATTTGTGCAATGGATCACTTGGTAATGTTGTAACTAGATATAATTTACAATCAAACAGCAGACAATAGATATAATGACGAATTCCCAACATGTGTAATGGTGAAATTTCACAACTATTCCGGTCCTCAATATATCCAGACAATATACTGCCTATTCCTCCGAGTGCCGTATGCTTAAAGGTCATATGTAGAACAAGTTACACGAAAACAGTTTCCTCTTCAATTAGCGTGGTGGAACTTGGTAAAACTGAACATTCATTAGGTTTTGCTTGTGTAGTGTTTTCTGGGTTCCGATTCTTCAATCGTTTCTGGATCGTTCCTTTTCCATTCGAACGATTCGGAAAATCAGTGAGAAGAAAGGCTTGCCATCTAAACTTAACAGTCTGAAACGGATGGCAGGAATTATGAACTAATGAACGTAATGAATAATCTCTTAAATTAGTAAAAAAAATCCATTTTCTATCATATTAAACTCATGAATCGAATTATGTTAATTAATATTAGTTTTTACACTTGACTTATATTATCAGATTGTCTTATACCATAATAGATGATATATGCAGCTTGAAAGTCCACAAGGAGCGTTTTTCTAAACGTGTGAACAGATTTAAATCATTTGTCTCAAATGTCAACACCTGAGGGCCGATTGATAAGAAACATTCAAAAAAAGCATATGACTCATGACAAATCAACACGTAGTATCAAAAGTTTATTGAAATATTTTAGTGCGTCAAAATGTGTTCATTTCATTTTACTATTTGTTTTCGGTAAATTGAGATCAACTCTACCTTTAAATTTTACCTCGCTTCGCTCAAACACATGCTGCAGCGAAGCGGTACGACAAGCGACTGCGGCCTCCTAGTAATACACTATCCGAGATCTGGGTTGGTTTACATTTTCGTCCTGAGCCTTTCTTCCTATCCAATAAATCTACATTTTCTTTTTTCTACATCACTTGTACGAGGGACGCATCCTATTTTAGAGGCAATCTTATGAAGGGATAGCCCTTTGTCAAGCAGAGTCAATAATTTTACGTTTTCGTTTCGAGTCAATTGCTGATATCTGTGCTACATGTGTACTTGACCCTTCAGTACACCCTTTCATTTTGATGAAATAATTCATTTTATGAGAACTCATTATATGGTGCTTACTATATTCAGTACTGCAAGTGCCACCTCTTTTCTAAGGATTTATTTAACGACCTGCTACTGGAATAAGAAATTGTATATGTTTAAATCTAAAAAGACTTTAAAGACTATTAATATGTGTGGAAACAAGAGCCAAAGCTTCTCTCAATCACCTACATACAATATGTTGTGAGTGGTTGATTTCTTAAAATTTCGGGACAAATGTCTAGCAAGTTCAGGGAGTTCTCTCAGTATCCTAGCTGAAAAGAAACTTCGCGAAATACCAATTTGATGATTTGGTAGTTACGGGAGTCTAACCTCGTGTCATTGGCGTTAGAAGCCAACACACCAACTTCGGAACCACGATGCCCGAGATGCAGTAAAGTTATAAAAATGTTAAATTTCGCTCTTTGAGGCTATTTTGAGAAAAACTATAATTGGTATAAGCTCTTCCAAGGAGACAGTAAAGACGTTAGAGGCGACGAACGCTTGGGAAGCCCAAGCACAATATCAATCGATCAAAATGAAGGTAGTGGTTATGAACAATTGAGGAAATGCAATCAGGATGTCGCTGAGACGCTGGTAAATCAGTTGCTTTTTGTTGGAGGCTTTTGCAGCTCGTATCTGTTGAAGCACTCAGACACAAATACTGGTCCATTGTGCTGCCAGACACACACTAGATGGCATTACAGCTCATGAAGGGCTAGCGCCAAGCTTCTTTTTATTCACTTATGTTGTGTGCGATTTGTTTTTCATACAACGGACGAAACGGAACCTAAAGCTTAGTGCCGATTCCGGCGAGAGCCGAGAAGATTATTCAACGCAAGTGTACAACGGGGGGTTTTGCCAGTACCCCCGCTGTGGGGAGAAGTTGCGAAATAAGCATTCGATGGCGTTGGTGTTATCGGGATCCGAACTCGCTCATCTTGCGTCAGCGGCCGACACACTACCCACTGCGCCACGGCGCTCCCTGGCTAAGAACTTTGTTTTAAATCTGTTGGATTTCGAAGAGGCCCAGCAATGAATATAAGTTGCTATTAAAATGTGTTGTAACAGGTAAACAATCGCCCAGACTACCCATTAACGATCACAAAGACTGGAAATAATTAAATAATTAAATAACAAAATGCCCCACATGATTGATTAATGAACAAAAAAAGGCAATGCCGTGTACATTAAGAAATTCGAAGAAAAACTCTCATGTTATGGCAAAACAAATCGTTTTTTTATATATACATACATATACAATTCAGTCGCGCACAAGGGGATATGAATACCCTTATAATGTCAAGGAACATTCTTATCGAAACAGGCATTGTGGTTAAATTGTTGAATTATTGGGTTGTAACTCGCTATGGTTGCATTGTTTGTTGAAAATGCGATAAAATAGGCCAAAGAAAACCCTGCGCTTGTGCTCAAGTGAACTTTTTGACTTTAAAATATTTTTTATATGGTCAGCTTTAAACGCTTTTTTAAACATTAACTTATTTCTCATTGGCGGACAACTTTTTTCGATATTTTTGTTTTTTGTGCTGAGAAACCAGATCTTTTTTACCTTCGCTGTATACTCGTATATCTTTTTCAGGCAGGTTTTCGAGATACTCCAAGTTCAAGATCATCGTAATGATCCTAGAGGGTTTTCTGGAAGCAACACCAATCTTATGGGGCAACACTTTCTGCTTCCTATTCATTTGATGAGCACTGCGTTAACCTCGTTTTCGGTCGAACTGAACTCAGAAGTTCCAATCTTTTACGATTGTTAATTGTTTGTAAAATTCTTCTGATTTCTGCGAATCAAGGCTGCGCTTTTAAGGCTTTCAAAATTGCAATTACTCTAATTTTACTTTTTTTTTAATGAGAAAGGAGTGTGATAACTAAGAGTACAATCATCAGACATGAGATCATTAATGAAGATTTAAAAAAAGCGCCGGAGGCAGAACAAAGCTTTGGGAAATTCCAGCATTTAACAAATTAATAGATAACATTTCGTCCAATACGACTTAAAATGAATGAGCGGAAAATTGTTTTGTAATCTATCGAAGAAGAGGCTCATCGATACCACAAGGATACATTTTCCACATAAGATGCCAATCTCTGTTAAATGTTTTAGAAGCAACGATGTTGCTTTTGCTGAGGTGGTACTAAGATTCATTCCTCTTTTTGGTGAGATATGCCATCAAAACACCGAAACCGTACTGCCGGTCACTAAGAAGTTACCGGAATACAAGGTATTCCCTAAGAAGAAGGTTTCTCAGAGTTTTCATGACCATAAGAAGATAGGAAAGCATACGTTTCATAGGCCATCTGGTTTGTATAGAAATTCTTAAATATGTACTCAAGCTGCTCTACGAGTGCGATAATGCGTTTTACCAAGGGAACGTACGCTTATAGGTACAGGCTGAAAAGTGCGCTGCAAACAAATTGGCTTTCGCACCACTATAATAATGCAACTACTCTTACTTCATGCTTGTTTGTAAATATGAGTAATAAAAAAATATCAGGAGAGAATAATAAAAATGTTCATGCGAGCCTAGGTTTACTCTGTCCAACTATGGAGCTGATGCTTTGATAATATACGTATATGCACGCGTTAAGGGCGATTGCTTGATTGTTTGATCAATTACACTTAAACAAAGGAGCTCTTGATGGAGATAACAGCGTCTGTCGAACTACAAAGGTCGGTTGTCAATTGGTTGAATTACAAAACTAAAATCGACGACCGTATGCTATAAATAGAAATCGTTTTAGCTCCAACAATGGGGAAAATATATTTTGGTTTTATGTAAACTCAGATAACTACTTTTTGTTATCAGAGAGCTTGTGGAAACAAAGTCGAAATCTAACTACCTTTTTGTCGTCGTCCGCACAATGAGTTGTTTTTTTTTTTTCATGGTCGTTAATTCGTTTAAAGATGTGCAATGCTGCGCTGCCACAGATAAATTAAATACAGATTACAGTCTAGTTATATGCTCTACATTTTTCTTTATCTAAATTGGACTAAATCGAAAGACATACAATTTGAAAGGTGATTAAGTTCAATTTGACACAGGAAATTAACTGCCACTAGCCGCCGTTCACTAAATGTTTTTGGTTTCTCGACCTTCATATTTATATAATATTTCATTGCAGGATGGCCGAAGCTTCATTATCCAGAATCAAGCCCAGTTTGCCCGCGAACTCTTACCACTCAACTACAAACATAACAATATGGCAAGCTTCATCCGTCAATTGAATATGTGTAAGTAAATAGTTTCCCCTTTTCATCCAAAAAACTTCAAATCATCTTTATCTTTCAGATGGTTTTCACAAGATCACATCAATCGATAATGGTGGACTAAAATTCGATCGCGACGAGATGGAATTCTCCCATCCATGCTTCAAGCGAAATTGCCCGTATCTTCTCGAGCACATCAAACGGAAAATCGCCAACACAAAGTCGATCGACGAAAAGGCCACAGTCAAGCCTGAAGCCGTTAGCAAAGTTCTGAACGATGTTAAGGCAATGCGCGGTCGACAAGACTCGTTGGATTCAAAATTCTCCGTAATGAAGCAGGAAAACGAAGCTCTCTGGCGCGAAATTGCTTCTCTCCGACAGAAACATGCTAAGCAACAACAGATTGTCAATAAGGTACAATGCCTTAGTCGTAAAATAATATTGTCGTTTGCTAATCAATTTTTTTTATAGCTTATTCAATTCCTGATCACAATCGTTCAACCGTCAAGAAATATGACAAGTGTCAAGCGACACATGCAACTGATGATCAATGATACCCCCGAACAGGCAAAACTTCGAAAGGCCAGCACGTCCGAATCAGAGGGCGGTGGTCCGGTCATTCATGAATTGGGCGAAGAACTATTTGACGACGATGGCGAAGAAGAGTATGACTTGAGGTGTGCATAAAAATGATTTTTTTCTATTCTTCATATTCTTTCAATTAGAAATATTTTGTGTTTCAGTGGCGATCCATCTAGTCCGTACGCAAATATGCCATCAGTCGGCTCCAGCCGTCAGGACAACGATAGTCCTTCGCCAAAAGTCGAGCGGCCGCAGTCAAATGTCAGTGTGTCGAGCAACACCGTTGATTATTCGAATTTAAGTGCAGATGATGCTATGAATCTGCAAACTACTACTCCTGCAGCTATAATAAACACAGTAAACCCTGACGGATCTCAGATTGTTTACCATGTCACTGAAGTAGCGGATCCTACACCTGAACCAGAGACCTTCAATGAAGAGAATCATCTCACCACACCCATGGTTAAGGAAATGAAACGCAATCAGACAATGAAAATGAAAACCAAGCAGAATAAGCGTAAGAGCCCTGCATCTAGCACATCATCGTCTTCAAGTCCCGCAGCTAAAATGCTACGCACCTCATCCGGCATGGATCAATTGGAAATCAAAACCGAGAAAAACGAATTCAATCCAATGATGTTCTTGAATACGGACTATCCGTCACCAGGGGCAGCAAATACATTGTCACCTTCACAAGCTGCAGTTAAAATTGGACCGCCCAGTGTCGAGAGTAATGCCAGTAGCAGTGCTACCAGCAGCATAAACTTGAACACAGCCATCGATCCAAGACTAATATCGCCACGAAGTGAGGATAGCCAACAAGTTATCCCGACCAGCAATGATAATATGTACAACCGGGATGACTTCTTGGCATCCGATATGCCTGCTGAACTGTTCGAAGTGAATGTAAATTGTATGACCAATAAGAAATGTGCAAATGTAAACAAATGTTGTTTCAGGAATCGCCAATAATCGATGATCCTAATCTCGTTAGTAGTGGCAGCTATACCGACAGATATGACTTAAGATCGAAGCCTGGTTCATCTGGTCAGCAAGAGCAGGAACAGCTAAGGCAGCAATCGCCCGGAAAACTTCTCGAATACAACAGTGGTCCGTCATCATCAGCATCATCATCGTCGTTGCCCAAGAATTCAAAGCTACAAGTAGCCAAATTGAATAACAACGGAAACAAGCCCGACGATTTGCGGTTGAGTACTTTGTCAGTAACTAAGATCACTCTTAGTTGCTTGAAGATTTCGTTCACTAACCAGAATATTCTTCTTTGTTTTTGTTTTTCTTCTCTACTTATAGTGACGAAGTTAATCTGCATTTGGATGGTGTTCAGGATGATTTGGATACATTGAAAGATCTACTACGCAGCGATACGTACTCTTTAGATGCAAACACCCTAATAGGAGTAAGTGGCTCTGTAGATTACGAAAATTACCTAGATTATCTGTACAAAATAAGCAATTTTTCCAAAGCTGACATCGACGCATAATGAAATGCGTCTTATGTGTTTGTTTCTTATGAATTACTGTGAATTATTATACTTGCACAAGATACAATAATGAAATCAAGTTCAACGCTGAATCATTAAAAAAAAAAAAGAATTATACTTAAACGTACAATAATTATTTAAACTTGTTAATGTTGATGATTCCGGTTTACCTACCTTCTGTTAATAAACATCATAACTCTATTCAATCCCACAGAACGGAACATCAGCCGTAAATCGAAGTTATTTTGCTCAACTGGAAACTGATATTCTGAATAAGGTCAGACAGGAACAAGTTAAAAAAAAAATGATGAAATATTCAATTAAGATAAGCTGAAAGAAAATTGTTCTCACTTGTCACAAGATCGATCTCTCTCATTGCCCTTAATGTTAATTTCTTTTGATTTTGTTTACATAAAAAAAAATCATTCTCATGAGACGTGTGTGATTCAGCAAGCGATGCAAAATTCTTGACCCTCGGACATGAGCTAAAAGGCCTTTGACCTTTGCATTGGATTATATTTTTTTTCGTTATTTTTTTGTTTTCCTTTTATTTTTGTATTTTATTTTCCTTGCACGTACACTTGCCAGAAAAAGTGTGCGTACAAAGCAAGTTATAGCGTGAAATGATTCCCAATCGCATTAATTTTTATAAATATGCATATTTATATGTTTGTGGTGTTGAGATTAAGTATTCAACAACATTTTAAAATTTATTTCAAGACTTATGATATGGTAACTCAATTTAGAAACGAAAAACTGGCAATACCCCATTCAGCGGCACAGAAAAAGTGTGCGTACAAGTTAACTAACGGTACTTTTCCATTCATTTGAGTCCTGGAACAAATGACATTCTTGTTTGTTTTTGTTTGTTTTGCGTTGCACAACGATTTGGTGTAGTTTTATCAAGTGTTATACTTCTAGTTCAGCCATGAATTCCAAAAGAAAGGAAATTAGTCCTGAAGAAAGGAAAATTATTATTAAGTTGAGGGAAGAGGGGAAAACCCTTCGAGAAATTTGTCAAACTGTTGGCAGGACACATTCTTCCATTCAAAGGGTTGTAAACAATTTCAAAAGAACTTTTGTTTTTATATCGCAACCACGTTCTGGTCGCCATTCAAAACTGACCGATCGAGAAAAACGGCACATTCTCCAATCTGTGCAACAGAATCCTAAACTAACTGCGTCCAAAATTGCCACCGATATTAGAGTAACCTTTAAAAAGTCTATCTGTGTGTACAATTTTAAAAAAGGCGGGTTCTCAATAGCCGTGTGGCACGTAAGAAGCATTTTATTTCATTAATAGGCAGAAACGAATCGCTTTCGCTAATGAGCATATTAATAAGCCTCCAGAGTTTTGGAATAAGATTATTTTTTCAGACGAAAGCAAGTTCTGCATATTTGGCATAAAAGGGCGCAAGTTGGTATGGAGAAAACCTTGCACTGCTTTGAATAAGGAGAATATCATGCCTACGGTTAAGCATGGTGGCGGTAGAGTAATGGTTTTGGGGGTGCATGGCCAGGCAAGGTGTGGGACAATTGGAATTTATTGAATCCATCATGGACAAGAGAGGATATTTGGACATATTAAAAGCAAATTTAAAGCAGAGTGCCGAAAAACTGGGTCTTGGTAGCGACTACTACTTCCAGCAAGACGTAGACCCAAAGCACACTGCTATGATCGTCAAGCTTTGGTTGATTTATAATGTGCCCAAACAGTTACACACGCCACCTCCGTCACCTGATCTTAATCCCCTTGAACACTTGTGGGATTTGTTGGAACGGAGGATTCGCCACCACAATATCACCTCCAAAAACCAGCTCAAGGTGATACTTCACGAGGAATAGACAAAAATTACCAGCGAAGAAACATCCAAGCTCGTTAAATCCATGCCAAAACGTTTGGCAGAAGTTCTACAGCGTAAAGACTACCCAACAAGCTATTAATGGGTGAACGAAGTTCTAAGAGTAGATAGTTTTCTTTTAGTAATTAGCCTTGTACGCAGACTTTTTGTGATATGTATTTGTGTTATTATTTGGTTTCTGTTTTGTTGTTGTTTTTTATTTAATTATTGTGTTCAAAAAATGTTACTAAATCAAAGACTGAAGTATAATAAATAAACAAAATGAAATTTAAAGTTATTTATTTCACTTTTAAAAGGATTTCTTTACTAGTAATATTGGAATCTTATTTGTACGCAGACTTTTTCTGGCTAGTGTACGTAGTTACAATCGTTTTGGAGCTTGTATTTAATATATAGATGCTTTAGTAGCTTCAGTTGTGCGGAAGTATATGCTAAATCATAAACTAAGTCGGATGTGAAACAAAACACACTGAACAACGAGTACATCTTTCGATAAATCTGAGTCAATATGACACGTAGTAGACAACAAACACATTTAGGGATTCACTAAAGACTTTTGCCGGCTCCTTGAGAGCGTTGAAGAAAGGAATACAGTTGTGATAATCACATAACATTGCCATTAACATTAATAGCACTTAGATCGATGATAGTTTTTTTTTTTTTTGTAATGATAAAGATTTTGTGTAGCATTATGTTGCCCTTCCTAGGCTTAGGATGCCTCTACATTTCAAGTGACTTAGCGGATCAAGTTAGAGGACAATATTTCCGCTTCCTAGCCATCGGTATCTATATTGTAAAGGTGGAATTGTAGACTTGAAACTTAAGCCACTTGTGGGAAACTTCTTTTTCAGAATTTCTGAGAATAATTTTTTTTCAGGACATTGAGAAAAGCCATGATCATTTCGATTAATCCATCGAAGGAAAGCTTTCCATGTTGCTATAGTAATACCTATAACTTACAGTGTGCTCCATAATTACATGCGTTAAAAAAAATTAAGAAAAATATCGATCATTTGGAACTCGGGTATTCAGAGTCTCGTTGACAACCCTTCGCCAGGCCTTCCGGCCATGAGTGTATTCCTTCCATACTTCATTGTTCTGTTCCATTTCCTCTGGGTCCATCCTTATATTGTCCTCCTATCAACAGCGCGGCCTTCCTGGCGGTCTCTTTACCTCGGATTTTTCACAAATTTTTTTTTTTTTTTTTTACTATCCCTTTCTTTCTACATGTCCTATTCATTTTATTCTTCGCGATTTAATTACTCGGAAATGCTGAATCGAGTTCTTCAAGTTCTTGATTGTGTAGTTATCTTCATTCACCTGTTTCCGCCATAATGCTCAAGATCTTGTACCCAAAGGCCTGAAATAAATGTTCCTCCTTCGTAGTCAGGCACCAAGTTTCAAATCCGTAAAGTGTCACTAGCAATATGATTGATTCTTCTTCTTTTCCTTTTTTCCGGCGTCGTTATGGTCAGAAGTGTAGGACCATAACCTTCCCACTTAACTGCATTTCTACTGGTTCGCCGGTTTGACCTCAGAAAGTAGCGGCAGGCTTCCCGGTGTGGGATTACTTCATCGCTGAGGCCAATCAAATGCTGGTGTTTTTGCATTTGTTTGCACCAATTGTTTTTCGGCCTGCCTTTTTTGCGTGTTGAAATTGGAACGTTGATTGATAACGCCTTTTGGACGGGGTTCAAAGGATCTCTCCTTTGAACATGGCAAAATCAACTGAGTCGGTCGCGCTCTATCTTTCTTGTGATGGTTTCTTTTACGTGGATGCTTCCTCGGATCTTTGAATTTCTAATTCTGTCACGCTTTGTTACTCCCGCTGTCATGCGAAACATCTTCATCTCAGCTGTCGTTAATTTGCTCTCATACTTTTTGTGCATTGTCCAGCATTGTGAACCGTATGTGAGCGCCGGACGTACAACTGAAGTGTAGAGCCTTCCTTTCAGCTTAGGGGGCATTTTTCGATCACAGAAGATGGTGGAGTTTTCCCGCCACTTCATCCACCCTACGCTTACGCGATGGATGGTACGCATGATTGATTGATGGTTTTATAAATATAAATTTTGACATAAGGGGACAATGAGTTTTTTTTTTTTTAATAGCTTCTTCCCCGCGAAGATGCACGCGTTGCCCATATGTAGCGTTTTATTTGTTTTCATCTTTCACTTTGGCAGTCTACGGTTCCCAGATATTTGAACACTCCATTTCCTAGGGCTGACTACCATTATTCGATTTTTTTGTTCTTAACTGTTTCCTCATTATCTTCCAGCAGGTCCAGTTCGTCACCACAAGCTAGAACAGATATGATTCCATTAAGGATGGCTTATCCCCCTATAATTTTCCTGAAAAAATTTCTTTACGTAGGTACACCGGCACCAAATTAAAAAAAATAGTGCAAGGCAAGGTTAACTCGTAACGAGTTTCACCGACTTTTTCGAGATTCCTAGCCTAGGTTTTGGAACACCTTTTGCCGACAAAATGACACCAGACTGCGGAAATGGTGATAATCCGTTTGAGAAATATCAGGAGAGTACGGTGGATGCGGAGGAACTTTGAATCCCAACTATAACAGCTTTGCACCGTTACATGAGGTATGGGGTCTAGCATTGTCCATGGAGGTTGCTTTTCAGACAATTTCGTATGCATTATGTCTATTTCCTCATAATATTTGACTGCATTTATCGTTTTCACTGGTGTGGAAAAGTGAAAAGTTGATTGGTCCTTTCGATGTCCACCAGATTGTCACCATAACCTTTTCTGGGTGAAGACCAAGTTTGAGGGTGTGCTTTGGGTTTTCGTTTGCATCCAACCACTGCCCAGATCTTTTACGGTTGTCATATAAAATCCACTTTTCATCACATGTGGTTATACCTTGCAAAAACGGTGCATTTCGGTGCATTAGACTTAGCGATGCACAGGTTTTTAAGCGGCTTAGTTTTTGGGCCTAGTTCAATTCATGTCTAGTTTTTTCACTTTTCCTATTTGAGATAAGTGTCGACTTAATGTCATGGGGGATACTCCCATGTTGTGTGCAATGCCCCGCATCGTTTTTATTAAGTCACAAAAAAAATTCTTCATCTTGACCCATATTTCGCCTCAATTTCACGCCATAATTTCACTATCGTCTTCGGATACCTTTCCTGCGACGTGTTTCTTGAGCCGAAGAAAAAGGTAGAAGTCACTGGGAGCTAGATCTGGCAGGTGTTCGAGAAGGTCGAATTTCATTTCTTCAAAGGCAGCCTCGTTGAAACTGTCCAGAGTCCTAAAAAACGAATGCCATCATCTTTCCCGCCGAATTTGACACTTGGAATTTCTTTGGCGTCTGTGAAAAGGCTCGCTTCAAGTCACCGATTGTTGTTTCGTTTCAGGATCAAAACGGTGGATCCAGGTCTCATCCATGTTCGCGAAACGTAACAAAAACATTTACTGACTGTTTGGAATTTCTCGAGATTCACCCTCGAAAAATCAACTCGTCTTTTTTTTTTTTGCTCGTCGGTTAACATTCTGCGCAATCAACTCATGAATAGTTGATTCGCCTTTGTTATTTATAATAATTCTTTCCTTCCCTTTCATTTTCATTTAACTTTTGCGCATATTCTAAACTTAGGCCCCACAAACTTTCTTTAAGATCCACTATAATGGTCTGACTATTTTTTTTCCCCCTTCAGTCTCTTCTTAACATGAGGACCTTGCTACGATCAATCCAACGGCTCTATAACATTTTACCAGTTTACTTTGATATTTCGGATCATTATCCTCTTGTTTGATTCGCAGACTTTAGCAATCCTTCGTGGACAACTTAATCATGAATTGAGCATCGATTGTTTTTTGTTTTGTGAAAATTATTTGTCGAGAAGCATCCATAAACATGAACCCTTGCTGAATGTTGCTGCTTTGTAGCAACTTTTCACTTTTTAAGTTGCTCCAAACCCGTTTCAAATTCTGCGTTGCCCAACTGATCTTTTTTAAATGGGTTTTTTTTTGGTCAGTGACGGTTTATGATTGGTACTTCTTAACTTAATGCGGAATTCTGCGTCGTATTGTGTTGATGTGCAATCTAGTTCCTTTTCTGTATTCCTAAGACTTATGGGGGTTATCATAAATTACTTTATTGTCGTTTTCGGATGTACCGACCTTAGCCCCCCCGCGTTGCTCCCATCGATATTACAACGTTTCTTAAACCTCTATCCACTTTCTTTAAATTGTTTCCATGTTTTTAACTATAATATTTTGTTGTCGACTTAATACTGGTCCTTTTGGGTTAATTAGCAGAAAACACTTTATTGGTGTTGTATTACATAAGAATATAAATATACTAAGGCGATCGATAGTTTTGTAAATGCAGAATATAATTTTCCTACAAACACGTGTGTGGGGACTAAATGAAACAAGTAATTTAACCCACATTCTTCTTATTGGACACAGGTCAATTAATTTTAGATATCTGGTGCAATTTATGGCGATTTAGTTTTAAAATACATATTATTGGCAGAGATTACAAAGCTGCTAAAAGAAAAAGGAGTATGTAGGTGTCTTTCAGACGTTTTTTTGTCTTGTTTTTTTCAACAACTATTTCTGTCAGGCTTTAAATAATTCCAAAACCCAAGGTATATCTCATAACTAAGTGCACACCAAAATTAATAATTTTTCTTATTTTTTATTTTTAAGCTCTCTCTTGTGTGTTAACCTTAATATGTGTACTAAACACAGGTTAGAGAAAGCCGCTACTCTAGAACTGTCACTTGAATCAGCCCCATGCCATCACATCCTATGTCATTTTTTTGTTTTGTTCTAGTATTTCAAAAAAAAAAAAAAAAAAAAAAAGCTTCAATCCAATGTAAAGGACGCAATTCCGAACATTTCCTTAACGTAATTGTTTTTCATCTTTTTCAATATTATTTTTTTCTTGTTCGAGTTAAAGCTCTTGCTTTGATCCGTCACACAAACTCGTAATTATATAAACGTTGCGTTCATTTATTTTAGCTCTTTAATGATTCAGAAATCCTGGGACCATATGGCCTATCGATGGTACCCGATAATGTCCTAGACAAAAAAGGTAAGAAATAATCGCCCATCATTCTATTCTTTTAATTACTTTCGTGCATTTCAGGCTCGGAGCTGATGACATACCAACCGGTTTACGACCTCGCTGATATTATGGACATCAACGACAAGAGTGCCGGTAACAGTTTGTAACTTGATAACAACTTAATTGAACTGATAACTGATTAATGTGCTAATATTATTACAGATTCAAACACCAATACGAATACTAATGCAGATAACATTACAAACAAAGATAGGAGCAAGGTCACTCCCAGCACGCCCAGCTCGGTTCTTAATACACCGTATCATGAATGAAACCTCGTTACGCTACTGACAATATCGATTGGTGATTGCTTTGTAAGACGCTCGGTGCGTACTTTGTTTTTTTACTTCTTAATCAAGAGATGGTCTTATAATCATATCTCCAAGCGTTATGTCTACATGTGAAATTTTGTTTGTAATTCTATTCTTTTGTTTTTATAATTCTTTCTTATTTATATATAACAAAAAAAAACATGAATCTTGATATGAACAAAAAACTAAAAGAAACAATTTAAGAGAACATCTTTCTTTTGATATGATAAATCGATGAAAGAATTATAGAGATTATACGAATGACTGCAGACTGAATTTAAGCAAAAGGAATGAAAAGAAAGGAGAGAATTAAAATCAACTAGAAATTTTCAATCACATACACATTTATATTGATAGATAAGTAACTATTAACGATAGTATATACGGTTAACACGCATAAATAAACCAGCTACCCTAATTGTTATGTTTATTATCCATTTTGAATAAATAAGAAAGTAAATGAAATGCAAGAAGAGAATCACAACATTAAAGATTAACCAAATTCAACAGACATTTTGAAAGTAACTATTGAAATTTGGAAAGTACTAATACGCAGTGTGCCCAAGGAACTTAGCCTGAAACGATCTGTTTCTCTCGAAATCAGTTTGATTTATATGAATACGAGATCTAGTCTGTCGTGAATTCCATGTGAGTTGGAACTCCATTAGTTACTGTCCGGTACGGTTGGATATCGTTTTTTTTTTACTTACCATTTGATGTTAACTGCGAACACTTTGGTCGATGAATGAATCTGTTTCTGTTTATGTCAGCATTACATTATTTATTGTAAAATATTTTGTACTATTTCTAGTATGTGTGTTGGTCGTAACAAATTATTGAATGAATCTGCTTGTGATCTTTTCTTCTGATGGTTTCATGCCTCAAACAAGCACTGTACCTGTGATATATCAATTCTCTGTCCTCACTTTGTGGGCGGTAATCAATTCAAGGAGACTGCATTCGAAATCAATTACCAGCTCGGCTATGTAACTATTTTCCTGCCACATGCATATACCAGGATCTATTTCTTTGGGCGACTTCATTCCGTACTTCTAAATCCACCAGCTTATAACAGCATTTTTAGTTTATAGCAGAGATAAGAGAGTAATCTTTCCAATATCCCCCTATCCCAGGCCCTATCTCTTCAACTATTCAATGTGTCAATCGCTGTTGGCCATACTGCTGACATGAAACAAGCCCGTCGAAGTCGCATTAATTTTTTTTTTCAATTGTAGTCGGTTTTCACTAGTAAGACTCGTATTTATCCGAAACAAGTCAAACACAGGCTTGGGGTTTTTCCCTAGAGCCAAGATGTTCCATTTTCTTCTTTGATGGCTTTCAGCATACAGCTTTTTACAGGAGGTTACGCTTCTCTTAAAACCTTTATCTCTTTCAAATATGGTCGAATTATTTGGTATGTGGCTTCAAGTTTAGGGATTGAGTATTGCAATATTTGAAATATGATTTATAAATACCTTTTTGGGCACACTGCTTTGGTACAAACAAATAGTATATCTATCGCTAAAGAAGTGGATGGGGACGTTAATCCTTAAGATATAGTATTGCCTCAACTCCATCGTTTCAATCAGAAGCAAAGACCTAAATCATACTGCTACTCAATAAGCCAGACTTTGATTTGCTATTCACCCTATGAATCGATGCAGTTTTGACATTAGACTACCATTTCAAGTCGATTAAGTTTGTCCGGCCTTAAATCACAAAAACAAAAACTTGTTAACCCTTTAGAATTAATCACGCTATGTTTGTCTTTATTTTTTGTACTGTATTGTAGCAATTATTGAATTGACGGTTAAATATCTCTCTAGAAAGTGTTTGTTCAACGAAATTAAATGATTTCTCGAAAATATATTTTTCACATCAAAATTTAAGTTTTATTTTTCAAGTATATTCGAAAAGTCCCTTTTTTTGTATTTATATATTCAGGTACAGTGGATATTTATATAAGTATGCACTGCTCTTGTTTGAGGATTGTTAAAGATTTTTATTTGTTTGATCTTAACGTAAACATTTTTTTTTATTATTTTTTACAAGTAGTTTTAACAAGAACACTATACGACAAATATTTTTTAAAGGTATATACAACAAGATATATATATATTCTAAGAAGAATGCTTAAGAAAGCAGTCTTTACTTAAAAAGCGGTGTTTTATTTCATAATCTAAGCAGCTTTTACAGACCGCGAGGTTTCCAAACAGCACTCAATGCAATTAGTAAGTATAAAGTATCGCTCGCGAAAATTGCTCATCTTGCAGTGATGCGGAGGCTTCGTACAGGTGACACTTGAGACCTGTCTCTAGATGAGCCCGAAGCCAAGAAGCAATTACTGACCCTTACCTTTCCTTTTCCCCCGTACCCATCATTCCCACACTCCCCTAACTCCATGCATGCATGCATGGCTAAGAGAGTGCTTAGCTATATTAATATGCGAATCCCGTCAGTGGCACAACAAGAAAGAGAAATTAATTAAGAGACTTTGCCGACATTGCCGCCGGACGGAAAACAGATGTGTCTTCACTCTCCGACTCCGGCTCTACGATTATGTGAGTTTGCTCTCAGATGAAACAACAGAGACGCTTTAAGGCCGCCATTAAGCAGGGAAAAACTAGATAAAACTCTGGTATACGAAAAATCTGCCCCTACCACCAAAGGTCTAGAACCGAAACGGGTTCGTTCCGCCAATGATACCCCGCCGAACCCTGCCGACAAACGCTGGAGAATTCGCAATCCGCAAGCAGCAAAAGAAAATTACAACAGTGTAGCTGGAAAAACAAGACTCGGCGTAGTCCCCAATGATCTGCGCGCAAACAGATCAGTGGATCACTTCCATCGGACTGGAGACTTCCGGCGTGGAAATAACAAGACACGTCGCGTGAAGGACCCAGTTTACCGTCGCAAGATGAGTGGGCTACGTGTACTGCACAGTAATCTGCTCCATGCCAAAGGTGCCTCGGAAACATTTATACTGCGTTTCTACCGCAACAAAATACAACTCACTCATACGAGACCCCTGGGTAAGAGGTAAGATTATTTGCCTACAAAATAGGTCGCGTAAATTAATTTACGCTACTGCAGAATCACCTCCTAGGGCCGCATGTGTGATCGGTTCTGTTATACATTTTTGACCCTTTCCAGAATTTATAACAAGAGACTTGACAGCCGTCATCGTGGAAGTTCCAATAGAAGGTGGAGTAAGGGATATCGTGTGCGCCTCCGTTGACTTCCCAGGAGACGGCGACCAAATCCCATCTACTGAGGTACAATACCTGGTAGATTATTGTCACCAGCGCAAATGATTTGATTTGACGCCCCCATAGGGGCACTTTATTAGCTTAATGCAAGCCTTAACAAAAAACTATAACTTATTAACTAGGTGGCAAGGTGGAGACGATTAAGGAGAGTGTGAAGGGTTGTGGTTGTGGACTTTTTAAGGTGAAGGTCGAAAAGATTGGTGTTAGCTTTGCGAAGCATTCTGGACATTGGTTAGTGGTAGCCATAATTTGTGCGGTGAGTGCTTATACGGAAAAGGGGCGTGGACCGAAGGTTACGCGGATTGGTATCACGGAGGGGAATCATGTGCAATAATGAAGGGCTGTCAATGTTACCGCTGAGAAGGTCATGAATAAATAGAATGTCTGCAACATCACGTCGTTCTTTAAGGGGTTGGAGGTTGATTAATTTTAAGCGATCCGTATAAGGTGGTAAATTAAGGGGGTCGGCCCAAGGAAGGCCACGAAGGGCAAAACGGATAAACCTGCGTTGAATGGCTTCAATACGCATAGTATGGGATTCGAGGGGGACCAGACTTGGCTATATGGTATATAATGATTTCGTAACGTAAGGATTCGGGAATTCTTTGGACCAACGTTTCACGAAACCGAGGGCAGAGTTAGCACGTTTGATAATGTTGTCGATATGGAGGCGAAAATTGAGTTCACGGTCACAAATAACCCCTAACCAAGAAGTTGAACAGGGGGAAGGGTTTCATTACGAATAATGTAGGTTCTGGGTGGTGAGAAAGAGCGCTTGCGGGAGTAAGTGATGGTTTGGCATTTACTGACATTGAACTCGAGATGGTTTTTTTGACACCAAATAGTGAACCTGTTAAGGTCCAATTGGAGAGAGCAGGAGTCGACAGGGGAAGATATGTGTTTAAATATTTTCATATTATCAGCATATATGGAGAGCTGAGAGTTCAGAATAACGCTGTCAACGTCATTAATGGTTAGAATAAATATCAGTGGGCCGAGATGACTACCTTGCGGGACACCGGAGGTAGCGTTAATTGGATCAGAAATAGAAGATCTGAAGATAACGTTATATTGACGATCTTCAAGATAAGATTTGATCCATGAGATAAAACTGGGAGAGAAACCGAGGGCAGTGAGCTTGAGGAGAATAATTTGGTGAGACATTTTGTCAAAGGCTTTGCTGAAGTCAGTGCCGACAACGTCTACTTCTTTGCCAGCTTCGAGTGCACACAAACATTGTGAAACAAACTCGACTAGATTAGTGGTTGTCGATCGACCTTTTAAGAACCCAAGAATAGTGCATCATAAACGATGCTCTCGAAAAGTTTGGATATGCATGAGAGCTTGGCAATGGGACCATAGTTGGACACATCATTTTTCAGTCCTTTTTTGTGGACTGGAATGATATAAGCATATTTCCAAAGCTTAGGAAAGAGTCCTTGAGATATAGAGCTTTGAAATAGAGCGGTAAGGGGTAAAATAAGATGGCTCGCGCACTTTTTTAATATTATGGCAGGCAGACAGTCGGGACCGGGAGAGTAGTCGTCCTTAAAGTTGCGTATTTTTTCGGCGATTAGGTCGGGAGTTATGTTCAATGAAGCAAGAGACGTCTGGGGGCAGTCTTTCAAATATCGAAAATAGTCGTGATCGGGTTGAAAATCTTGGTCAGTGAATGATTGGCTGAAGAAATGAGCAAAGAAATTAGCGATTACTTCGGGTTCGTTGGAAGAGTTATTGAGAAAGCTAAATGTAGTGGGGTAGCTATCGGTTTTTCTTTTTGTATTAATGAAGTGGAAGAAACACTTGGGGTCAGAGATAAGGGAGGATTGCATTCTGTTCAGGTATCGGAGGTAGAGTGATTCACATGGCTGTGCAAATTTAGTGTAGGACTGCATGTAATTAGAAAGGTCAGATGCAGAGGAGGATCTAAGATAGGCGTGCCAATTTTTGTTTCTTTTATTGCGCAAAGAGCGTAGTTCCTTGGTATACCAGGGCGGTGATGTAGTGTAGTTCTTTTTTGGTGAGTATGGGACTGAAAGAATGAAGCAGCTGAGGATTTTGGTGTAAAATAGCGCAAGGGTTTCGTTTAAGGATATGTGTGAGTTAGGGTTAAGGAGGAAGTTAAAATTAACATTGTTGAGCAGATTATTTAGTTTCGCGAAGTCAGCTTTCCGGAAATTGAAGTAGTACGTATTTTCGGAGGGAAGGATAGTGAATTGGGTCTCGAGTGAAAGAATTACCGATAGAGTTGGATGAAGGGGGTCTAAAGTAGAGAGAAAATGGTTGCTCGGGGTAACAACGCAGTTTACGGCATCAGATGAGAAAATCAGGTCGAGTTGTCTGTCCATGTTATCAGAGAAATGATCCGTGAAAAGGATTTCTTTACCTGCGGAGGGGTTAGCGGCGATGTAGTGGGTCTCATCATCGGATTGAACCCATTTCAGGTGTGGGAGATTGAAATCGCCACAGATGATGATGATGTCATTGGGTTCGGTGATATCAAATATGGAGTCGACGAGATCAACGGCGAGTCGGTAGCAGTGTGTGGGCTGTGAGGGTCTTAAGTAACAGCAGGCAAGATAAAGTTTCTGTTTAGGGAGACTTATGACAACAGACTTATGACAACAATGATAACAACAATACAAAGTAACAACAACACAAATAAAAGAAGTGCGTCACTTATTGAATATTTTTTTAGTAATAATCTGACCGTTGGCAATAGGGCAACAAACCCACATTTATGAATTCTATTAGAGAAGAGGTGCTTGACCTTACAATCTCTAGCCCTTTTGTCTCAAATATAATTTGTGACTGGCACGTCTCCAACGAGGCCTCACTATCTGATCAGCAACATATCAGATTTAACATCACTGGTGGAGCTGACCATTGATATCAGCACAAAAAAACCAAATGGGTTCTCTTCCAGGCTCAATTTGCCACCAAGGAAGACACGCTCCTTAAATCCATCATATCGTCCGATGTCATTGAAGAAGTGGCTTACCACTTAATGAAGCACTCATCGCAAAAACAACTGTGGGCCCAAGATAGATACATACAAGTGGTGCGTAGCTTGGTGGCATGCACAGCTTGAATCTTTGAGAAAACACGTTAGATCTCTGCTCTAACAAAATACAACCTCGAATTGAGGTCAATCACCATTAATCACCCGAAGAGGTGTAGTCTACCCCCACTAACTGTTGGAGCGATGTTGGAAAGCGGTATGATATCTACTACATACGGAGAGGTCTCTGTGACAGTATCGGCAGTTAAAAGATGGCCACAAGGTGGAGTCCTTTCACCCCTTCTCTGGTGGTCAGGTCATCGACGACCTACTCTACAAGTTAACCAACCTCGGTTATGAAGTCATCGTATGAGCCGATTATTGTTATAGGATAATGCGAAATTTCTGCCTGTGAACGCATGCAACTTGCACCTCAATTTATCTCTGACTGATGTAGCAGAGAGAGTTTATCGATAAAACCAAATAAGACAACCTTAGTCCCGTTTACAAAAAGGAGGAAATAAAACTTTGATCCGTCTACCTAAACGGTACAAACATACAATTTTCAGAAGAAGTCAAATACCTAGGTATTGACCTTGATCGAAATATTAACTCCAACATCCAACATCAAAACCAAACTTGCAAAGGCGACTAAGGCACTCTGGGCCTGTCGACGCACCTATGGTAAAACTTCGGGATTGAAACCCCAGGAAGATAATCAACTGGTTATATACCGCGATAGCAAAACATACGAGGGCGGTCCGATAAGTACTTAGCCTACAAAAGAAAAACAAAAATTTCTTCAAGTTTTTCTTGAAGTTTTTTCAGTTTGGACTTTTTCAAGTTTGGAAACAAAAAGAAGTCGCACGGGGCCAAATCTGGAGAATACGGTGGATGGGGCAGCAGTTCGTAGCCCAATTCGACCAATTTGGCCGTGGCGAGGGCGGAGGTGTGAGCCGGTGCGTTATCATGGTGGAAGAGCACTTTTTTCTTCGCCAAGTGGGGCCGGCATAGTACAGCCCTGTGACCGTTTTGCCCTTCTCCAGGTAGTCGATGTGAATCCCAGAAAACGGTGGCCATCACCTTTCCGGCCGATGGGACAGTCTTCGCCTTCTTCGGAGCACGTTCGCCGGGTGAAGTCCACTGTTTCGACTGTTCCTTGGTCTCTGGTGTGTACCAGTGGATCCATGTTTCATCAACTGTCACGAAACGACGCAGAAACTCCTTCGGATTGCGCTTAAACAGCGTCAAACACTGCTCTGAAGTGGTCTCACGGTTGCGCTTGTTGTCCGGAGTGAGCAAACGCGGCACCCATCTCCTGCCCAAAATTTCATGCAGGATATGACCCCCGCGATCTGTCTCAGCTATCTCACGCACCTTCAATCGGCGGTCTGTCAATACGAGATCGTGGATTTTTGTCACGTTATCCTCCGTGGTAGCCGTTTTCGGGGCACCTGGACGTGGCTCATCAAAAACCGACGTGCGACCACGTTGAAACTCGTTAAACCAATTTTTGATGGTCGCCATCGAAGGAGAAAAATCACCGTACACAGCATCCAAACGCTCTTTGATTTCGCTGCGCGATTTCCCTTCCAAAAACAAGAATCGAATCACCGACCGATATTGCTCTTTTTCCATTTTTCTAAAATCCGCGGACACTCCCGCTTCCACACGCGGTCAAAACAAAACTACGAGTCCGTTCCGGCTGAAATTTCGACAGCAGCCGTCTACTAGAATGTACTACACGAGTAAGTTGCTCTTGCGATGCTGGCGCCATCTGGCGGTGAGACTAATTGTAAATACTCATCGGACCACCCTTGTATAATCACTTATGCGTCTGCTGTATGGTGGACAAAAGGTGAACAGAAAACTACCATAGTTAAGCTTCAACGCCTTCAGAGGCTAGCATGTCTCGGCATTACAAGTGCCATGCCAATTTGCCCGACAGCAGCCAAATAGGCATTGATTGGAATTATTCCACTGCACCTTTTTATTAAAAAAGTTGCTATACGTAGTGTAATCAGACTCCTCCGCTCGGAAACGAACCGGATAGGGAGACCATTAGGTCACATGTCCATACTACCGCACCTTCCTGAGCTGGATATGATTACCACAGTTTGGACGCATTACCACACACGACTACCTTTGACAAAAGATTTGAGGTGTTGATCCCAAATCGCACAGTTTGGAGAAGCGGTGATCCCTTGCTAAATGTCAAAGGTCTGATGTGGTACACAGATAGCTCCAAGACTGATTCAGAAGTTGGCGCTGGCATCTTTGGACCAAATCGAACTCAAAATACGCCAAGGAATGCCACGATGCCCTGCAAGACCTAGGCAAAAGAAACAAGGTCAGATTTTGGAGGGTGCCAGGTCACAAGGGCGAGGCAACGAAATCGCCGACCAACTCGCTAGGAAAGGTTTCATTGAAAGGTACTTGGGGGCCGAACCTTTCTGAGGAATCCCCAAATCAAACATTAATTTTCTCTTAGACAAGTGGAAAAAATCGCAACACCTGCGCTTTTGGAACGGCGTTCAAAGACCCCGAGAACCGAAGAGATTCATACGGCCCCTGAACAAACACTCTATCAATATTCTCAAACATAATAGAAATTGTTCAAAACGTAATAGACGTAGACGTATTTATAACGACAAAATTCGGGGTGCTTGCTATAACTATGTACTTCCGAACGTACATCGTCCTACGCTAGATAAGGATGAATATGTAAAGGACACTTGACTATTTCTCATCCACACAGAATAGGTTCAGGTAAAATTGCTAACCAATGAGCAAGTAAAGAAGCAATCCATCGGCTCAAGAATAACGAGACCGCAGACCATCAAAATTAATAAAATATGCAGAGTAGTTGCATGGACTCATCAGAACCATATGGAGCAATTAAACCATCCCCGAGGAATGGAAAGGGTAATAGAAATAAAAAAAAATTGTTACCCAAGAAGCTTGTTAAGCCATAAACGTAGTGTCGGCTACCCGTATGACTCCTCTGTACTAAGGCTTGTACGACGCATACAGTATACAAGAGGCATCATGGAACACCATCTCGGTGTTGGGCCGAGAACATTCCACCTTACCCTTGTGTGCATGTACAATATGTTCATGTAGTTGTTAGAAATGCTATAGTCGCCTTTTAAAATCAGAATATTGGTTGGGGATGAGGACAGGTTCAGTGACTGGAATCTAAATTAATAAAGTCATTTCCCTGCCAATTTTCGAGATCATACAAAACGACCCCAAGAAGGGGTCTAACGAAGGTGGTATATACGGGTTTCGTGATGACAGTTAACGTAAGTTCTGGAAGATGAAGAGAATCGCTTAGGGTGTAAGTGATAGTTTAACATTTGCTAACACTAAGCTCAATTGTCTTTCTTGACACCAAATACTGAACCTGTTTAGGTCGAATACGAAGGAGCGGGTATCGGCCGGGGGAAATTTTCCCATCATCAGCGTATACGGAAAGATGAGAGATCTTGATTACACAGTTAACATAATTGGGGGCTCAGGAGGTAGCATTTATTGGATCAGAAATAGAAGATCTGAAAGTGATATTCTGCTAACAGTCTTTCAGGTAGGATTTGAACGGGGGGATGGAATCAGGGAGGGAAAACAAAGAGCAATTAAGAGAACTAAAGAGGTACAAAAACTCGAAAGTTCCTAAGTTGCAACTGTCCAAGTCTGTTTTTCTTTTTCTTTACAGTCATTTTCCGTTTATTTCTCGTTACTGTTCGTTGCGGTCAGGTCAGTGATCAAGTTAGATCACATAGCAAATGCATCCCCCGATCTCTTTAATAAAGCATAGAATTTTGGCTTTCTTTCTGCTTGCCCCGCGCATCCATAAGTACTTGTAGCTAGACTGACTCATGCTTCGCCCTGTAGGCCTACACAGGATTACCAAAAAACTTACGAATCAGTCACCACTTATTAAATCATGCTTGTGGTTCCCCTCACCTAGTAGAAATTCGTGGGCTTCACTGAACTTTCTATACATGTCATAAGACTACCGATCACTTCCTTATTTAGCAATCTTTTAATAGCCAAACTCGATCCAAAACTGACTCACTTAATGGCCGTGGACTTCATGTATGTTGCTTTGCAAAAGTTGACCGAATTAAGAGGTGGAAGAACATTAATGACACCATTCAAAAAAAAAACGTTAACCAAACAGCTTACCGGAAGCCATCAAGAACCTTAACTGGCAATATTGACTTAGAGCACGTTTCTACCCCCACATATAACGTCTCACCATGAATCACGGAACTTCAATATGGGTCCAAAACCGCAGTCAACAGTCAATGGCAAAAACCCCATCGATTTTACGAACGGTCGTCTTATTGACCCCTAATATAAGTAATATATACCATCGACACGAACATTTGTATTTTTTTAAACATTTTTTTTTATTTATAGCTTCGTTTTGCGCTCCGTGAACAATCTTTTTAAATAAATAAACAAAATGCGCAGATCAACAAGCTGTTAATCAACAAATATTAGTAATAAAATGAACTTATTTTGGCTTCGTTTGGTGCACCCAGCTATGGGTCGATATATGAATACCAACTACACATGGTCGCACGAGTAGTATGGTCGATATTGTATTCATTTTTTAGTCATCATCATCGTCGTCATCTTCGCTAACTACAAACAGCTCGTTCTCTTCCAGGAAAGCGGCGAAATTTTTACTTATCGTTGCTCCAACTAATAGTCCAGATGTAACGCAGAGAACAATTCCCACGATTCTAATTGGCATTGCTTCGGGTCGAGGTTTTAAGGCTCCACTTCGGTAGTGTGTCGAGTTTCGGACAAACAGTTGTCCAGTCCTTTGATGGACTAGAGATTCACTAAACAGAGCACGTAATGCATTTAATTTGGCTAGCCTAAGGGTAATCATTTTTGTTTTCCGTTATTATTGTTCGATTTAAAATGAATTGATATCACCCGGACTAGCGTAAGATGAATTTAATCTTTTTCACTCTCCAGCCTATAGCTAGGTTTGACGGATTAGGCAAGAGGAACCCTGAAAATATTTAAGTTTCTTCTTTTGACATTTATGATATAAGCAATAGTATATGGCACTTGACACATTTATGTTTACTGTCAGAAAATTGTTCGCTGTGAATGACTGTTTGTCTATCCGATCAGAGATGGCGACAGAAAAGCACTCTTCGGGTGATTTAGTTAGGGCTATTCCAACACATTTATATTCTGGTTCTTCATCCTTGAATTTGCAGTAGAGATAACGTAGATATTACTTCGGTGACCAGTGACGGGGTTTAGAATTCCGGAAAGAGTGTAGGCATTCGAGTTTACGCAAGTATGGTGCAGTATGGAGAATTTAGCTCATACATTCCAAAGAATTAAAATCGAATCGCAGGTAGGTAATGCATGTACGATTTAAAACTCTTCATGGGTTTTAATGCCAACTGTATTTGTAATTATTTACTTTGAATGGGGCTTTGTTTCGATTGAAATGTCTCAACAAACAAGCCTCTCTAGCCGACAAAATATTAAGCCAACTGCTCCCAGTATCGCACGCCCAGTTGGTTAGGTCTTTTCCACCTGTGTGCACAACTTTAGATGCGGCCGTCTTCTGCTGTGTCGTCCCTCGTGGTTGGAATCGAAGACTTCGATTCAGAGATGCGCTCCATTTGCTCTATATGCCCCATCTATCATAGACGTTGGGTCCCTAGACGCTTAACTAAGCCGATGTCACTGTACCATCTATCTTCCCTTTCACTCTATGTTCAGGTCAGCACATAGAATTTTTCTCTCAGTTCAGCCAAGCGCCTTTTCCACTTTCATACGAGCCTAGTTACTCTAGAAAAAGATCGGCTGGATTAAAGTTTTGTAAAGTTATTCTGCGTCTGATCTTAGCAGTTATATCGTTACCACTTGTTACAAGTAAACCAATATAGACGTAAACATTGCTTAAGTTACATCTGCCAAGAGCTGTATTCTGGCCAAGGTACTGGTGTTGGACGTCCTTCTTTAATGACAGCATGTTTTTTGGTTTCGCCCTCATTTACCCCCAGATTCATTTAAGCCACGTCTGCTTCAATCCCCCCAAAGATTCGATTTTGCAGATTGGAGTAAGTTCCGCACGATATTTTCAACGATATTGTTAAAGAGATTCGTTCTTCTTTATTGATTCGTTCTTTATCGACCTTAATGAGATCCTCTTTCGTTTTCGCCAGCAGTTTCATTGGACTTCATATTCGACATTGCTATCTTAACCTGGTCTAAGTCAGGTGGCGATGGTGATTTGATATCGTACTCTGCAGAAGTAGTCTTTCCATAATTTCAGTATCCACTCTGGCACCCCTATGTTTTGTCTGTACTTCCTTGCAGGGATCCGATCTGGCTTTATAGCCTTAGCATGTTCGTTTCACTTTTGGTTCAACTTCATCTGTTCAAAAGAAATACATGCTGCTCCTCTTTTTTATGTACATAGAACTCACGAGGAGCCCTTGTCCGTCGATACAGTAGCAATCGGAGGCGTCGCTGATGGCGCTTTGACAACGTCTGTATTGCTCTTCTATTGTTTGTACAAATGGCATCGGATCATAAGAGAGTTTGAGGGAGATTTAATCGGCAGAATGTCTGGTGGTACCTTGCGACAGGAGCGTTTCGACGTCAAATCTCGGAGATTTTAACCGAATGTATACTCTGTGAAAATCGCATTTGTTCCTTAGCTGCAGAGATACGAGTTGATGCAGGCTCTTTGAAAATTTCGAATATCCAAAATGCTGGAGTAGAGTTTGGCAGCTACCCAGTTTTGATTAATTTTTTTTTTCTTATTTTAAAACTTAATTCACTTTAAGCTGTTTAACTCTAGTTTTAAATATAATCAGGTTGACTAGCATCCTTATCTTTCGTTCTGAGTGGTCACCCTCCTGATTGCGTCTTTCAATGACTGGGCTTCGCCATCTCGCCTACATTGCATGCCCCCTTACCAAGGCTAACAGGCTTCAGTTGGCTGTCAGACTCATCTAAGCATGATGAACGACGCGGATTAGCCATTTGTCCCTGGTGCCCCAGTGGTGGTGGTAAATTACCGAGATACCATCTCTATTTTGTACTAACCTTTCGGAGGCAATATGGATAAATGCCTTTGGAAGAATAAAGCCCGATCTGAGTGTGCTCTCATGGTATCTATAATTGTTGTAGAAAGCCCAGAGATCAGGTTCTTGTCGTTAGTCACAACTCTTGCAATCTGCTTTGGATTCATTTTAATAAGTAAATTGTCGATTCTGCTTAGGCTTGCTCCGTCATACAAGACCTTATTAGGGTAATACTGAACTGAGAATCTGGTTTTTTTGTACATTCTAAGATAGACTGCCACCGCAACATTAAACCACACTGGACAACCATTAGCGATGATGGGCCTTATTAGGGTCTCGTAACATAATTATTACCTTACGCTCAAGTTGACTCATATGAAACAGATTCCTTTTCATACAAAAGGCTTTCTTAGCCCTAGAAAGACAAGTATTTACATGTCCATTGAAGTATAGATTCTCGGCAAGCCAGATACCAAGATATCTAACCGCATTTCTCATCGCTAATGGTTGTCCATATTGCTCAACAATGGCCAATTTCTTCCAGTTTTTCTGGTATCTCTTAAGGCGCTATACAACGGAGTCCTGAACATTATCGTGTCCGACTTTTGAAAGTTTTTTAACTTAATTTCAGTCTGATTAAAGTCACACTGCAGCATTGTATTGATGATCTCAATATTTGGACTTGATCTGTATGCTACTTAATCATTTGCATATGCTATTGAGTGGATGAGCAAATCTATAAGATCGTTGTGTAGATGTTAAACAGTATCGAAGAGCTAAACGCTTTCTGTTGTAAACCGCTTTTAATATCTTGGTCTTGCTCGAATTAACGTTTAATAACTAACTTCTTTACTGTAGTCAGTACGTAAATTAGGTATAGACTACGCTGCGCCCGTCTGGTGGCATAAAACAAAACAAACATCAGTACAAGCCAAACTACAAAGACTAGCTTGTATCTGTATTACAGGAGCAATGAGAACAACCCCCACAGCAGCGCTAGAAGTCATCACGGACCTACCACCCGTACACCTCCAACTTAAAAAAGAAGCAATTATGTATATTCGCTCATAAACTTATCGCGGAGGATGACTCTAATTCCAGGCTATTTCGTCCTGACATTCTTAATGAACTAAACAGGCATGAAATCCTAAAAATACCCCATATAGACAATTGTATTCCAAGGTACAACTTCAGCCAAATTGTAAGGTCAGGTTTATATTCTTTCTTACGCCAGCTGGCCAACACATCATCTCATGTGGATACCAGAACACAGTGGCCATATAGAAAACGAAAAAGCAGACCTATTAGCAAGAAAAGGCTCTGCATCACCATTCATGATGCCAAGACCATTGTGCGGCATACCAATACCAGCACCATAAAATGCTACCTAGGGGAATGGTTGAGGAACGCGGCCAACCATTACTGGACACAAACGGAAGGTAACAGACAAGCCAAGATGTTCCTACCAAATACTTCCCTTAAAAGAACCAAATAACTCCTTAAAATCTCTAGGAGTCAGATTCGTATAATCAAGATCAAGAGCTGGATCACGTGTTGTTATTGTAATACATTTAAACCATGATCCGGATAAGATCTGGATGGCATAATAAAAAACACCTATTGTAACTCTCCCCTCCTCAATCGAAATCTAAATTAGGTATAGAAGATGATTTGGCATGCCTTGTCGAATGAGCTTGTATAACAAACCTCCTAACCATACGGTGTCGAAGGCGGTTTTTTGCTTTACTCGACTGAATGTCGGAAACTTGTTTTAACGAGCCAATATATTTTTTATGTCTTACAGAAATTAAAACTAGCCGTGTGGTGTCGTGGGACACCTGATACGAACAAAGTTCCTTGCGCTATTCGACAAATATTTCCACAAATAATTGTAATTAATATGATTGTGAACTAGGGTATCGAATTGTCGAGGTCGGTAGGGGCGGCAAAATATGAATAGCCTACTGGCGGAAAATGTGTAAATCCGCGATTGGGATCACCGCTGTTTTCTGATGTGCTGGATAATGAATATTATTCAAAGCGTTGTTGAACGATGTGGTCAGAATATCTACTTCAATTGGCAGGTGTCTTATAACGACGATTGGGATACCATGGATTCCTGTCGACTTTTTACTTTTGAGTGATTCCAGGATGCACAAAAGTTCATTCTCTACCACAAACAAATTCGCAGAAATTCGGTCATTGGTGATAATGCCAATTCACAAGGTCTTCATTGCAGAATAATGCTTGATGTCGACCGCAATGAGATCAATTTCCTTTGTTGTCAAAGGCGACTTGCTTTGTTGATTCCACATTAACTTAGACTTTAAAAGCAATCAAGTAAATGGTCCTATCTCTGACACTGTCTAAGAGGCTCGTGGACTAGAACAAGTAATTTGATTTTTGATTGATCGTCTTTGACTCGCCTCAACTAGTCATTGATATGATCCATGTGTCAGTAGATTCAGCATCTACAGAAGTGCCACCGAAGAACTCCAGAACCTTGAGCAAAGCAACAACATAAAAGGCTTCAACGAATAGAAACGAAACATCACCGACTTCGCTGCACGAAAAGAACTCTACAATCAACTTTAAATTACTACCATTTATTACATTTGTTTCTCATTTTTCTTTCTTGTTTTTTTACTTCACATCTCTCTCGATTTAAGCAAAATACAAAGTGTATAGAATAGCCTTTTGTACTATGTATATAATATGTATGTAAATTTCAAATAAATATTTCCTCTACATTTCTGTTTTAATTTTTCATATAGCGTTTTACTTAAATACACAATTTCTGCTCTTCCTTACTTTTGCTTTACTTGAACTAAAATGGAACGTGTAGTGTCTGTAAACAAATAAATACGTTATATCCTTAAATACATACTTTTTCTTCGAACATCATTGCTTTTAATGCTTTCGTCCTGAAATTTCTGAGTTGTGATAAAAAAAATTAATACTTTTCTTGCAAAACAAAAGAGGAAAGGATGTGGAAAATGCGTCATGTGGACCATAGAAGCATCCCCACGTATATATATATGTATGTAGACTACCATGTTTAAGATAAGAGAGTAGCTTGTGTGACTGAGTGAACGGAAATCCATAAATAGGTAACAAAGTGTAAGATAAATAACAAATATAAATACTAGAATAAGACTGAAAAACTGCCACTTTATATATACTTATGCTCTTGTAACTGTATACTTAATTGACCTTGTTCTCTAGAAAATGTTTTTTTTTTTTTTTTTTGATTTCTTGAACAATTTTTGTGTTTGCTGCCGAACACTTATTGATTTCTTTTCGTTTTTTTATTTTATTTTCATTTCTTGACGAAGAAGGCCATCGATGGCCTTAAAGATTTCATTTAAATACAAATAGAATGAAATATTGTTTACATATATTAAACTTAAAATATTAGTCGTTCATACAAGATATATTTGCTTTTCGTTTTGTCATCTGTTTTTGTTTTGTTTTTTCTATATAAACGTATTGCAGTCTTGCCTAGCAAAACTATCTTACTGGTCAGTGGTAGGTTTATAGGTAGGTAATGTATAGATTGGTGTTCAGAAGAGTGTTTGGATTTGTGTTCGTCTGTTCCTATTCGGCGTATGAATTGAATTCGTGTTATGAAATTCAAGTACGTGGTGCAGCTGTAACTACGATTTTGGTCATTCGTGGACTTTGCAAGCATTTGATTTCTAACTTTTATGGTCCATCCATACCCTGAGGATCGGCATATTCGTCATCATCGTCGTCATCGTCCTCGAAATTGTTATCATCATTAGCATCCGCATCCAATAAATCATCATTGTCGTCCTCTTCTTCGGTAACACTTAACTCATTCTTGTTGAGATCGACATCCTGCTGGGGTCATAACTCCGGAAAACGTCGGTTGTCCTCCACATAATGCTTTGGAATTTCGAATAACTCGTCGGCAATGCAATCGCAAAACTCGAATTTCTGAAACGTGATCTTGGCCGAAACGGTGGTTAGGACGGGAATTTCAATTTTCACAGGAAAACCACTTGGCAACTTTAATCGAACAAACTCTCGCAGCTTGCTAAAATGCTTAAACGGTGCTATTACTTCGAGAACGTTTAATAACATGTCAACGCTCAGGGGGAAATCTTTACTCATTGCCACAGTTGCACGCAGGCACTTGGTGGACTGTTTAAAAACTATTTCGCGACCGAGTTTCGGGTATTTTCCAACATCAGCAGTTATATAGTCGTTCCATGTGACTGTTGTTGCCGGCGGCGGTAGTAACGAATTTCGTCTACTGAAATCGCCGTTTACATCGACACTAGCCCGACGACCTTTCGTAATGGATTCAACTAATGCTTTGTTCTTTTGCAAATCATCTGTCGATAGATGTTCACGCCGTTTCCTTGACTTAAGTACAAGTCCATTTATGCAATACAAATCGCAATTATACTGCCCTCCGACGACCTCCTTACGATCCTCACGAAATATCCAACCTGATTGTGCTCGCGAAAATTGAATGGATTTGGTGGACATTTGAGCGGCAAGGATATCACTAGACATTAATACATCGACTTCCTCTTCAATGTCATTCTCTTCGTAACGTACACGCTGATAACATTCAAATTCGTTATCCAGCACAGTAAGTGACTCATGTGGCGCCTTATCGCCGCGAAATAGAAACGAAATATCGCCCCGCTCCCATCGCATATCGGTGAAGTCAACCAATGTCGTATCTAGTCTTATCGACGATCCCGATTTGTGAATTTTACAAATATCTGATGGCAATATACGTGACACGAGCGGTACCCACGAATGGAAGTCCCACTTGAGTTCCATATAAAAGTCCTTCATTTGTTTCAGGGCCTTAATTAAATTCGCCCGTCTTGATTCCATTTGTTGACGTGATTGTTGTTTTAATTTACGAAGAAGTGATGAGATTGTCTGACGATCGCCGTAACTAATGGCCTCTGCAAGTGGTGACCAACCTTCGAGGTTCTTGATTTTGACAGGTGCTCCATGGGCGAGTAGAAGATGGGTGCATTCTTTGCGACCGAGCATTACGGCGAGATGTAAAGCGGTATTTCCATGTTTGTCTTTTTGGGCGACATCCTTGGCTTGTTGCAAATGTTGTGAGAGACGTTTAAAGTCGTTTAAAAAAACACTATAATGCAGAGGAAATTCCTCCGCGAGGCTGTCAACTTTTTCTTCAGCCATTTGTTTTTAAAATGATAACACACGCACACCTACACACTCACACGCGACAATTTGCTGCGAGGTGGGGTGCAGAAATTTCGTATCCCGTACCCGTGTCCGATAGTTGAAAATCGAAATTTCGAAATCGTTGTCTAATGTATATTGTATACGAATTAAAAAAATTATCAAAGTGATGCCAAACAGTCACATATTATGGTTATTAGTGACAATATGCTAACAGCAATTGGAATTTTTCTCAATACAATTTCACTATAATTTCTCATTTTGTCATAGTATTCTCTGGGAGTTGACGATTCGAAAAAAGGAATTAACGAGTTTTTTATTAAGTTTCCTCAATTTTAGAGGAAAACATGCAGTATATTTTATTGTTTTTTTTTGTACGGAATTGCTGATTACAATACATTAATTGTCCCTACCCACATCATCACCTGCATTGAGGCACGACACTTGAAATTAAATTCATGTAAGCGCGCTGCCTGATACCGTACGACCAATGTAATACAAAAATTTGAGATATTGATATCGGGCATGCAAATTAATTTGGCCCGTTTTCAAAAAAGGCTCTGGTTGTTATGAATGTTTCATAGTGACAGCTGATCTCCGTAGTTTCAGAAAGGTTAGACATCTGTCAATAACAGGTTTTGAGTTACCTTAAAAAATGGATAATCCACGATACTCCTAAGAAAAAGAAAATATGAAGTGTGATCCAAAAACAATAATAATCGGTTATTTTCAATTCATACACACTAGATTGGCGTAAAAAAATAATATAAATAGATTTCTTGAATACGAACTGTCTAAGGGATAACATCAAAATGGAGACAAACGAAATTAGAACTGCCAGCAAGTACCTCTGCTTGAATTAATTGTCTATCAAAGACATACACAGCGACTTGGTTAAAATATTGGGGGATACTCCTCCTCCATATTCCAGTAAAGATGAACATCGCACAGGACGCCACGTGATGTCCATGAGGGACACGTTATTTTCATGTCCCTCACTGAAAATAACGTGAAAAAAGACGAAAATGTTCTTTTGGCAGCTTGAATAGAGATCATCAGGCATATAGCTGAGGTTACATGAATCTTATACGGTACCATTTAAAGAACCCTTGCGAGCAATTGCATATGAAAAAGGTATCTGCGCGTTGAGTACCGAGGATATTACCCGACGAGCACAGGAAAAAACTAATCGATATTTCGAGGGTGATTATTCGTGATCATGGACAAGACCTCCATCTACCATTTTGATCCTCAAACCAAACAACAATCAATGAATGACCTGGAGCGAGCTTCCTCACCAACTCCAGAGAAATTCAAAGTGTCAAGTTCGGCGGGAAAGAAATGTATTGACTTGCGAGGAGAACATGTAGAAAAATAAATCATGCTTTTAGCTATAATCACCGTGTTTTATTTTCATTATCATTGCTTTGGTGTTCTCTCATAGCATACGCCAAACATAGTGAATCTTTACTAATGACCTCAACATCAACACCAACGCAAAATTTGAGATCGAAGGTCATACTGTGTATCTAGTGGGATCAACAGGCTACAAAACGGCTGGAATACAAACAAAGGTATGATAAAATTTTAAAAAAAAGTGGACCAAATTAATTTCTTCATATAATACTAAGAGAGATAGAAATATAGAGCGCGACCGACTCAGTTGGTATTGCCATGTTCAAAGGAGAGATCCTTTAAACCCCGTCCAAAAGGCAATACCAATCAACGTTCCAATTTCAACACGCAAAAAAGGCAGGCCGAAAAACAATTGGTGCAAACAAATGCAAAAACACCAGCATTTGATTGGCCTCAGCGATGAAGTAATCTCAAACCGGGAAGCCTGCCGCTACTTTCTGAGGTCAAACCGGCAGACCCCACAAGCGGACCAGTAGGAATGCAGTTAAGTGGGAAGGTTATGGTCCTACACTTCTGACCATAACAACGCCGGAGAAAAAAAGGAAAAGAAGAAGAATACTAAGAGAGCGAGGTAATCCCCTAAGAATCGTCAAACGTCTTACATAAATAGAACACAGATGCTTCGAAGATGGAATCAGGCGGCGATGTTGGTGTTTTTGTCCTAAACTACAAAGTTTTTTAAGGCGCGGGGTGTCAGATATCACTTAAAGAAGATAAATCTCTACCCAGAGACAGAATAAAAATTCCGCCTTGAAGACGATGAGACTGCAGAACATATACTATGAGGGTGTGTTGCTCTCTGCTTTTTTCCCTCTGACGAAAGTATTCTTTCTAAGGAAGTTACTTCTGTTACTGGGAAAGTTAAGGACATCCTCTTTCATTGGTTTACTTGATCTTTCTGATCGTAATGCCCTATTTGGTAACTGAAGTATAAGCCAACAAAAAAGAAAAAATAATTAAAATTGTCAAATCCTTAATTAGAAAAAAATCTTCAATAGACTCATGTTGTTACGTTCAATGGATTTATTAATTTTTAATAACATCTTGGTCTCTATCGCAACTTGGCTCTCTGCTGGCCTCTCGCCCCGATGTTAAGGAATCTGGAAACAATAAAATATAATATTTGCCAGTGAAAGATTCCCGAAATGTTAATTTTCCAGCTTTACGGGGTATGTAGTTTTCCATAACACTATTAAACAGATAAAGTTATATCATATCATAAATTACCAATTTTTTGTCTATTCCGCCAATTAAGTAAAAAAGGTAAGAAAAGAATGTTTATTAAGAAACTAAGTGATCTTGGCATCACTGCTAAACAGCGATTGAAGGCGACAATTTGTGGAGCCATTCTCTTAAATTCTCCAAGCAGGTGCTCAGCTGATTTCCGTCAAAAATTTATGAAGAAACGAGTGGTGGTCAAAAAGGTAAATATCGAAAATGTGACATATTTATCATAAATTTCTTGGCAAACGCTCAATTTTCTGGGCATGTGTCCGAGTCTTCCTAACCCAGTAAATTCATTTCGAATATTTTCCTCGTCTCTTAAAATCAATTAGATAACACTTGTCCTTTATTTACACGGAACATGGTAAGAATACCAACAAAAAAATAGGCTAAGAGGTTTAATTGACGGTCAAAGTTCGAACTTCGAAATATTCTCGGATTCAGTAGATTTTCGCTGTCTCATTCATTCCTTATTTGAGTATAAAGTGTATCTCTCGGCTGGCTACAGTGACCTACAAAACTGAGATGTTTTGAAGTGCGTATGCACCTGTACCACTTGTCAGATCGTGATTTGTGAATTGGGATAAAATAAGGATGACTATTCACTTGATGTGTCTAACTACAGATGGAGGATTACCTATTTTTACTAGGAAGAAAGGCAATTGCGAGAACCTGCCATTCACCACGGTGGCATCACTCAACGGGGTGCATATGTTCTTTAAATCGATGGGAGTTACTATGAGTTCCACAACAGCTGAAGATTGGACACTGATTTGGAGGGACTACGAGGATGCGATTACCTTCATTGTGTGTGGAAAACATATGTCGGAGGCAAAACTCGACCAACTCTCCGACTTGGTCTTTAATTCACTGAAGCTTTTCTTTAACACTGACGACATAAAGAACGCCAGTAAGATGGTTGATCGCCTGAAGAGAGAAGCTAGGCAGTATATGCCGATTATCGACAACCTCTTGGAATCTCTTCAAACGGACCTAATTGGCTTTAATAGCTGTATTCTGAGTGCAGAGAATACGCACCTGCTCGCTCGACTAAATGAGTTCAGTATCCAGTGTGATTCCCTATTCTGCTGTATAGTTGTGAATCAGAAAATCGCTGTTGGGACAGAAGGTTGGTGGGATTTGGACTTGACCGACCGCAAGCTTCTGATTGCACTCCTCAACTCCTCGGATCGTTCTCAGACTGATGTACCAGTCTACTTGCCGAAGAAAAGCTTGAGCACAGCCTTCCGTTTCGTGTCAGTGCCCATCGGTGGATGTGGCATATTGTGTGTTATATGTGGCGCAGATCCGTCTTACCAAGAAATCAACAATATTGCACAGAATGTGTTCAAGCACGACGCAGAGATTATGAAAACCGTGGAGAAATGCGCTTTTAGAAACTTTCCCGAAGATCTGAATATTAACGAGAACATCTTAAAACTTGTCTTGTTGAATACGGTGACTAAAAAGTATGTATTTTCAAGGAATCTTCACCATGCGTCGGTGGAGAAGTGCTCGATTGAGCAAAATCCTTTCGATGTGATTCGTTCTTATGTGGATCAATTTCTGGAAAGCCAAGAGCAACAAACCATGGTCGAGGCAGAGTGCTCCGTCACGGTGGGCGATCAATACTGGTGCGCTGAAAACCATAAATGCTATGCCCATTGTGATGACAATAACAATGTCTTAGTTGTGCTTTACGCAAGTTCCATGCCCACGCCAGCAATGAAGCTGATGACGCAAAAAACGTTGACTTCTCTCATGCAAGAGAAGAATATTTGTTGGTAGAACCACTGATATTTGCAATAAAGAACACCTTTTACTACGTACATATATTAACCCAGGTCTTTTAATTTAAATTGAGTTTATCCCCTAAAACCATTTTGTGTTTGTTTTTCAGAAGCAAAAACCTCCAGCAAAGTCACCAGTGAGGGAGGAGACTTTATCAACGAACCATGAACAAAGCGAGGAACCCATCGAACCGGGAAAGTACCGATTCAAGGGGCGAATAAAAGAATTAGTCGAGGCTTACAATGGCGTAGCTCCTATCCTATTTCCCAAATGTCCGTGGTATGCATTTCCCGGCTTCCTAACGCATGCCGTGGTTGTGAACTACTTGAAAAATTATAAAGGAAAGTTTAAACTCGTCCCAATACCCAATATCCTCTATGAATTGCTGATCAAGAACGAATTCATCAAGTCGGAACATGTAATCTTCGCTTCGGAAGAGGTGTTTCATCAATATGCTGAGAGTCGAGAAGTGAATTTCGTCAATTTGGTGGTTAGTGCAGTAACAAAGCCCATCTCTAGTGGCAATGAGACAGTTCAGAAGATGTTGCAACAAGGTCCGCAAACAATAGTCACACAGATCCTGCCGATCAAAAACTGCCAAGACAATTGCCTTTACGTTCAGGAGAACTTTTATTCCAACCTCATGGATCGTTTCCGTTATAACTGGGCGTTCTGGGTAGAACTAGAGCATTTTTCTGACTCCCAACAGATCCCTAGCATCGCAACCAAAGTGCACATCTATCTTCTCAATAACGCATACGAACTACCTCCCGAGATTGTCGATCTCATCCTAGGAAACTACTTTAATACGCCACGAATCCTACACCGAGGTCATACTTATCGCGTTGAAGTAAACGCCAAACTGCTAGGTACCTCTACATATGCGGCATTCTATCAGTTATTCGCATATCTCAAACATGTTCACTTCCGCTGCGTGCATTTGGAAGTCAAAGGAAATGAATTCGAAATGCAGGCAATAGCAGCCAAAAACTTCACCAACCTGATGCAGATCCAGCAGACATATCAGTTCTTGCCGCGTCAAATACTGGATAACATCGCAATTGTTGAGAACTACCCCAGTGGGCTGAGTAAGGCATACGCCCTGCTACGTTCATCGATTGATGCATTTTTACCAAAGAAATCGACGTGCCTTTCTGCCAAGCATATCTATCCATTGTTCTTGCTACAGGGCGAACGCGGTTGTGGAAAGACGAAATTGGTGAATACAGTTGCCATGGACTTGGGCCTGCATTTGTATGGTGTTGATTGTGCAGAGGTTGTGTCCATGGTACCATCACACACTGAACTGAAACTGAAAGGTCTTTTCGCAAAGACTATGCAATGTGAACCGATTTTGTTCTGTTTTCATAACTTCGAGGTTGGTTGATGACACACATTCGAATTATGTTTCTCATCTAAGTATTGTTGTAGATTTTCGGTATCGATAATGAGGGTAATGAAGACCTGCGACTACTTTCGTCTTTTCAAGCGCAAATACAGGAACTCTTTGCCAAGGATCGTGATCATCCGGTTATCATCATAGCAATCACGAACGAAAAGAACCTGAAGCCTATGATTCAGCGGTTATTCCTTGAAATTATTCCCGTCGAGATGCCAAACAAGGAGGAGCGCTTTGAGATCTTGAAATGGATGTATATTCGCGACACATTCAATGATGAGATTTTCAATCGCGGCAGCTTGGAACGTCTTCCATTGTTTCCAATGGAGTCTCGAGAACGTTTTCTTCGGGAATTCTTCAATTGGACGGAGATTAAACCGATTTTAATGGAAGTAGCTGAAAAATCGCAAGGATTTGTACTTGGCGATTTACAATTGCTTTTCGACAACGCCATTCGTGATTTGCAGAAAGATCGTCGACGCAATGCGCTCAGTATGCGTCATTTTGCCAAGAATCTGACGGAAATGCAGTCATCATTTGCAGATAGTTTGGGCGCTCCGAAGGTACCTAAAGTGCGTTGGTCTGATATCGGCGGTTTGGCGAAGATTAAGGATGAGATTCAAAGCAGTATTGGTCTTCCGCTTAAGCATGTTCATTTGATGGGTAAGAATTTACGAAGATCTGGAATTTTATTGTATGGACCACCGGGAACCGGAAAGACACTTGTAGCCAAGGCTGTAGCAACTGAGTGTAACTTGAGCTTCCTTTCCGTGCAAGGGCCGGAGTTGTTAAACATGTACGTTGGGCAGAGCGAGCAGAATGTGCGCGAGGTATTCTCTCGTGCTCGTTCTGCCGCGCCGTGTGTATTGTTTTTAGATGAATTGGATTCCCTGGCACCGAATCGAGGTGTGGCTGGTGATTCTGGAGGTGTCATGGATCGGGTTGTTAGTCAATTGCTAGCCGAAATGGACGGTATGGGCGATCACACAAAGCCAATATTCATTTTGGCTGCCACCAATCGACCCGATCTTATTGATCCAGCTCTATTGCGACCTGGACGGTTTGATAAGATGTTCTACGTCGGACCATGTACGTCAGCCGATGATAAGGCTTCAGTCCTCAAGGCTCAAACTAAGAAGTTCAAACTCACGGATGGGTTATGCATTGAGGATGTTGCTAATATTCTAACAGATGACATGTCTGGTGCTGACTTGTATTCAATATGCTCTAACGCCTGGTTGTCTGCAGTGAGGAGGACGATCGACAATTATTTGAGTGGTATATGTGAAAACTAAGGTCTAGGAAGGTTCATTAAATAATTATAATCAACTCTAATTTCAGGTGATTTGACAGAGGAAGATCTGACTGACAGCGTCGTGGTGAGTATGGAAGATTTTGAGAAATCTTACGAAAAGTTCATACCATCGATTGCCAAGAAGGATTTGGATTACTTTAACAGGCTTAAAGCGACTTACAGTGTTTAAAAAGTGCTAAACAAACGTTTTTAACTAATAAAAGTTTTGGTTCAAGGTTTTTACTCTTTTTTATTTGCTTAAGCAAAGCTTCCTTTCAAATTGTAGATGTACTGGAAGCGCTCTAAGGTGTATACATAAGAATCTCAAAACCAAGTTCTCGGAGCTCCTGTTGAGTCACTACCGATGTATGCGACCTGGCGCTGTCCTAGTGGAACCCAATTCCTCTCGTTCAGATGGTCCAATTATTGACAGTGCCAGTAATTAAGAATTTTGTCGTAGGGGTGCAGCTCATAGCAGATGATCCCCAACCAATCCCATCAACAACACAGCGAAACATCCTGGCTGTCAATCTCAGCTTGGCGTCAGTCCACAGCGATGTGATCTCGACCGTTTTTGGCTTGTAGTTCTCGTAAGTTATCCACTTTTCGTCAACATCAGCTTCAGAAATGGCTCGATTTTGTTGCGATTCGCTGACGAATTTTCGGTCCATGAGGTTATTTTATGTTAACTAATACCCATGCGATATCTTGTGTTGAAAGATGTTTTATCTGTCGTGGAAAAAAAGCGTGGCGTTCAACTTGGCTCAATTCTTCAACTTGACCGATTCTTTTCTGCATGTTCGTTAAGGATCTTCCATCAGTGTGCAAACATTCCTCAGAACATCTATATGCTGATGATGATGAATTACGTCTTTTCAAACTGCCTAATCTTAATGAACTTGCCACTCTAATCAATGACGCTTTGAAACGTGTCTTCTCTTGGTCAGCTAATAATGCATTACCGCTTAATTAGACAAAATCCAATTTCAATCTCGAAAAAAAACAGTTTAACCTTGATCTTATTTCCGACATACCCTTGGCGCCCCTAGGTCAAGCTGCTTTTTGTGTCCAGCCTTATTCAAATGATTCCAAACGGTTTTCTAGGCAATGTGTAGCTCCTAGTGCTTGCATGACGATCAGACTCCACAATTTCCATGTATTTATCAACATTTTCAACAATTGGCCTTCCAGAGTGTGGTGGATCATTGACATCGAAATTGTCGGTACGAAATGGACCAAATCAAAACCGCGATTGGCTGTTGCAGTATCAGTACCAGAAACACAATTCACATTTTCAGCCGCCAGGCTCAGTTTTGCATATTTCTATTTTCTGATCTCCATTCTTGACGTGAAAAATTGAATCGACCAATAATAAACTGCCAGAGAAGTTTTTTTTTTAGTACGCAACCTCACCTCTCTAACGCAATCTATTGTACGTCCGACAAATTCAGATGTAAATTACTATAGTCATCTGTTGGAAAATAATGGATTTTGTAGGAGTAGTAAAAGCATAACATTAATAAAATAAGGGTCTTCGAAAACGCTATCGAACGGCGCTTTTAAAGTCTCAGCATATCAACAATTTATAGCATAGAGACTGGGAAAGAGTGAATAGGATTATGAACGATTACTGAATCACAGCGTCATTGAAAATGTTGGCATATCATCAGCGCACCCCAAGGATCGAGTTCCCTAAACGTTTTGATTTTTAATATTATGCAGGGGATTGCTTTATAGAAGTTTCCAAAATCAATTTGATAATATGCTGATGTTAGGCCCTTGATGAAAGTACCCAAGGCAGAAGGCATATTCAAGACTATTAGGACACCAACGCTCAAACTCCAATGCAACCATACTGCTGTTCCATCTACAAATTGCATTTTCGACAAACGTCGTCAACCCAACTATTATAAGGTGTACAACTCTGCTTCCGCCGTTTGCCGATATGTGGCGATAACGGTAAGTAGAACATTAGTCGATTTGTGTCTGCATCATAAAGTTGTTCTCGATTGAAAATGTCAGTTTACGAGGCAAATTCTCGTCATTTGCGGGAGGTGTTACTGCTTTGTTTCAATATGAAGAAAACAGCGGCTGAGTCTCATCGAATGCTCTCAGATACGTACCTATGGTGAGGACGCTATTAGTGAAAACCGTGTCGTGAATGGTTTCAACGCTTCAAGAACGGTGATTTTAACGTCGAAGACCGGCATAGTGGTGGAAGAGAGAAAGTTTTCGAAGATGCAGAATTGGAGACATTGCTGAGTCTCGCGTCAGACTCAAGAAGCATTGGCACGATCAGTGGGAGTGACACAGCAAGCCATTTCAGAACTTGGGTCCCGTATGAGTTTAAACCAAGAGACGTTGAACGGCGTTTGTGTGTTTGTGAACAGTTGCTTCAGAGGCAAAAACGGAAGGGATTTCTGCATCGCATTGTGACCGGGCACGAAAAATGGGTTCATTACGATAACCCTAAACGCAAAAAATCATGGCGATCCACGGCTCCAAGATCATTCTCTGCATTTGGTGGGAACAGTCGTCGTGTACTATGAATTGTTAAAACCAAGTGCAACAATCACAGGTGCTCGTTATCGAACGCAATTAATGCGTTTGAGCAGAGCATTCAAAGACAAACGGCCGCAATACAGCGAGAGACACGATAAAGTGATTTTGCAGCACGACATCGCTCGACCCCACGTTGCAAAAGAGGTCAAAATGTACTTGGAAACGTCAAAATGGGAAGTCCTACGCCACCCGCCGTATTCTCCAGACATTGCTTCCTTTGACTATCACCTGTTTCGATCAATGGCGCATGGCCTGGCTGGCCAACACTTCCGATCTCATGAAGAAGTCACAAATTGGATCGATTCGTGGATCGCTTCAAAAGATGAATAATTTTTTCGACACGGGATTCGTACACTGCCCGAAAGATGGAAAAAAGTACAGCCCGGGACAAAATGATAAGACAACCTCTAAATTCTTAAGAAACATGAATTGTGTGTAATATATACCAATTTTGATTAAATCATTTTTTAACAGAATGCATTTCCAGCGCCCTGCCATAAAATAATGCTGAAAAAAACCCTTAATTTTGTGGGGGGGGGGGGGGGGGTAACCTGGAAAGTAGGTAGGACAAAAAGATAGGGCATGTGAATTTTAAAGTTAAATAACATCAGGCAAATTTCAATATTTTACTTTACTTGTAATGTGTGCTAGCTCCTTTATTTTCTATGACTTGTAACATTCGCTTAAGCATACTTCTAAACAATTTTGTAAATATTTTTAATATATCCATTTTTGATCCATCTTGTTCCATTCTGTGCTAATTAATGGATTCTTTTAATTCTGTAATATTGTTGTGCTACTCTCCCCATACGTTCTCATGTATATGTAACCAATTTGTGTAACATGTGTAACCAATTTGTTTTATTTAAAGCTTCAAATGTTGGGAAAAAAACGGCGAAAGAAAAGTTGTATACCTAGTATATAATTAAATTATGCTCAGATGAAAATTTATATATAAAGCTCATTCAATTACATTTATTTATTATAATAAAACACCATTTAACCTTTGTACCAGATAATATATTCTAGTACAGTAATATATATTTGAAATTCGTAAGATGATTGGCATCACTGGTTTTCAAATGTCATATTTAAAAAAAAGATTCAAAAGCATTTTCAGCTATTGTCGACAGTTATATTTCGGAAAAAAGGACATAACACCGATAGCACCACATTGCTTTTAATATAATCATTTAAATATTTATTAATTCAATTCCCAAAATGTCCACCGCGTTTAATACAAATCGCGTCCTTGATGACGAAAACAGCACACAAACATTCTTGCCAACCAAACAAATTCATTCGGAGCGCAAACACACAATTCGCAAACAAGCACTTGGCGAAATCAAGAATGTTATGCATAACCAACCTTCCTCCATTACGCCGTTTAAAGGCATACAGCAAATTCCTACCAAGACGATATTCTCCGATTTATTAAAGAAGAGATCAGAACATGTAAAAAGCAAAGTCGACCAAAGTTCAGAGCAGACGCAACGGAACAAAATTGCGCCAACGTCAACCAAAAATGTTGGGGATATAAGAAAACCGGAACTACCAGCTCCAAGGACATGCAACGAGAAATGCCACAAAAGTAAGTCTTTCAGATTATACCAATTTGTGGATTGCAAACTAGTAATTCTAGGTTTGGGAGAGATCTGGTCCGAAATGAATGTCCTCGATCCGGACACACTTGAACGCCTGGTAAATGGAAATGGGGATCTGGAAGACGTTTATGATATACGAACTCACAATTTGACACCAATCGATTTTGATGAAGAATTTGATCTGGCCTTCGATTTGCACGATCCCTTCGTATTGGACGATAATAAATTGCTAGGAGATCTAATGGCCAAAGATTATGGGCATCCAGATATACCTCCGGTTTTAGATTGGTTTGAAGATCTATAGATCGTGTACAACTGAACTTGTTTTATTATATTTATGTATCTTCTACATTTAGTTAAATAAACTGATGCTTTTAATACGTTAGCACTTTGTTTAGGTTTATTGAAGTTACGTTACGGGTATAGAATCGTGGGAAAACAACGATAGCAGACTACAATAGATTCGCAAAAGTGCTGTACATATGTCAGGACGTAACATAAGCGTTGCACGATTTTTGAATACCTGTTTAACATTAAATAATTTGCACCAAATACAAAAATTGTGTCGTCAATATAATTTACTTCTGCCCACTTCTCAGACAACTTTTTAATTCTGTCACTAAAAAAATATGTTTGCCTTTGACGAAAAAAAACATCCCAAGAAGCTCTTAGACATCGATCTAAAATTATTTCCAACAAGCAAGCTTTGCACACTCCGGAACAAAAAATCTGAAGGTGCTAAATCTGGTGAATAAGGCGAATGCACCACTTTTTATTCTACCGAACCCCTGTAACCGGGTATCTGTGGTGCTGTAAGAGAGAGAGCGTCATCCTGACGGAATAGAACACCTCTTCGATTTTGGTTTCTGCTCAAGTGCCGGCTTTAATCTCCACAGCTGTTGTCAGTAGACTTCTTCGGTGATAGTCTGGTTACAGAACAAAATGGATTATTCTCTCAGCATCCTATCATACACTCAGAAACACCTTGAGTGGGTGAAATCCATCTCTGGGAAGTTGTGCTGGTCGGTCTTCTGGACTAAGCCACCTTTAATGTTATTTGTAAAGAACCTATTTCTCACCTCTGGTAACGATCCGGTTCAAAAACGTTTCCTGATTGTAACGCAACAGAAGGGCAGTGCAGGCTTCAATTCTTTGCTGAAGATTATTTATTTTGCGATAGGTAGGTGGGGTACCGATTTTCTTAACTTTATAACTTTTCAAATTTTCGTTAGGTGTCGATGGATGTACCTTTAATATAACAGTGGCATTTCTTTGACTTTAAGAGCTCATCGTCTAGTTCTTCTGATATACCCGAATGAGGTTCATCCTCTACATATGACAATATTTCCTTTTGATAAATACCTCCTAGGCTACAGATCACGGCAAATATGAGTTTGTTTTTCACGAACATCTATACAGAAGCTCTTAACATAAATAAGACAAAGTATAGCAAAGATTTTTACATGTGAAAAGTATAATTTATAAATTAAACTGTAACAAAAAAAGTGAGCTACGACCCTAGGAAAGGATTTTCAATATTTCAATAAATGATTAAATGTGTTTTTTGACGATGCGAATTGTAATGACATAAACTAACACAAAACAGACGAAGACAATCAATTTCCGTTCATACTTTCGACATACTCCTTGTACCGTGCTTGTTGTTGTTGTTGTATTTTTTGTAGTTTCTTCGTCTGACCTTTACTCAGTTCTTTGCCGTCTTTATCATGCGTTGGAAGTCCCTGCAATGAAAATAAAGTTAACCAATCTGTATAAAAAATAGGATGGAATTAAGCCTACGTTAGCATCAAATGCTGAATACTTGTCGGTTTCAGTCAAAAACATTTTCGTAGGATCGATCTTTTTCTGTTCCTCTTTGATGGCTGCTGCAGCAGCGGCTGCTTGTTTGTTTCTCTCCTTTTCTGCCGCTTTTTCAGCTTCAAGTGCCTTTTTCGCCTCCCTTTCCTTAAGCAAAGTCTCTTTGTCGACCAATTTCACAGCCGACGCACAGCATTCTCGATCTTCTAAACGAACACCGAGATTCGGCAGAATATCATCACGTAGTTCATCACATAACTTCAGAATATCATCAGCTTTAATGGTTTTTGCTTTATCCCTCACTTGTGCTCGGAATTCAGCCAAAGCGGTCACATAAGGCATCAGAGTAGTCTCCAAATCGAAACCATTCGAATCGGCTGTTGATCCACCCACTGGGAAACCGATACCGCCTCGAGGACCTGATATTACGCCGAATATATGTAGTAACTCAGTGATGTAGGTCGCTATCTTCCGCAGAAGGAGTGAATTTAATTTTCCACATTTGTTATCACGAATATAAATGTTAGATGATGAAACCAGATCGCGTAGAGCATCGAGCGCAGCGCGAGTATCAACGTTATCTGCAATGCAAAAATATAAAAGTTGAACGCACTCTGTAAATGTGAAAGGTGAAGACGAGGTTCACTAACCGCACAATGCTTCATGTACTTGTGCTTGTATTGCATTGAATTTCATCTGTAGCGATGTTTCAGCTTGTCGCCAGGCGTCGAATTGTTTTCGCGGTTTATTTGTAAGTAAATGCCTGGTCAGATCTTTTACATTGAGGAAAAATTCCTACAATAAGCAAAAAAAAAACAAAATTAAGAACCGATAACACCGTTTGAGTGGTTGGACTCACGTTCATGAACTTCTCGTACTGCACAGCCATTTCCATCGTGTTGTCCGAATAGTCCAATGTATCCTTCCACGAATGCATTAGGAACGCCAATCGCAATTGACTGGCGCTGTGCTTGGTAAGCGCCTCTTGAATAGTAACGAAGTTCTTTAATGATTTTGACATCTTGCAACCGGCAATAGTCAAATGACCTGTATGAAGAAAGAACTTCACCCAATCGGGGTGATCGTACGCGGCTTCCGATTGAGCCAGTTCGTTATCGTGATGCGGAAATTTGAGATCAACTCCGCCCGTGTGAATGTCTAATGTCCGACCGAAAATATCGGACGCCATCGCTGAGCATTCGATATGCCATCCGGGGCGTCCATGGCCCCACGGACTGTCCCATGAGGGCTCGCCACGTTTACTCGCTTTCCATAGGGCAAAGTCGTTGACAGATCGTTTTTCCGAAAGCCGATCTTCGGCTAATGATAGATCACCTTCACCTTCATGCAGTGATTTCATATCGCCGTACGCTTCAGGAACTAATTTTGCATAGTGATGCTTTTCTCTCTTGTCGAAACCGCTTACATCGAAGTAAACGGATCCATTTGCCTCATAGGCCAGTCCATTGTCGATAATTCTCTGGATAAAATCGATAATTTGCGGTACATACTCGCTGACTCTGGTCAATACGTCCGGAGGCAGAATCTAATGGAAGGAAGAATGTTAAAAACAAAATGTAAATAAATATGTTGCATAAATATTAGACGAGCGTGGTTCAAGAAGAGTACTTCCTAAAATTCGGCTTATTTAACCTTTCAAGGTTTTCTACGTCACCAGGGTTGATAAGAAATTTAAATCTCCGTATTAGTTACTAGGAATTACCAAATTCCAAAGTAAAAAAAAGGAACAATCGCTGCCATAATGAATCACTTGTGTGTAAATTAAATTTCCATGCTACAAACATAGGCGCATTTATGAATATGACTGCTATGACCAGTTATGGCATAGGTATTTGCTCAAATTAATAAGAACTTCTTATCAGACATCAGCACCTGATATTATTTCCCAAATTGATTTAGGATTTCATGAAACAAAACGGTGTGAACTACTTCTAACTGGTCGGGCAGGCTTTTACTGCCTGAAAAGGAATTAGCAATCGATGGATATATGTAATTAATTCAAAGATTTTTTATACACTGGTTGGCAAACGGCATGCTGCTTGAAATTATATATAAGAAAAAAAATGTATTTAACCTGCTTCGGTGACCTATTAATTGCGAAGCACACAAAACGAACTGATACGGCTTTTGGGATTCAATACATGCTAACGACCTTGACACTATTGTACTTAAGCGTTATCTAGATTTTCCTTTTTATTCGAAAAGTAGCGAGACTAATGCGGTCATGAAAATCAGGAATGATTAGTGTTTTTTTTTTTTTTTTTTCTTTAATGGAATAAGATTTTTTTTTTTTTTTTTTTTTTTTTATAATTCGTGCAGGTTCAAGAGTTACGCTCTTTTGATGTTTGTCACACAACCTGGACGGGGTGCAGATGGTTTGTGTCGAAGATGTTCGTTCACTACTCTCCGGGGGTGGTTGTCTTGGGATTCGAGAGATTCGACTGAATTTGTCGCGTTGATTGTAGTTTTACAGTAACTTTATTCCATGCCATTAAGATCTTATATTGGAAATGCACACGCAGAGTATGAATTTTGAAGTGATCTTATACTGCGAGTGTTATGCCTTCGTCAGCATTTTTTGATCATCTCTCATTCACAACTGGTGTTGTTGCATGGGTTTTTTCCGTATAGGAATTTTTCTTGGCTATGGTCAGACTTGAACTACAGACCTTCCGCTTAACAGTCGGTGATGATTACCATTGCACCACTACCAGATAATTGCGATAATAAACTGGTATGAAGCTCATTCACGTGACTCGCAGAAAAATGTCAACATCAATATATTTCTATACTGGATTGACGTCAATCTACTTACGTTTAACGACCGCATATCGTTGTGGAATTCATCCTCCCAGTACCTAGGCAGTGCTTCGAATATGGAGTTGTCTGCTACTTCATTGCCCTCCCGCCCGTCGAGCCATTCTGAAATCGGATCCTTCGCCTCGGTTAAATAATTCATTTTCGCTTCTTCGATTTTATCGTTATTTCCGGTCGCCACAGCTTGTTCTAGGTGTTCAACAGCCGCATTCATCCTAGTGAGTGTCTTTTCAAGCAGTACTTTCTTATCTGGATCAGTATTTTTCTCGCATGTTCGTTGAAAATCATTAAATACCTCCCGCTGATCATTCAATAGTACGCTCAACGAAACCATATTCTTTTTGTACTTTTCGTACAGGTAGTTTTGCCTGGCACGTTTGATGATTTTATCATCAATATCGGTTATATTCATCACATATTGAATGTTGTAGCCGAAATAATCGGAAAGTACACGTCGCAGAATATCGAAAGATATATACGACCTACGGTAAACGGGAGAATAAGATGATGATATCGAACCAGCAGATTAGTCAGCCAAATGAGTGGCACCAATGAAATAAATTCTTGCTTACCTGGCATGACCCATGTGCGATGCATCGTAGACAGTTGGTCCACAACTATACCAACGCACATTGTTACCATCTAATGGGATGAATTCCTCTTTCTGTCTCGTTAAACTATTGTAGAGTTTTAATTTAGGTCGATTTTGATTAAATGGCTTTCGCCACACGGGTTGCGAACGTTTCGACATGGTTGTCTTTTAATAAATTATCACTTGTTTGAGTATTTATGATTCTCGAAAGAGGAATGAAATGTTTTTTCACTGCTTTGGTGCTTCGACGTATTACAATAATACTTATTCAATTGTTTTATGATTCATGTGGTAAGAACCCACGTTTCTAGCACTAGCAGTTGGCAAGGGACGGAGAACAAATGTCAAAACAAAACGATAATGCATGGCTTTTGTCGAGTATCGAGTCTCGTTCGATGTTATTGAACAGTGCATCGACATCGAATATACCGAACTGTCATCCGGGGCAGTTGTCATTTATTATTTTACTATAAATAGTGCAAATGGTTAAGATGTTGTTTATTTCTTTTATATTCTAATGAATGGAAATAAAAGTTCAAATTTAATTAAGTGTTAGTGAAATATAGTAAGAAATGGCGAGCAGTTACGAAGTACCCAGTTGGTAAGCATTAAATTTTTACACGAAAAGTTTGTATCATTCATTTTTATGGGTTATTTCAGGGCTGGAAAGCCGCCTACTGGGTTGCATTTAGACGTTTTGAAGGAAGAAAAATTGGTCCAGAAGTTGATGGTCGACGAGAAAAAGTGTTATTTATTTGGTCGTAACGCCCAGATGAATGATTTCTGCATAGATCATGCTTCTTGCTCAAGAGTTCATGCGGCTTTCGTGTATCACAAGCATTTGAATATAGCTTATTTGGTCGACCTAGGGTCGAGTATGTTCCGATTAAATCATTTTTGCATTCTGTAGATATATACTTGTTATACTGCAGCTCACGGAACGTTCATCGGGTCTTTACGACTGGAGTCGAATAAACCAACTCAATTGCAAATTAACTCGGCCTTCCACTTTGGCGCTTCGACTCGTCAATATATTCTAAGAGAAAGGCCATCAGCCGGGCAAAGATCGAGTATCATCGAAGATCTACCTTTGAACGAATCAAGTGACGGAGCACTGCTTGGTCTGCCTGAGAGTCAAACTGAATTGGACGTAAGAGTGTCAATAGTACACCGACAGCCCTTACCCCTATGAACTTGTTTTCTATTTGTAGAATCTCACCGAATATAACACAGCTCATAACCGTCGAATTTCAATGTTGGGCATCACGGATGACAGCCTCCGCAAGGTACGATGGGCCAACTTATATTATATTTTGTCCTCTATTCAATTCTAACATTTCCTTTAGAGTGCAAATAAATCTCAAAGAAAACGGCGCAGCGTCACATTCAATGAGGAAGAAATTATCATAAATCCCGAGGACGTAGATCCAAACGTTGGCCGCTTCCGTAATCTTATTCAAACCACCGTCATACCCAGCAAACGTATGCGATTTGAATCAAATCAAATTGGCATATCAACTGGCACAGGCAATCATGGAAACTCCCTGGAAATGAAGAACATGCATCCAACAGCAGTTGCACCACAATTGTACCAAGACCTTCCCGAGGCACATGATCAAAATGCTGGCCGATTAAACAACAGCAACGATTACGATATCACACCGATAGCAATGGGCACTAAGCTAGGACTGCTCCTACCCAATCCTGCTCCGGATGTTACACCAGTGGTAGCGGAAGCAACTATCGGAAAGGGTAAAGTGCAATTTCCTAGAGGAAACGGTATGTCTCTGTGGTATTCATAAATTTCATTCTAACTTATCCCTTTTTTCGTAGTGCAACGCTACGAGGATCATTCGGTACTGGAGAATAGTAATGAGCCCCAAAAGAAAAAATACGCCAAGGAAGCATGGCCGGGGCGCAAGCCAATGCTCGGACCACTCTAAGGTTTTCCATTTTCACTTCATTGTATTCATTCATTAAGTTTAGGATCAAATGTTCCAGTACTGAAACGTAGAGTTTATGTGAACGATCTACAGATGTTGTTCTGTAGGAAAATAAAAGATGTCAATAAAAGCCTAAGAGTTTTTTCGTGTGTAGATTAACCCGTTGTTCTTATTGAAATTATGGTGGCTGGTTTCTGATGCCGGTGATACGGGTTCCAATCTCACTTGCAGTGAAAAAGCTTTTCGAAATTCGCCGAATTACTCAGGTTTTGCTCGACGACAAAGTGTAGAACAATCTTGGAAAATTGCCTTGGTTGTTTTTTTAAAATTTCGGTTTTTAAACTGGCATCAAATCAAATCAATTTGACAGTTGAAAGTTGGGGTGTGGTTAGTACGTTCTGCCATTTTAAGATGAATAGATCGACTCCAGAACAACGCATGCAAATTGTGCGAACCTATTTTGAAAACCTTGATTCAGTTCGCCAAACTTATCGTGCGCCACGGTTGATATAATGGTCCATCCAAGCAAATTATTCGGAATACGATGAATCGTTTTCGCATCACGTACACTCTAGTGGATAATACGCATCCCCAAAGACGACAAACAGTGCGAAGAGAAAAAGTTATTACCATTGTGGAACACAGCGTTAAGGAGAATCCAAATGAGTCGATTCGCCATCGTGCCCATAATACGCGTCGAAGATTCGGTGAATGGGCAAATACGAAATGGGAAAACGCAAATTTTTGGTTAAATGGATATGTAAGCAAGCCGAATTTGGAGTGGAGAAAACCCAGAAGCCTTTGTCGAGGGGCCCCTGCAACTATTAAAACTCACTGTTCGATGTGCTTTATGATATGATGCCTGCCAGAATGGTATCGTCAATGGAGAGCGCTTTAGAAACATAATTTCTGACTTCTTCATTCCTCAGTTGAATGGCATTGACGTGACAGGGCTTTGGTTTCAATAAGATGGTCCAACATGCCACACGGCGTGCGACACCATCAATTTGCTGAAGTAATTTCGCGTAATGGACCTTAGAACTGGCCTCCACGATTCTGTGATCTCACATCTTTAAATTACTTTCTTTGTGGGTATGTGAAGTCACTAGTCGATGCCCATAAACCAGACGATTTGGAAGTCCAATGTCTTCTTACATGCAAAGCATATGATATGCCCGCAATGGGAATATATGAGGTTTCGTTAAATGTTTGTTAACTGATGCGAGCAGACGGAAGGTCTTCATGAAAGAAGACATTCCGGAAGGAATTTTTGACAAGTGACATTTGAGGTTAGGAAAGATAAAAAAGATAAAAATGAATATGGAGTACGAGTTTGTAAACAAGTTGATTTCAATTGTGCAGGACAATAAATGCCTTTATGATAAAGTAGATGGCTTTTATTTTAACAAAAAGGAAAAAGCCAAGGTGTGGGAAAACAAATTGACAGTTCCTTTCCTTCTGCTTGCATCTGTTCATTGTGGGTATTTTGATTTTTCGTTGAAACAGAGGGGAGAATTTCGTTCGGTTCTGACATAAGCTTCTGCTTGCTTCTGCCTATTATGGTTAGCCCTTAAGTTTGAAAGTTTAACGAGTTCTTAATAAAATATTAAAAGGCAATGACATCCTACCTTAAAGTGCATAGTTAGATACTCGTTTCATAACAGCTGTCAGTTGTCAGCTTCTTTCCAACATAACCTCAAACTGCAATTCTCCCGGCAAGTGACCTATTGTAAACACTAGTCAATCAAAACCGAATACGATCCGACCTAATAATAAAGAAATGCGCGTCAAGGGTGATCCGTCCCATACAATATCGTTTACCGACCAAATATATGATTTCGAAATATGCGGCAACAATTTTGCGCACAATTTAATTGGTATCGCTGTCTCGAAGAAAATTATCCTCGGATTGGTCCGGTTTCCTGTAAGATTAGAAACTTACTTTGCCTGAAACAGCAACTTATTCTAATTCGTTTTAGGAAGAATCTGAATCGGAAGGCTTTGAATGGAATCGACTGAAGGAACTTTATCATGAAAGTCGATGTCACGCAATTTCATTCTCACCGAAAACATCCTTGGCTGTGATACCGAAGGTAGTGACATTCTGTGTAGCCGGAGCTGATTTCAATTTACGTATATTTCGTACCGATTTGGATCACAGTGACACCGTGCAACTTTTAAAGGGTTTGTTATCTTCTCGTATCCTGGCATGGTAGCTTATATACGAGGTGTGTTTTAGGTCACACGAATTACGTTAATGATATCGCATGGGAGCAGGAGGAGGAATTTCTTGGTTCAGTTAGTGATGACCATTCGTGCAAAATATGGAGCTCTCAGCATAATTTTGAAGTTGTTACAACGTTTTGCTTATCATCAGCCGGTATGTCCGTTCGATGGCATCCCGACGATTCGGGAAAGGTCTTGGTGGCCGAGAAGAAAGGCATTATACATTTGTATAATGTTCGCACCCAACAAGCTATCATGTCATTGGAATCCCCGAAATTCCCACTCATGAGCGCAGATTGGTCGCTCCACAACAGACTGTATGTGACAGCATTAGCTGGTGGGAATGTTATCACATGGGACCTTCGACGATCGTGGTTAGTAAAAGGGAGCAATAACCTTTAGGATAATGTTTTTACCGTGCTATCTATTGCAGTGGACCGATTGATGTAAAGCAAATTCATGAGGACGGTGGTCGTGTGGTTCGATTCTCACCGAACAGTGAAGTAGTTTATGCTAGTATAGGCCGTCCTGATATTACCTTAAAAGTTTACACTGCCAAATCAACAGTTCCACTAATCGAGGCACCACTAAAGCTATTTGGAGGTTTGTCCTGGCATCATAGGCTGCCGTATGTTGCAGCGGCATATGATCGAAAGTTGTGCTTCTGGAAGGTGCAGATCAAATAGATTTTAATGATTCAATGCCATATTTGGAATAAAGTGAAGTAAAACCGTGTTTTGTTAAAATTCGCATATGTTATTTACGTATACGATTATTACCCATTAAATCCCACCTTTTTTACGTAATAGCTTAATACTAGTTGGTTTTTGGTTTTTCGCGGCTTATGTATCACCAAGAAGACTGATCAAAGTTGTGTTTGAGCCGATTGTAGATTCATAACAGATATCCATCCAGAATGGTGGGGAACAAACGCCTATGTTGCCTTGTTGGTACAACTGGCAATACCATTCGTTATGATGAGCGGTCCGAAATGCCCCAGGGTCTGCCTATCGAACACATATTTGGCAATCATTCTTGCACAGTTTTTCCTTGGTTACCGTAAAAGAAAGTTACAAAACACACGGAAAGACAATTTGAAAGGTACCGGTCTGTGGGACATTTTATAAAAGCTTTGCTGAAATCGATTGAAATAACGTCGACTTCTTTGCCATTCTCTAAGGCCGAGAGGGTACCTAAAGGACACAAATTCAACAAGATTTGTGGTTGTAGATATGCATTTGAGGGAACCGTGTTGTCTAGGGGAGATTAAAGACTTGCAGCGAAAACTTAAAATTTCGTTCAAGATTTTCCCGTACAAGTTTGGGTAGACAGTTTGGCAATGGGTCGATTATTGTTAATCTCGATCTTCGGGAATTAGAGATAGAGATAAACTGAGAATTTTTGAGAGAAGAGAGAGGGTTGAGAAGCATTTTCTTAGAAATTCGGTAGGGAGACCATCAGGTCCAGGAGTGAATTCTATATTAAGTTAATTTAACTTGCTTTCGATGACACAGGGATCGAAGAAATGGTCCAAGGATGAAATGCGGTAAATAATCGAAGTAAGCGAAGTCCGGAACAAAGGAGTCGTTGGCGAAAGAATGTTTAAAAAAGATGGCAAAAAAGTTGGCTTTAATGCTAGATCATTGAAGGAGACTGAGGTAGGATCACATGAGATTGGCCTGCGTTTCAGATAAATAGCGTTGATAAAGGGAGTGAAGGGCGGTAAAGTGGAGATAGCTGTCTATGTAGTTAGAAAAGTCCTTAGGGGATTGAGTGCGAACAAGGTGGGCCAGTATTTGTTTTTTTAAGCATTTTAGTGGATAGTAAATGCCCCCATTGCTCTTTAACGATTCCAAATTTAAAAATCAGTAAAACTATAAATAATCAATTTCCTGCATGTCCGCCTTTACATTCAAAAACTTACTGAACAGGTCCGCCAATCTGCTATCTTTTTCTTAGCATCTTCATCTCCCTCACACATTCCTTTCAACTTGTCAAAAGAAGCGACGTGTGCTGGTAGAGTTTTTCTTAGTGAATTATTTAAAGAAATTACATTAAAATCGACATGAGCTCTGTTCCGGTCTTCATCGATCTATCACTGGACGAACAGGTAAATGAAAATAATTCTGTTTTGCACTTAAAATTATTCGCACAATCCAAAATCAATTTGATTCGACTACATTTTAGGTTATGTTTAGCCTAAGAGTTTCTGCTTCTGCTTGAAATTGAAAATAAATGTCCATATTGCAGGTCCAAGAATTGAGAAAATATTTTAAAAAACTTGGAGCAGAAATCTCATCAGAAAAGTCATCCAAAGGCATCGAAGATGACTTACACAAAATCATTGGTGTCTGCGAAGTTTGCTTCAAAGATGGTGAACCAACACAGATTGACGGCATCCTCAATAGTATCGTTTCCATAATGATTACTGTAAGTTTCATTTCACGAATCTAATCGATCCATAATGGAGAAAATATTCTTTTTTGTGCTCAGATTTCTCTGGATAGAGGAGAAAATATAGTGTTGGCTTACTGTGAGAAAATGACCAAAGCACCTGATGTGCCACTTGCCAAGGTGTGCCTGCAATCGTACGTTGAAGAAGGCTGCGCAAAATGATGGTTTGACAATTTTTGTTTTATTTCAGTCTCTGGCGGCTATTCAACAATTTGGATACAAGTTCACCGCTTAGATACCACGTATATTACCACTTGGTTCAGGTAGCCAAGCAATGCGATCAGGTTCTTGAGGTCTTCACCGGTGTCGATCAACTTAAAAGCCAGTTTGTTAACTGCCCGCCGTCAAGCGAACAAATGCAAAAACTCTACCGTCTTCTTCATGACGTTCTTAAGGACACCAATATTGAACTTTCCGCGAAAGTGATGATTGAACTTTTAGGAACATTCACAGCTGACAACGCTTGCGTCGCCCGCGAGGATGCCATGAAGTGCATTGTTACCGCTTTAGCCGATCCGAATACTTTCTTGTTGGATCCATTGCTTTCGCTTAAACCAGTTCGTTTCCTCGAAGGCGATCTTATCCACGATCTACTGTCAATCTTCGTGTCCGACAAATTGCCATCGTACATTCAATTCTATGAGAATCACAAGGAATTCGTCACATCGCAGGGTCTTAATCACGAGCAGAATATGAAAAAAATGCGCTTGTTGACCTTCATGCAATTGGCCGAGAGCAATCCCGAAATGACATTTGAACAATTGACCAAGGAATTACAGATCCCCATGGAAGAAGTTGAACCGTTCATTATTGAAGTGTTGAAAACCAAATTGGTGAGGGCACGTTTGGATCAAGCCAATCGCAAGGTGCATATTTCGAGTACAATGCATCGTACATTTGGCTTCTCGCAGTGGGAACAGTTGCGTGATTTGTTGCAAGCATGGAAAGAGAATCTGAATATAGTAAAGGACGGTTTGCAAAACATATCTGCAGCACAACTCGAATTGGCCAAAGCGCAGAAATTAATCCATTAGAAAAAAAGGTTTTTATAAGGGTTTTACGTACGATAAGATTTTCTCTGTAGAAAGAGTATTATTTAAAATACGAGGTTTATTCATTCTGATTTTTTTTTATAAAGAGGAAATAAAGTCTTCAAACAGGGAGTTTCGTTTTTAATTGGTCCAAACATTTCCATTCCTAGGGCACCGCGCGCCTGCTCTCGAACGGATATCATAAAAGTACGTTTGATTGAATTTCATTTGAAGTAATTCACTATTTTTTCATAATAGTCCCAAGTATTAGTATAGGAGCCGGCTTGGACAGCAGGACTTCTCATCAACTGCCTCTTGTGTTTCAAATATCCTAGCTCAGCTGATGTCCCCCTGTACTTCATACATTTCATAGAAGAACCTATACAACGTTCATTTTCAAAATTAACTTCTTCGCCGGCTCCACATATTCAAACAAAATGAAGTTTCGTTAAGAAAAAAAAACGATTTAACGACAAAACTGTCGTATTTAAGAACACGGCCAATGACGGAAATCAAATGACAGTTGACTTTCCCGCCAAGGAAAAAACTAAAATAACAAATTGCCGGTAGCGCACTTTGCTGATTGCAGCACTTAATTTGTTTACAAATAAGTTTGCATCTGGTGGTTGATTTATTTTTAAGAAACTACACACACAATGGCGGTCCTTATCGATCAATTGATAAAGAAAATGGGCCTCCAAGACGAGCCCAAAATTCGGGAGTAAAATTCAGTAACCTTTGCCGATTTACACACTTTATAACCGTAACTACTTTCAGGAAAACAACTGAACTCATCCGCCTATTGGACCTACGTTCGGCAAACATTAACATGGCACTTAATGATTACGCGAAGGTTGTTCTGTGCATAGACTTGGCAGCTTCATTTCTAGGTATCCCTTTCGATCAGGTACGTTTCTATACATTTGAAAAATGTATGTCTTTAATCTTAATTATCTTCCAAGGTAAACGCTCTAAAACTTTCAGGTCTACGAAAGACCCAGTATGCAAACAGCAAAAGAATGCTGGAAAAGCTGTTAGATCTCAACAATCTAGTGGGGATTAACGACATCTGTATTAAGCTAGGCTTGAACGATGTAGCGAAGCGTGCGACAGATATATTGGAATTATACACACACTTTGTTCAAAAAGAAGCGACTGATATCGACATCACTCATCCCCAGTATCCAGCCATGGCCGTATTTCAGGCTTGCAAACTAACACATAAACGAATACCGAAACCGAAAATAATGTCATTCAGCCACCTGCGACCATCACAGTGGATGCAATTGGAGCAGCACTGGGATAAAATAATGGCTAATCATTACACGGAAAAGACGATTGTTAAAAGTGTAGAAGTAGAAGAGCAGTCAAAGGTAGTGAAGTCCCCAAAAGGTGTTAAACGTGCAAGTGCAGGGCAAGTTGAAGATTACGATACGTGGAGGCGCCGAATGCTGGATCAATCACGTTTGCAATTGTCGTTACAGAAACTGAATACCAAAGACGACAAAGAGAATATGGTTGGGATGGAAACACCATGATTTATTTACTCCTTTTGATAGTGGCTTTAAATAAATCGGAATAATTTATGGTACAGAACACTGCTAAATTATTTTCGCCGCTATGGCTGAGGTTTTTGATTCCCATCTTTCTTAGATCCACCAAACAACTGCATTTATGTCAAAATCAAAACTAACGCCATGGAATCGTTCCACCAAGAAGGCATTTCGACTGACCCTCATGAACTGAAGAAAATCTTTATTCGGCTTCACGAGAACCTAAATATTTCAACCAATGACGTAACTCTTTTTTCGTTGCCCACGTCAGCTCCAAGCGCCTCTCACCTACAGAGAGCCCGTTCTAACATATAATCATAAGCCCTACGCTACATTTCTCTACCAATTGAACTGAGCGTCCATCTAATACATTTCCTGTTTTTGTTAGAATGTTAGAGAACTGCGCATCAAAACTTCCACAGTACTCTTGCGGCAGCCACAGAAACTGCCTTACGACATATTTGTCCTAACTGAAAACAATCTATGCACCAGTATCAGAGACAGTGAGTTATTCATATCAGATTCTACTCTGCTTCACGCTGATGGCCACGACAATATTTACAATAGCAATTCACGCCGTTACGATCCCATACCCTTCAAATCGTCGAACTTCTGTAATAACTTTCCCGAAACGGAAGCTCTCTCTTGCCTGTGTTATATACGTCCCTCACAACCCACTTATTGTTATCAATACCATCGCCCTCATAGATTTCAATAACCCCAATGAAATTGTCATCATCTGTGGCGATTTCAGCCTTCCATACTTTAAATGGGCTACATCGGACGCGACGATGAGACCCACTTTGTCGAGAATAATTCCTCGTCGCGGTAGGAAATCCTCTTCACAGATCGTCTCTCCGATTCTCAGGACAACTTGACCTGATTTTCTGATCTGATGCCGAAAACTGAGTTATTACCGCAAGTAACTACATATATCCATCCTACCTTGAATCCGCTCCATTTAATAAAAGAAAGGACTGTCGCCCCATTGCTAAACTCTCTTGCGTACACAAACTCTTTGAGGATATCGTCTACGATACAATATTTTTTCACTGCGAGCCTATCTTCTCCCCAAATAAACATGGGTTCCTAAAAGTTCAATCGACAACCACTAACCTAATTGTGTGTGTCTCAAGATCATTGTGTTTTTGGGCCGTAGACAAAATCTCGTATCAAATTATACAATATTTCAAATTCATTGCTCTTGGCTTCGCCTCCGGTTTTTTTTTCCAATGGACCAATCACACCTCGAACATCGTCAGTACAATGTTATTTTCAGATCTTCTATTTCTATCCAATTAATGCCACCTTCGCAGTCCCTCAAGGCAATCACCACGGTCCACTGATATTTATCCTAACCATTAATGATGTTAACTGTGTTATCAAGGACTCTCATCTTCAACCATGTATCTTCCCCTGTCGATTCCTGCTCTTTCCAATTCGACTTAATCAGCTTCACTATTTTGTGTCAAAGAAACTGTTTGGGCTCAATGTAAGCAAATGTCAACCTAGACACTTAAATCCAAAAGCACTACCTTTCACCTCCCAGAACCTACATTATCTGTCATAAAGTTGATCCCTCTGACATCTTTTTGATTTTCTTAAGAAACGTCTTGGGCCGACTAGGTATTATCTGTGACGGGAACTTAACTTTCGCCTTCTATATACTACCTTCATTAGCCCCTTCTTGAATATGCTAGTCAAGTCTGGTTCCTCTATTACGGTATCCACACTGCATGCATCGAGGCCGTCCCACGTAGATTTATTGGTTTTGTCCTTCGTGGTCTTTCCTTAAAACTAATCAGCCTACAGCCCCTAGAAGAACGTCGCAAGGTCGCAGACATACCTTCTATCCATGCTTACTTACCGTTATATTGACTGCAACTCACTTCTTTAAATGAGTCCTCTTAAAATACACCCCGAAACCTTCAGTCCATGTTTCTCTTCCGCATCAACCCCCATCGAACGAACTACGGCTGCCATATGGCAATGACGAAAATTTCTCCAAATCTTGTCTTAAAATGTCCTCTATAAGTATTAAGCTAAGGTTTCACCAATAAAAAAATCAGGGATTTCCTGTAGGTGGCGGTATGAAACCGAGGCCATCAAAGGCTAAATCAAGATATAGGCCCGAGGCGATGTAGCCTCCTCGTAAGGTCCAATTGAGAAATTTATTGAATGAGTTGAGGTGAATTTTATTTACTAACGGACGAGAACGCCGTGGCGCAGTAGGTAGTGTGTCGGCCTCTGACGCACGATGAGCGAGTTCGCCTCCCGATAACACCAACGCCATCGAATGTTCATTACGCGGCTTCTCTCCTCGGCGGGGTATTGGCAAAACCTCCCGTAGTACACTTGCCTTGAAAAAGCTTCTCGGCGCTCGCCGTTCGGAATCGGCATTAAACTGTAGGTCCCGTTCACTTGTGTGAAAAACAAATCGCACACAACACAAGTGAATGAGAGAAGCTTGGCTCTGGCTCTCCGTGAGCTGTAACGCCATCTAAGAAGAAGAACGGACCATACTTTTTGTTGTTAATCTTGGTCTCCAAAATGCCTCAAATAAACGTGAAAACGAAGGCCAATCTGTCATTGAAATGAAGTCAGGAACGTTTATTCGCTTGGGTTTAGTTTTATTTTACATTAGTTTAGTTTATTCATTATTCTTAATTTAACAATTTTTTTATTTTCTTATTCTACCATAACAATATTAAGATTAAGAAGGTAGTGACATTGGTATTTATATAATAACTGTGATAATGTCACATCATAAAATATATCTTCTATATATATAATACGCCAGTGAAGCCGCTTCTCCTCCTAAACTAAAAGTCGCACAGGCAAGTGCGATACACCGTTGGAAAGCTTATGGTCTGAAGTGGCCGGATAAGGTTTAAAAATCATTCAAAAGTTAATTTAAACGCGATTTAAACTGGATTTAAGATTCAGCGCGTGATTTAGTAGCAATTAAAATTTCAGAAAAAAAATCAAACTTGCACGTGCAATATTTAGTAACATAATTTGGGCCGCTTTTTCTCTTAAATTAAAAGTCGATCAATCAAATGCAATGCAACATTAGAAAATCATTGGTTTGTAATGGTTACATAAGAAATAAAATACAACAAAAAGTTAATTGAAAACGCGATTTAAACTGGATTAAAAATTGAGCGCGTGAAGGTAGCAGTTGAATTATGCCAATAAAATAAAATTCGCACGTGCAGTATTAATGCCTTTGGAATAATTACACAATTCTTTTTTCAATTTTTGCCAATACTTAATTGATGATTTAATTTTATTCGTCACATATCACTGACAACAAACTGATAAAAATAAAATAACTGTTTTTAAACTAAGGTGAGTTGTGAACATCAGAGGCATAACTTACAATTTTATTTGTTATAGAACAACCTAAATGCCTCGAAGAGTGCGTTCGCGTCCTTCAGGTGAAACTTTAAGAGCCACCCGCTCACGTCTACAGGGGAATCGACGTAATTTATTGTCTTCTTTAAATGCTGCCGTATCATTTAGAAGTTTTTCAACTGTAGCTCTTCTTTTTTCAATTTTTGCCAATACTTAATTGATGATTTAATTTTATTCGTCACATATCAATGTGTTGAATAAACCCTGTAAATTTCAATACAATACTAATCCCATGAAAAATCCGCAAAATTACACCTTTTTTTCGGCCTCTAGAGTGCCTTACCAACAGGCATGCCATTTCAATTCAAACGTCTTCAATTTCCCGTGCGTTAATCCTTTGCTATGACCGTTAATAAAGTTCAAGTACAAGCGTTTCAAGTGTCTGGAGGGAATTTGGAGGAACCGTGCTTTTCTCACGGACAATTATACCAATTTGATTCAATGTTAATATTCATGGGTAGCGAAGCACGCCGGGATCCGATAGAAGAGTATATTATATTACTATTCTAAAAACTGTTATTGAACTTATTTCATTTTCACTCCTCTTAGTAAAAAACTGAATTATTTCTGGGACGGTACGAAGTTCGCCAGGTCAGCTAGTTTCTTTAAAATGTGGGGTGAACATTGTTTAATTCAATTTACAAAAGAAAATTTAATTCATTTATACAGAAAATTGCAATTTATTATCAATTTATTATCAATTCATGAGAAAACAAATGTAAAGTGATATCATTTAAAATAAAGTTTTGAACAGAGAACAACGAGCAGCAGTTTTAATTTCCTCATGATCAAAATTGAGAAGCCATATTTTTACCCATTTGAGGAATTCAGGCAAGGATTTATGCTTCGGATATTTGCAGGCAGTGTATTAAATAATTTACACGACACGACGGCGACGGAGTAAAAGTTTTTGAGTAGAGTGGTACGAAAAGGAGGAATATCGATGACGTTAGTTGAATTGCTTCGCCAAGTACGAATGTTGGAAAGTGGGCTCTGTAAATAGCCTACTCTCATATAAAAACATTTTCGAAACTTTAAAATAATGCAACTATTTTAATGGCAGAATTTTCAGTGATCTGAACAAAATCATAGAAGGGGCTGCACGATTGACCCCACATACCTTTCTAATAACGCACTTTTGCAAAACAATCAATGGCTCAAGTTTTGTTTTGTAAGTACCACCCCAGCAACTTATTCCATACTGTAGCCTTGTTGAAATATACCGTGGTATACTGTTTTTAAAGTTTTTTGTCACATTTTTTTTTTTCAGACGATAAAAGCTTCGTACTGTAGATCTTAAATATTGCTTCAAGTTCGAAATATGGTTGAACCAACTCATATCTCGTTCAATAGTAATACCTAGATATTTAAACTGATTTACTACTACAATTTTAAAACAGCGTGTCTCACAGGATCCATGATTATTCAACATTGATCTTGTGGCTTCTTCTTTAGAACAAAAACAGTTGGGCACATTAGCTGTTGCTACTCAACAATTTTATCATTTTAAATAAAAAACAATTTAACAAAAATTAAAATAAACAAATAACAAATAAAAACAACACATGTGACTCGCGCACTTGACGAATGAGAACTTGTCAAATGCGCGAGAATCGAATTTGTGGAATGTGGAATGTAATGCGATCTGCCATTCTCCCAATGCATTCCGAAACCTGGGGAAATGGCAGAGCGCAACAAACAAAATGTAGGTCATTGGGCCATTCACCCCATTCCATTGTATATAGAGAAAAAAACAGCTGTTTATAAATACGACTGAATGTTTATAAATACGACGCATCATGTCATTGTTCAACCCCTTCTTAGTTCAACTCCCAGCGAAGACATATAAAATAAAAATATTATAACGTTCTTAACAAATAGTTTTTGATTTTTCTTTTTTCGGTGAAATTCGGTACAGTCAACAGCTCTACCCTGAACATTGGTCCTTCGAGCCGGATCCCCATCAGCGATCTGCAATAATAATTAAAATTCGGATCCCCATCAGCGATCTGAAATAATCAAATAACAATTAAATAATAATTAAACAATAAAAAGTGCTAATTCGGATCCCCATCAGCGATCTGCAGTGTATAGTAGTGCTGTGTAGTGCAAAGTCCAGATACACCAGATCCCCATCAGTGATCGTGGTTACACAGAAGTCCAGTTGCAGTTGCAGTTGAAGATCCAGTTGCAGTCGAAGATCCAGCACTTGAAGATACGGTTGCAGTTGAACAGTTGCAGTTGCAGTTGAAGATCCAGTTGCAGTCGAAGATCCAGCACTTGAAGATACGGTTGCAGTTGAACAGTTGCAGTTGCAGTTGAAGTTACAGTTGCAGTGATCCAGAAGGCAGCGGTATCCAACCACCCAACAGCTAAGGCGAACAGGATATCTGCTGAGTACAAAAAAACATTTACATATATCTACTTAATTAAATTAAATAAATTACATATATTACATACATTGAATTACCTATATTGAATTATTACCGATTTAATTACCATTAATTAACATACATACAAACATACAAACAGTGTATATATTAATCAAAATTTAAACTATAAGTGACTCCGTGCTTACAATTTGCTAACTCAATCCATCTCACTTTTGTCTTCGCTCTCTGCATCGTATCCTTTGTTGAAACAGTGCATATATAATAATCTGAATTTAAACCACAAGTGATCCGGTGCTTTAACAATTCGCTGGCTCACATCTATCTCGCTTTTGTACCTGCTTTTGCTCCCTGCATCGTACCCTGTGTTTAAATAGTGCAATCCGAGATGGCGAAACTAAACAAATCAATTGAATTCCAAGAGTTTACCCTCAAGGAACTTTCAAATGACTTGGAAGAATACCAAAAGAATTCCGCGGCGCGAAAATCGAGGGGGTATGTGAACGCGCGCTTAGTGGAGGTGGAAGAGTTGTTCAAACGTGCGAAGAAGGAACACTCTAACATTATTAGTGCGTCTGCAGATCCCCTAAAAGAAAAATACTTGGTAGAGGAAACATACTCCGAAATAAAAAGAATCTATTTTACCTTTATCGGTTCTCTCCACGATGATTTGGAGAAGTTGAATGAGAGTAACGGTGCGAATCTGGATTGTTCCCGTATCAATCAATCGCGGTCTTCCGTATCTGATATCCGTCTTCCGCGAATACAGATAAAAAACTTTTCCGGACAATTTGAGGAGTGGTGCGAGTTTCACAACATATTCCAAACCATGGTCGACCAGAACATAGAACTCTCAGAGGTGCAAAAACTCCAATTCCTAAAGAGTTTTGTGTCAGGTGAAGCTGCGCGTCTAATTCAGCATCTTCCGATCGATGGGAAAAATTATTCCGCCGCTTGGGAAATTCTGATAGATAGATATCAAAATAAAAGAAAACTTGTTAACACTCAATTACGCCTTTTAATAGAACAGAGTAAACTTACCCATGAAACCGCCGCGTCCTTGAAATCATTGCATGATACCACTATGGAATGCATCCATGCACTATCGAACCTTGGAATAGCAGTTGATAGTTGGGACTGCATTCTCATCTATATATTACTTCATAAATTACCTCCCCAAACACAGAGAGACTGGGAGGACAAGATAGGCAACTCGAAAGCCCTCCCTGACATTAAAACATTTCTCTCCTTTATCTCCTGTCGCTTCAGCTCCTTAGAAAATATTTCGGAGCTCATTCCCTTAAACTTTCGCCCACTAATCCTTTTAAGAAGGCCAACACATTTCACACCAAATCGTCGGCTAAACAATTTCTTTGTCGCGTGTGTACCGGCCCCCATAGCATTCGGCGATGCAAACGTTTTCTAAACATGGGTGCCAAAGATCGAGCAGAAGCAATAAAGGAGAAGGCAGTATGTTCCAACTGCCTCGGGTACGACCACCATGCATCAACATGCAACAGCAGTAATCGATGTTTCAAATGTGGCTTTAAGCATCACACGATGTTACACATTGAAGCCAACAACTCAGACAGGAACACTGGTCCCTCAACCACAAATACCAGTAAAACATTTACAACGAATTTCAACCAACTGGAGGCAAAGGTTTTATTAGCAACGGCTTTGGTCAACGTTAAGGCTATTGACGGAAGGAAACATACTCTCAGAGCCCTAGTGGACCCAGGCTCTGAAGCATCGTTTATAACAGAACGAGCAACTCAACTACTACGATTAAAGAGAACCAAGATCACCGCGAATGTGACAGGGCTGGGACAAACACTTACCGGCATGTCGCGGTACCAGACTTACTTCACAATGTATTCCCAAACAAATTCATTCTGTCTCGAAGTTAGGGCGTTCGTTTTCTCTCACCTTACATCGGTGCTTCCAACTCAACCTTTAAATAAAGACAGATGGAGCCATCTGTCCAATTTAAACTTAGCTGACCCCTCATATTATAACCCTGGGAAGATCGATTTACTTTTAGGAGCTGACGTCTATTCATCGATCATCCTTGAAGGACTCGTCAAGGGTCAAGATGGAGCACCTATAGCGCAGCTTACCGAACTAGGATGGATTTTAAGCGGATACACGACTCAAGCAGTGCCATCAAATCCAATCACGGTGCAGAACCACCACAATACACTTGAGTCCCAATTAAGGCAGTTTTGGGAAATTGAGGAGAATCTCGAACATCGTAAACTCACATTGGAAGAAGAACAGTGTCTACAACACTACCAACAAACGATGTCTTTAAAATCAACAATGTTCAGGGTAGAGCTGTTGACTGTACCGAATTTCACCGAAAAAAGAAAAATCAAAAACTATTTGTTAAGAACGTTATAATATTTTATTCGATATGTCTTCGCTGGGAGTTGAACTAAGAAGGGGTTGAACAATGACATGATGCGTCGTATTTATAAACATTCAGTCGTATTTATAAACAGCTGTTTTTTTCTCTATATACAATGGAATGGGGTGAATGGCCCAATGACCTACATTTTGTTTGTTGCGCTCTGCCATTTCCCCAGGTTTCGGAATGCATTGGGAGAATGGCAGATCGCATTACATTCCACATTCCACAAATTCGATTCTCGCGCATTTGACAAGTTCTCATTCGTCAAGTACGCGAGTCACATGTGTTGTTTTTATTTGTTATTTGTTTATTTTAATTTTTGTTAAATTGTTTTTTATTTAAATGATGGCTTCACTGCACAGCAACACCCAGCAGAAATTCTCGTCGAAACCGACTTAGAAACTAAAAGACAAAAAAAGGAAAATATTTCAATGTTTTATACAAACAACCTTACAACTACACTTACCCATTTTGTTCATTTGGTCTCACACTACATTGTGATCAATAACTCTTTCTTTCAAAGGTTTTCTAGTCTCAAAAGACTTATTCGCAATGTAGCAATATGGAGAAGGTATTTCCATAATCTACAAGCCAATAAGAAGCTTCCTTTTAATACTCATCCACTCACAGCAGAAGAACTGGAAACATCCCAACATCAGCTCATCAAGCTGGTTCAACAAGAACTGTTCCCAGAAGAGATCAAAGCGCTAATTGCAGGAAACATGCTTCCAAAAGGGAGCTCAATACAAAATTTGAACCCCTTCCTCGACGCGAACAATATGTTAAGAGTAGGAGGACGACTGACAAATTCAACATGCCCTTACAGTCAACGGCATCCAATCATCCTGAAGGATACACATCATTTCACTAAGCTGCTTATAAGCGACATCCATCTTAACACTCTTCATGGCGGTCAACAACTTATGATGGCAGAGATCCGAAACACATTTTGGATAACAAACGCCAAACGTGTCGTGAAATCAACCATACACAGATGCGTACGCTGCCACAGATTCAACGCGAAGATGCAGGAGCAGCTCATGGGAAGCTTGCCGGTGGAACGCGTAACCATATCGAGGCCATTCACGAACACCGGAGTGGACTATGCGGGTCCAGTGGAAATCAAGCTTTGGAAGGGTCGATGCAATAAGTCAACGAAAGGGTATATAGCCGTATTCGTCTGTTTATCTACGAAGGCAATCCACATCAATGTTCAGGGTAGAGCTGTTGACTGTACCGAATTTCACCGAAAAAAGAAAAATCAAAAACTATTTGTTAAGAACGTTATAATATTTTATTCGATATGTCTTCGCTGGGAGTTGAACTAAGAAGGGGTTGAACAATGACAAGATGCGTCGTATTTATAAATTTTCAGTCGTATTTATAAACAGCTGTTTTTTTCTCTATATACAATGGAATGGGGTGAATGGCCCAATGACCTACATTTTGTTTGTTGCGCTCTGCCATTTCCCCAGGTTTCGGAATGCATTGGGAGAATGGCAGATCGCATTACATTCCACATTCCACAAATTCGATTCTCGCGCATTTGACAAGTTCTCATTCGTCAAGTACGCGAGTCACATGTGTTGTTTTTATTTGTTATTTGTTTATTTTAATTTTTGTTAAATTGTTTTTTATTTAAATGATAAAATTGTTGAGTAGCAACATGCTCCCGGGCCAAACTATGTTTTTTCGTGGTGTCGTCGGGGGGTGTGCATCTGTGGTGTTTTCTCGTTCGCGTTGTTGTGAAATTGTCTCCCTTCCGTGGCTTCTGCGAGGTCGTGGTGTCATCTTGGTGTATGTGTACTTGTATGTCGCTCGGTTCGGGGTGATTATGTGGAAGGAAAAATAGATTTAATAATGTCATTGATTGTGGTTATTGAAAATGTGCTAGACGGTGAAAGTTAAAATTTATATGGTGTTTGTTATTGTTTCCTTCATGTCGACCTGTCTGTCTAACGCGCCCGTCATTGTCGGTTTGGGGCTGTTTCGGTTGTCCGGTTTCGATGGGGGTTGTGAGTCGTACGGCGGAGTTGAGACCGGTAAGGGGGATAATTTCGCGATCGGACGTTTTAGAGTGTTTGTTGCGGTTCGTATGGTCGCCACGCGCGTAAGACCATCGGTGCCCGGATGAAGTTGTTGTACTCGAGCGAGTATCCACGATGATGGTGGTAAGTTGTCTTCTTTCACCAAGACTATATCTCCAACGTTGATGTTTTGTTGTATTCGTAGCCACTTTGGTCGATGTTGAAGCTGCTGAAGATAAGTTGTGCTCCATTTCTTCCAGAAGTCTTGGGTAAGTCGTTGTAAATATTTCCATTTATCCAAATGGTGGACGGTTTTTTCAATAAGGTTTCTCTCAGGTGCGGTCCGAAGCGATGTGCTAATTAGGAAGTGACCCGGAGTTAGAACGTCTAAATCGTTGGGATCCTGGGACATGGGACATAGTGGTCTGGAGTTCAAACAAGCTTCAATTTGGGTGAGTAATGTGTAATATTCTTCGAAGGTTAGCTTGGAGACGCCAATGGTCCGCTTAAGATGAAATTTTATGGACTTTACTCCTGCCTCCCAAAGGCCTCCAAAGTGTGGTGATGACGGGGGGTTAAAGTGCCATGTTGTCTTGAGTGCAGCAAGGCTATTGGCGACCTCAGATGACCATTCTGTCGTGATGAATTTACTGTCCTTTAGGAATTCGTTGTTCGCTCCTTTAAAGTTGGTGCCACAGTCACTGAATAGATTGGCACAGGTGCCCCGTCTGGCTATGAATCGTCGATATGCAGCGATGAAGGCTGATGAGCTAAGATCGCTTACCAACTCGATGTGGATTGCCTTCGTAGATAAACAGACGAATACGGCTATATACCCTTTCGTTGACTTATTGCATCGACCCTTCCAAAGCTTGATTTCCACTGGACCCGCATAGTCCACTCCGGTGTTCGTGAATGGCCTCGATATGGTTACGCGTTCCACCGGCAAGCTTCCCATGAGCTGCTCCTGCATCTTCGCGTTGAATCTGTGGCAGCGTACGCATCTGTGTATGGTTGATTTCACGACACGTTTGGCGTTTGTTATCCAAAATGTGTTTCGGATCTCTGCCATCATAAGTTGTTGACCGCCATGAAGAGTGTTAAGATGGATGTCGCTTATAAGCAGCTTAGTGAAATGATGTGTATCCTTCAGGATGATTGGATGCCGTTGACTGTAAGGGCATGTTGAATTTGTCAGTCGTCCTCCTACTCTTAACATATTGTTCGCGTCGAGGAAGGGGTTCAAATTTTGTATTGAGCTCCCTTTTGGAAGCATGTTTCCTGCAATTAGCGCTTTGATCTCTTCTGGGAACAGTTCTTGTTGAACCAGCTTGATGAGCTGATGTTGGGATGTTTCCAGTTCTTCTGCTGTGAGTGGATGAGTATTAAAAGGAAGCTTCTTATTGGCTTGTAGATTATGGAAATACCTTCTCCATATTGCTACATTGCGAATAAGTCTTTTGAGACTAGAAAACCTTTGAAAGAAAGAGTTATTGATCACAATGTAGTGTGAGACCAAATGAACAAAATGGGTAAGTGTAGTTGTAAGGTTGTTTGTATAAAACATTGAAATATTTTCCTTTTTTTGTCTTTTAGTTTCTAAGTCGGTTTCGACGAGAATTTCTGCTGGGTGTTGCTGTGCAGTGAAGCCCTGCAGAAACTTGGGGCCACGCCACCACATGTCGCTTGTGGGAATCTCTTCCGGAGATAGCCCTCTGGATCCGATGTCAGCAGGATTTTCCTTCGATTTAACGTGTCGCCAGACGTTTGATCCGATTAAATTGTGGATCTCTGTCACCCGGTTTGCGACAAATGTTGTACGTGTTGATGGGCTCCCACGAATCCAAGCTAAACAAATGGTCGAGTCGGACCATGCGTACGTTTCTGTGGTTGGAAGCTTCATTGTGTTGGAAATCCTATGCAAAAGCTTCGCCAAGAGATGTGCAGCACATAATTCTAAACGCGGGAGACAGATTTTTCTCACGGGAGCAACTCTGGTTTTAGCGGCGATGATACTTACTTGTTCTTTGCCATTGTGTATCACGCGTGCGTAGATGACGGCTGCGTAGGCTTTCTCGGAAGCGTCACTGAATCCATGAAGTTGTAATGTTGCTGCGCTTTCATGACCGATCCAGCGGGGAATTTCTATGTCTTGGAGGTTGTTCAGCCCATGCCGAAGGTGCAACCACTCCCTTTTGAGATCTTCAGAGAGAGGAGAGTCCCAAGAGGCCTCATTTCGCCAGAGCTCCTGGAGAATTAGTTTTGCCTTGAGGACACACGGTGCGATCCAGCCAAGAGGGTCAAAGATGCGGGCAATGTCTGCTAAGACGGTTCGCTTAGTGTGTGTTTGGGTGTTTGGTAAGTCGATTTTGATTTTAAAGACATCGTTTGTTGGATGCCATTGGATACCTAGTGTCTTAATGGCATCTGATGATTCGAAACTGAGTGGAAGGTTAACTTCTCTATCCTTTTCAGGAACTTGCTCCAGAACTTTTGATGAATTGCTCGCCCATTTGCGAAGTGGAAATCCACCGGAGTTCAATACTGAAATAATCTCCCTTTGGATATTGATGGCCTCTTCTTCATTATCAGCTCCGTATATCAGATCGTCAACGTAAAACCCCTCAGTGAGTACCTGATTTATGTTAGGATGTGAGTGTTTTGTGTCTATGGCCAGTTGATGCAGGGTTCTTATTGCCAGGTATGGAGCTGCTGCCGTGCCGAAGGTGACAGTGTCTAAGGCATATGTTTTGATAGGCTCTTGTGTCGTTGCTCTCCAGAGAATGAGCTGATATTGGGTATCCTCTCGTCCCATCCTAATTTGCCTGTACATCATTTTAATGTCCGCTGAGAAGGCTATTTTGAACCTTCTCCATTTTGCAAGTAGATCTATGATGTCTGGTTGCATGCGTGGGCCAACCAGCAAATGGTCATTGAGTGATTGACCACTTGTTGTTTTGCAAGAAGCGTCAAAAACAACTCGAAGTTTCGTCGTAGTGCTTGTCTCCTTGAAAACAGCATGATGAGGCAGGAAATAATGCTTCCCAGGCAGTAGTTGCGCTGATGAAACTTCTCTCATGTGTCCCAATTTAGCATATTCGGCTATGCATTCGGTGTATGCTTCCTTCAGTTTACTGTTTGATTTGAATTTTTGTTCTAGTTGGAGGAATCTTGCCATTGCTGACCGTTTTGAGTCACCAAGAGTAGGATGTTTATTGTCCTTAAACGGAAGTCGTACTTCATACCTTCCGTCCTGAAGACGTCTTGTTGTTTGTTGGTAGTGTTGTAGACACTGTTCTTCTTCCAATGTGAGTTTACGATGTTCGAGATTCTCCTCAATTTCCCAAAACTGCCTTAATTGGGACTCAAGTGTATTGTGGTGGTTCTGCACCGTGATTGGATTTGATGGCACTGCTTGAGTCGTGTATCCGCTTAAAATCCATCCTAGTTCGGTAAGCTGCGCTATAGGTGCTCCATCTTGACCCTTGACGAGTCCTTCAAGGATGATCGATGAATAGACGTCAGCTCCTAAAAGTAAATCGATCTTCCCAGGGTTATAATATGAGGGGTCAGCTAAGTTTAAATTGGACAGATGGCTCCATCTGTCTTTATTTAAAGGTTGAGTTGGAAGCACCGATGTAAGGTGAGAGAAAACGAACGCCCTAACTTCGAGACAGAATGAATTTGTTTGGGAATACATTGTGAAGTAAGTCTGGTACCGCGACATGCCGGTAAGTGTTTGTCCCAGCCCTGTCACATTCGCGGTGATCTTGGTTCTCTTTAATCGTAGTAGTTGAGTTGCTCGTTCTGTTATAAACGATGCTTCAGAGCCTGGGTCCACTAGGGCTCTGAGAGTATGTTTCCTTCCGTCAATAGCCTTAACGTTGACCAAAGCCGTTGCTAATAAAACCTTTGCCTCCAGTTGGTTGAAATTCGTTGTAAATGTTTTACTGGTATTTGTGGTTGAGGGACCAGTGTTCCTGTCTGAGTTGTTGGCTTCAATGTGTAACATCGTGTGATGCTTAAAGCCACATTTGAAACATCGATTACTGCTGTTGCATGTTGATGCATGGTGGTCGTACCCGAGGCAGTTGGAACATACTGCCTTCTCCTTTATTGCTTCTGCTCGATCTTTGGCACCCATGTTTAGAAAACGTTTGCATCGCCGAATGCTATGGGGGCCGGTACACACGCGACAAAGAAATTGTTTAGCCGACGATTTGGTGTGAAATGTGTTGGCCTTCTTAAAAGGATTAGTGGGCGAAAGTTTAAGGGAATGATTGAGCTCCGAAATATTTTCTAAGGAGCTGAAGCGACAGGAGATAAAGGAGAGAAATGTTTTAATGTCAGGGAGGGCTTTCGAGTTGCCTATCTTGTCCTCCCAGTCTCTCTGTGTTTGGGGAGGTAATTTATGAAGTAATATATAGATGAGAATGCAGTCCCAACTATCAACTGCTATTCCAAGGTTCGATAGTGCATGGATGCATTCCATAGTGGTATCATGCAATGATTTCAAGGACGCGGCGGTTTCATGGGTAAGTTTACTCTGTTCTATTAAAAGGCGTAATTGAGTGTTAACAAGTTTTCTTTTATTTTGATATCTATCTATCAGAATTTCCCAAGCGGCGGAATAATTTTTCCCATCGATCGGAAGATGCTGAATTAGACGCGCAGCTTCACCTGACACAAAACTCTTTAGGAATTGGAGTTTTTGCACCTCTGAGAGTTCTATGTTCTGGTCGACCATGGTTTGGAATATGTTGTGAAACTCGCACCACTCCTCAAATTGTCCGGAAAAGTTTTTTATCTGTATTCGCGGAAGACGGATATCAGATACGGAAGACCGCGATTGATTGATACGGGAACAATCCAGATTCGCACCGTTACTCTCATTCAACTTCTCCAAATCATCGTGGAGAGAACCGATAAAGGTAAAATAGATTCTTTTTATTTCGGAGTATGTTTCCTCTACCAAGTATTTTTCTTTTAGGGGATCTGCAGACGCACTAATAATGTTAGAGTGTTCCTTCTTCGCACGTTTGAACAACTCTTCCACCTCCACTAAGCGCGCGTTCACATACCCCCTCGATTTTCGCGCCGCGGAATTCTTTTGGTATTCTTCCAAGTCATTTGAAAGTTCCTTGAGGGTAAACTCTTGGAATTCAATTGATTTGTTTAGTTTCGCCATCTCGGATTGCACTATTTAAACACAGGGTACGATGCAGGGAGCAAAAGCAGGTACAAAAGCGAGATAGATGTGAGCCAGCGAATTGTTAAAGCACCGGATCACTTGTGGTTTAAATTCAGATTATTATATATGCACTGTTTCAACAAAGGATACGATGCAGAGAGCGAAGACAAAAGTGAGATGGATTGAGTTAGCAAATTGTAAGCACGGAGTCACTTATAGTTTAAATTTTGATTAATATATACACTGTTTGTATGTTTGTATGTATGTTAATTAATGGTAATTAAATCGGTAATAATTCAATATAGGTAATTCAATGTATGTAATATATGTAATTTATTTAATTTAATTAAGTAGATATATGTAAATGTTTTTTTGTACTCAGCAGATATCCTGTTCGCCTTAGCTGTTGGGTGGTTGGATACCGCTGCCTTCTGGATCACTGCAACTGTAACTTCAACTGCAACTGCAACTGTTCAACTGCAACCGTATCTTCAAGTGCTGGATCTTCGACTGCAACTGGATCTTCAACTGCAACTGCAACTGTTCAACTGCAACCGTATCTTCAAGTGCTGGATCTTCGACTGCAACTGGATCTTCAACTGCAACTGCAACTGGACTTCTGTGTAACCACGATCACTGATGGGGATCTGGTGTATCTGGACTTTGCACTACACAGCACTACTATACACTGCAGATCGCTGATGGGGATCCGAATTAGCACTTTTTATTGTTTAATTATTATTTAATTGTTATTTGATTATTTCAGATCGCTGATGGGGATCCGAATTTTAATTATTATTGCAGATCGCTGATGGGGATCTGGTTCGAAGGACCAATGTTCAGGGTAGAGCTGTTGACTGTACCGAATTTCACCGAAAAAAGAAAAATCAAAAACTATTTGTTAAGAACGTTATAATATTTTATTCGATATGTCTTCGCTGGGAGTTGAACTAAGAAGGGGTTGAACAATGACAAGATGCGTCGTATTTATAAACATTCAGTCGTATTTATAAACAGCTGTTTTTTTCTCTATATACAATGGAATGGGGTGAATGGCCCAATGACCTACATTTTGTTTGTTGCGCTCTGCCATTTCCCCAGGTTTCGGAATGCATTGGGAGAATGGCAGATCGCATTACATTCCACATTCCACAAATTCGATTCTCGCGCATTTGACAAGTTCTCATTCGTCAAGTACGCGAGTCACATGTGTTGTTTTTATTTGTTATTTGTTTATTTTAATTTTTGTTAAATTGTTTTTTATTTAAATGATAAAATTGTTGAGTAGCAACATCCGAACTAGGATGGATTTTAAGCGGATACACGACTCAAGCAGTGCCATCAAATCCAATCACGGTGCAGAACCACCACAATACACTTGAGTCCCAATTAAGGAAGTTTTGGGAAATTGAGGAGAATCTCGAACATCGTAAACTCACATTGGAAGAAGAACAGTGTCTACAACACTACCAACAAACAACAAGACGTCTTCAGGACGGAAGGTATGAAGTACGACTTCCGTTTAAGGACAATAAACATCCTACTCTTGGTGACTCAAAACGGTCAGCAATGGCAAGATTCCTCCAACTAGAACAAAAATTCAAATCAAACAGTAAACTGAAGGAAGCATACACCGAATGCATAGCCGAATATGCTAAATTGGGACACATGAGAGAAGTTTCATCAGCGCAACTACTGCCTGGGAAGCATTATGTCCTGCCTCATCATGCTGTTTTCAAGGAGAAAAGCACTACGACGAAACTTCGAGTTGTTTTTGACGCTTCTTGCAAAACAACAAGTGGTCAATCACTCAATGACCATTTGCTGGTTGGCCCACGCATGCAACCAGACATCATAGATCTACTTGCAAAATGGAGAAGGTTCAAAATAGCCTTCTCAGCGGACATTAAAATGATGTACAGGCAAATTAGGATGGGACGAGAGGATACCCAATATCAGCTCATTCTCTGGAGAGCAACGACACAAGAGCCTATCAAAACATATGCCTTAGACACTGTCACCTTCGGCACGGCAGCAGCTCCATACCTGGCAATAAGAACCCTGCATCAACTGGCCATAGACACAAAACACTCACATCCTAACATAAATCAGGTACTCACTGAGGGGTTTTACGTTGACGATCTGATATACGGAGCTGATAATGAAGAAGAGGCCATCAATATCCAAAGGGAGATTATTTCAGTATTGAACTCCGGTGGATTTCCACTTCGCAAATGGGCGAGCAATTCATCAAAAGTTCTGGAGCAAGTTCCTGAAAAGGATAGAGAAGTTAACCTTCCACTCAGTTTCGAATCATCAGATGCCATTAAGACACTAGGTATCCAAGGGCATCCAACAAACGATGTCTTTAAAATCAAAATCGACTTACCAAACACCCAAACACACACTAAGCGAACCGTCTTAGCAGACATTGCCCGCATCTTTGACCCTCTTGGCTGGATCGCACCGTGTGTCCTCAAGGCAAAACTAATTCTCCAGGAGCTCTGGCGAAATGAGGCCTCTTGGGACTCTCCTCTCTCTGAAGATCTCAAAAGGGAGTGGTTGCACCTTCGGCATGGGCTGAACAACCTCCAAGACATAGAAATTCCCCGCTCGATCGGTCATGAAAGCGCAGCAACATTACAACTTCATGGATTCAGTGACGCTTCCGAGAAAGCCTACGCAGCCGTCATCTACGCACGCGTGATACACAATGGCAAAGAACAAGTAAGTATCATCGCCGCTAAAACCAGAGTTGCTCCCGTGAAAAAAATCTGTCTCCCGCGTTTAGAATTATGTGCTGCACATCTCTTGGCGAAGCTTTTGCATAGGATTTCCAACACAATGAAGCTTCCAACCACAGAAACGTACGCATGGTCCGACTCGACCATTTGTTTAGCTTGGATTCGTGGGAGCCCATCAACACGTACAACATTTGTCGCAAACCGGGTGACAGAGATCCACAATTTAATCGGATCAAACGTCTGGCGACACGTTAAATCGAAGGAAAATCCTGCTGACATCGGATCCAGAGGGCTATCTCCGGAAGAGATTCCCACAAGCGACATGTGGTGGCGTGGCCCCAAGTTTCTGCAGGGCTTCACTGCACAGCAACACCCAGCAGAAATTCTCGTCGAAACCGACTTAGAAACTATAAGACAAAAAAAGGAAAATATTTCAATGTTTTATACAAACAACCTTACAACTACACTTACCCATTTTGTTCATTTGGTCTCACACTACATTGTGATCAATAACTCTTTCTTTCAAAGGTTTTCTAGTCTCAAAAGACTTATTCGCAATGTAGCAATATGGAGAAGGTATTTCCATAATCTACAAGCCAATAAGAAGCTTCCTTTTAATACTCATCCACTCACAGCAGAAGAACTGGAAACATCCCAACATCAGCTCATCAAGCTGGTTCAACAAGAACTGTTCCCAGAAGAGATCAAGGCGCTAATTGCAGGAAACATGCTTCCAAAAGGGAGCTCAATACAAAATTTGAACCCCTTCCTCGACGCGAACAATATGTTAAGAGTAGGAGGACGACTGACAAATTCAACATGCCCTTACAGTCAACGGCATCCAATCATCCTGAAGGATACTCATCATTTCACTAAGCTGCTTATAAGCGACATCCATCTTAACACTCATCATGGCGGTCAACAACTTATGATGGCAGAGATCCGAAACACATTTTGGATAACAAACGCCAAACGTGTCGTGAAATCAACCATACACAGATGCGTACGCTGCCACAGATTCAACGCGAAGATGCAGGAGCAGCTCATGGGAAGCTTGCCGGTGGAACGCGTAACCATATCGAGGCCATTCACGAACACCGGAGTGGACTATGCGGGTCCAGTGGAAATCAAGCTTTGGAAGGGTCGATGCAATAAGTCAACGAAAGGGTATATAGCCGTATTCGTCTGTTTATCTACGAAGGCAATCCACATCGAGTTGGTAAGCGATCTTAGCTCATCAGCCTTCATCGCTGCATATCGACGATTCATAGCCAGACGGGGCACCTGTGCCAATCTATTCAGTGACTGTGGCACCAACTTTAAAGGAGCGAACAACGAATTCCTAAAGGACAGTAAATTCATCACGACAGAATGGTCATCTGAGGTCGCCAATAGCCTTGCTGCACTCAAGACAACATGGCACTTTAACCCCCCGTCATCACCACACTTTGGAGGCCTTTGGGAGGCAGGAGTAAAGTCCATAAAATTTCATCTTAAGCGGACCATTGGCGTCTCCAAGCTAACCTTCGAAGAATATTACACATTACTCACCCAAATTGAAGCTTGTTTGAACTCCAGACCACTATGTCCCATGTCCCAGGATCCCAACGATTTAGACGTTCTAACTCCGGGTCACTTCCTAATTAGCACATCGCTTCGGACCGCACCTGAGAGAAACCTTATTGAAAAAACCGTCCACCATTTGGATAAATGGAAATATTTACAACGACTTACCCAAGACTTCTGGAAGAAATGGAGCACAACTTATCTTCAGCAGCTTCAACATCGACCAAAGTGGCTACGAATACAACAAAACATCAACGTTGGAGATATAGTCTTGGTGAAAGAAGACAACTTACCACCATCATCGTGGATACTCGCTCGAGTACAACAACTTCATCCGGGCACCGATGGTCTTACGCGCGTGGCGACCATACGAACCGCAACAAACACTCTAAAACGTCCGATCGCGAAATTATCCCCCTTACCGGTCTCAACTCCGCCGTACGACTCACAACCCCCATCGAAACCGGACAACCGAAACAGCCCCAACCCGACAATGACGGGCGCGTTAGACAGACAGGTCGACATGAAGGAAACAATAACAAACACCATATAAATTTTAACTTTCACCGTCTAGCACATTTTCAATAACCACAATCAATGACATTATTAAATCTATTTTTCCTTCCACATAATCACCCCGAACCGAGCGACATACAAGTACACATACACCAAGATGACACCACGACCTCGCAGAAGCCACGGAAGGGAGACAATTTCACAACAACGCGAACGAGAAAACACCACAGATGCACACCCCCCGACGACACCACGAAAAAACATAGTTTGGCCCGGGAGCATGTTGCTACTCAACAATTTTATCATTTAAATAAAAAACAATTTAACAAAAATTAAAATAAACAAATAACAAATAAAAACAACACATGTGACTCGCGTACTTGACGAATGAGAACTTGTCAAATGCGCGAGAATCGAATTTGTGGAATGTGGAATGTAATGCGATCTGCCATTCTCCCAATGCATTCCGAAACCTGGGGAAATGGCAGAGCGCAACAAACAAAATGTAGGTCATTGGGCCATTCACCCCATTCCATTGTATATAGAGAAAAAAACAGCTGTTTATAAATACGACTGAATGTTTATAAATACGACGCATCATGTCATTGTTCAACCCCTTCTTAGTTCAACTCCCAGCGAAGACATATAAAATAAAAATATTATAACGTTCTTAACAAATAGTTTTTGATTTTTCTTTTTTCGGTGAAATTCGGTACAGTCAACAGCTCTACCCTGAACATTAGCTCTTATACAATTATTTGCATGGAAGAGAATTTCAAGGTCAGGGGACTCCTGTATATTTAGACTGAGGTGCATCAATTTAGTCTTATTGCCAACAATTAGTTTATGTTCCGTAAACCCCAATCTCAGAAGGTGAACGTCGTGATTTATTTCCGCGCTTAGGTTCAGATGACTATGAGCGATATGCGATCCCAAGATCATCTGCGAAGACTGTAACTTTCTCTATAAATGGTTGGCTAAATAGGGAGTTAATGTAAATTAGGAACAATACAGGGCCAAGAACAGATCCCTGAGGCACACCTAAGTTCGTAGCTTTAGATTCACTAACAGAGTTACCTACTATAACTTTCTGAGTTCTATTTTTTAAGTAGGACTCAAACCAGTTGCGTATAAAACCACGAAATACTACATGGTGTAATTTGTTAAGAAGAACCCTGTGGTCGACCATATCGAAAGCTTTTGTAATGTCTACAAAGAGACCGGCGCAACATTTTTTATCATCCAGAGTTTTATAAATAAAGGAGCAAAACTCCAAGAGCGCATCTTCTGCAGCAAGGCCTTCCCTAAAGCCAAATTGTACAGGACTAAGGAATTTTACTTTTGATAGGTACCTCAGCATTCCACTCTCGATAGCTTTTTCAAAAACCTTTGAAATTGGTGAGAGTAAAGATATTGGCCTGAAGTTGTTTTTGTCACTTTTTCTACCTTTTTTGTGAAGAGGGATCACATTGGCACATTTCAATTCATCAGAAAAATCCCGGTTGGGATACTTAGATTGAAAATATGAGCTAAGATGTCTGCAATATTAAATGGTATATTTTTAAGGGTAGGATTGGAAATGCCATCATTACCGCAAGAGCTTGAGTTGTTGAGCGAACGGATAATTTTATAAGCCGCTGAGCCCGTTATTTCATCATAAATTTTTTTAGATATTCTTTATTTCGTATAAAAATTACAATGTGGTTGTCACACAATTTACATACAGAGATTCGATATTTATTATATCTTTCAGCTGGATAAGAATAAATGACTTTTAATTATTTTTTTTTTGTACTCGAGAAACAACGATTATGAAGGAAAATTACAGCAAAAACCTTCAATGTATAACAAAAAAAAAAAAAAAAAAAAAAACTTACATATATAATAATAGTATATAAATCCACAAATAAATATATATATACATATGTATAAATAAAAAGAAAATAAATAAATAAATAAATTTACACATATATAATTATAAATATATGAATAAATAAATAAACAAATAAATAAATAAATTATATATAAAAAAAATAAATAAATAAATAAATATATACATACATATTTACATTTAAATATAAATAAATAAATAAATAAATAAATAAGTAAATAAAAAACAAAAAATAAATAAATAAATAAATAAATAAATAAATAGATAAATAAATAAATAAATAAATAAATAAATATACTTTGAAAATATATAAATATATAAATGAGTAAATAAATAAATAAATAAATAAATAGTAGTCAATAATCATTAACATTATTGAATTAGTTGTTGTATCAGAGGATTATCTGAAAAAACGCAATTTTGTCGAAATTTATCCATAAGTAGTTCATCATAAAAGAAGCTATTATTCATAATATTATCGTCGGCTAAAAAGGATGTAGCACAGTCATTGCAATAAATAGGAGAATTACTAGAAGACAACATCGGACCAACCGAAGAAAAGAAATCATTGAATATGTTTGATACTGTTGTAGGGTCGTCAAATACATACTATCTCTTTGGTGGGATAGGGAGAGTTGCCATCTGACCATTTATAGCCTTCCATTCCTTTCTCGGATTACCAAGTGAATTTCGTATTATAGAGTAGGAATATCTATCCCGAGCTACCCGTATATCCTTGTTAACTTGCTTACTTAATATTCGGAAACGAGTTTTCAGAGCTTTATTAAGTGGATGTTTGAAGCACTTTTTTCTTAACTTATTTCTGAGCTTAATTTTTTTTAATACAGAGTAAGTAATCCATGGCTTTAACCTTTCTTGAATTTTTTTACGGACAATGGTGTATGTGGAATTCCTTATATAATTCTGAAGAAATTTCAAAAACAAGTCATACGCCTTCGAAGCATTAGCTTCCATATAAACCTCCTCCCAGGTTTCTGAACGTTATTCAATATTAAGCAGGACAAAGTTAACTTTTTTTACTTTAGGCAACAAAGCTGATTTTTTAGTTTTTAACGTGCAGTGATCAGTAATGCTAAGATCAGAATGAATCATTTATGGTTATTTTTGCGAAGCGACCAAAAACGTGGTCAAGACAAGTACTTGGAATTGTCCTGGCTTTGTACCTACAGCAGTCCTGCTGGAAAATCTAACGGCTGTTTTGTAAATGTTTGGCTACCGGTTTGTTACAACCTTCCAACACGGTCTTGATAAACGTCGACGTTAATTTTCACTACCGTTAGCATAAAAACGAATGAAGTCTGGTCTAGTCTCGGTTACTCCGGTCCAAACCATCACGGATGCTGGTTTTCCAGCATCAAATTCATATATGAGCGTTCAGACGACCAAACTCGATCGTCTTGTTTGTTTACGAAGCTGCACAATGAACACCTTCTCACTAGGGAGCAAATAATTTTCAGGTCGCCGCGAATGCCTTCGATATGCTCTCCAAGCAACTGTAAGGTATTGAACCTTTTGTATTTTAAAAGGCTGACCATCAGCTTATTTCGTAAAATGCCATTACGTTTCCGCTGCGACATGGATTTCACTCCGATTTACTTACTGTGCCGGTATCCCGATATCACTGTATTATCCAGTAGACGAAGACGCGATTGACGTTTAAATGCCGCAATTCACGAATTTTATTTTCCAAATAAAAAGCGATTACTGAATCAGGCTTCATTTGCATGTCCATAGCGTCGGTTGGTGTTGCTTATATCTCAAGAGGTTACCTGCGTTTGACAGACAATTTATTGGCAAATACGCGCTTAACAGCGTTTTGAATTTCGACGTTCCAAAAATACATCAGTCTGAAGTCAATTATTCTTCAATTGAAATACCCTTTACAATGGAGAATATTTTGGAAAATATTATGAAAAATTATTTCAGGAACCAAAAATTCCTGTTTTTTTCTTTTTTTCCAGACACACACGAGATAAACCAGTTTAAACTTTGTAAAAGATAATTAAAATTTCAACTTACTTACCGATTGGTCTCTTTTTGGAATTGTCATAAAGTTTTTTGATTGTCTCTGTATAACTTTAGAACTCACTTCAGTTATGACTTATTTATTGATTGTTAATTGTTTTGCTTTTTGCTATCTACGGGGGTGGTCCGATAAGTGCTTAGCCTCACCGCCAGCTGGCGCCAGTATCGCAAGAGCAACTTACTATCGTGTAGTACATTCTAGTAGACGGCTACTGTCGAACCTTCAGCCGAATCGGACTCGTAGTTTTGTTTTGACCGCGTGTGGAAGCGGGAGTGTCCGCGGGTTTTAGAAAAATGGTACGGTGACTCTTCTCCTTCGATGGTGACCATCAAAATTGGTTTAACGAATTTCAGCCGAAAACGGCTACCACGGAGGATAACGTAACAAAAATCCACGATCTCGTATTGGCAGATCGCCGATTGAAGGTGCGCGTGATAGCTGAGATAGTAGGCATTTCAACAGATCGCGTGGGTCATATCCTGCATAAAATTTTGGGCATGAGAAAGCTGTCGGCGGGATGGGTGTCGCGTTTGCTCACTCCGTACAACAAGCGCAACCGTGAGACCACTTCAGAGCAGTGTTTGACGCTGTTTAAGCGCAATCCGAAGTAGTTTCTGCGTCGTTTCGTGACAGTCGACGAAACATGGATCCACTGGTACACACCAGAGACCAAGGAACAGTCGAAACAGTGGACTTCACCCGGCGAACGTGCTCCGAAGAAGGCGAAGACTGTCCTATCGGCCGGAAATGTGATGGCCACCGTTTTCTGGGATTCACAAGGTGTGATCCACATCGACTACCTGGAGAAGGGCAAAACGGTCACAGGGCTGTACTATGCCAAATTATTGGGCCAATTCGACGCCGAATTGAAGAAAAAACGGCCCCACTTGGCGAAGAAAAAAGTGCTCTTCCACCATGATACTCGTAACGCACCGGCGCACACCTCCGCCCTCGCCACGGCCAAATTAGTCGAATTGGGCTACGAACTGCTGCCCCATCCACCGTATTCTCCAGATTTGGCCCCGTGCGACTTCTTTTTGTTTCCAAACTTGAAAAAGTCACTCGCCGGGCAGAAATTTCAGTCGAATGAGGAGGTCATCGCCGCCACGGAGGCCTACTTTGCAGACCTTGAGAAAACGTATTTTTCAGACGGGTTAAAGAAGTTGGAGCATCACTAGGTCAAGTGTATCGAGCTAAACGGAGACTATATTGAAAATGAAATCGCCATTTCTCCAAAATTTTTGTTTTTCTTTTGGCCTAAGTACTATCGGACCAAGATCTGACTTGGCTAGTTCACATATATGAATTATTATAAAGTACTACTAAAACAATCATGAAAGAGCCCTATGTTCGATGGTTAGTTTCTACCAGCAAGTCAAATTTTCGGAAGAATAAAATGAGAACTTACAGCTTTCGAACTTTCGAATGCTATTATATAACTATGAAAACTAGCCAAGTCAGACCTTAGGCTTCAATTTATTATCCTAAGTTATAAGAAGAAATGATATTTTAAGTTGTTATAAAATATTTTATGTTGTTATAAATAAATTTCAGGTCTGACCATTGAACATGGCACCCATTTCGATCTCACTTCTTTTGTCGTTGAAGTCAATAACCAAGGCATATATCATAATATTGAACTTGGCTCTCATTTCACATTTATGGTTTTGATTGGTAATTTTTACATTCTTTGATTGAGTAGTTAGTGAACCCTCAGATCGAGCAAGTCCGTTCGAAATGGCATCGAATCTTTCTTCGGAGCACCATTGCACCATTGAATTCCACAGCCCAGCGTAGCCAGGCATCAACGGGCTAGAAAAAGTCGTGTAGAATTTGCAGAATAAACGATAAATACAAAGAAAAACCAGTTTTGCATGCTTTGCCTGTCTTTTTACAACGCAGTATTCAGTTACATAGATGCCATAATATACAGCTGTTGTAAGGAATGGTTTTTGAGAAATTAATTTTCAAACTCAAAATTTTGAAAAAAAAAAAATTAAAAAAAAAAATTTCGAACTATTTTTTTTCAAAATTGTATGTAATAAAGTACTAATTTTTTTTTCAAAAATTCAATTCTCTTATTAGTTTTTAGTTAAAGACAGAAAACCGGATGCAAAAATGTCTTGTAGTTTTTGAGAAATTAAAAAAAAAACCCGAACCATTTTTTTCTAAGAAAAACCTTTTTTTTTTGTTTTAACGCGGCAGGACTTGTAGGCAAATGTATGAAACATTGACCTCGTTTTTATTATTTTTAAAAAATTCGGAGTTTTATTATAATACATTTTTAATATGATCCCCATTTTTTAGAAGGCAAAGATTATATCTCCTTCTAATGACTGCACATAAGTCTATGCTTGACAAATTTTTCCTGCAATTTGACTACAGCGACTTCAATCCGTTATTTCAGTTGTTCCAAAGATACTATTTCCACTTCGTAAACATAATTCTTCATGCATCCCCACACATAAAAATCTAGAGGAGTTAAATCTGGTGATCTAGGTGGCCATTCCGTGGGGCCCCTTCTTCCGATCCAACGGTCACTAAAATGATCATCCAGCCAATTTCTGACCCGTAAGCTGTAGTGTGCTGGTACTCCATCTTGCTGGTAGATTAAATTATCTGCTATGGCCAAAGGAACGTTTTCCATCAAATCGGGCAAAAGGTCTCGTAGGAACTGCAGGTATGATTCTCCATTAATAACGGCATTCAAAAACCGGAGCCCGATTACAGTTTGTCCAACAATACCAAGCCAAACATTACAGCTAAAGCGGTGTTGTGATTTATTTTGTTTTTTGTTGTGTGGATTGGTGCTACTCCAATGATGCAAATTGTGGAAGTTAGTAACCCCATCTCTGGTAAACTGTGCTTCATCCGTCCAGAATAGTTTCGTTCAGTTTCATCTCGAAGCAGTAATGATCGACAAAATTCTGCTCTCAAAAACTTGTCGTTTGAGGTAAGTTCCTGAACTGGCCTAAAATGGTACGGGTGTAAGTTTTCGGTATGAAGCACTCTCCATACTCTAGATTTGGGCACATAGCTATCCTCCTTATACTAAGGGAGGGATTACGTCGGACCAAATCCAAAATTCTTTCATCTAAGATTCCTGATCCATCTGTAACTGATCTTTCGCTTCTTCGATGCTCTAGCACTCCGTGCTCTCGCAGACGTCGGTGGATGCTTGAAAACATGCTACGACTGGGACACCCCCGATTGGGATATCTTTCAGCGTAGAGTCTTTCGGCTTCACGATCTCGACCATTAGCTAAACCGTAGCAGAAGTGCATGTCCGTTAATTTTTCTCGAGAGTATGAGTTTGACATTGTAATGTGTTGATGAGTTAACATCAAATTTGGAAATGGTTTTTTATTAAAAATGCGATGCCTTTTATTTATGGTACATTTGGGTTGCAAATATTTTGTTTTTCAATAAAGAAAAATTGCGGTTTTATTGTCTTAAGGTCCTAGCGGGTAGAACCCACCGGCGACGGGCGGACCCAGACGAAATTGGCAGGTGAGTTTACAGGCGTTATCAATGAAAAAAAAAGGATTAATCCTGGGTTATTTCAATACTGTGTCACTTTATTGTATCCTCATAAAACTCCGAATTTTTTAAAAATAATAAAAAAAAGGTCAATGTTTCATACATTAATTTGCCTACAAGTCCAGCCGCGTTAAAACCAAAAAAAAGGTTTTTCTTAGAAAAAAGTGGTTCGGGTTTTTTTTTTTAATTTCTCAAAAACTACAAGACATTTTTGCATCCGGTTTTCTGTTTTTAACTAAAAACTAATAAGAGAATTGAATTTTTGAAAAAAAAATTAGTACTTTACATACAATTTTAAAAAAAAATAGTTCGAACATTTTTTTTCTTCAAAATTTTGAGTTTGAAAATTAATTTCTCAAAAACCATGCCTTTAAACAGCTTTGTTTAAAAGCAAGATGAAAGAAGAGGTTTCTGGCTTTACAAAAAAAAAATAACACGGTATTGTGGATGTAACTGTTGATTTTTAATATTTTTTTTTCCAAATTAAGTCAATTTTTTTAGAAAATTGCCCCTCCCGGTTAAACGGGGGGGAATAGACCCCCCCTCCCATACGATTTTTTTCTTGTCTAGACCAGACCTACACGCTCTAGCTTTTTGGCACATTGCTCGTGGGACACCCTGTATAAATCATGAAAATACTTCGTAATATCAATGTTATGTAAAAAATACTTTAAATTTAAAATGAAAATAATAAAATGTCCAAAATAACAAAAAAAAAACTTCAATTATTTCATTGAGTTCCATAAATTTTCATACAAAATGTATGAAGGTTTAAGTTCTTTCATACGAGTATGCTATCAGTTTTGCGGTACCAAATAAATATATCAGACGCGAGTTTGAGTCATACGTTTATGTGGAAAAATGTATTTTAAACGGACAAATTAGATTATGTAGTTGAAAACATTTAATGTGCTTAATCAAGTTTTAATCAAATAATCATTCTTTTATTTGCAACCAATAGAAAATGCCTAGGGGCAAAGTACTTTCTGTGGACGAGAGGATAGGAATCCTCAGATTTTGAAGAAGTAGTTTAACAATTAGGCAAATAGCGGAGCAAATACGGAGGAATAAGAATACTGTTTACAATTTCTTAAAGGATCCTCATAATTATGGGAAACAAAGAAGATCTGGTCGTCCACCAAAAGTTGACGACCGAGCCAAAAGGCAAATCAAGCGCCTAGCGGTTAATAACCAAATAAGTCCTTCGCAAATTAGGCTCCAGTTATCTCTTCCAATAACAACAAGAAGAGTCTAACAAATTTTAAAGGAAGATAAATTTGTTTAATGTCAAAAGCGCTTACCGACACCTAAGCTGCTCTCAAGACATAAGGAGGCAAGATTAAGTTTTGCCGATAAACATCAGTTTTGGACCACGGATTGACAAACCGTCATTTTCAGGGATGAAAAAAAAATTAATATGAATGGCCCTGACGGCGGACAAAAGTATTGGAGAGACATACGCCAAGAGAGGGAAACGCGGCACTCGAAGATTTTCCAAGGACACTCGAAGATTTCGAGGAAAGACTCCAATTTGCTTTGTTTTTTTTTTTTTTTTTTAATTTGAAATTATTTATTTAAAGCATAGGCTAACACATAAGATGTATAATCTTTTAAATTGCGAAGCAAACAAGTGTAATTAAAAAAAAATACAAAGCTAAACTAAGCAGATAATTGATTTATAATAGGTCAGAAAGAAAAGAAAACTAGATAGAGAAAAAAAGAAAAAAAAAACAAAAACAAGTACCTAGACCAGCTAGCTCTAGATGCCCCTAAAAAAAAAAATATATATATAAAAATAAAAAAAATACATATATATGTATGTATGTATATATCCTAAAGCGATGTGCTGCTGAAGTGTTGCCTAAGTTGCCTCTTGAAGATGCCGATGCTATGAGATCTTCTCATGTTAACTGGTAGCGAATTCTATAGCCTTACGGCGTAAATGAAAAACTGTTTTTCTGTCATCCTGTAATAGAAATTGAGTAATATCAATGTTCCACTTCTCTCAGATGTAGCAAACCGAAGACTCTGGTAAAGGTATGGTGGTGCTTTGCTCTTCATGAGTTTGAAAAGGAAAGTTAGTATCCTAAACTTAAGGAGGCTTTGAAAGTCCATGCCAAGCAGGGTTTTAAAGAATGACGAGATGTGATCCCGCCGGCGTAATCTGTATATGAAATGCACTGTGCTGTTAAGCGCAACGGTTAGCTTGCGTGAGCTGTAACTATCTAGATCGCAGAAGACTGGGAGTGCATACGTTAAAATAGGGATCAGTAGTGTCTTGACGAGCATTGATTTAATGCTAATTAGGAGACAATTTCCAGCGTATCATAGTATACTCAAGACACTGTGATACCCCCACGTAAGTTGTTGATTAAAGATGACTCCAAGGTTTTTAACAGTTTTTACATAGTCGATGCTGCTTCCGCTGGCTTGGATTGGTGGAAAGTTACTTAAGTCTGGGATAGTACGACCTATGACAATAGCTTGGCTCTTGGTGGAGTTGAGCATAACTTTGTTTTTATGTGACCATCGTGTAACGGCATGGAGATTCTCATTTAACCGCGCAGTAGCATCTACCTTTAGGTGGAATGCGTAGCTGATGTATAATTGGACGTCGTCTGCATACATAAGTACCTTACAGTGTTTGAGAATGGCAGGAATGTCGTTATTAAACAGCGAGAACAATATGGGCGCCTGTATACGTTCTTGAGGGACCCCCGTTTGGGTTTTGAGAAAGGTGGATAAGTTACCGTTAGCATATACAGCTTGGCTGCGATCTCCAAGGTAATTCCTAATGACTTTAATTTTAGTTTTTTGAGAAGGATTTCATGTGGGACAGTATATAATAATACTAACGAACTAATAATAATAACGATACTAACGATATCACATGGTCCTTATCAATTTCATAGCGAAAGTCTTCAACAATCTTTAGTAGCGCGGAGGTGCAGCTGTGTTTTGGCCTGAAACCTGACTGAAACGGTGAGAGGATCTTATGTTGATTTAAGAACGAGTTCAATTGTGTGCTCAGAAAACCTTGGATACGAATGGCAGTCTAGCGATCGGGCGGTATTCCTTATCATTATTATTTCCATGTTTAGGAACGGGTAAGATTTTAAAGGCCTTCCAGGAATTAGGGTAGACGGAGGTGGTAAGGATGTTATTAAATACGTATGTGAGAGGTTTTAAAACGGTGTATATAATTAGTTTTAAGAATTTGGGGTTCATGAGATCCAAGCCAATGGCGTTAGATTTGATTGGAAGGGTCGATTTAAGCACATCCTCTTCGTAGATTCTAGAAAAACTAAAGCTATAAGTCAAGTTGGGCATAATACGGGGATCTATAATGTTGCATTCGTTCGGATCCCCATTGCCATTGTCAGAGAGAGATGCGACTGAAGCGAATTTCCTTTTTATCTTTTCGATATTGATGTCTTCTAAAGTCTCAGCCTTGATTTTTTTTACCCATACCTAGCGTCCTAATAATCTTCCACGTTTGCTTAACATTTAAGCCGGTTTTGAATTTGGATGCAAAAAACTTGGTTTTCGACGTCCTGATTTCCTTCGTAACAAGGTTCTTGAGGCGCTTAAAATCGTATAGTAACTCGGGGAGTTTAAACTTCTTCAATCTTTTGTAGGCCCTGTCTCAATTTATAATCAGTTTCACAATATGTTGAGTTAACCATTGGCATTTGGTGTTATGGATGGAGAGATTTTTGGTTGGGACATAAAATGAATTCGGAGAAATATGTAGAATTGTTGGACAGTGTTCTTATTGATTTTGGTGAAAGTTTGTGGGGAGAAGACTGGACGTTCCAGTGCGATAATGCTACCATACATGCCTCGGCATACACAAACAAATTCTTTAAGTGGCATAACATCCCCATTCTTCGTTGGTCTGCAGTACGTCCTGACTTAAATCCCATAGAAAACCTATGGAGTATACTGTCGAAGGGGGTTTACTCAGGTGGACGACAATTTGATTTGGGAGAAACCCATCATATCATTTTCGGCACGTAGAATAACCGAATAACCGATGTTCCGGTTGGAAGGCTTATAGAAGATTTAACTCTCAGAGTAGTTTAAAAAACTGGTTAAAACCTGTTAAGCTTATGCTAGAGACGAATCAAGGTCAGCAAAGAAAATGGAACAATACGAAATACAAAAAGAATTCGAACTTTGGTAATTTATTTCGTTTCATTAATTTTTGGGCCCCAATCTTTGGTAAATTTACAGGAATTGTACTTTAAGTATGTAACTGAGTCAGTGCTTTTGGCCATATGGCACATCGATGGAAACATGTCATTTCAATATAAGATCGTTTGAGTGTAACTTGGACTTATTTCTTCACTTTTCCAAATCCTCCTTATGCGTTCACGCAGTAGTTCGCCGACATCTTGAGGTTTCCCATCCAACGTATAGTCTGCAACGTAAATAAAATAAATCAGTAGAATTGATATTAAGTAGAAGGGTACGTACTTACCGTTATAAAATACCAATTCGAACTGACCCTGTGTTGCGGGCCATTTTTCAAGCAGATTTTTCAAATATTTATAAAACCTCTGGGTCACCTCCCTTTGCAGGGCATGCATCTGCACAGTGCTGGTTAGTATGTGATGCAGAGAATCAAAGTAACTTAGCAGGGGCGTCGCGCCCTCTACGCTTATATAGTATGGCCTCTCGTCGATGACTATTCGATAAACATCGTTTGTATATGGTCGCGATACTCCAGCGCGATCTAAACGCACACCTTCTAATGGTGCCTAGAACCAATTTAGTTTCATGTGAATGATAACGACATGATCATTGATTTAGCACTATCGCGACGTTTCGTAACACTCAACGTTCATATGTACCTGTTCTTGTCGTTCCATTATCTTGCTCATTATAACTGGCTTTGTGTATAGCGAATGTGGAATAAGAATAAAAAGTTTTTTCACAGCGAATGTAACGCCATGTTTGCTCTCATACCTCTCGATTCGATTGCAAATGCCTAGAAACAGAGTGACAGAAATTAATTCATAAGAAACTTAAGTAGGAATACCTTCTTGTTCATCACGATTTGGTAGAATTAGATTCAAATATCCATGAAAATAGCTTGCTGCCATGCCTGTAGCGAAATCCAATCCACTGTCCGAGCGAATCATGTCGGCATAGTCGAGCATGATCTTGTTCCTATCGAGGATACGAATTAACCATGTTATTGGAATCAAGTGGGATTGAGTCCAAGTATCAATCAGCAAGCTTGTCACATCCTTGCTTTGGCTCAATGCAATCGTCATTACAATGGCATAGAGAAATATTGATGAATTGCGGAAGCAAAACGCATATGAAATGATTGTCTTTAAACGCCGGTTCAAGGGGTATTTGGACGAATGATATTTGTATTCATGGTAAATCCTTATCAATCGCCAGATGAATTCAGCCACTCCGATATTGATAAGTGAGAAAGCGACCGTTTTACCTGTATTCAAATTATTTAAATTTTATTTGTTTAGTGTGCGTGAAAATGTTCTACCCCATATCATCATAGCGCTTGACACACATGAACACTTGAAAATAAACAAAACGAAGGGCCAGTGTCACTTAACCCAATGAACTGGATTCTACCTATTGGATGGTTTACAATATTCCTGCACTATTCTTAGCTTTTGGGCTCTACCATTTGTGGGACTATGAGGTTCCCTTCACGCTGTTGACACCGTTTAAATGGATCAGGCACGGGAAATCGAAAATATTTATCGGCCCTAGTTCGGTTCAGTTTAGCGGCGAGCGTGCGAAAAGAATTATTTCATTTCTGGCCTCCACACATTAACCACGATCACCTATTACCAGATTTTCATAATGCATGCTTAAAACGGCAACAACAATTAAGTAGCTAATTGAGTTAAGCAGGTATTCAGAACAATTCAGTAAGCCCTTTCGAACCAATTTAATTATAGAAACAAAATTAAAAATAAACAGTTCCAACAAATGTATATTTCTATCATTCCCATCACTTCCACTGTTATCAGTTGATTTCCCAACAGAACTGCTACTTCCAGTCAACTTTCAATGTCAAACGTCAGAAATGAGATCAGCTGTTTCTCTCTAAATTGCAATTTAATCCAATTGGGTGAGGCAGCGCATTTTTCTAATTGCACATTAGACACTCATATTTCATTCCGAATTTTGTGAATTCCCATTTTTTTCTGTTCCAGAAAGACGATAAAACATATTCAATGAATTAAAATGTATACTGTTCCCGTGATACCACCTGATCTGAGGCATGAAGAAACTATTGTTCAAGCAGCCAAGGCTTTAGATTGTTTACAGTCGACAATAACAAACATTTTTGATCGAATTGACAAGCGTATTTCAAAAAATAATGTAAAAATCAACGAATTGAATTCCCGTATCGAATCAGCATCATTGAAAATTCAAAATTTATCTGGCACGAATAAGGCAATCAAAATCTTCTCACCGGCCAAATTTCCATCGTCGCATGTATTCAGAGATCCGGAAGTGACCTTTACGGGGGACGATACAATAACGAATTCATTGCAAGACTATGAGATAGCCAGCCGTGTCGAATTGGTAACAAATAACATACAAGAGAAGTTGGTATTTTTCCACTTTCGTACGGCGAAAGAGAAATCAACAGCGGCCCGGGTGGCAACTGGCGGTTTGGGTGAGATCCCTACGAACGTTAAGTCGGTCAACTCGCTGTTATTATTTAACACTTCGGAGAACGTTTATGGTGTTCAAAGGTCATCCGAAGAAATGAATCGCGGACAAAGAATACGCAGTAAAGGCATTCGAAAAACAGATAATGCAGCGAAAAGTGGTTTACATATAGAACCGGCGCCACTGTCCCTAAGTAATCGATTAAAAGGTGCCGAGAAAAAAATGCAACAAGGTTTATTCTACACGCCCAAGTTACACGAGGCGCCGATGATTGATTTACCAGTGGATCTACCCGATCTACCTGGTATCGCGGATGATATTCAGTTTGATCATACAGACAATCATCAAATAGCACCGTCGTTGTTTATAGAAAATCTTGCGGATTTGCCGGAAGTTGTTGACAATGCTAATATTGCACCAAACGCACTAGAGCCACCTGTATCGAAGAAAGAAAAAATTGTAAATACTACACCATCTGCCTCGTTGGTTCCACCACCGCCTCCGCCACCACCACCAATAGCAGTGCAACCAGCAATAACATCAACTCCACCACCACCCCCACCTCCACCACCGCCGCTAGCTCAATCAATGCCACCATCTGCACCAAGCCTAACCAAAGCGCCAGCTCAAATTCCAAAACCCGATCTGAACGATGTCCGTTCGAATCTAATGGATGCTATTCGTAAAGCCGGCGGGGCACGCGGTGGTCGTTTACGTGCCGCAGCCGATGTTGCTCGTCAACCGTCCACTGACAAATTGAATGTCACCTCGAGTCAGCCGAAGAGTACAAGCAGCGGTGATCTAATGTCGGACTTGCACAATAAACTGTTGATGCGTCGAAAAGGAATCTCGGGAGCCAAAGAGGGTGAAACGAATACCTTGGATGGCGGTGGTGTTATGGATCGACTATCGGCCTTGATACCACCACCACCCGAGAAACCACAGAATTCGTCAAGTGAAGATAATGCAAGCGACGATGCGGATTGGGCCGACTAACCCGAATTCGTTCTAATCTCTTATCAGTTATGGATAATATATTCATGAATTATTTTTTCTTTGTTTTTATTTAATTTCTCATCATAACCGCTCAAAATTGATTGTGCCTTTCATTTTTTGTTCTTTTTTTCTTACGAATAACTGGATGAAATGAGCTGTTGTTATACACAATGGGTAGCACTAGGAATTTTGTTAGATAAATGAATTGTATTTTACACATGTCAAAATATTTTTTTACTAAAGAAATTAACCCGTTTGTTTTCGTAGTTATCGTCTTATGCAGGCTGGAAGTCGATGGCCTGGTTGGGGTTCTGGTAAATATGTAGAATAATTGCGAAGTGAGTTGCGAGGAAGGTATTGCGTCCGATATGGTTTCTGTCTGAGCAACACAGGTCGAATAATGAAACAGAGTAAGATCTGAGAACAGTCTGGAATCGCAGTTCGAGAGTAATCGTATAAAGCTCTGAGCAGTTAAATTTGATTTCTTGTGCTCATTGTGTCCAATGAGATTAAGTTTTCGATTTCCATAACGGGTATTTCCCGATGGATGGTTCGATTCCCAGCTTAAAATAAAAGTTTTCAAGCCTGTCTGCTTACCTAGAAGAGATGAGACAGAATAGCGAAACGTGGTAGGAACACACATAACAGGAAAGTTTGGTGGTCAGCGAGGCCCTGAACTTTCGAGATCCAAAGGGCCGGTAATAATAATAAGCCGGGGCTTGAGTAAGTAGAAAGTAGACTTCGACATATGATTTGTGCCCTTATGGTACACCGTGGAGCTTTTTCCATACATTTCTTTTATGCAAATTGTAGTAAAATCGTTCTACATCATTTGTTCGGAGATGACCCCTGGATATTTCTAAGATGAATTGTAGTACGCAGGAAGATTTGCAACGGAAGCCGGAAATGACTTCAGGAACTTTTGATATAGCTATGACGCTAGAGATTTCGATGCGTCACTTTCTGGATAATCATCAATATTAGCTAACAACGCTGAACATGTCGTTGAATCATCAAGTACGCTGGTTAGTCCAAGAACGTTTCTTAATCAATAGCTTTGATAAAAAAAATATCGTTAATTCCTGAGAGAGAACAGGATAGCATTCGGTTGGGGAAATAACATTCCAAACACTACGGGGAGCCTACTAAGCCATTGGTGGATTCTGCAGAGCATAGGTTTATTCGCAACGGATAGCCCGTCGTATCCTAGGAGCTCCTCCTATCCAGATTTCATTCTGCTTGACTCTTGACTCAGATTGGTTGACACGAATGAATGGTCTTCTAACTGTCTACGGACTTAGTGCCGTGATCACAGTACCAGACGAATTCGTGGCAATGGCGGAATACGTCCAAACGTTAGCCACGCTTTGTCAGTTCCCTGATGAACGCGAGTTACGACGTCCGCCTGACGTCTACCCACACCGCATCGCCCCCTAACCAACACATCAAAACGCTGACCTGCAGTATCTGCCAACCACCTCACCGCCCCTCACCTCAATCAACATTGCACACGCCGTATTCCCCATCACCCCCGCTACATCGATGACCACCAGAAGACACTTGACCTCAACACCCTCAGGCCGACGACCCCATGCAACGACGACGCAACGATCGTGGGACCTTAGCAAACTCAATTGTAATTGTACAGGTGAAACCGTAAACTTGCAGTATCGGCGTCTGGACAATTTCCGTTCCAAATTCAAAACTGCAAGCTATGATATCACTTGTACAAAGCGTAGGTTAGATGTTTAAGAAAAAGACTATGTAGTTCAGTTAATATACGATTGTCAAACCGATAAGTTGCTTTTTTTTAAGCTCCGCCGGGATCCCTAACATATCTCGCGCTCACTGAGTGCCTTTTTCGCGCCGTCCAATAGGAATTTGTCAAACTACTAGACTGACGGGTCCCATAAGTAAATGGACGATATAATTATTAAAGAAATGATGAATAGTACAATACCATGCCAACGACATCACAACCGTCTACCGAAACGCGACAACCGACGCACTGCACAGACAAAGTAGTAGACAAGCTCTTGTACAGGCGGTTTACCGACAGACAAAACTTGGAAGTCAGGACACTGAAGTTATTGATTAAAAATCTCCAATGCTTGATGAAGGAACAACAAAATTCCTGCTGTAAGATCTAGCAGCGCGAATGTTCCCGCAAATAAACAAAATACTTCGAAGAAACAATCAGCATCCACCAGAGAGCGCCGTCTGACGATTTCTTCATGATCGTGGATCCCCAGGAGAAGGTGGCAACAGAGGGAGCTGTATTCCAGTAAGTGTGTAAGGTGAATGACAGCATTCGCCCGAACCGCGTCCTGGAAAACAGAGTCCTACTATATCACTTCTACCTTCAAAACGATATCAATCACTGGCAATCAGAGAGGTGTCATGAATTAAAGCCATAATGGCATTAATTCACTTTTAAATGTGAATTAACGCCATAATCCAGTTATGGCCTCAGTTCACATTCAAATGAGAACTAAAGCAACCACTCAAATGTGAACCAACATCATATGGTGTTAATTCTCATTCGAATGTGAACTAATGCCATAAAATATTTTTAAGCTTGGAAGCACAGCCATTTTGCATGCAGCCAACCTTGCACTTACAAAAATCGTATATGTGGCCAAGCAGGGAGGTTGCAGGGGACAGCATATCCCCACAGAAAATAGTCAAGCGGCGTTAAATCGCACGATCTTGGAGGCCAATTCACGGGTCCGTAACGTGAAATTATGCGGTTACCAAACGTTTCCTTCAATAAATCAATTGTGGCTCGAGCTGTGTGACATGTTGCGCCGTCTTGTAGAAACCACTGCTCCTGCACATCATGATTGTTCAATTGATGGACGAAAAAGTCAGTAATCATGGCTCTATAGCGGTCACCATTGACTTAATGTTCTGGCCAGCATCGTTTTTAAAGAAGTACGGACCAACCCATAAAGCACACCAAACAGTCAGTTTTTGTGGATGTAACGGTGCCTCAACATACGCTTGAGGATTATCATCACTCAAAATACGGTAGTTTTGTTTATTGACGTATCCATTCAACCAAAAGTGAGTTTCATCGCTAAACAAAATTCGCTTATGAAAATTGGGATCAACGGGAATCTTGTTTTGGGCGGTCATATGCCAGAAATTATATTAAAATTATAATGTTAGAAGATTATCTTTCGAATAAAGTCAATTTCATGTCAATTTAAAAAAATCATCTTTGTTTTATTCCATTTCAAAGTTCTATACCTCTATAAAAAACACCCTTTATTAGCAAGGTCTTCGAGGAGGTGGTCTACAGAGACCTACCAAAATGCGTTGAGGAGAATGAAATCATTCCGGATAACCAATTCGGTTTCAGAACGGAGCGTGACACTATTCATGCCGATCCTTTTCTGCTTTTACTTCAGTGATCTGATAGCTTCTCTTCATCATGCAATACCGTACGCGGACGATTTAATTGCATACAGATCATGTCCGACGATCAACGCATTTTTAATCTTCTGCAGTTTGGTGATGACTGAAAATTGAAGATCAGAATCTTTTTTATTTAGAAAAAAATGACACAGGTTCTGTTTTTGGACCGAACGGGCGTCTATTGGCGAAATAAAGTGTAGTCAGATACCTTAGGATTTAGCTAGATCAGTATTTTTATTTTGAGTAACATGGAAATGTTGCTCTGGCAAGAGCTCGGGTCGCTTTGACTCTGATAAGGTGACTATTTCATAGCAGCCAACTTGATTCCAGCGTGGAGATAATCTGCTACTTGGCCTTAATCATGCTCATGGTTCCCTATCCCGTCTGGTTCAATGTGAGAGCCAGCTTAATGGAAAGGATACGGGTGTTTGACAGGCAGTGTCTCAGGACTTGTCTCGGATTACAAAGGACATCCCAATCTGAGAACACGAAACTGAACGAGATCCTATAAATAGGGCCAGGATTTTACGGGCCACGTTGCTGGAGTAATGACTTCGGTCTATAACCTGATAACTACCCCAGCTACTTGTACCGCGAGAGGATACACCTTAGCGGCTTTGTCCCACTAGAGGGCATCCTTTATTTAGACCACGATAGATTGGCAGTACCGCGAATCTTCCATATAATCCGCAATTCTGTGGAACGACGGTTCCTCTACGAACGTGATGTCATGCTCCGCGAGCCCAAGCGCCTCAGGCTCAGTAGGTCGATTTCACGCCAAGATTGGAAACTCGTCGTCCAACAGCATCAACGTTTTTGGTGGTTGGAGTAGATTGCATCAATGGTCAATTTTAATAGTTCAGGCTCTTCAAGGCAAAGTCTGCCAAACGCCAAATGGCAGGCTTCCATAGGTTACGGTAGGTTAGGGTTAGTGCAGGATAAAGTAGGTTAGGAAGTGATGGATAGCTTAATTGTAGTTAAGTTTGGTTCAGTTTTATTTTCATTAAAAAAATATTTTTTGAATCAATATTAACTTATCATAAGGTAGAAAGGTACAGCTAAAGTCGTTCTGTATACTTTAGAATGTTCGTACAGGACCAGTAAGATAAGTTAGAATACTCGTACACCACAACATAGTATTCATAGAGGCAACTTTAGGGCTAAATCAAGCACATCGAACACTAGAAAGCAAGAAATAGTTCCATGAAAAGTCATTTTTATTTTATTTTATATCAAGTTTATTAAACTCTTCTTTTGTATATATTTTTTGTATCATTCTTATAAACACTTATGTTTTTCAAAATGTTATTTGTGCTTTATTACAAAAAAGAAAAAAAATGAAAACATTAAAACCAGAAAATTAGGCAAATGTTAAACAATAAACTTCTACTTTCGTCTTATTTCCGTTCGAATCCTTAGCAAAAAGCTATGATCTTCGACTTGGAGACCTGATTTTATAACTTTATATTTCGTTCTCTCTTTCTTTCCGCACGATTTATATTTTCTCGATTATATGTGGATGGTACTGCATTTGCCTTTGAACTACAAACGTAGCCTAAACCTACATACGTTGCAAAGCAAAGAGAAGCATGCAATAAATACACATTTAGTATATACTCAATATATAGATATAAAATTCATTTAACAGGATGCAACGTCCTTGCGTGCAATTGCAACCGACGCGTCTGACGGTGAGGATAAGGTAATTCACTTAAGTATCCCTCATTTTTTAAATCTTTTAATCACACTCAATCACGCTATTCTCTTCGTATTAATGGCGACATTTTTTTTAAAATACCATCCGCACCACTACTACAAATGAACTTTGATATAAAAATAGTAATTTTTAGAAAATACAATTAAACAAAAATGAAAAAAAAAAAACACTTTCTGAGCAAAGATATTGAAATCTGTAAAACAATAGTTCTACCGTTCTTATTACTTTCTCCTTCGCAGTGTCACCAAAGAAAGTCGGACTTAAACACAAATCTGTTCTTGTAGCAAAAACATGTTAAAAAAAAAATAATTAGTTGTCAAAATATGTGTTAGGCGTTTTGTTTATATTTGTGTCCCTAGCCGTGGCCGTGGGAGATCGCCAAAAACAGCATCACCATGTACGCTTCTGGCAAGCGCTTTAATGCTTGCTGCAATGTCCACGTTGTCGTCGAGAAGCTGTAAAAGAAAAGTGGATATTGTAATTAATGTGTCGTTATTTATTTAAAATAGAATTATATGCTGCGTCAGAGTAGGTTTTAACCATCAGATAGGCTTGTTTGACGAATTTATTGGGATATACTCGGAATCTTGCCTGTTTCGGTTTGTTTCGGTTAGTCACATCCTGTGTATATACCATAAATGAAATAATGTAAGGATGCATTTACCGTTTCGTCGATAAATGGACCATCACACTCTGCTGGTTCTCCATTAAGGACAATTAAGGACTGCTAGGTAATGATAAAGAGGACGAATTCGTCATATCTGGTTCGGTACCATTGATAGTCAAAGCCCCATTCTAACCATAAACATATTGGTCTGTCCCCGTTTTCTAAGTGCATCTTTAGATGCAAAGCAAACTGAGAAGTCCAGACATACATATAAGGCGATATGGCCAGCTTTTTAAAATGGTCTATTGACACCCATTCAGTCAGAATTGAAATTACTTTCAACCACTGCCGCAACTGCAATGATATCTTATTCAATAAAATCCACTTTCACTTCGTTTAGAAATGCCCTGCTCTGTCGAGAAGACTTAGCAAACTAGGTAATCCATTGTCGGATGTCTTGAAAAAAATTTCAGCATTCATCGAACATTATCTGGTCTAGTACTCGAATTCAGCCAATGGTTTTACTTTCAACCGCTTTTTACGCGAGGTCAGCCACCTTCTATTTTCCTGTGGCGCGAAACGGAGGTGGTATTCTAGAGTTTGGGCCTGTATACCTGCCACCAGGGTATACTAGAATACACAATAAAATCTCTTCAGGACAATGATAGAGGAGTAACCCTTAATACAATCACATCTCAACTTGGTTTGGAATTAAATGAATGAATAGATACAAATACGAGGTTTGCTCAAGAATAAGATTTATTTTTCTCGAAAAATATTTATTTATTTGTCAATATCCGTTGCGTCCCTTTCAAAGGAATACAATACACTTGCACCAACGCTTTTCCTATCTTCGTAACCCTTCGGACGTTCGCTTTTTTGGTTGCAGAGGGCCAAGTCTGGTGAATGCGGTGGTTGAGACATGATTGTGTTTGGCAATAAAATATACGCAAAGGCAACGATGAGTGAGCAGGTCCATTATTGTGATGTTTCAAGTGAACGTAAAGGTAATATTGCTTACGACCTTTCGGCAAGAACTCAGGATGCATTTTTTGATCTTGACTATTCTGTTTCTTTCTATTGGAATAATTGGACTTTGGTCATAAACATGTACCCATGTTTCGTCAGGAGTAATGATCATTTTCCACAAATCTGGGTCCTCATTCACGTCAATCAAAAATTCCAAAGCGATGCTAATGCGACGGTTCTTTTGTTCATAATTTTGGAATTCCAAAATAGACTTCGCACGTCCACGTTTTATGGTCATAATATTCGTAAGAAATTAATGGCATAAGCCAACTGATATGTCAATATGTTCAGCAACTTCTCTGATACTCATTGGATAGTTCTTAATAACAATTTTTTTACTGCTTCATTCGTGGATGACATGTTGGGGCGTCCAGGCCGGCATCGTCATTAACATCCACTCGGCCTTGTTTGAGGACATTGTACCACATAAACACTTTTTTTGCCCAGAGTAGACTTAATTTAATTTTTCTCACAAATTTTAACACAGATTCTCTGATCCATTTATTTCAATATCAAAAATTGAGTAAGCAAATCAAAACACGTCTAACCTTTATATCTGTGAAAAACAAACCAAATATCCAAAATGGCTGACAATATCAACATTTGTTAGGGCATATGTGTATCAACGTAGCAGACAAAAAAATTTAAAATTGATTGTACTTAGGTAGCGAAATTCGCAAAAGTCACCTTAATTTTTGAACAAACCTTATATGTGTTCACTGACTTGGATCGATCCAAACCTCACACTTGATTGTACTCGATAAACGAGGCTGCATGTAGGAAATGCGTGCTTTTTCGTGATGAGGGGACTATTCAAGCAACTACCTTGTCGTTAAATCTAAATTCATATTCGGATGTGACTAAGAAGGAGAAAAATAGATTTCGGGTCTTTGAAAAAAAACCATGGTGGAAGCCAGGCGAATGGGGAAAACTACACAATCAAGAACTCAAAGAAAGCTATTAAGCCCCAAGCATTGCCTGAGTAATCAAATCAGTCAAAAGTCCGCCAGTAACGCTGCAGATGGGAGGACATAGAAGAGATGGAGTAGATCAATGAGGAGAAACACACTCATGACAGGAAGGATTGGCGAATTTTCGAGTTCTCAATGGCAGGTCGCAATATTCAATGTTCATGTTTGCAGAGTTTGGCTGTTTAATGAAACTGATTGAGCTCCTGTAGCAAACTGTGTTTTATTTATGGGAGTTCCTTCATGTGCAACATTTGACAGAGAATAGTACATGTTGGTCAGTACTCAATGACCAATGTTAGTGTCAAATCAAAAAAGGTACTAGTCATAGTGGCTTAAAAGGAACATGAGGAAGTTACTAGTCTCAAATACACCACTAAAAGACTATTGGAACCTTGAATTAGGCGTCGCCGTTTTCTATATCCTCCATCTACAAGGAACAGTGCATGTTAGTTCGCCGAAGTGTAAACAACTTTTTTCCGTACAAATTGAAGGCGAGAGATGTCGAACGGGTAAGAGTGGATACTGTGCGATAACCTAAATCGATAATGATAACAGCGTCAAAATTGTAGGGTAAGCCCGGCCATTCATCATCGTCAGCAAAGGCAAATATTTATGGTTCGAAGGTTTTGCTCTGCATTTAGTGGAATCAGCAGTTTGTTATGAGCTTTACACTGAATGAAATCATTGGAGGTCGACTGCAAATGAATGCCTCTGAGGCTAGCATTGAAGGAAATACGGCGCTATACAAGCAGTGGCACGACACAGTGGTTATGCTACAAGACAACGTTCGACCTTATGTTGCAAAATAGGTGAAAACATACTTGGAAACGCTTAAATTCACCAAACATTACCCTTTCCGGGCATTTTCATTGTTACCATGCGATGGCCTGGCTGAGTACTTCTATTTTTATGAAGATGCCAAAAAATGGATAGTCTAAAATGCGTTGTTTTGCAAGTGAATACTCATTTAAGATATCAATAAAAAGCCCGTAACATATGACAATTCGAACGATAACGTTACAGAAACAGTTCATCTGTGTCATTTACATATGTTATTGGTTAAGTGCCTTCTGTAGTTGGAAACTGAATGTAATTGCAATCGCAATCAGTTTTCTGAAATTGCTAAATCAATCGAGTTTATTTGATAAATTTTTACTTAGTTCTCATAGATTTCATACCTCATGAAGTTCTTATAGGCAAAGGGGACAAAAGACAACGTTAAGGGAATTGATCTTCAAAGCCGACCATTGCTATTAAATCCTCATTTTACCAAAACTAAATTTGTTTGGGCTTCAAGAGCAAATCAAGAGAACACCATTACCTATATGGAGTTCTCAAGCCAAAAATCCCCAACAACTGTCTCTAAGCACTTATAGAATGAACGACTTACATCATCATCTGAATCCGCAATCAGCGTGTTGTCGGTGACAGAATTCGCAATTGCGATGGGTAAGCTCCTCGCGAAATTGCTTATGCTTCGTCTTTTAGCATGGATATTCGGTATGGGAATGGCAGTTTCTTCCAGCTCATCAAGCGCTTCTGAAAATAAAATAAAAAATTACATATTTTCTCTCATGAGGTAAAGTAAAGATCAAATTGAAGTTACCTTCTGCACCTTCAGCGATGTCTTCTACATCGGACATATTCAATGGAAGTGATGATCTTGGCGCCAACGTGTAACCGCTATCCACTCCCTCCAATTCGAAGAGACAATCACCATCTATGTCGACGGCATCGACGCCAACTCCATTTAAATTGGAAGAATTTAAGTAGAAAACACCAGTCCCAATTAAGGAACGGTTACCACTTCCAGCAACATGAATGCCAATACTAGTTTGTGGCTGTTGCTGCTGCTGTTGTCGGTTAAATGTCGGACTGTTGCCAACACTCATCGGTGTGCTGTCCGGCGTTGCTGGTGGGGTATCATAGCTTACAGACTTCTTGTTATTATTGTTATTGTTGTTGCTGTTAGTATTATTATTGAAAGGGAATACACTTTGCGCAGAGACAGACGACGCGGACGATACCTGAGTATTACTACTACTATCCATGGCACTTGCTGAAGAATTAGATGTTGCAACGCCTGCCACTATTCCGCTGATTCCTTCGCCGCTCGTGGTCTTCGTTAATGTGGTGGGCGTGGTTGGGGCACTTGCCGAATTATTAGCCGACCCCATGGCATTAATCACTTGTTCAGGTACTTGGTTAACTAGACTAACTAATATTTGATATTCTTGTTCAGACTTTTCACGAAGGCTCTTCAACAGAGCAAATTGCTGTTCCGTATAACGGAGTATACGTTCGTCCGTTTCCGCTATGTCTTTCTGTAATTTCATTTGCAAGCTCTGCGTTAGCGATCGTACACGATTGCTTCTTATCTTGTTCTTATTGCTATGAAATGGACTATCGTCAATCTGTTGCGTCTGATGATTCATTATTCGAATACCGAATGTCTCTGAGAACGATTTGTCCGCCTTGCGATGAGCTAACTCCTCATTAGTTATAAGCAGATTGGAATTAATCAAATAGACCGTTGTATCGGTGGTGCCTTTAGCACACAATGCTGTATTGCAATTAATACAGATTTTAAGGTCCCACGAACCACACGGTATTGTGCAAATTAAATCGCGTTGGTGGATGGTTACCGACAAACCTGCCAGGGGCCCAATTGTCTACGAAAAGGAGAGAGAAAAATAATAAACAAATATTAATTAACCAAGCAACTGTTGTTTAATTTTATTACTTTCACGATAAGATAAAATAGCGTCAGTAATTAGTTCACAGCGCACGCATACAATCGAAGATCTCGCATATGCAATCGTGATTTTCTATACTGATGCGATATGCTATGTCATGTACAGTTCCAGTCTGCGAGTGGGTTTTGATAAACGGGAACAAAGTGTAATAAATAGTCTTCAAAAGATATTTGTTATTTCGGCTGAGTGGTTAGGCATGGTAGCGACTAAACATCTCTTAGTCAATAAATTATATTTCCACTTAGATATAATAATCGCAAGATAGTAATCTGCAGCAAGGAAACAGAAGGAATGAAAAGAGACCTTATTTTCCTTAGAAAAGTTTGTTATAAACTGTGGGTGAGCTTAAAAAAAAAGTTAAAAAGACCCCGATAAATATTATACCCTTACATACACTAGACGTCATAAGTCTAGGCTTCTGTGTGTGTGGTATATAAAAACATTTAAGAAATAAGAAACTAATTTATTCAGTCTTTCTCTTTTATTAATAACAAATAAGGTACTTCAACATATGTACTTATTTTTGTGTTACTTGTATTACTATGATATAATATTTACAGTTATGATATAAAAAATATTTTTTGGGTTTGTACTTCAGAAATGTACGTGTCAAAAGCCTACGCTCATACAATAAAAGTAGTTTAAACAACAAAGTTATATAAATAATAATTAAAAGAAAAATATATTAGTAACTTGTTGAATATCCACGAAGTTTAAGCACTTCTCTGAGTTGTTTTGGCATGGAATTAAGTAGCTTAGCAATGTCTTCAGCAGTAATTTTATTCCACTCTTCTCTGATGACTTCTTTCAACATTATTTTACTCGTAATAGTGTGTTTCCGTATATTACGCTCCAATAACGCCCAAAGGTGTTCGATTGAATTCAAATTCGATAAATTCAAGATTTTCATGTTTAACTGTAGGTAAGAGATTCACTTTATCTAGTGCTGTACCAGATTTTCTCCACACAATTTTCCGTCCTTTGATGCCCAATATGCAGAACTTAGTTTCGTCAGAAAATAAAACTTTCTGCCAAAACTCTGGAGGCATGTTCACGTATTGATGTGCGAATGCAATGCGTTTTTGACGGTTTATCAGAGAAATTGCTGCTCTTTAGGTTAACTTAGGAGGTCGGCCGGATCTTGGTTTGGAAGTTATGACTCCTGTTCTCTCAAATTTATTTACAACTGTCCGTACTGATGTCCCCGCTCTCCCAACGGTTTTAGCTATTTGGCGGTAATTCTGACCTTCTTGATGAAGTTTTATAATAACTTTTCTTTCGCCTACGTCTGTATCCTTTCTTTGTGACGGCATTGTTAATAAAAAAACCCACCACGATAGTGAAAGTGATAGGAAAATTAAATAAAATGCTATATTTTCTATTTTCACAAAATTTGCACAGTTGAGATTCAAATATATTGTAACGTACGCAGCAGAAGAAAATCTGAAATCGAATAATGAGCGTACACTTTTGACGTCCACAATTTTGGGTCGCATCCGTTAAAAGTGCGGCCGAGTCTGTTCCAGGAATTTTGGCGCAGGTATTTTATATTGGTACAAGAAATACATAATGTAAGAATTCTGAGAATTATTTTGCCGATGAGTCCTTAAATTTTAATTGATAAACATTTTGAAAGGAGCGTAGACTTATGGCGCCTAGTGTATGGGTTTTTCCTTCACAAAAAAAGCTAAACGAGTGGGCATGAGTGTTGTTTTTGGTAAAATATCTATGAAAAAGCAATAAAAGTGGGCAGGTCACTTTCGTGATTCATCATAAAATTACTTCACCCAAAACAGCGTTGCATTTCTAGGTAGGAAACTATTTTAATCGTTTGATTGTGTGGTTTTATACATAGTTCACTTTCTCTTCGAAAGTGAAAAATCGAAAACATACATAGAGACTACGCCCGTCATATCTGACCGCGTTTGTCGAGTTTTTTTTTCGATCTTTGCGATTCAAAGTCCTTTAACCTATGTTTCACTACGTCTATTGACATATTTCAGTTTTGCATTGTTATCGACTTTATTTAGTGACTCCACTTCAAATTTCAATAATTGTAGGACAATCATTCCTGCCACACGTTTAATACCTAATAGAGACTCACAACTTTCGTCCCTTTTACCACATTCTATACGCGGAGGGTTTTTGTAACTATTCACGGTGTGAGCAAAATATGCCATTCATGCATCTTCTTTTGGTGTAGGTTTCTTTTTCTCACTAATTTATTTCAAAATATGATCCAAATAACATTTTTAACAAAATTAATTATGAGTGAAAACCAATGTGGAGGCATTTAAATGAATTAATTATATGCAAGATTACTCCCAGCATTCGCATTTTGTAATTAAATTTGGAATAAATCATTAATATTCGAAAATGTTCGAAATACTCGTCGAGTGCAATCGTTCTAAAATGCAGATAAAAAAAAAAAGAAAGAAAAACATGCCTATTATAGTCGCAAACCAATAGGAGGGAATTTTGGCTATCGCGGATATTACGAGTATTAGTATCTGGCGACCATTAATAATCCATGGCAACCAGGCATACTCAAGGCGAAGTAGATGAGATTATATGCCACTTCTCATTCGAATTATTTTTTGCAAATTAATCTGAACAATTTTTTTTTTAATAAATTATTTAAATTAATATTTAATGTAGGTATCCACCCTTGGCTTTTAGCCCCATTTTAACTCGGTTTGGCATGGATTCCACCAGTTTTTGACAGTTGTCAATGATTTTTGGATCCCGGTGCGACACTTGAATAACTGGCTCAGCTTCGTTTTGTCGTACAATCCATTTTTCTCAGCCTGGTTTTCCACACAGCCCACACATTTTCAATGGGATTAATGTTAGGTGAGTTCCAGGTCAATCCAAGACGTAATATCAAGCTCAGCGCAAAATTGATTGACTTTTTTTGAGGTATGTCACGGGGCCAAATCTTGTTGAAAAAATTGAGTTTCTGCATTCAATTTCGATAGCAGAGGCACCTGACGTCTCTCCAGTAATTCAATATATTTGTCGCTGTTCTTCATCCCTGTTATTGGAACTAACCATCCTGTCGCAAAATATGAGAAACAACCTCAAAATATTTACAAGATGTTTCACTGTCTGTTGAATACGGGCTGTTGAAAGTGGCTAATCATCGGATCTTCGAACATATTAATGTTTTGTACCCTGCACGAAAAATGGACTCTCGTCCGAAAAAAACATTTTTTCCATTTCTGTCCATTTTTTATAATTTCGAGCCCAAGTCATTTTCTTCTTTTTCTTAGCAACAGTCAGGAGTTGTTCCTTCAATTGTTCCTGCACCCGCAAGATTTTTTTTGTAAGTCGTTACTGCTTTTGCAGTTTCTTATAAGAAGAGCTATCACACGTCATGATAGCGATCAAATGTCTAACTGGTGCCATCGAGCCCGCGTTGAACAATCTCGCAGTTTCGAATAAAAAACTTTCAAACCGTTTCGAATTGGCTACGAGAAATATTGACGATATATATTTTCAGTGCTGTGGACAATTCGTCTGAATTCGCGAAAAACCGTCCCCTATGCCGATAACCTTTTCAACGCAATAAAAGATGTCCTTCATTGTAATGAATCCCATGACCTCACTAACCGGCTTGATGTGCTCAGTGCCGATGTAAATACGTCAATCGCGTCTACACGAAGACGCCCGACACTATTAATAACGTAATGAATTCCTTATGAGCCGATGTCGGCATTCTTCTACAATCTTTCTCCACAAAATTGTCGCCGCCTCGGAATACGTCCGGTCCAGTTTGACTACTCCCCCTTAATCGTTGAGCTTACAACTAAGCTAAGTGACTTCAGTGACGATCTGGCAAAGACCCTTCAATCCATTTTTAACATCACTGCCGAACTTAAAATCAGTCGACTCCCTTCGCCGGATATAACACTACCGCACCCTCCCGTTAACATGGCCCTCCTCAAAGAACTTCAGACATCACTCGTGACAACTCGCTCGGTATATGTCCAAACCGATAAAAAGGACTCAGAGCAACGAATCCCTTTCAACCTCTACAGCGCCCCCAGAGATTAATTAATATTTTGGAACTTCATGGACTGAACACGAATGGGCAAGTCACCTGGAAAAGCTCAAAAATACATATTAATGTCCATTTATTGCGTAGGTTGTAGTTTGCAGTAACTATTTTTGTTTCCATGTCATTAAGGTGTTATTTTGGAAATGCGCCCACAGAGTATGAATTTTGAGGTATGCTAGGGGATGGCAATTTAACAATGTTCTTGAGCTTAAGAACTAATCCAAAAATTAGTGAGCTCAATTCCAAACAGTGTGGACAAACAGTGTTAATGCATACTTGTAACAATTACATCAACTTCTTCGGGATTCCCATTCTTATAAACCATGAAACATTTTCGAACGTTCACGAGTATCATCATACGCCAAAGTTAGTGGATTGTTTCGTGGGATTCCCAACAAATGGATATCTAAATGTTATAATTAAGAAAGAATTTTATGAATAGCAAGCAATGTTTATGGTCTAATTCCATACAAATCCACGCGTCGCCTTAGAAGCGATCGTTCTCTGAGTTGAACACAACGATTTGGAAGTCGCATCCAATGGGCTTGGCTTAATCTGGGTCAGATACACATTTAACATGTTAGTTACGCGTTAAAAAATAATCAGTATTCGTCTTGTATTCATCAAGCAGAAAGACAGCGCACACTTACCTCCGCGTAGCATTTATTTTAAATAAAATTTTAATTTATTCTTTTCTAAGTCAATTCTGAACGGAAATTCAAGAATTAAAACCAAATAATCATCCGCGCCCAACAGCTTATCTTAGTCGTTCTGCCCATGTTTTTCCTCAAATCTCCTTCACTCTCCCGCACGTTTGCTCAACGTTCGTGTGCGATGATAGTAAAAATGTTTATAACTTGTTCTTCGCATAATCAAATTGGTTTCAGTTCGTTAATTAATAAACAGCTGCCGCGCAACAAATCCTCTACCTAAAAGCCATAACTACATTTATGGAGTGTCGCGTGAGACAGCAAAACAAGCGCTGAACAACTGCGGCGTGCCGCAAATACAAAAAAAAATTGTGAAAGTTTTTTTTGTTTTTTGTACTTTTTAGAGCCTCATTCCAAAAATGGGATTATGACAATATTATTCATTTAGATTTTTATTTGATGAAGAAGAGGACCAGCTAAGTCGGCTTCCCACACGACTCACAGTGTTGAGGTTGAGGGACCATACCAGAGAGCAGGGTGCCTCTGTATGCACTCGGAGTGGATGATAACGATAAGTGCAATGGAGGTGTGAAGTAGAAATGCAATGAAAGGTAAACTGATCCACTAATAATCAAAGCAGTAACAACAGTCGTTTGGAATAAGATGGCCTATTTTTGTTAAATAAACAAATAAACCAAGAGTGCATGATGACAACTATAAAAAAGAAGAAAAATAAAAATAAGAAAATAGCAGTAGCATAATGGTGCCCTCGAACTGATTTGAATTCTTAATTTAATATTTGTACAAGGCGTTGTGCGGAAGGAGAATGCCCGTATACTCATGCATATGACTGGACTGAATCGGAATTAAAGGCAGACAAAAACAATTACCTGTAGTTGCGTACGTGCCTAAAATGAAAAATTTTCGAATAATAATTGAAAATAGAACACGGGATTCGCGTACGAGTTGGCAAGCGTCTTGATTTGTGATAAATTACGATCTTTGTTTATAATTTTCTTCAAAATGAGGGTTTGGATGGTTTAAGAGGCATTTTGTGACGCAAAACAACCATAGCTGAAGTCACCGTTGACAAATCTCGCAAACAGGACTGTGGTCATAATAGGTCAAAGGATTTAGCTGAAGCAGACAATCATCAGACAATCTTCAGTAAATCTTCGGTGAGTCAATCGCTGTACTGACGGGTGCCACAATATCAACTACCTTGATCAACTGACTGACATAAAGGTTTTTTCCGTGAAATTGTACAGCAGAACCCGGAGCAGTCGATTCCTCGCTGTACACAAGAACTCGGCGTTTCGCAGACTTCAACTTGGCGAATTTTGCGTCGGGAATTAAGCCTACACCCATACAAGATTGAACTGATCCAGGAGCCCAAAGTTCATGACCATAGACAACGCCGTTTTTTCACTGACAGGGCTTCGAAGCGTTTGGAAAGGGACTCCACTGTTGACTGAAAAATCATCGAAGCGCACTTCTGTATATGGGACAACACCAACGCAAACGAAGTTCACCAGGTGACAATGCATTCTTAAAAGTTACTGTATGGTGTGCATTTTGGGCCGGCAGCGTTATTGATACCTACTTTTTCAAAAATGATGTAGGTGAGGCGGTTACCGTCAATGGCGAGCGCTGTAGAACGATGATAACCAATTTCTTATGGCCGAAATTGAACCATATGGACCTAGATGACACGTGGTTCTAGCAGGATGGCGCTACGTGCCACACAGCAAACGCCATGATTGACAGCCTGCATTAACGATTTTTCGCAGAGGTGACGTGAAATGGCCACCAAGGACATCCGCTAAACTTATTCTTGTGGGGTTTCCCGAAGTCGCAGGTCTGTGCGGATAAATCTCAATCAACCGATAACCTTAAGGTGAACATAACACAGGCCATCGCTCAAATTGGGGGTGGTCGCGGTACAATGGTAGTCATTACCTACTGTTGAGCGGAAGGTCTGTAATTCAAGTCTGTCCATAGCCAAGAACAATTTTTATACGGAAAAACTGAGCAACAACATCAGTTGTGAGTGAGAGATGATAAAAAAAAAAAAATGTTGACGAAGGCATAACACTCGCAGTATGTATTTATAAGACCACTTCAAAATTCATACTTGGTGCGCGTATTTCCAACATAACACCTTAATGACAGGAAAACAAAAAAAGATACTGTGAACTAAAACCAACGCGACAAATTCAGTCGAATCTCTTGAATCCTATCTAGGACAATCATCCCGGAGAGCACTGAATGAAAGAGCGTAACTCTTGAACATGCGCGAACCCAATAAGAAAAAAATTCTGCCGGATCTATGCGGAAGACATTGAAAATAGGACCACTCGGATCCGTGCCACCGTAGGAAGCCGATGCGGGCATTTGAACGATGACATAGAGGGTGGTCCGATAAGTAATTAGTCTCACCACCAGATGGCGCCAGTTTCGCAAGAGCAACTTACTATCGTGTAGTACATTCTAGTAGACGGCTACTGTCGTAGTTTTGTTTTGATCGCGTGTGGAAGAAAAATGAGCAATATCGGTCGGTGATTCGATTCTTGTTTTTGGAAGGGAAATCGCGCAGCGGAATCAAAGAGCGTTTGGATGTTGTGTACGGTGATTCTTCTCCTTCGATGGCGACCATCAAAAATTGGTTTAACAAGTTTCAACGTGGTTGCACGTCGGTTTTTTTGTGAGCCACGTCCAGGTGCCCCGAAAACGTCTACCGCGGAGGATAACGTGACAAAAATCCACGATCTTGTATTGGCAGACCGTCGATTGAAGATGCGCATGAAATTTTGGGCATGATAGAGCTGTCGGCGCGATGGGTGCCGCATTTACGTGCCACTGGTACACACCAGAGACCAAGGAACAGTGGACTTCACCCGGCGAACGTGCTCCGAAGAAGGCGAAGGTTGTCCCATCGGCCGGAAAGGTGATGGCCACCGTTTTCTGGGATTCACAAGGTGTGATCCACATCGACTACTTGGAGAAGGGCCAAACGGTCACAGGACTGTACTATGCCAAATTATTAGGCCGAATTGAAGAAAAAACGGCCCCACTTGGCGAAGAAAAAAGTGCTCTTCCACCATGATAACGCACCGGCTCCCACCTCCGCCCTCGAGGTCGAATTGGACTACAAACTGCTGCCCCATCCACCGTATTCTCCAGATTTGGCCCGTGCGACTTCTTTTCGTTTCCAAACTTGAATAAGTCACTCGCCGGGCAGAAATTTCAGTCGAATGAGGAGGTCATCGCCGCCACGGAGGCCTACTTTGCAGACCTCGAGAAAACGTATTTTTCAGACGGGTTAAAGAAGTTGGAGCATCGCTGGGTCAAGTGTATCGAGCTAAAAGGAGACTATATTGAAAAATAAATCGCCATTTCTCAAAAATGTTTGTTTTTCTTTTGTAGGCTAAGTGCTTATCGGACCACAATCGTATTTCATACACAATGGCATACATGGGCCTTTCAAATAAAAATAAAACACACAGCTTGTTTTATTCCACTTCAACATCTACCCGTTCTTATTGCAAAACCCTTGAGTTAGTCTGCGGGTGTCAGAAAAACAAATTTAAAACTTGATAAACTAACTGACATAACGATTGACCGTTTTAATTCCACTTTATTACTCTGGAATGTTTTTGGACTTTACGATGGCAATGAAATCTATTAAGTGCAGCCCAAGTTATAAGCGGGCCTTGTGATCAGAGGTTCAGAAAATAATGAAATTAATATGGAGATGGTATACTAAGCATTTCATTATATCAACATCATCACAACGTTAAGAGACGTTATGCAGATAACATTGGCTCGATCGGAAGAAGCTGGCAGAATCCAGATTCAAGCGAATGATCAAGCTAGAAAATATTTATCTTGTCTTGTAATAGACGCAGATCAAACGTCAAGGCCTTCGTTCATATAAACTAAAAAAAAAAAACGTTTATTTTACAAAATCAAAATCCCTTCCAACCCCGTCCATAAATCAGTTTTGTCTGACGGCCGATGGTTCAGACTAATGGCTGGGAGTCAAATCAAAGCTTTACCACACGTTGCTATGTCCATACATATTTGTTGTCCGATTGTCCGTGTATGTTGATACACAATTAACACCTGTGCGCAATATTGGGACTATATGCACGAACATCTTACCCCTTGATAATTGATTAAGACGTTCAAATATTTACTCAATCTTAAAATCAAAGTCCGAACACGAGTATGTATTGTACATGTACTCGTATGTAAGGCTGTCTGCGCCGCCCATCCTTAGTTTGAACACTAATATTTGTGTTCTGTTACCTTCGTAGTTTCGACATATCCATTCTAAAATAGGAAGATGTGTGTTATTTATATGGAAAACTATTGTATATTAGGAAAGAATACCAAAGAGCATGCAAAGAGCCGTCTGGCTAGCTGCTGTCGTCAAATATTTGTATTTCTATTGCCCAGACTTGATAAACTTGCAAAGCTGCTTAAAAATATTTTCCACAGAAATCTGCCTCGTTCTGATAGTTTTGCTTTAACCACTAGACTTTTGTTACTTCACCCGCGGCGGCAGGTACTCGTACTCTGTGTCATGCAGTCGTTGTAATAACGATGCACGTAGATGCACACGGATATTTTCGCATAGTTGGCTGGCTTCCGGATGAGGAAAGCAAAAGAACAATAAAGCGAAATCAACTAAGCATAGAACAACAATCATTCGCGAATGTACTTATGCAAATGAACAATAATTTTATTAGCATTGTGCGCTAAGTTCGCGTAGCAGTTGTCATTACACCGGGTGAGTGTTGGAATTTCAATATCGGATCTGATTCGCAAAAGCTGTGGAGTGATGGTACGGCACTCATGTTGAATCATCGCCGAACGAGGGAGGCTAATGCACTCACTCGCATATGTAGGTTGGATCAATAGAAGACATGCAATTACACTTAATTTGTTTACAACATCGAATATTGTTTATAGCTTCGATTCATGGTCGGTATGCGACGCGGGGGAATTTTGTTATGAAACGACAGTTTATCGACGTATTATTCACTTAAAGTTTATGCGTTTGTTTACAGTGTTATGCGGCGCAACGTGCATTGTGGCGTATATTCAATGTGTCACATTTCTAGTATGCTAATCAGTACTAGTAATGACTTCGAAACTATGACCATCGGCTACTGGTTCTTTTTGAATATTCATGCGGGTTAGAGATGTTCTTCCGCTTCTGACCTACTGTTGGCTGTTTTTGCATCGACTTTGCTTCGGGGGTTTACATCAAATGGTGCCTAACCACTCATTTTAATAATTGCTCGTGATGGATTGATTCTCCGACACATTAACTCCGAATCTATTCTTAAATCAGATGTGAATGATGGCATAATCAGTCAACATTTTCTGTCTATTCTTGGGAGGTAACCTAACATAATTTCGTTTTATGATTAGGGTATGGCATATACGAAATTAATGTTTAGTTCATTATTACAGCTTGATGGATTCACCGACCATGTTGGATCTGAGCGAGTTCTTCACGTCCGTAATTTTTCTGAACAGACTTGAAGCCTTTTTTACTTGAACGTCTGGAAATTGTATTGTAATTGTAATTGTATTGTATTGTGTAATTTAAACAAACATGACTTGAAATGCCTACGTCGTTTAAGCTTGAAATTTTGTTAGGTAGATGAAGGAAGGTATCATTTTTATTTCCAATTTTAAAAGCAGGCTCTAAGAACAATGTCAATAACTATAGGCGAATCTGAATCTATTTCCACGAGATCCACAAACTGTTATCTCGTATTCTTAATTTCATTTTGTGTGTGTTCATTTTTTTCCAAAGGGGTGATCAGGTGGACACAGCATTCGACTCGGGGATTTATAACCCCTTAACACAGAAGTTGAAAGGTTTTGGTTTCCACATATCCATGTTCAAATGGATTTTGTCTATATTAGTGAATAGAATGTAGTTTGTCAAACTTGTTTCTATTCATTCAACTCAATTTCATTGTTGTTCTGATATACCTCAAGGCTATTATATAGGGCCTTTACTTTTCAGTATATCTGTCAATGATATAACACATGTTCCTAGCCCCAATGCCTTCCGTATGCTGACGATTTTAAGTTGTTTTTAAATATTTCCAGGATAAACGTTCAATCTAATACCGATGCATTTTCAGTTCGGCCTGCATTTTAACAAAGCGAAATACAATGTCACGGTATCCAGCAGAACCTCCCGCCCAATTATCCGTCGACACTCAATCAATTCTTTAGACATTATTGGGGTAAATAGGGTTAAAGATCTCGGTGATGGAATGCATGGACTTTTTGTTTTCATGTGAAACCGAATACCATGTTTGGCTTAATAAAAATAACTCTCTAATTTTTACTCCATAATAACTTTAATTATTGTACTTGCTTGATCCTTTTTGGAATTCTTTGAAGTGTCCTTTGTATCAGATGCATATTGATAGAGTAGACAGAGTTCAGAGATTTTCAAAAATTATTATCGTCAAAATGCGCGGTAAACTGGATGCCAGCTAATGACTGGGAGGAAGATGGTGGGTTTAAGAGAGGGTTTATTTTTAGTGCTTTGCATATGCAGTGTGATTTTTTGTCGCACCGGGCCACTGGTGGTGGCCAGGTATCAATCCCTGTGAGCGTTCGTTCAGGCTAGATAGAATTTTTAGTAGACTTCTGCTCAAAAGCTCAAAACGCAGTAGACGACTGAACAGCGTTACGCCATCTAATTTTGTCTTGGATTGGAGAAATCGGAAACGGTGACGTTGGGCATAATTAGCTAAATAAAAGCACGTCGCAGACTGAAGTTTGTAAGTGGCACAAGCTATTCAAAAATGATCGAGAAAGAGCTGAGGACGTTAAGAACCGACGATAAAGTGCAACTGGCATTGATACGAGGATAAGGTGAAAAGTTCTGGGCCTGATGAGATTAAATGAAAGACTGCGATTTTCAGTTAAAACATTATTTTATTATTCTACATAATCTCCATTGACTTCAACATATTCGGTTCAGCTTTTCTTCAATATCAGTATTCCTTCCCGGAAGATAGAGTCTGGAAGGCCGTAAAAATATACATCTACGGCTCGCTCAACTTCTTCATTACCAGGAAGAATAGGGGGGATAACCGAACAAATCGTTTCCCAAATCGCCTTTTTCCATCGCCAACACACCCTGCGTATAGCTACGATGTCCTGGTGATTTTTGTCTTCTTCAAGCCAGGCGTGTTCTGGCGAATTTTGGCATCCAGCTGGCCATTAATTGCTCTGCTTTTTGTAAGGTAATCGATTTACAATATCCCTTTCAAATCACAAACCATGGCCACGACCTCATTGCCGGATGCGATCGACTTCGTTTTTTGGCGCAGAACCACCGGCTTCCACAAACTGCTCGGATAGCTGTTTCGTTTCTGGCGAGTATTATCGGCCCAAAAATGTATCGAATCGGTCAAAAGATTGTTGCGAAAAGCGTTTGCATATTTGCTTTTGATCGGCATTCAGTAAATTCGGAACCCATCTTCCGTAGAGTTTTCCCATTCCTAATTATTTGTGCAAGATGTTTCGCACACTTTCTTCATCCCCACAGCCTCAGTTATCTCATTCACCTCTACTCGCATATCGTTTAACACGATATCATGCACTTTTTCGATGGTTTCGGATGTGGTTGCGGTTTTTGGCAGTCCTTCACGTGGGTCATCTTCGAGGGATGTGCGACCCATGTTTTAACAGTTGACTTCGAAGGAGTAGAGGTCCCATAAACTTGTTTCAACTTTGGATGAATTTCCTTAGGGGTTAATCCATCCAAAACGAAGTATTTTATGACCGCATCATCTCTGTGTCAAGCCGAAAACTTTTCACCTTTCCCCCGTAAGACGACAGTACACACTGTTATCAGTGAAAATTGCATCAGGACAATGAACCCACTCACAACTACGTCAAGGTAAGCGACTACCTGTCGTAAAACGGCCTCATGACAATTGCCCAACCCCATTACAATTTCGAGTTGGCCCTTTGATTCCCTATTTCTATTCCATAAGTGGAATCCTCCCTCATGGGACCCTATGTGCCCTCCTCTAGCCCATACTAACCTTCCGGTGAGCCTTCGAGTTATGACAAAGGTGTTGTGCAGGATTTGAAGCATTGTCTGAAATAAATATCCCTTCGGAAGCTTTTTATATGCACTCTGGCGATCAAACAACGGGTTGGACAATCGTATATCCCCTGCTATTTCAAATTTCAACTTAGTTTGGTCTCTAGTTGATTTGGGTTTATCCAGATCTATTTTTAAAATTATTTATTTTTATTTTTACATTCATCATTGCAAGCGGAATTGTCGAAGACGCCGTGAAACAGAATTTTATTCAAACTCGAGTCAATCTTTTTAATTGGAATGCAGTGACATTGGCCTTATCTAGGGTTTATAACGCATACTCGTGAAACAAGACGTCGTTCATCTTGCTCTAGCTATCGCGTTTAGTTGATTTACCTCTCATTTCCAATATCATGCCAAGACTGGTTTCCCAATGTTGCAGCAACCAAGTCGTAAATATGTTCTTTTATTATCAAATTCGATAATTCGAATAGCGCAGATTACGTTTTTTTTTCAGATAAATATAGACGTAGCAGATAACATGCGCCTATGAGGCTCCCTTTAATTAAAAGCTTTGCCTTGACGTTCTTTGAGCTACACTTACGAGTACTGACAAGTTTGCTTAATTGAACATAAACAAAATTATATCTTTGAATATACAAAGAAGTAAAAAAAACGACATTTGGTCGCCCAAATAAGTCTGTAGATATGCATTATCTCTGACCGGTATTTACGTTTTTATTGTGTGTAGGGCACTTTGCTTCGTCTGTATTTACTGCAGTGCTATTAAAGGAGTCTATCGTAGCATAACAAGCGATATTTTCATTTAAAAATCTCCTTTAATGAATTAAAAATGAATGAAATGAACACTCGCACAGTGCTTTGCAGTTTCCTCGTCCTCTAGACAGAGTCGACACTCGGTTTCAGACGAGAGGTTAATTTTGTTAAGATGATATCTCAGACTAGTGTATTGTATTGACTCTATTATATTTAAGGATATTAATATAATGTTTGTTCAGAGGCCATATGAATCTGTTAGGAGTCCTTGAACGTTAGATAATCGATAAGTGGCCTTAATCAAACCCATTATTGCCTACGGATGCCCCATGTGGTTCAATTTGAGAGACAATGTCTCAGGACTTACGAATACTCAGGAGTATACGAAATTTTACCCTAATGAAAGCTGTTTCGATACCACGTTACAAGAATAATGACTTCAATCAATAACCTGATCCTCAGGGCTTACTAACTTAATTATTTTTATAGAGTGTGCCTTAACGCGGTTCCACACAGCCCGCAATTCTGTAGAGCAGCGGTTTCTCTTAGAACGTGTTGCGCTTCTTGAGCTCGGGCGCCCCATGTAAAGTAGGTCCGTTTCACGCCGAGATCGAGGAAACGTCGTCCGATAGCATGAACGTTTTTTGGTGGCTGGAGCGGACTTCTTCAGGGGTCAACTTTAATAGTTCAGCCTCTTTAAGGCGAAGCCTGCCAAACGCTAATGACAGACTTCTTCTTCTTCTTTTCCTTTTTCCGGCGTTGTTATGGTCAGAAGTGTAGGACCATAACCTTCCCACTTAACTGCATTCCTACTGGTCCGCTTGTGGGGTCTGCCGGTTTTACCTCAGAAAGTAGCGGCAGGCTTCCCGGTTTGGGATTACTTCATCGCTGAGGCCAATCAAATGCTGGTGTTTTTGCATTTTTTTGCACCAATTGTTTTTCGGCCTGCCTTTTTTTTTTTTTTTTTTGTGGTTTTTTGTGACACGGGCATGCTCCAGATTTTTTTTTGTTTGATCTTACTCTTACAACACCGGTGATCTCCAGTCGTGTCAACCCACTGATTTGCATGTACACTTGTGGGGCAGTTTAATGGTGGTATATGTGTCCCTAGGCTCACTTTGGTGTTTTCTAAATTGCCTAGATGTGATTTTTGTTTACCTTTGTTTTAGTCGCCTTTTACGACAAGCGAGAGGTATCGCTGCAGGGATATTCTTAATCCGTCCCTGCCCGGAAGGCCAATGACAGACTTACACAGGCTAAATTAGGTAAGCTTAGATAGGGGTAGGTTAAGGTAGTCTATGGTAGAGGGTAGCTTTAGTTTAGTTAATTTTTGCTTGCTTATATGCACACTAGGTTAGCAGGAGGTAGGTACATTCATTTGAATACGAACGATACGAACGAACGATAACGATCCAGTGATAACATCAAATGAAGAAAAACGAAATGAAAGCTGTCATCAAGTACCTCTACTTGAAAACGCTGACTACTTTGGCAGACATACACAGCGACTTGGTGAAAACATTGAGGGATCCTGCCCCTTCATATTACACAGTAGCATGCTGCAGAAAGAAGTTTAAACTGGGCAGAACATCCACTGAAGATAAACATCGCGAAGGACAGATAACGTGAAAAAAATAAGAATACAGCTGAAGTCACCGGGATCTCATATGGCAGTTTTCAAAGAATCCTTGCGAACGAACTACATACGAAATCTCCGCACGTTGAGCAGCGAGAATGTTAACCAACCAGCAAAAGAAAAACAAATCGCAATTTCGAGGGTGAATCTCGAGAAGTTCCAAGCAGATCAAGAAATGTTTTTGTTATCTTTCGTGACCATGGGCGAAACCTGGATCCACAATTTTGATTATGAAATTAAACAACGATCGATGACTTGGAAGCTAGCCTCCTCACTGGCGCCAAAGAAATTCGAAGTGATTTTGGTGAGAAAGGTTATGGCATTCGATTGTAGGGACATTAAAGAAATATTTGGAAAAGGGAGTCACTATTTCAGGAACATACTAAATAGGCCAAATAAGAAGATCGCGGGAGATCATTAAAGAAAAAAGACCTGCGAGTTGAAGTACTGCTTCATCAAGCTCCCAGTGACTTCTATTTCTTTCCTCGGCTCATGGATCAAATCCGAGGCAAGAAATTTGAAGACAATAGCGAAGTTATGCCCGCTGTTGAGGGTCAAGACAAAGATTTTCTTTTCAAGGGAATTCGATGGATTAAGAGAAAAAGATGGACTAAATGTATTGACTTGTACTTGTGAGGAGACTATGTAGAAAACAAATCATTTTTTAACTATGATCAGCAAGGGACTACCCCTGAATACGCAATGAATGTCTACTGAAAAAAGGTTAAGCTGTGTATTTAATGAAATGGAATAGTGTGCTATGAACTGCTAAAACCTGGCCACCATCAACACCTCATAAAATTAGATCGAGAATTGAAGCAAAAACGACTAGAATATGCCCAAAGGCACGCATCTCGTCCACATGTTGTAAACCAAGTGAAAAAAAATTATTTGGCAATTAGTGACTGGTAATTTCTGTCCCACCCGCCTTATTCGTCAGACTTGGCGCCTTCTGAATCAATGGTTAGCATCAAAAGGCGGGCAGTGGTCTTACCAAAGAATCCATCAAGTGCATGAAAGATGTTAAAGAGTCATAGCTAACGAATTCCAATATTTTCGTTCTTTGGTTATTGAATTGAGTTTTTAATGCAAAAAAAAATCGAAATTCCATATTCACGTACCTATTTCCTAGTATTGAAATGAGGTCAGCCATACATATATCATCGCTAGATCGTAAGTTTGCCATTGGCAAGTCCAATATGGTTGGTACTCTCAACATAAGAGGTAATGTGGCTGGGGTTGGTTGATTTACAATATGATGATAGAACCCAACAGGGCATCTATGGAATAAACTTGGACGCAGACGTAAAACCAGACAAGTTGCAAACAAAATCGAGCCGAGTATGGGAAGAGTGGGCTAAAATTCAACCTTCTGTCCTACTAATTGAGCTATTTTTTTATAGGAACGAAGGTTCCCATAATATGTATGTAGACTTTGGTACTTTTTAAAGTCATTATTGGCAATATCACAAGTACTCGTATGTAGACGTTAAGGAAATAAAACTTTGTTCAGAAACATTAATTCAAGGCTCTTCCTTATCGTCTACGAAACCTTTCTCGGTCTCATGTTTTGTTACCGTTTTAGACGAATTATTTATTTATTAATCAGTTAGCATCAATAGCGATAGGAGACAATTTATGTCGTTTAAGATTACTCGCATATCATTTTCCATTGAATTCTGTTATTGCATGTTGTTCTGCGCACTGCCTTCGTCTTGACATCTTCGCCGCCTGTTCTTGGCTGTCGATATAGTGGTCGTAGTCGTCTAATCGTCAGTGCGTTACGTTGTCTATCATCATATACCCCATGCTCCGCTCTTTTACGTTTTTTTTTTCTTCATTTTGCATTTGCTTGTTTCTTTTTTTTCGTTCCCTTTGACTGTTGATAATTTTAATCATCGAAATGTTAATTTTTTTTTTATTCATTTCGGATGTGATGTGTTGTGAGAAGAGAGCATGGTATTTACTTGTTTGCATCGCTTTTTTTCTAATTTTCAATTTAGACTACTTGGTGAGGATGATAAAAGGAAAAACGACAACAAAGAGTACAGGCAGAAGAAGAAAAAGCTCGTTTCGAATATAGGAGTGCCTGTGTTCCTTTTTTTTTGTTATTATTTGGGATTCGATAAACAACATTTTAGCGTCTGTCTTGGGGTTTTACATCTGTTGAATCTGACGAATGTATGAACGTCTGTCAGTTGTTTAATTTTTCTTTTTTACGCCTTTTCGGGCATGCATAGTGCGGGGGAGGTGGGCAGAGGTTTCTCTATTATAGTGTCGGTTGGATGTGTTTACGAAATGAGGGTTCCCATTTCATTTTCATGTGCTTTTATATACAAGTGGGGAGGGATGAATGATTTCTTTCTTGTACGAATTTACTATTTTTTTTTTCGAGCAATTTGCTTGAACTTATTTTATTCCTTTTGGTGGAATGATGTCAATTGATTATTTTTATGCCGGCAAGAATAGAGCATCGGACGATAGTGCAGGACAATTAAGAGATTACATGGCGATTGAGACGAAAGACCTTGTCCTGCTTGAGAGTGTCAAATACCTTAAGGTCATTCGAATTGAGAATGGCTTCGGGAGGTGATAATTGACAGCACCTGAAGATGGCCTTTACATCAACATGTTGTTTGTCATTCTGTAATGCCAGTGGGTGTTGAATGGAGTGTAAATAATTAGGGTGCGTGTGATGGCTTTGCACGTGCTAGTGGAAACGCCGTCTCATCTGGTTATCTCACTTCAGTGAATAGCTAATGATCAAAATAGGTAATATATTTTCAAATTGTTTACAGCACTTCAATGTATACATACATTTTTGGGGCAATATGTACTTAAGTCAGCCTCTTTCAATATGCATAAATTCTATTAAATAATAGCTTGAACCAACGAATTGCGACGCTGTAAAGCTTCTGTGCCGCAGTGCCAACGAATATTTTATTATGCTGCTTTGAATATATTCGATTTCCAAGAGTTGATACGAATTTTGATTTCTTTTTTAAAGGATTAAGACGATCATGCAAAAATAACTATTCTGCGAAGAAAAATTGCATTTTCTTGAAAACATGTTTATTGCTTCCTCAGCCCTGGCCATTACTTCATTTAATTAACAAAAATAAAAAAGAGCATGTGGACCTACCAACTCAAAAATCAGCGAAGCTCTAGGGAAATTTTGCATTCCTTTGTAAGAGGTTTGTTCAAGAAAAAGGTGACTTTACACTTTTTTTGAAAAATATTTATTTATTTATCAATACCCACATTTGACCCCTCTAAGTAATCGCCCTCAGATCTTTTGGTATAGTTTAGTTTAATTTATTTTATCAAACAAAGTTACAGTGCTTTAGTGATTACTAGAATAATAAACATAACATAAGAGAAAAGAAAACAAAAAATAAAAAAATAATAGTATTGTAATTGTACAAGATATTGGATATTAAACATTCCCACCATTAAAGATACTTAAAATTAGTAGCAATTTATTTTTGAATGCAAGTCTACTTAGATTAAAACCAATCATATCACAAAATATATTAGCGACTCTTGGGCACCTAGACAATGGTTCGTTGGCAGCATAATTTGTTCTGTGGTATGGAGTTTTAAAAGACAACTTGCTTCTAAGCATCCTCACAGGAACGTAAAAGTTTATTAAGGCCAAAATATCGGCACAATAAATATGATTTGCCAATAAATCACGAATAAACATCACTTCAGAGTATTTTCTACGAATTTTAAGAGGTAATATTCCAAACAATTTACATCTTGTTTCATAAGGCATATCTATTTCCCAGTGTAATCTTTTCACTAGGATTGTAGTCAAGCGTTTTTGGATTTTCTCAATTCTAAAGGAATGAGTTTCATACGCAGGTTTCCAAATAGTATTACAGTATTCCAGTGTAGATCTAACATACGCAAAGTACAAACTTTTCAACGTGTGGGGATCGCTGAATTCTTTTGAATTGCGCAAGATAAAACCCAACATTAAATTTCCTTTAGCAACTAAATAATCTATGTGTTTAACAAAATCAAGTTTATGGTCAAAGATAACTCCAAGGTCTTTTTTGAAGGTAACTATTGAAAGAAAGGAATGATTTATTTTATAACGGAAATTAATTAGTGAACGATTTCTGCAAAAAGTTAAACTCTGACATTTAGAAATAATTAGGTGTAGGGAGTTAAACGAACACCAATTGGATAATTTCTCCAGATCATCTTGCAATAAAATGCAATCCTGTTCTGGTTTTATACACCGGAAAAGTTTCAAATCGTCCGCAAACATTAGGCACTTAGAATTTAAAAACACGTTGGGGATGCCATAGTCTTGAGCTCTTCCAGCGATGCGGTCTTTATCTTCTCAATCGTGGGAAATCTCTGTTCTTTCGTGGGCCTTTTCAGTTTTGGGCATAGAAAAAAGTTGCAGGAGGCCAAGTCCGGTAAATAGGGTGGCTGTTTTCGGCCAAAAAATTACGTATAAGCAACGAAGAATGAACAGGTGCATAACAGTGAAGTGTGGCTACATCTGGACGTATTCTTCGTATTGCTTCATATTAACGGCGCATGGCTACCTTTTTGACGGTACGACCTTCCGATAAAAACTAATGATGAACCGCGCTATTGTAATCGAGGAAAAGTATGCAAAACTTTTGCATTTGACCGAACTTGGCGTGCTTTATTCGGCCTTGTCGCTACTGGTCGCTTCATAACCATATACCCCTGTTTCGCCACAAATGATGACCCTTTTCAGAAAACGTTTTCATCCGTTGTTGACTACGATTGACGGAGCATCTTCATTAACATCTTCTCGGCCTTCTGTGCCGATGACTTCTTTGTATCGACTTACTTCGACTACATACCAAATTTCTCCATTGGATCATTTCTCCCATCTACTATTGACACCCATATCATCGAAAATAAATTGAATCAATTTAATGATGAATTTACTCCTGGGCCCCATGATTTCCGTGCCATATTACTAAAAAAATATTCCTCCATTATTTCTGCCCCGCTCTCAAGAACATTCAACTCATCCTTGTCCCTTGAAGAATTCCGCCAATATATAGAACCGCTTTTATAATTCCTATTCACAAAAAACGGTCCGAAGAGTGATGTTAACAACCACCGCCCCATCGCCAAGCTGTCACATACATATACCCATATTTTTGGAAAGTATGAAATTCTAAGTTTCCACTGCAAATCTCTAATCTCCCCTAAATGCAGATCTACAACCAAAAATCTTGTCGAATTTGCGTCCTTCACCCACTCAGCTTTAGAGAATGGGAATTATGTTGACGTCATTACAACTGATTTCAGCAAAGCCTTCGACAAAATCTCCCAGAAACTAATAATCTTCAAACTGTCTTCCCTCGACTTTGAACCCACTGCGCTGAAGTGGATATCTTCTTATTTAAAAAATCGTTACTACAGTGTTCGTATTAGATCTGCCTTTTCTAACCCTTTCTTAGCTTCTTCCGGCGTTCCCCAAGGCAGCCACCTAGGTCCACTTCTTTTCATTCTTATCATTAACGAAATTTAGTTTGTCATCAAACATTCCCACCTCTCACTGTACGCCGACGACGCTAAGTTCCTCGAGACCATTTCCTCGCAACAAGATTCTTCCCTTATTCAATCGTATCTCAACAGCTTTTCCGTCTGGTGCTCCAAAAATTGCTTGGAGATTAACATTTCCAGATGCCAATCAATCACCTTTTCACGTAAACAAATCAAACCTCCTCCTGGTCTCTACTTCCTCAATAATCAGCCCATCTCCACCGGTCAGGTTATCCGCGATCTTGGCATACTATGTGACCAAGAGCTCAATTTTCGCGCACATATCGACGATATAATTCTTAAACCACTTGGTTTTGTGAAGCGTTGGTCTAAGGAATTCTTCAATCCCTACGTGACTCGATACCTCTATTACCTTTGTTCGTCCCCTTCTTCAATACGCCTCTCAAGTGTGGTCCCCTTATCAACAAACCCACACTTCTAGAATCGAGACCATCCAACGTCGGTTCCTACGTTTCGCTCTTCGAGGTCTGCCCTGGAACAATCCTTTGTTCTTACCGCCCTGTCAAGACGGTCTTAAACTAATCAATTTGAGTAAAGTGGAAGAGAAGGGTATCTGACATCCTCTGCATTCATAGGCTTCTAACAGGTACCATTGATTGCGTCACCCTTTATAACTCCATATCCATGAAATACACGCAATCGTCGTCTCTTCTAAAGGGTCCGCCATCTAACGTTTTTTTTTTCAAGTAGTGCTTATTTCGTGAATGGTAACACTTAGCTCATGTCTGATTTGACAGATAATTAGTTTTATCCTTCCGCTAAACGAATATGGTTGTGTATACGCTTGAACAACGCTGGGAAATATTGCGACATTACTTTGAAAATCATGGTAATGTTGCAGAATGTGTGCGAAAATTGCGTACGGATTTTGGAAGAAGAGAAGCACCGTCAGCTCCGTATGTTCGTTATCTTGTGAAAAAAGTGAAAGAAACTGGCATCCTCATCGATAAACCAAAGCGTGAAAAGCCAAAAACAGTGCGTACACCCGAGAATATTGCTGCTGCGGCAGAAAGTGTGCGTGAAGCGCCATCAACATCAATTCACCGTCGTTCTCAACAATTGAACATTTCGGAGACATCATTGAGACGAATTTTGCATAAAGACCTTGGTATGACGCCATACAAAGTCCAATTGGTTCAGGAGTTGAAGCCAACTGACCATCCAATGCGTTTTCGCTTCGCTAAGTGGGCCTGCGATCGACTTACAGAAGATGCCGATTTTGCCAAAAAAATCATCTTTTCAGATGAAGCTCATTTTGATCTTGGCGGGTATGTAAACAAGCAAAATTGTCGCATTTGGGGCACAGAAAACCCGCACGCATACATTGAAAAGCCGGTGCACCCAAAACGAGCCACTGTTTGGTGCGGATTTTGGTCCAGAGGCATAATTGGGCCATTTTTCTTCGAAAATGAGCAAGGAGTGGCCGTTACAGTCAATGCCGATCGTTATCGGGCCATGTTGAACGAATTTTTGTTCACAAAAATTGAAGAGGAGGATATTGGCAACATTTGGTTTCAACAGGACGGCGCTACGTGCCACACAGCCGAAGCTACACTCGATGTTTTGCGCCCTGTTTTTGAAGATCGCATTATCAGCCGCAGAGCTGATGTCGTTTGGCCATCTCGGAGCTGCGACTTGACACCGTTGGACTATTATTTGTGGGGTGCCGTCAAAGATAAGTGTTACGCCGACAAGCCAGAGACAATTGACGCTTTAAAGGACAATATTCGTGAAGCCATTGGTGAAATACAGCTGCACACAATCGATAATGTGCTTAAAAATTGGACCGATCGTGTAGGCTACTGCATGGCCAGCCGAGGCAGCCATTTGAATGAAATTATTTTCCATTATTAACCGGAAGGATTGTACTTTCAAATAAAAAAAGAAATTTGAGAAAATATTCAGTAGTTTTTTTATAGAATTTTCAAAAAAAAAAATTATTTGGCGGACCCTTTATCTATCCCCCCCCCCCCCCTCCCCTGAATTAATTTCAAATAAATGGGGGTGTTTGTCCCCACGAAAATTAAATTATTCGAATAGGGCTTCTGCTCTTAGGACAGTCAAAAAGTGGTTTGGTAGGTTTCAGAGCGGGGATATTTACTTAGGCGATTAGCCCTCTTCTGTAAGGCCCTCCTGCTTTGATATTGACTTCAATCGACTTTTGGTAGAAAATAACCCAAAGGTTTCAATTGAGATCACCATTCGCCAGCTTTTTTCTATTTAAAAATATTGGAACGCATGGGTGCTGCACTCCTTGACAAAAAAAAAAATAAATTGGATCGTCTCTTTGTAAACAGAGGTGACGAGAAGCTGGAAATTAGCAGGTTAAGGTGCTGAACCCAAGCAGACTTACATCCAATGGTGGTATGGCCATTCGCACGTTTGAATTCAAGGAGTATCATTTGTTTGTAACTCCTTACATCTTCCCAAAATGCGTTTCATACTGCGAATAAATACTGTGATCACTCTCTAAGGTCAATGAGAAAGTTTAAGAAAACCGTCTGATTTCACTATGTCGCCCGAAGGACGCTTACTAAACTGAAGGAGTTGAAATTGGAAATCACGAGACTTTACATTTACATACGAGGTATACATTTGCTTTAATCAGAGCGGCTTGAGTAGTGAGCATCAATCGAAGCTGTCTACCTCACGACGGTTTTTGAAGGAAAACGACGTACTTTCTGTGAAAACCTATTTTGTAGCTTACCGCGTATTTCGTTTCCACGAGTTTTTGGAATGCAACAGACCCGATAGAAGCCAGAAAACAAGCTTCTTCCCCCATAAAGTCATTTATGTCTAAAAATACTTATCTACGCATTCTTATCGGCTAATTTGGGTCAGTTGATCTTGCTATTATCTTCCGATATCATTCGCTCTTGATAATCCATAGTTTTATCACATTCCTTTTAGGAACTTACCATCCAATCCAACTTGCTTCTAACCGTGAACAGAGTTCATTGATGATGAAAGTATTTTCAGACTTTGCTGTCCTTTCTCAAGAATCGTTTATGGCTAAGTTCTGTTTAAACCAATATTCGTTTCCATACCTCGAACTTGGTATACTTGTGCTCATGACACATATTTTTAAGCCAACAATCCACCAAACACAACCTCCCACTCTTAGGCGGTATTTATGCACTTTATAACTTGTTTCTTTTAAATCTGAACCTACATCAACCGCCTTTACCCTCTGCTTAATATACATAAATCCCCTATCATGCTTTATTTCTCGATGCTATGGTATATACATAGCTGCCCCCAGAATAGTTTTTTTTTTTTTTAATTTTATTAAGCCAGTCGCTTGATGCTGCCTGATACTTGTTTGTTTTTCTGTGTGCTGGAGGTGCTAATGCGTTGATACGAGTTTGGACGGTTTTTTTTTTTATATATTTCCTTCTAAAGAAGGAAGGGAGATTCGACTGTGAAACGTGCTTTGAATTTTATTACTTCAGTCTTATACAATTGCTTTTATTGCGTAGGGTCTTTTACATACATTTATTTTTTCTAGTGGCTTGGACACTCGGAAACTGTACGTAGTTATCGAAAAGCTGTGCTTTCAAATGGGAGTGTACATTTGTGTACATGTAGGCATGGTGGTAGTTTACAGAGAGAAACATTCCGTTTTGCGTCTCGGATAAATTTCAGTTTTGTGTTTATGCGTTGTGCTAAATTCTGAGTTGACATTTATCACACTGAGTTCGAGTTACGATCAAGAGAAGCATAGCCTCGTCATGTGGTAAGCGATTCTGTGATTTAAAAAGAACTTGGTAAACATTATGTTGCAACCAATCCTCAATTCCGTAGCCTCATGATAGTGATCCAGGTAATGTTCCCTTTCGTTGAGTAATACTCGTATTGTCAACGTGCATTCAGCAGTCATTCAATCTGAGGTTTGATAAAGTCATTCCGGTCATTACAACTAAATGCCTATATAGTAAAGTCCATATCCATTGATATTTTTTGTACTTGTTGTGGACAACTTTCTTTTATATGGCGACATTGTACGGGGTAAGGAGCGTTGGAACGCGGGATCAGCAAATTTGAAGTAAAGATTTCAGGATGACTGAGTAGGGCTTTCCTTCAAACAAATAGCGAACTACGATGTTTGGAAGAAAATAGCAGGGGAGTGCGGGTGCGCTTCCGTGGTAATGATACAGAAATTAGTGTCTGAATCAGGAAAGTATACTTTTGCACTTACAGTTGGCCTTGATGCAAGGCGTATCTACCTTGCCGTTTGTAAGGAGCAACGACACAAAGAGAGCTTGGCCAACTCGATACCACTGCGTTGCCGACACCAAACTTCACTATTGTTTTGAGGTACTGCCGGTCCACTTGTTTGTTTGAAGATCGAACAAAAGTTCCTCCCTCAACAGCACCGAGTTTGAACTCGCCCAATATCACTGAATTCCAGAAAGATTGAGACAAATCGAAATGGCCTTTTGGGAAATTCAATTCAGATGGTAATAATCGAAGGTTGTTTCCTAAAAGTCGATGTTAGCCACCGACGTCAATGACACGGGTTTCAAATCCTGCAAAAGCCAAGTCATCGAAATTGGATTTCACGGTCTTCTTTCTCAGGGTATTGATGTACCCTATTTGGAAAAAGCTTCTCACAATTCACCAATCGGTATCGGCAATACACAGTAGGACTTTTTCACTCACTCGCATATGAGGAAATGAATTACACACGACATAGATGATTGAGATAATAAAAAACACATAATAATAAAAAACAAGAACAAATTGTGGTACGGTTCAGAAGCTTACAAGGATTCTGCCGTAACCGTAACACATAATAACAAAAAACAAGAACAAATTGTGGTACGGTTCAGAAGCTTACAAGGATTCTGCTCCTTTGATGTTAACTACATATTAACAAAGTGCAGTTGGTTTTAAGCGTGATCGCGTCGAAGATGGCCCACGTGGGGGGCTATCAAAAACCGCAACCACACCGAAAACTACCAGTAAAGTGGATGATACTCGTATTGTGTTGGACGTTATGGGAGTGAAGGCTAATGCTGTGGCGATATCGGAAGAAAGGGTGTGAAAAATCTTGCACAAAGAATTAGGAATACGAAAGCTCTACGCAAAATGGGTGCCCGCATTTACTGAATACCGTTCAAAAGCAAATGCGCCAACGATTTTTGCAGTAATCTTTGGACTAATTCAAGAGAGATCCGACAGATATTATGTGTCGATTTGTCTTCATGGATGAGACATGGCTCTACCACTACACGCCAGAAATGGAAAAGCAGTCCAAGTAGTGGGTGGAAGCTGATGGTTCAGCACCAAAGAGGTTTGTCGAATCTTCCGAAAAGTTCACGACCAGCGGGTTTTGGAGTGCAAAAGGAACCTGTTAATGGATCACCTTACAAAAGGCAGAGCAATTACAGGCGAACATTAATCATTAAAACTGCAGTGTTTGGGGTAGGATTTGCTCGAGTATGTCTTTGCTTGGCACACTTAGATATCCATTTGAAGCGAAGCGCTTCGTATCCAATAAAGAAATTGAGCGGGAATATTTTAACAGCCTTCAAGACTCTCACCTCCGGCAAGGAATACTGATGTTGGAAAAAAACGCTAGACCAAGTGTGTTGAAGTCAAGGGATATTATGTAGAAAAATAAAATCGTTTTTTAACTAACAGTCGCAGTCTTCCATTATCAGTCCGAAAACTTTTCACCTTACCCTCGTATAATGGAATCCTCTCTTTTGGTAGTATGTATGCATCGTAATTTATTCACAAATGTGTCATCACAAAATGTGTCATTTCAGAGTGCTTGAAAGAATTTTGAACTTTTTTCGCGACTAATTAATTCGGGCCTTAAATAAGCTCTCGTTGTTTTGCAACAGATGGCGTTAGCAGAATTACGTGTAATAGCTATTCATAAACAAAGAAGCACTGTGGGTGAGCTTGAAGTGGAAGTTTTTTCCTAGTCTAAAAATGTCGAGTTTAGTACCAAGCAAAGAGTATTTGCGAGGAATTTCATGCAGTTAAAGCGCATAGAATTTTTGTTAAGACTTCCGACGGTTTCGAGGCTTCAAAAATAAAAATAAAGATAAAGAAGAACGCTCTAGCGTACTGAAAAAGTTTGAAGAGTTGGAGAATTGAAGGCACTACTTCGCGGCGACTTCAGTGGGTATTAGAAATAATTCAGATGCAAGGACGTTGGCTGCCGTACGAGTTAATGCTGAAAAGAAGTTACTGAAGTCAATGACGTCGATCGTTGGAACTGATCGTTACTGAATGGTGAAGAGAAACTATCAGATCACTGAAGTAAATGCTAAAAACGATCAGCAAGTTCACCGAACTCTGTTGTAAGGCTTACTTATGCCTAGTTGATTGAGCTTGTAGTAAAGTCCTTCTTACTATATGGTGTCGAAAGTTTTTTTTCCAAGTCAATGAAACAGGCACCCGTGCATTGGTTCCTGCATTTAATTCATTGGAGTTTCGACGCGGCAGGAATAGTGTCATGCCCTGCTCTGAAATCGATTTGGTTATCCGGAATGATTTTATTGTCCTCAACCCATTTAGAGAGGGCTCTATGAGTCATCTTCTCGAAAAGCTTCTTGATACTCGGGAGGGTTAGAGATAAAAAACACTTGACTGCATTTTTTTAACTGTAAACTGCTGCTTCAACGGCAGAAGTTGTATGGTAAGGCAGAATACTGTATAGCTCTAAGTGTAAAAGATGGTCTGCTTATCCCAGCCAAGCATCAACATTGTTGGCAAAGACAAAGGTTCAAAAGTTCTGCTCTGCATTTGATGAGATCAGAAGGGTTTAGTTTATTTTGAGCTGCTCAAACCGGACGAAACCATCACGGGATATCGCTATCGACTGCTATCGATGCGTTTGAGGGAGCATTAAAGGAAAAGCGCTCGCTATACGAGCAGGGACAAGGTGATTTTGATTCTTTTTTTTTTTTTTTTTATAGGTTTCGCGCAGGTTCAAGAGTTACGCTCTTATGGTGTTTGTCATACAACCTGGACGGGGTGCAGATGGTTTGTATCGAAGAAGTTAGTTCAGTACTCTCCGGGGGTGGTTGTCCTAAATATGATTCGAGAGATTCGAATGGATTTGTCGCGTTGGTTGTAGATCACAGTAACTTTTTTTGTTTCCATGTCATTAAGGTGTACAATTCCAATAAAATATATATTTAAATGAATTTTGAAGTGATCTTATACTGCGAGTGTTATGCCTTCGTCAGCATTTTTTTTATCAACTCTCATTCACAACACTGATACTGTTGCACAGTTTTTGCGTATAGTTCTTGTCTACGGACAGACTTGAACTACAGACCTTTCGCTCAACAGTCGGTAATTATTACCATTGCACCACGTCTACAACGCTCGGCGGCGACAAATTGCGAAATCGGTAAATTGGAATTGCCTATATGGGACGTCCATCCCACCCGTCTCTTTCCGAAGTGAACCGGTACAAAGGCAGATCTAAAACGAACACTGTAGTAATGGTTTTTTTAAATAAGAAGATATCCATTTCAATGCAGTAGGTTCAACGCCCAGGGAAGACAGATTTTGTCGAAGGCTTTACTGAAATCAGTTGAAATGACGTCGACCTTTCCCATCCCCATTATCTAATGGCGGAGGACATAAATTCGACAAGGTTTGTGGTTGTAGACCAGCATTTGAAGAAGCCATGTTGTTTAGAGGAGATTAGAGATTTGCAGTGGAAACTCAGAATGTCATACAAGATAATTTTGAAAAGTTTGGGTATATGTGACAGTTTGCCGATGTGGCTGTAGTTATTAACATTACTCTTCGGACCTTTTTTGTGAATAGGAGTTATAAAAGCGGTTCTCCATATCTGGGGAAATTCTCCAAGGGACAGGAATGAGTTGAATATTTTTGAGAGCGGGACAGAAATAATGGAGGAACATATTTTTAAGTAATATGGCAGGGAGACAGGAGCAAATCGGCCCCAAGAGCAAATTCATCATTAAGTTGATTAAATTTATTTTCGATGATATGGGGGTCAATAGTACAAGGGAGAAACTTGGTATGTAGTCGGCGTAAGTAGTGCACGGTACTAAGGAGTCATCGGCGAAAGATTGTTTGAAGAAGTTGGCGGTAGTTTTGGGATCATTAAATTGCAGGTAAGTACTAATATAGTTAGAAAAATCGTTGGGGGATTGAGTATGAAGGAAGATTGCCCACAGTTTGTTTCTTTTGTTTCTCAGAGAATGGAGCCAGCGATTATTGCAAGGAGGGGAGTACTATTACCTAACGACTCGTCACAGTAATAGGATAGATGACATACAAAGGTTTTCTAAAATGCCAAAGTGAAAGGGACGTTTGGGAAAACCACGTTTAGAGCAGTCTATTAAAATTTCCAATTTTCAAAAAGTGATTCAGAATTTAATGTTTTTCCATGTATGTCAAACAACAGTTTACAAACATGTCATACAACTTTACTAAAGTAGGCACAGGTTTATTCCTTCGTGAGGTTGTGCTGATTAACGTGACAACACTGACCATCAATAGACCTAAAGACTCCTAAATTTGGAAACGTTCTGATAACATAGGAATACAAAGAAACCAGCGTTCCCTATCTTATCATTGATTTACGTCAGCGCTTTCCATACTTATTGTAAGTTGTTTACAAAGCCTTCCTATTCAACCTGTCCTATTGGTTAGGGGAAAACGTGATACAGAAACTGTTTACAATCGGCTTTATACCGGTTGTTTCAGTTAAACTGTGATCTAGACTAGTTATGAAACGATTAGACGATAAGCCATTGGGAAAAAATGAATAACAAAAAACAAATTATAAGCTTTCCAATCTAGCTGACGCTATCCATCGCCCATTCGAGGCGTCGTCGTCGTCGTCGTTGTCGGTGTCGCTTTCGCATTTAATTTACGCTGACCGAAGATAATGTGAATATACAATGAACGAAAAATTAAGTCCACGAGTTTATTTTCGCATTTATTTATTTGTTTAGCTTATAGTTGCTGGTCTTTTTTTTGTTGCATTTCTCTCTCAACCTATGGAACATCAACATGAATATATAGATTTTTTAAGATCAAACGTAACGATAAAGAAGTGAAAAGCAGAGGTAATTGGAGCATTAGCCTAAATCAGCGGAGACTAAAATAAGCTTTTCCATAATCTAAATAAGTTGTAGTATGTGCCTGTCTAAAAACAAAACAGAGACGAGGAAACCATATTCGTGGGCCCATGCTGCTGCTATTCTTATCTAGATTGTTTATTGTTTTATGTTTGTTGAGTGGCAAAAAAAAAAAACGAAGAAGAAATAAACAATAATCGCTTTGTTATAACGAAATTTAACTGACAAGAGAGGAGAGTGAGGGCGCGGAGAGCACATACATATAGAGCTGCACAGGCTTAGAACCCTACACGGCGACGTGTTAAGATACTGGTTCTGCTAGATGGTGACGGCGGACAGGGGATACGAGTAATGTATGTAGGTTTGAATATGGGTAGACTAGTTTCTTTTTATCTTTTTTCTCGTTGTTATTGTGGGGAGAGGATAAGTCATTCGTTTCCAGTTTGTTGTTTTTCGTTCTCTTTCCCTGCTATTTGTGAAATTTGCTTTTTTTCTAATTTCTTTTCTTCACATCTTGTTCGACTTATCCACAATGAATTGTTTGTTGTTACCTAAGTGTCTCTTCGTTTGCATGACTGTATTTGAACAGTTTTTTTGGCTTCGCGCAAATATTATGTCATTCCGGGTATCGTTATTCGCCGGTATGATGACTTCGTTCTCTTGCTTTAATGACTGCATTATGGACGCGAAATTGTTTATTGCTTACACTCTTCGTTTCGTTTGGAAGGACATTTTACGGCCTTTACTGCTCGTTTTGATCTCATGGCATTTTTTTTGTATTTATTTTCGTCATGAATTTTTTTAATTTCTAAGATTTTATATCACTCATACGTGGATATGATGCTTTGGTATTTTGGGTTTTTTTAGAACAAAGGCACGTGTTGGCGTCTAGATAAATTTGGTAGGCAAAATTAAAGTCAGAGTGGATGACGGGGCTAATTAAAAAAAACATCAGCTCACGGGCATGTGCGCTGACACATTCGACGTTAGAATGCGTGTTGTTCAAGGTTTTGTTTGATGTTTACCTAATCGTTCTATATTAGGCATTTCTTTTATTTATAATACTTGAGGGCGGCACGTTTGTAGGTCAGGTGGCTGCTGAAGACATTTAAGTTTTGCCATTATGTAAAGTAAGCATCGAAAAAATTACTCTTTTTGGTATGAAGGCTACGACGGTCTCGTAGGGCCCTGAATCAAAGCGGGTTTAGCCGGAGAATGATCGTGGGGAATTATTATTTTGTTTATTTATTAAGTTATTTGTGTTCAGGCAAAAAATATTTGACAAGCTGCAGGTCTAAAAAAAGATGGTCTGGATTAACAGGAAAGGCAAATGTTTGTATAATTTGATACGAAGGTTATTTTTTTTTACGAGTACATCAACATTGGCTTGGAGGCAGCAGTCGCTTTAGTTTGTGGATTATTTGTTTGATTTGTCCTCTGTGACCCCAATCGTTATAGCAATTTTCCTTAATTTGCTACTGTCTGGGCTACAACAAAGGCTCGGCTACTGGATGGAGACGTCGCCGGAAGAATTTCCAAGATAGATTCAATGGCTGTGGCGACGTTCAAGCGAGAACTACTTGAAGAACACATTATTCTAATACAATATATTTGGAGCAGAGGCTGGTAAATAGTGACACAACCCACCCCTTCTTTTTAGGGTAAATGGGATCGTGGCCTTTCAGGTTGGTTAGGGAGGTTAATCACGGAAATCAAAAAGTTGTTAACAGGCAAACAATATCCTTCGACACGGACGGATTACATGTTGACGATCTCCTTAAACGTCTAAAAAGAAACGAGTTTTGGTTCCGTGCTTGGAATGTGCCGCCGAACAATAGGAAAAAAAGTCCTAAAAGTCTACTACAATACATACTTAATCACAATCCAATAAGTGCAATAGGATGGACTGGGTAAAAAGCAGATTAGAAATTGTGGATGCCGATTTGTTATTCGAGGCAGACTTGGGGAGAAAAGTCTCAAGTTTCGGAACGGCGTTCGGAAATTTAAAAAAAAATACAAAGCCAGAGTGGAAGCCTGCAGAGATAGACATGAACCAATTTATATGAAAGATATGATCGGGGAAAGCATGCCCGATATATGGAATCTCAGCATAATTTGCCTGGTTCATAAGAAAGGGAGTTCACATAACTGTGCCAAATATAGTCTACAAGATCTACTCAGTCGGGTTGTGCAAACGCCTGAAACCGTTCGTGAACGATTCCTATCAGTGTGATTCTAGCCCAGGATAATCCTCGATTGACCATATATTCAAACTACGGAAGACCTTGGGGAAGACTCACTCACTTACTCAAGACTTTAAAGCTGGCAATTTACCCTGCTACTTGGGGTTGGTAGTGAGATCATCGATGTTTAAAAAGTATTTTGACACATTGCCATGTTTTTTCTTCAACAGCACCCGGATCGTACCGTCTCACTGGCCAATATTCGTACAAGAGGCACGATCTATTTCTGTCTGTGCAATTGCTTCCATACGCAAATAATATTGGGTTGACTGGACAAACACAGTGTACGATTTCAAGCCGCCAAGAGAAGCATGCAACCAATCGTGATCATAGGGAAATGCATAAAAAAGTCATTAGGAACTAAGACGGGGCATAGAGGTAAATGAACCACATAGTGCTCGGAACACGACAGTAGAGAATAATTAGTTGACTGAGACTGAGATTATTAAAGCAGAGTAAAAAAAGACGCGCAACAGCGGAGGTTTGGCTTAAGTATCATCTTTGGCAGACATAGGTTTAGTAACAAGCGGCAAAGACTCTAGCGTTGATTTCGGACGCAGAATAACTTTTGTCAACCGCTGCTTCTTTGGGTTCTAGCCGCAGTTGAGAAATAAAGCCGTCTCTCGAAACTTTTATAATCTCATTCGTCCTCAACGGTGAAAAAGTTTTGACATTATCAAAAGAGTATGCCCTTGGCCGATTCGAGAGAGAAATTCTGCGTGCAAAATTTGGTTCCGTTTGTGTTAATGAAGCCATATACACGCACTGTTAGTTATTGGTCTACGAATTAACGTCTAAGATTGCTGGGCTCTTAGTTCCGGTCTGAAGAGTAATCGATCCCTACCCCCGAGGGACGATGCAGCAGAGGACGACGGCACCTAACTTAGCGTAAGCAGGCGCAAGTTGTCTAAAGATCCGTATAGGCTGGCCAGGCCGGCTGTTGATTGAGGCACAGGTTCACGCCGAACATTAAAACTTAACTAAGGAATAATTTGTATCATTTGTAACACCTTCGTAAATGTGTGCTCTGTCTCTGAAGCTGAACTTGACGTCTGCAGGTTACTCGAATAACGACATTGCACTTATCTGTCCAGCTTTCCTGCAGGAAACTGCTGTCTGTTATGCCTTGTACAAACCTTTCAAATTCATAAGTACATTCGTACCCTAATGACATCACAAACGCCAAAACCACAACAACATTCAGGAAGTATTTTAACTGCCTCTCGTACATCTTCTAGCATGAATACTTAATTCAACACGAATTAAAGGGATAAAAAATGGACAAATAGAAGTGGTCGGTGTGAAGTACAGTCTAAAAGTGAAAAATCACACCTAATCGGCCGGCTCTGCAAACGTTCAATTCAAATTCCAATTTAAAATCGAATCCCCTATACGCCTGCCGCCACCATCGATCATTTCACATCGTTGAGCAGTGAAAAGCGCCAAGAGAAAATGCAACTGACACGTAGTCGCAACGTTGACCGCCTAACTAAATAGTTTTCTTCTTTGTTTTTTGTTGTTGTTTCCTTTTTGAGCTTTACCATTGAAATGCCAATGACTTTTGCCCTCCAATGGGGCAACGTAGATTGTTGCCTGTTTACCTCCCTCATAGTTGTTGCCTGCATCAGCGTATGGTATAGAAAATATTGCGTGCAAACTGAAGCTTATGTAATCGCCACCGGGTAGAGCCATAGGCACCCAAATTCTATTTACTATTTTGGGCATAGATGCTGACATAGCATCGTTCATTGCCGGTAAACAAGAATTTGAAATTTCCATACGTGGGTTTCATGACTGCCGCCTGATGTCTGCATGGTTCTGCTTCCCCACTCTGTACGACGCTCACGACCATATGTCCAAATAGATGGAACAACAACAAATGGAATGAAAAACAACATTAAATTGATGATGAAGATTTTTTTGTTTTGGCGGGTGTTGCCGTTTAAGTAAAATTAAACTAAATTGTTTAGAGACGAGAAGCAGTCGAGTTTTTTGTGCCGTGGCCGTTGACTTGTGGAGCTGGGAGCGACCCATTTCGGACCAGTCTACAAGCTTTACAGACAGCCGCTCTTAATTAAATAATTAATTGTAATTGAGTTGATTTAGAGCCATCAGCAGGAGGGTTAAGTCGAAGCTTACTAGCCGGTCATCGTCGTACACATTGAGTTGATTAAATGTTGTTGTTTACAAAATAATTTTTTATTTTGACTCGGATTAGTCATTTTTCTTCCTGGGTTGTAGCTTGTGTCGTTTTCCTTTTGTCTTTCTTTCGCAGCTATTAATTAGCATCGAATTAATGGGACGGAATTTGGCTTGGGTTTTATTAGACGACCGTATGGTGGCGACGACGACGACAATGATGAACAACTAATTTGTGTGCAACGGGCAGTGTTTTGTAGTAAAATCGCGTGATAAGCTGAGCGGAGCGTGGTGTTAATTATCATGTAACCAAAGTGCTGACAATTATGCAGGCGATTATTATTGTTTGTATTCTAGGTTGGGTCAGTAAGGTGTCGGGGGGCATTAGTGTAGGCCTTAAAGTCTTACAACTTTCGATTCGATTAATCCGTCATCTATTCCATTTGCTAAGAGCCAAATACGAATATGAAGCTAATAGTTGTTTTTCTCTTTAACGAACTGGTGAATTGAATACCCCTGACAAAGTTCACTGGTGATTCTTGTAAAACATGAAATTAATCCGAGCTGCTTACCAACATTAAGAGTAGGTAGACACTTACTACAAAACATGAGAGCCAGCAGCTCATTCGAACCTCTGATAAGTAAGTGGGATTTGTCTATCCAGCAGAAATCATTCCCCATTGCTCTAATACTCTCACTCCCTCTCAGTGTGTATTTTTTCAAACAAGCGTCAAAGATTATTAATTTTCAAAATCCGGAAAAAAACTTAAAAAGACCATCCCAGCAATAGGAAATATGTCTTTCTAAACGCTTGACGTAAAAAAAGCTTAAACGAACGACAAGGAACAGAAGAGCGAAATCATACAACTTCTCGTCCAAGAGCGACGGTGCAACCATCAGTTTTACGAACTCGAAAACGTGCATCAGGTGATTATATACATTTATGTTCCTTCTCAAAACGAATCAACGAATAAAAAAAAATAAAAAAAATTGCGAAAATAAAATTCAACTAAAAATAGATTTTGTGTAATATTCGTTACCTCAAGCTCGGGGTTCTTGTCGAAAACAAAAAATAAAACGAAAACAACAAATTCCTGGTCCGTTCTTTGACGTGCGAGCAGCACAGTTTTTTCTCTTTTTTTTCGGAAATAGGTTTTGTTTTCGATTTGATTGTGTTTACATTTGAGAGGATTCCAATAGAGATGCGCACATACAGACGAGTTTGTATATGCATTTTGGGGGTGTATTGTGAAAGTTGAATTCAAATTTTAGAATTTAGTACGCTTGCACCTGTTAATAAATCACTGTTAGGCGGACCAGTTGTAATGAAAAAATCACTGGGGCGTTGAACTTTGTCAAATGGAAAATGTGTTTTACGCTTTCCTTTGTTGCGCAGAGGGAAATAAAGGCTTTAAGAATAAAATATGGAAATTAAGCGAGGTTACATTGGGCGGGTATAATGCAAAGGCATACAATAGCGCCAACGACATGCTTGGTTAGTGGTCTAGCAGGTTTTATCAAAGCTACAATAGTGTGCAATGTAATAGCAATCTATTATGCGACTTTATTGATATACCAAAATGAGATACTATATGTACGTTTAAGGCTAACTTGGCGCTATCTACCATGGTGAGGAAAAAAAGCCACCAATTCGTTCAAGATCTTTTGCAAAGTTCAACAAAAGATATTGAATGATTACAATATGGAGAGAAAGCAGAAACATGAGGTAAACGACGTAAGATACATGCAAGAGATGACGAATTTATGGTAAGCATGCTTAAAACAAAAAGCCTTTGTTACATAGTAAGCTGTGAAAGTGGACCTGCGGTTAGGTATTAGTACTTCAACCGTTAAAAGGCGGTTAAATAGAAGCCAATTTTAATAGTAGTAAAATATCGAGAAGAATTCGTTCGATAAAAGACTAATATTCATCTCAGATCATGTTAATTGGCCAAACTTATTTGGAGAGGCGAAAACAAAACGACGATATTAGGTTCGGAGACAACCATCTACCGAATTCATGACGGAGCTAAGACCATGAATTAGGGCTGCTTCGTGTCAGTCCTATACAAAGGATTAATGGAATCATGGACCGCGATGTTTAATTACAAGTAAATGAGGATGTGTCACATTACTGTATGCCGAGGAGAATATGCGATTTAGATGGGTCGCCATGTAGGATGATGATCCAAAGCACACTAGCACTAACAAGAATGGCTTAGGTTCTACCATAAGAATCGATACGAGGCATTGTTACGAACAAAGTTCACTTGAAAAATGCATCGTGTAGTCCGAACAGGCTTCTTATAGTAAAGCCTCTTCTTATGTAGTGTTCTATTGTCGCACATGTAATGTCGTAGTGAAACTTTGAACGAGTGTAGATAGAAGAGAGGAGAACAGAGTTGTAGAGGGTCGCGCAGTCAGTGGTGCTTGAAAGGGGACAATGGATGAAAAGATGTCAGTTCTTCTTTCTTCCAACGTGTTCATGTTGATTAGTTTAAGACAGTCTTGATAAGATAGTAAGAGCAAAGGATTGTTCCAGAGGAGACCTCAAAGCGCAAAACGTAAGAACAGGGATTCTAGAGATATGGGTTTGTTGGTAAGGGGACTTCACTTGAGAGGCGTATTCAAGAAGAGCCCGGACAAAGGTTAGAGAGATCGGGTAACGTAGGGGTTGGAGAATTCTTTAGACCATCGCTTCACGAAACCGAGTGTTGAATTAGCTTTAAGGATTATATCGTCGATATGTGCGCGAACATTTTTAGTTCCTGGTCACATAATATGCCAAGATCGCGGATAGCCTGAACGGTGGAGGTGGGTTGATTATTGAGGAAGTAGAGACGAGGGGGAGGTTTAAATCGTTTACGTGAAAAAAGTGATGATTGGCATTTGGAAATGTTAGGCTCCAAGCAATTTCTGAAACACCAGATGGAAAAACTATTAAGATCTGATTGAATAAGGGAAGAGTCATGATATAGTGAGATATGGGCATGTTTAATCACCATTTCAATATCGTGGAAGTAGACTGCCTTGGGGGACGCCGGAGTAAGCTTAAAAATGGTTAGAAAAGGCAGATTTGAAACGAACACTGTAATAGCGATTTTCCAGGTAAGAAGATGTCCACTTCAAAGAAATGGGGTCGAAGCCAAGGGAAGACAATTTGAAGCGTATTCATCTGTGGAAGATTTTATCAAACGCTTTGCTGAAATCGGTTGAAATAACGCCGACTTCTTTACCATTCTCTGAGACTGTGAGGGTAACGTACAAAAATTAAATAAGATTTGTGGTTGTAAATCGGCATTTGAGGAAACCTCGTTGTCTAGGGGAGATTAACCCATTCTCTCCCCTTGTACTTTTTAAAGTACAGTTACTTTATGTATCGATAAAAGTAGACTGAAAAGAAAAATGTATTGTTGAAACAGTTGTTTGACATAGTTACCAGTTTTTTAAATTTTCCAAGCAATTTTTATTTTTAAATCCCAGTAGGTAGGTATGAGTCGAATGAACTTTTCGCGCAGTAGCTTTTGTTCTTTTTCTTCCGTCAAAAAAGTTAGTGCGTGACAAAAAATTACTGACTTAGATATTTTCTTTATTTCATTGTGAATAGCTTTAAATAATCATAAAGATCAGAAAAAAAATAACTTCACACATATTTATTTTTGCATAGATAGAAGTAAGTAGAGCCAAAGCTGAATGTACATACTTTAAATAGTACAGTGGGCTAGGAGCCTGTTTTTTAGTAATCGGAATGGATTTTAAAACGATTTCTACTAAACGGTTTTATAACCTCGATTCCGTTCTGGAGGAAGTGTCAAATAATACGGAGATAGTCAATGCTGACATCGTTATGATACCGCCACCGGCGAAGAGGATATGGATGAAGACGACATGAAGACAGTTGAGATGCCACAAGATATTTCACGTGAGGTGGAGATTTTCGAGTATTCTTGTTTCGCAACAGACAACAATGATTGTGATAGCGAGGATGATGTTCCACTATGTGAGTTGAAAAAGTCAATAGCTCTTCCGTTATGGACAAAGTCTATTACGTCAAGGAATGAAATCAAGCGAACAGAAAACTACGTGTCGAGAATCCAAAACTGTGCTGCAGAATTGGTAGGACTCAACGAAGTTCAAGTTTTTGAAAAATTGTTTGATTCCGATGTAAGAGAACTTATTGTGAACCAAACAATGTTGTATGCAGGTCAAAAGAGCTACCACAGCTATGCTTTCAATGAAGATCTAAAAATTTTCATTGGAATACTGCTATTTTCGGGGTACCACTCTGAGGCAAGAGAATTTATGTATTGGAAACAAGCAGCTATGTGAGTCAGCAGTTCCTTTTGTTGCGAACAGTACATATGTCTAGAAACAGATTCAAGGAAATTAAAAGATTCTTACATTTTGCTGATAATAATAACCTTGACGTGAACGATAAAATGGCAAAACTTCGACCGTTCAGTAAACTTTTATGCCAAAAGTTTCAAAAATGGGGATATATGCAAGAGCATTTATCCATTGATGAATCAATGGTAACATGCTTTGGTCACCATTCTTCGAAACAATTCATAAGAGGCAAACCTGAGATTTGGATACAAAAATTGGATGCTTTGCAGCATTGATGGTTATACATATGTAATTTGACACATATTGCGGTGCTAAGAACGTTAAGTCATCTCTGAAAGCCCTTCCGCCGAGATCAAGAGTGGTTATCGATCTTTTGAAAAATGTTGACTACCCAAGCGACCATTCCATTTATTTTGACAACTTTTTTACTAGTTATGGGTGTATGAAGATCTTGAAAGAAAAGGGATTCAGAGCATCTGGAACAGCTCGCGATAATCGGTTAAAAAAATGTCCTTTGCCACACAATAAAGAATTTCAAAAGCAGAGTAACTAGAGAAACTTTTGACTACCAGTTTGAGGAGACGAACAAATTACTTTTTGAGAAGTGGAAGGATAACAGCATCGTTACGATGGCCACAAACTACGACCAGATCGAACCATGTGAAAGCGTCAAGAGATTGAGCCATGAGCAGCAGAAAAAGGTAAACATTCCTCAGCCCCTACTTTTCAAAAAATTACAACATGAATATGGGCGGAGTCTCTATTCTATCTACTCTATTCAAATCAGAGGGAAAAATGGTGGTGGAACCTTTTTACATCTACTTTGTCCAATGCTTGGAAACTCCACAAGCTAGTAAACCACTACAGAGGTGATTTACTTGAATTCACAAGGTCAGTAACTTTCCATTATCTAAGATTCCATACACTGAAGAAAGGATGTCATAGACTGACTGTACAACGAAGCATTGCGGAGAGCATCGGATACCACTTTCCCAAAAAACTAACAAACCAACTCATATGTCGCGAATGTCATTCTAGATCGAAATGGTGATGTGGAATGTGTAATGTTACACTTTGTATTGGGAAAGAATACTTTAAAAATGTTCACGTAAAAAAAATAATTGGTACGCATGAACGCATTGTACTAAAAAAAGTACACCTCTATATCCCCTTATCAATTTTTTTTTTAAATGTTTTGTTTTGAAAAATATTACAGTACACTCTCGGTAGAGTGAACTAATAAAAACCAAGCCTGTTCATATGAGCGAGATTGTTCACATTACCGAGCGTGCAAATTCTAGTGCAATAGTACGGGTAATCCACAAGTGTATAACGAGAAATAAATAAGTAAGGTTTTGACGGATAAGCCGTCTTTTTTAAGCAAATTTGTAACTTCGGGAACAAAACTGAACCAGTCTTTAAAAACGACTCCAGTAATCCAAGCTGATTTTGAGCTTCTGCAATGTACAGGTAAGCTTACGTTCGTGAATGGACTAGGGTTTTTCCCCTAGCACTAGCGGCTTCAATTTGTGCCGACCTGTGGCATTAGTGCACCCTAAAAAAGTTATCTTCTGCTTCCCTGTTTTTCGTCCAGGAGCAATTTTCTCAGTTGATACGTTTTCCCTGCTAGAAGCCCCGACTCATCGGCGTTATAAATTTGGTCTGGTTTCAGATCCAAATCTTTAATTCTTTTCTTAAATTGCCTCTTAAATGGACGCACAAGTTCTGGTTGTGAAGACAATTTTTCCCCGGATATTTTAAGATACCGAACACCAAACCTCTTTTTAAGTTTTTGCACCAAACCGTCACTTGCTATGAAGGTGGACTCGTTGCCGTGCAGGCTTTTATTTATTTTTGCTTTAGGATTAAGCCACTTAAGTATAAATAAATTCGTCCTCCGCTGTTCTAGGAACCATTTATAAAGCGCCTTTTCCATCTCAGGCAGTTCAGATGCTTTCAGCGTCCTTCTATTTCCAGCGTCAAACTAAGTATTAGCCCCAGTTGCTATAATATCGGCCTTCTTTTTGTTAATAGCACATATAGTCGATTTGGCTATTCTATATATTTTTGCCAATACTGTGTCCGAAACACTTTGAATTTTGTTTTTATTTTTTGTAAAATTGGAATGGATCATGGCAAGGACTTTATCCTTATTGCCACAACTCCTTTAAAACTTCAGCGACTTAGCAACTCATTTAAAGAAATTTCAAGAGAATATTTACCCACCCCAGGATGTAAAACGTAGAACGATGACAGACAAAACAAGCGGTAAATTTTCTCGAAAGATTGTGCATTCTTTGTAGCTGGTTTATTCGTCATAAAAATATGGGTTCACTCTAAAGAGGTTTACTTGTTCACTCTGTAGAGTAGTCTGTATAAAATTTTCTGTGTTCACTATATTGGATTGTTCACTCAAGCGATGTTCACTCTACCGAGAGTGTACTGTATTCTTATTAAACAAAAAACAAATATTTTTTATTTTAAATACCCTTGGCTCTTAATGGGTTTAAGACTTGCAGCGAAAACTTAAAATTTCGTACTAAATACTCTCAGAGAGTTTGGGTATATGTGACAGTTTGGCAATGGGTCGATAATTGTTAATCTCGATCTTCGGACCTTTTTTGTGTAAAGGGTTTTCCATTATTCGGGGAATTTACTTAGAGATAGAGATAAACTAAGAATTTTTGAGAGAAGAAGAGAGAGGGTTGAGAAGCATTTTCTTAGAAATTTGGCAGACCGTCAGGTCCAGGAGTGAATTCCTCATTAAGTTGATTTAATTTGCTTTCGATGACACAGAAATCGACTGTACGAGGAAGAAATGGTCAAAGGGAAAAACTCGGCAATTAATCGAAGTAAGCGGCGTCCAGAACAAAGGAGTCGACGGAGAAATATTGTTTAGAAAAAAGTGTCAAAAAAGTTGGCGATAATGTTGGGCTCATCTGAGGTTTGATCATTGAAGGAGAGTGAGGTAGGGTAACCATCCAATTTTCTTTTGTAGTTAACAAACTTAAAGGAGGACTTAGGATCACTTATAAGACTGCCTTGGGTTTCAGATAAATAGCATTAATAGAGGGAGTTGTGAAGGGCAGTAAAATGGAGACAGACTGTTATCTTCCTTGTATATAAGTTGGGTTTTGGTAATTGTTGTGGTGCTTCTTCAGCATGTAATTATTGTGCAGATCGGCCAATTAATATAGAGAATCCATTTTTCATCGCAAAATATTAGTCTGAGAAACCGACATTTTCTATGCCAGAAAAGTGCAAGCCTCCAGACGACGCACCATTTGTTGCTCAGTCAGTATGTGAGAAACCCCTTTTTCGACTTTCCTCACTTTTCCAATCCACTTCAAGTGACGAGACTCAGTCGAATTAGGCCCTATTTCTCTGTTTGGCAGTGATCAGACTCTGTTCCAGATCATCGTTGTCAATGGTTGTCCAAGAGCACTGTTGGTGTTTGTGTTTGCCTACCCTGTGTTGTAAGGAACCCTGGTAAGAAACAATTTGTCTTTGTTGTCCTTGCGCTTGGTTATCAAATGTTGTAAGGAACCCTGGTAAGAAACAATTTGACTTTGTTGTCCTTGCGCTTGGTTATCAAAAACTGAACTGAATGTAGAGTAATACAGCGGTTTTTAATATGAAAAACTCATCTATCTTCACATCAACCTGAAACCTGACATTACATGCGGAACAACCTTATACCTTATATATAAATCAGTAACCTTAGCCCATGAATAGTGAATAGTGTCTGATCATTTAATCATCTCAAATGTTGTTGCGAATTACTTTTCACATGCGAAATGGATCTACTGTTTATTGCAGAGGCCAACGGAGTTTTCAATGACAGCTTTAGGTCATCATTGCACTATCGAATATAAGTCAGAACTCAATCATATATCATCGGGGTCGGGAGTCAGCACACCATTTAGTCAATCAGTCATTGAATACTCAGTTACACAGATGGCCAGCAGCCCAGGGTAAACTTGGATCTCAACCAACAATTGGTTTAGGTAATTTTCAAATTGCGTGGAGACCTCAGATGCAATCGAATTCTATTGTATCGTCCCTTAGAGCCGGAAGCGTAGGTTCTTCGTGTGAATCAAAATATAAAAAGCCACTGTTACAGTACAGCCCGTTTGACTTTTTCTCCATTTTTCGTCTATACAAGGCAAGCCTTCGCATCATATATACCAGGATAGCAACGGGTACGGCTTTATTAACAAGCTAAATCGGTTTCGTCGAGAGGGCAGCCTTTTTGCAGCAGTAGTTGCCAAGAGCTATGAATGCTGCTGGCCTTTTGAACAATACATCGGTTTTACTGTCGCTTACTCTCAATATTCTATTGAGCAAAGCAGAACAGTATGCTGGAATATCGTTAATAGGAGAATAGATAGAAAATACCAGCGTTTATTGCGTTTCGTTTTTTTTTCAATGAAGTTGTGATATCGTTAAAAATTTGAATGAAACTCCTAGCACGAATCGCTTATAATTCGGTGGAGAAGGTTCAAAAGTTTTTAAAGTAGAGATTCAAATCATTGAAACTTCGATACACATTTCAATTAGTGTTTCATTTTTTACTCTTTGGAGGGCATGAATGTGTTCGTCTAGGCTCTCCTGATCAACCTCTTTTGGTCACGTATTAAATTTTTTTATTTTTTGGTGGTTGTCCTCGATAGGATGCGAGAGATTCGACTGAATTTTTCGCGTTGGTTGTAGTTCACGGTAACTTTTTTTGTCCTCGATAGGATGCAAGAGATTCGACTGAATTTTTCGCGTTGGTTGTAGTTCACGGTAACTTTTTTTGTTTCCATGTCATTAAAGTGTTCCTCCTTTTTAATTTAAATCGTTCAATAATTAAAAAAAAAAAAACTGTAGATTTACTTATGTTCACTATTTTTTCCTTTATAATAATTAAGAATTATAAATTCCCCTTCCTCTACAGTTCTTTAAGAATTGTTGCATAGCCTTAACAAGTTCAAACGCCTTGCGAGGAGTGTGTGGCTGAATGAGGGAAAGTAGTTAAGGTTTCTTTAAGTTGCGATTGACAATCGTTAGATCTGCTGGTAAACGGTGCGTGTTCCACTTTGAATGTGAATATAAGAAAAGGAAGCAGATAGTAGTGCGAGTTTTTTGTGCGTTCAATAATGCTGTCTTCGTTTTTTTTTCTTGGTTTCTACATAGCTTAATGTCATCGTTACTCACCCTATCTTTTGTAGTGGCAATGCTTGGTCCTAGAAAGTTAGCTGGGTGCATTTCTTTTGAGTTGTCCCACTTTGTGAATGAGAGACTGCTTGTCTGATATAGCTCCAGACTTCCTTCTAATACCAATGCATTCGTTTTGGACATGATAGATTGAATTTTTAAAGCAGCCTTAATTCCATTATTCATCAGCGTTTACGAACGCGACCTGTTCACTAATTTGTTTTATTCAATCGCTTTTAATTTATGCACCTTATCCAGTTTTGAATGGTCCTTATCTGTCTGGAAAGCCAGGCAAAGACACACACTAGACCGCCCGAGCGAAAACCATTAACTTGCCTTGCCTTGGCAAGTTCCTAATGGTACACGACAAAAATTAATTTGCACAACATAATTATACAAATCAAAAAAAAAAATAAAAAAAAGAAAGAAAACGAAAGTGATAATGAACTTGTCACTCACAATCAAAGTAGAGGTGATTCATTAGCAGCAATCAAGCAAGCTTCTCATTATACACACACACATATTTCATCAGGGATTATGAGCGCTACACTCTTCTACAATAGCTAGTTTATAATAAAGACCACTATATCATAAGATCCGAAAGGGGCATTTGAGAGAGTAGTTGATTTCACGTGCTTTCCGATTTGCATGATTGCAATGATCTAAAAGTCACTGATGCTGAAAATTGGTTGCCAGGCGCTGATAAACTAGGAGACAAAGATCAAACTGAATAAATATTCATATGAAGGCGCAAAATAGTTGAATAAATAAAGGCGATTTTCATATATTAGTATTTTCACCATCACATAGAGAATGAATTGAATTTTTTACTTTATGAGTAAAGATCAACTGATGGTCAAGGTGAAGCTGTGTAAAACCATCAGCGTAACTGCTTTGGGGTGTGAAAGTGACACTGTTTTCTCTTGTCATCCGCATTAAATTGGTAACTTTGATTTTTGGTTAGATGAGTAAGGCCGAGTAGGGCCAAATAAAGACTGGATTTAGGTGAGTCTTATATGTGATGTTAGTCGAATAGTAAATAATGTGACAGTCTAGCTACTATTCAATTAGCCCGCAAAGTTTTGCAGGTCTCTCAACCAGGTGCTACTAGACGAATTTATGTAGTTATTTGATATCTAAAATTGTCCATCTATTCTAAATGTAGCCGTTGATTTGGTCTAACCATCAATCGGTTTAGTTTTTAGTTTTTAATTCATTTTTATTCATAACTTCTTAGATCTATCTTACCCTAGACAAAAATGCTTAAAAACTAGCTTAACTATCTTAACAATCTAGATATCTTACTGGCCCTAGGCGGACACTCTAAAATAGACGTAACAACTTAAATCTATGTCTTTCGACGACTATATCAACTTACCACTAACATTACTATATCTAGCTTAAGCTAAGAAACCATCAATCGGTCCGCGATTCATCGTGGCAATAGGTACTATTGAAGTTGTTTTCGTATCTCCGATTCGTGTGGAGCAGCGAAAGACTCTGTCTACATATAACCCTGATAGATGGGAGGACTGGTCCAATTTTATCTCAAATATCCCACTGATTCACATTTACCTCCTATAAAACTAAGCCTATTTTACCAATATAGGTTGATGTTCAACTTTACTTTCGTGTGGTTTGGCTAAAAAACGAAATTTGAGTGTGCTTCTGAAGACAGGCTGAAGGGTGGACTGATTAGCATTCCGGGCGAAATGTGTATTGCGTTTAAATTCTTGACGGAGAGGAATCCAAGTGTTTGGCTCACTTGTTTGTTAAAATAACGATAAAACAGAGAGAGAGAGGAGACATTACGTCGATATTCGAATGAGTCGATCGACTTCGCGGTATCGTTGTCTTCTATGGGTTTTACGAGTATCGCTCATTTTTGTATTGTATCTAGCAGGTGCATAAAGGTCTTGGGAGCATCATACCAGATATGTGCGTTGTACTCAAGCTTGGGGCGGATGTAGGCCTTGTAAATTGAAGTTAAATTAGAGGTAGTAAAATATTTCTTGCATCGTTTGAGGAAACCTAGACATTTCGCAGCGTTCTTGGCAACTTCGAATATGTGGTCATTCCAACTAAGAGTTTTATTAACACACATACCAAGGATGAAAAGTCTTTCGATGTAATCGACGCAAGCGCCATTCAAGGATAATGGCTGATTATTATGGATGGTTATCTTGAGTGACAGTAGGCAGCATTGTCTTTTGGAAGCATTAAATTCCACTCAGCGAAGGAATGCATTGGATTAGAAGTAGTAGTTAAGAGATCATTTATAAAAAGTAGAAAAAGTGTAGGTGACAGAACAGAGCCCTGGGGAACACCAGAATTTATTTGGTGAATATCAGACCGTCCAAAACAACTTGAATTGAACTTCCCGAAAGGTAATTTCTAATCCATAGAAGATACTCATCGATACTATAAGCACAGTTTTTCGATAAAAGAGTCGGGTGCCAAACTCTGTCAAATGCTTTTGAAATAATGAGCGCAACAATTTTGCATTCCCCGAAATGGTGCAAAGGTCGGTTCCACTTTTTGGTAAGATATGCCATCAAATCACCAGTGGACCGCACTGCCGGTCAGTAAGAAGTTTCCGCGATTCAGGATATTTCATAAGCTGGCGATTTATTACCTTTTCCATGACCTTAGAAAGAAGGGACGTTAGTGCTATGGATGGAGGTAGGAGACGATAATTCACCTTTTCTAGGGTCAGGCTGAACAAATGCTGTTTTCTATCTACGCGGACAGAGACCAGAAGAGTTGGAAAAATGAAAAAGCTTGGTTTTGCCAGCGTGGAAGAACACCTATTTAGAAGTATTGGGGGAATACTATCAGGGCCGGTGGATTTGTGCACGTTGAGATCCTTAAGTACTCTTGCAACTGTACGAGTGCGGAATTTGATTTGTCCCATGGAAGATTCCATGCTCTCAAGTACAAACGGATACAAAGTGCAATCTGGGAGCGTTGAGCTGGCTGCAAAATGTGCGACTAACAGATTGCCTTGTCTAAAGAGCTGGTAAGAAACGAGTAAAGCTTAATTATTTGGTTTTGTTGTTATATGATATGCCATTGCAGTGGGTTTTTATGCAGAATAATATCCTTAAGTACATTAGCAAGTGCTTTTAGAACTGGTTCACTAGTAACAACGTCAGCATTTTGGACTGGTTAAAGTCTCGATCTCAATCTTATTTAGAATTTGTAGGGAGATTAAGGAGTGGTAATCAACTGTAGCATATGGTGAGGGTGGACTGGTAGGTAATCCCAGAGATGTCAACGATCAGTTGTTTATATGCCGCGTCTTCGTAATGCAGCAAGAAGGGCTATTCCACAAAGAATTTATAAAGAATCATGGCATGGCATGTAGATTTCATTTAAGTTTTATTCATGAAAAAACAATATTTTGCATATTTTTGAATATATAAAAAGTGCAGCTATTGTTTTACACACAGCTGTAAAACATATAGGCAGGGTAGATGACATGAACTACTACCAACTTCACGTCGCTGTCTCTGCCAAATTACGAATGACAGCGCGCTGAAACTTTGATAGTTGTTCATTTATTTCATTGTTGACAAGCGTGTGTAAGGATATTTTTTATAACTTGTCTATAGACAATGGAACTCAAACTTAATAATGGTGTGTCTTTGTTTGATTGGAAACTGCCAACGGTTTTGGTTTATGAGCTGGAGCATTTGCAAAGTGCAAGCGATCATTCCAAATCGCGTTACAACGAAATCGGCAGCATTTCAAAATGCTATGGAGGTGGTCTGAAAAGGACAGCAACGTCGTCATAAGTTTCGGAGTGTGAAGGGGCCGGAATCAAGAGAAATAATCGGTATAGTGGAAGAGAAATGGCTTCTGAGCTACATATACTATCCAGAGAACGGGAAAATTTTGAAAAGTCGGGTTAGAGTAGAAAGGGTAAAGACATACATGGCTAATGACGAAATATTGTCCTCTTGGCGAGATGCGAACAAGCAAAATTTTCGAGTTTACTCGCCAGAGAGTCCTGACAAAAAAAATCTGTCTTGGAAACTGTATTGAAATCGAGGAAACGCAAATATTTCAGCCAAAGTCCCTGTATATTGCAACACGAGTCTACACCTTCTCACAAAGTCTGAGAAAATCAAGAATGGCTGCGACAAAATGCTCCGCACTTCAATTTCTCGTCACACAATCTATCGAATTCTCCCAATGCGAATTCATTAGATCTCTGGGGCATTTTGCAGGACTGGAATTAAGAAATATTAAGGTGCGGACGCGCTTAATTAGGCGTTTTGCAGGGAATGGAAGCGCATCCCACAAACACACTTGCGTGCAGCGTGCAAGGTTTTCTTCACGTCTCGATGAAATTATTCGCGTCACTGCGCCCCACTAAAAGATACGTTAATTAGAGTCTTGAATTTGAAAAGACTCCAACAATTTTTCTTTGCATTCAATAAAAAATATTCACATTTAATAGTTTATGTCAGTCGTATACATATAAGTACATACTAGGCTTGTTAAAATATTAAGGTGAATTTCGTTGGCAAATTGTGTTTTGAAATTGGCCAAAAGGACCGTCGAACAGCTCAGGGACTGTTAATTGACATGAAAAGACCCCTGAAAGGACAGTGATTTACCACGATTGAGAAGAGAACAAGGTTATGTATGTATATCAAAAAGCGCATATCACAAGTACTGCGAAGATTCAAAAAACATTGGTGCAAGTGGATTATGTCTGAGGGGAATTACTTTCGAAATAGATATGTATTGATGAATAAATAAACATTTAGCGAGACAAAAAATCATATTATTTGTTGAAGAAACCCCGTTTTTTTTTATCTCAACGCTCTGATCATGTTTGTCACACAACCTGGACGGGGTGCAGATGGTTTGTGTCGAAGATGTTCGTTCACTACTCTCCGGAGGTGGTTGTCTTAGATAGGGGTCGAGAGATTCGACTGAATTTGTCGGGTTGGTTGTAGGTCACAATAACTATTTTTGTTTCCATTTCCTTAAGATGTTGTATGAAGTCAGAAGTGATCTTATACTGCCGCCAGTGTTATGCCTTCGTCAGCATTTTTTTAATAATCTCTCATTCACAAGTTGTACAACTCAAGAAATGTTACAAAAAAGCCCTGTGATTTCCAATAAGATATTTGGTAATGTGATTGTAAGCTTGATAGTACAACATAGTATCTTGTATGAATAGACAATTTTGAATTTGACTGAGCCGATTTGAGAAGAGTTTTGAGAATATTGCTACCCACTGGACATCATCAACTGTGGCCCGAACGTGCATACTGGAGTCTCGATGATGATCTTGGGATTCCATTAGTTACAAATTGTATTTCATTCAATCGATTTTAGGGCATAAAAGCTTTCACTTTGCCGACAATTCCGTAGCTGGAACCATAAAATATTCAAAGTGGGACCATTGTTCGAACTTAAAGTGAAGGACCTGTCCCAGTGGGGGTCTTTCCATGATAAAATATTTTGACAAACATACCGCCAAACACTATATTATGAGGAAGCCTATACGATTCGGGTCTGCAACAAGTTCAGGCCATCGTTGTGTATTGTAGCAAGTCTAGTGTCTCTGTAGATTCCTTAGGATCGATCAAGTGTTTTAAAAATATATTAGCAGGTGAGCAAATATTGTTCAGTTTTCCTTCATTTAAGTGAGAAAGAGTCATTAAATAAATTCATGTCTGACCCCCATAGGCTTTAAGAAGAGCTCGGGAATTGTTTTAATATTTAAATGGAAACGTTGTGGGTCTAGAAGTTATGTTTTTGGTAGACCCCGTTGAGTTTAGTCAATCACATTCTGGATGCCCTTCCGATATTGTACGATCCTCAACCAAAAATAAACTAGATTTCAAACTGAGCAGGTTGACGCGATATTTCAATAGCACTTTGCCATTTAGAAAAAAGTTGCATTCATTTTCAAGTTCCACGGTTGGTGCCGATGAACAAAAAAACCTGGTCTGAACCACCGGGGCCAAGAAAACGAACCTTTTTCAAGTTGTAAGAGTTGGCGAGAAATGATTTCGGTACAAAAATGTGCAACGAAAAAGAAGCTGGGAACAAGCATGTTATATTTAAAAAAAGCCGCTAAGGAGCATATTTTATTTCGATCCTATTGACATTGAACTACACTTTCCAGGGCACACCAAATGCGCTTGTCCCTTAAAACAAGGCATGAAAAATGCCGGCTTTATTAGAAGACACCTTGAAATTATAAGCACGTACCAACCCCCCACAACAGCCATGCACACATTCATATTCATTTTTCATTAATTTTCTTGTCATTGCAACTAATCACTTCCCATCAGAGGTATAGGCACAAGCATACAACGTCGATCGCACTTACCTGATTCATTAGCTCCATACACATCTGGAAGAATGGGAAATGCCGTGGATACCTCTCAAGGAAGGCGTCCATTAATCCCCGTACCAATGAGTTATTACAGCGATTCTCATCGCCAGCCCCAGCACCGCCATTGTTACTGCCTGCCGCACCGATAGAGTTGCTCCGATTATTATTATTCCACGATTGATTGTTCTTATCAAACTGATATAATTTACCGAAGCCGCCGCCATTCCCGTTGCCGCTGCCGCTCGCAACAAAGTTTAAACACTTACAGGAGATCAACATCGTTCACTACACACAATCCAGTAAGACTCACAAGCAAGACTTCTTTCCTTTCCTAAATTTTAAACTTAAAACAAATAAATGGAAGAAACACTTTAACTCCTTGTCCCGTGTACCGGTTACAAAATAATGAAGAAAAAACAGAACGAGAGAGGAGAGCAAGTAACAAAATAAAAATAAAAGCAAAGATCGACAGAAAATTTTGTTTCTTGGTCGGTTTTTTTCCACTTTTTGAGTACACTTTTCAGATTTTCTTGTTTTTTTTCTTTTGACACTCGTTCCAACTGTCGTATCTCTCGCTCCAACCAATGGAAGTGGTTTCGAAATCTATCTTGTCCTTCGGCTTCGACGACGAATTGGATTAAATTTTCTCGTTTTTTTTTCTTTTCCTAAAAGCCAATTGCGATAGACAAGATTCCCTGGCCACTGAAGCACTATAGCAATTAATCCAGATGCCGGCTAGTTGTCTGCTTGTAGAAGCGCGAATCAAATTAATCGTTTTTTTTTTTTTTTTTTTAAGAAATACGTATCAAAAAAAGTGAGACAATTAAAAAAGACGAGAAATCCCTTCTTCACTACTGGCACTGCGGTCCCATCCACCGAAAACGAAAAAACTGAACCAACATTACTAAAACGAAACGAATAACATGACGAGAATGAAAATCGTATTCCTTCCTCTCCGCTTTTTTTTCAATTGTCTATTTTTTTCTTCTTCCTTTCTATTGCTTTTACGTTTTTCTTTTTTGTTCGGTTTCGTGCGCTACTTCGTGTGGTTTGCTTTTGTGTTGGCGGTGCAGATTTGTGTGCGAAGTTTTCTTTGTTCGAACAAGAGACTTGAACGTGATTACCTGTTTCACACCACTTGGGGTGGAAAAGAGTGGTGAATTTAAGTGATGACATACGAATGGGTGCGTTTGAAGTCAAATGACTCATAATTATATTTATAAGCAAGTGAATTAACAAAATCCAGATTGATTCAATGAATATTATTATTATTTTTTTTTTGCTATATACTTACAAGGACTGATCCAAAAGTAATGAGAATCGGTTATTTTCAGCAGAAAAAAAAATGTTTTGCTTTCTTATATACCCACTAGTTAATGTATCATATTATGTCATATAAATAGACCAGGATTCTCAGGAGGTATACTCGATTGAATACAAACCTCCAGGGATAACATCAAAATAGAGGAAAATGGGGCTTACAACAAGTTCCCCTGTTTAAAAACAGTCTACCAAAGACAGAGCAATGTTCTCTTTAAGCTGGCAGAAAGTCCGCTAAAGATGAACATCGCTGAGGGGCCTACCAATGCCCCTCACTGAAGACAACGTGAAAAAAGTCGAAACTGTTGCGTTGGCAGATCGAAGAGTGACGATCAGGCATATATCTGAAGTCACAGAGATATGGCAGCGTTCAAAGAATCTTTGCGAACGGATCGCATATGAAAAGGTAACCGACGAACAAAAAAAAAAAGAAGAGTCAACATTCCGAGGGTAAATCTCGTGAAGTTCAAAGCAGATCAGGAAATGCTTTTGTTATGTTATGACTAAAGAGACCCGGATCCATCGTTTAATCCTGACTCCAAGCAATTCTCGATGACTTGGAATTGAGCCTCCTCCCCGACGCCAAAGAATTTCAAAGTATCAAGTTCGGCGGAAAAGTTTATGATATCCGTTTCTTGAGACGTTGAAGGATGGAGGAATATATGGAAAAGGAAGCCACTATTTCGGGATCTTACTACGCAGACCAAAGAAGAAGATTGCGACAGGTCATTAAAGAAAAACGACCCGGCAAACTGCGATCTGAAGTGTTGTTTCACCAAGACAAGGCACCGGCTCACATAGCGCAGTTGCGATAGTAGTATAGTAGACTTACGAGTAGTTTCAGCTGAGATGTAACAGTTCGCACCTCGGAACAGCCATTTGACTGTAGATAGCCGGACAATTTGTTAGCTGGCGTATTGTCGGAATTTTTTAACTAATTGCTTTAATTCTAATAAAAGTGCAGCTGGAACGCATGCTAGTGGAAGCTTATGGTGACAAAGCTGCAACTGATCAATCGTGTAAGAAATTGTTGCACGTTTTAAGAAAGGTGATTCGAGCGTTGATGTTAAGCCTCGCACTTGACAACCAAAAAGAATCGAAGACAAAGAATTTAAGGCATGATGAAGATTCGAATCAAACGAAACAGGATCTTGCAGATTCATTGGGAGTAACTCAGCAGGCACTTTTACAATTTAAATCCATGAAAATAATTCAGAAGTAAGGCAATCGAAATTGATATTCTGCGATAATCTCAAGAAGGAAAAATACTACGCTGAGCGTAGTGAATGCGTACCATCGACCTTAACATCAACACCAAAGCAACATTTGAGTTAGAAGGTCTGTGGATCTAGTGGGACCAAAAGGATATTGTATACGATGAGCTACTACAACCTAGAGAATCCATTACGGCTGATCGGTATATGCTACAACAAATTTCTTTGAGGCAAAATACGACCAAAAAAGTTAAAGTTATTTTTGGCACGACAACGCTCGGCCTCTTATCTCAAACATCGTAAAAAAACATTTCGAAATGCTCAAGTGGGATGTTCTCGGGACCTTTCCCCTTCTGATTACTGGTTATTCCGATAGATAGAGCAAGATTTGGCAGATCGCCTCAAAAAACGAAACATTTTTGGAGATGGAATTAGAAAGTTGCCTGAAAGGAGGTAAAACTTTTCCCACAATCAACTATGGACAAAACTTTGATTTCGTTTTGAATTAAATTAATAAATTAATTTTTGAAAGTAAAGAAAAGGAACGAATCAATTTTTATTCAAGTTAGCATAAAAAGAACGCAATAAAACGATAACCATTCGGACCATACCTTTGGTTTTCTATGATAGTTCTCTAATATTTAGTGATTTTCCTCATTGTAGGTAATGTTATAATTTGTAATTATTTATTTTTTATATAAAGTAACCTACTCACTGAACGCCATCATACTTCGTCCATTTAAACGAGACTCGACTCGCGTAGCAATCACAAAACCTCAAGTGACAGCGAAAGTAAAGTTAAAAAAAATCGAAGAAGATCGCTCACTCTTACTACGTAAATTTTGTAACAAAACAAATTGGTTAAAATAAAGCCAATAAATTTATTTGAATTTTAAACCCAAAACTTTCTGCAATTGATCGAATTTGAAAATGACGATTTGATTACTTGTAAGATTGTACAAATAATTTTTTCCATCCACACTCAGCAAATGGGGTTATTTGCAACAGTAAAATCAACAGCCTGTCAGAAGCTGAAAGGAAAAATGAATACGCGTAATGGATCAGTGGATGAACGTGAAGAAGGCGAGATTGTTGATGAATATGAGGATATTATTTCGTCGGATGAGGAGCTGACGATGCGACAGAGGATTGAGGAACTGGAAGCAAAAAATGCGGAGCTGGAGAAAATCGCCAACATTTCGGGCGTCTATGGGAGTGGAAATTATGGTGAGTTCTTGGATATCTATGCTCGTAGATTTGAAGCAGCTTGTGGAGAGTAAAAGGTAATGGAATGAATTTTATGGATTTTTGTCCTTTTATTCTAAGTATCAGCTTGAGCTATGATGGGCTCATTATATACGTACATATATAATTCCAACAAAATTTACACATGTCTAGAGCGAAATTATTCGTATTCTGTAAAACTTTTAAAGACTTGTTCTACGTGATAACTAACACATGTTTCGACTACAACAACAGAAACCTAAGATAACCACGTAGGTCTCGTTCTCTGCGGTTATGGCCTTGAGATATGTTGATATCGTTACGTGTTCCCATGTACAGGAGTGATTGTTACCATAACTTCATATTAGTTTGTGGTTCTATTTCAAACTGCTTATCACGCATCTCATACTCTTCTAGATTATACGCGCAAGGATGCCCATACAACTGATCGATATCCCCTTGTATCAATCGACATATCCGACGATGAGGAATTCCCGCCAGCCCCTCACATGGGTCGAATTTCGAAGCGTCGAAAATCGCTGCAACATTCTGACGTGCGCCGTACCACCGTACTCAGCCCGACGAGAAACAATCAACGGCGTGCAAGGAAGAAGTCATCCTCATCGCCGCCACCGGCGCCCCTGTATCGTGCGTCCGACAAATTACTTCTCTCCATGTTTCACGATAGAGTGACCGCGCGTACATCATCGAAACGAAAACGGAAAAACAAAAAGTCACATTCCACAAAATCCCGAAAACCCCGTGATTATTATATAAACGAGAGCGACGTCGCATATCATTTCGATGCCTACAACGTCGACTTCGAGGACAACTACGAGAACTACAGCGATACGGATGATGATCGTACGTTTTCGGTTAACCGTGAAGAGCTTCGCGTGGCCTTGGCCAGAAATAGCCATCGTAACGAGCAGCATGTGTCACTGAAGGATCGCCTAATACGTCGTAAGGAAAACACCGATACGTTAAACGAAACGAATACCGAAGACGCCGTAGATGTAATGGATGTTGAAGAGAACAAAGCGACTTCATGCGAGGATAAAGCTGAAATCGAGGACGACTTGGAGGAACAGGAGTTGCGCATCATCGCCTTGAAATCGGCAATGATACGAAAGCATATGGATCGGAAGAAACGTAATGAAAATGTCGCTTATTCACCATCCGATTTCGATGAAATCTATGCAAATATCGCAGTCTCACCATCGATCAATAATCTAGATGTGACGGACGCATGCAATAGTATGGAAATCAGTCCCGTGCCATCGCCGAAAATGATTTTGAGCGATGACGATGGAATGGACACTAAACCGGTTGACATGGACATCGCGAACAGTGAGAGCGAATGTGAACTGCCGTCCTATGATAATTGGGTTCCGATTGAGCAGATTCCGTTGCCTGGTAGCTTAGCAATGGGAACGATGTTGTATACGCCGATGCCGCTGCGATACGATAACGGTGGGGCGCAAGTTTTGATGCATCCTGAGGTTCGTTTTGACAACGGATTGTTATCGCCGATCAATTTGGATTCAGAGTTGGACGAAGAGGAAGAGGCCTTACGGGCTCTCCTGCTGTCGAAAATGAATTCGCCGAAAGTAAATAAAGTCGTGAAGGAAGAGCTGAATAAGGTCGAAGAGCTACGAATATCAGATCAGGACATCTCATTGGAAGCGGAGTCACTACGCAACTTTCTCATTAATAATATGAAGAAAAAGACGGAACCACAATCTTCGCCAGCGAGTGTGTTGAAGGAAGCGGTCCGCAGGCTTACGGCGAGAAATACATCGAATAGCCCATTCGATGGCTTTGTGGAAACAACAGATTCCAATTCAAAGGCCATAAATAGCGAGATTGAAGTCGCTAGATTGAAAGTGGAAGTTGAATGTGATGTGGGGTCTACTGAAACGGAACTTAAATCAGTTGTCAAGTCTAAACCATTGGTCATGTCTGCGAAAAAGGTTTTAGATGATATTAAAGAAGATCCTTCACAGGATCCTAAGAATAATAATTCTTCTGTGGAGGATATCCGAAAGCGAAATGATTCGATTAAAAAGTCGGTCCCTGTCTCTGCCAGTACTTCGAAGCACATCTCAGCATCAGGTTCAGAAGAAAATCTGCACCAAATAGTTTCCGATAATAAAAACAGCGGGAAAGTTGCATGCAAACCTGCGTCCAAGATCTCAAACAAAAATATCGTTTTGCCATCATCAAAACAAGTTACTCCGCCAGCTACAATTTACAAAGCAGAAAATAACCAACAAGCTATAAGCCCACCTACAGTAGTACCTCGTAGCGAAGTGTCCGAGACAGTTCCCCAAACAAAGGAACTTAAGGCCACGAAGCCCTCCGTGCAATTTAAGCAGATTTCGACGGAAGTAAAGGAAACACCGAACTCAACGTTGGCAGCAGCACACATAAAAACAGAAAAATCTGACAAGTCAACACCAAAGCTCTTGGCTCAGGTTCTTCAAAAGCAATCCTCACTTGCTCAGAAACCATCCCCCCAACCGCTATCTGCTAAGCCAGCAATTTCGCCTGGAACTAAAATCGTTAAACCGAACAAAGTCATCAATCAACAAACTGTGGAATTGAAGCGAAAAGCATCTGAACCCACTAGGGTGGTGGTGCCCGCTAAGCAAATAAAAATTGAAGATTCCGCCAACACTAACCGCTTGATAACTGCCGCCGACGTGCCGCCCGTGAAGAAACTCATCATCGAGCTTCGCGCATCGGAGACGGAAACAGAGTTATCTTCTGATGATAGCAATGATGGCGACGAATCCCATTCAACAGAAATTCTTCACAGAAGTATCACCGTCGGCAATGAGTACTACGATATCAACAGTCCAATGAGTCTTCCCATGGAGTCACCGTGTGACACTCCAACAGGTGTTGCCTCACCAGTGCCAACTCCTCATGTCATAGTGGCAAAATCAATCGTTAACGACTTTTTCGAAGCCAAACTCGATCAGTTCCTTAAGACAGTCCGTTCTAAAGTCTCCGTAGGCGCTAGTCCGCCAGCGAAGAAAGATTTATCCGTCCCTTCGCCGGTGATCAACACCCCGGTGGTACGTAGTAACATGTTGGACTGTAAAAACATCGATTTTTTTTTCTCTTTTTGTTTTGTTTATTTAAGGCTGTACGGCATCTGCCAGAAGCATCTCAACAAGAATATCGCCGTCTTATCAATCGCATGAAAATGCTCGAACGACAGAAACAGGCCAAGAACTCGGAAATGCCGATCAAGCCCGCAGTCAATCGACTTAGTACCAACTCATGCGTATCCACAGAGCCAGTGGAGACAATCGAAGAGAAAATTACTTCGACGGAATTGGTTTTGGACAAAAGCACAACTGCAACAGTGGTCGAATCCGGTCCACTCGACAAAGACACTGTTGCGAAATCCGATACCACCCAAAAAGCCACTCAAACAAAGTCAAAGGCGAATCTTTTGCAATTATACGAGAGTTCCTATCGCAAAGCAGGGTAAGTAAGCAGTATAACCGATTCACCAGCAAGTCTCCAATAAGAACATGAAACTTGTGAAATTAATCTCTTCATTCTAGCTCAACGATCATTTCAAGTTTGGAAAAAAATCTGAAACTAGTCCAGGAAGCCAAGAACGCCAAAATGTCCAAACTCAAGTGCGAACATAGATTGAAAGAGCTACGAAAGGAAATGGAGGAGATTCAAAAAAATCTCAAAGAACAACAAGAGAGGATCACAAAGACATATCCGGCGATTCGTAGTAGTCATCGGGTGATTGAATCGTTAAAGGTAAAACGGGGGAAAATGAGTCGAACTTTAATGTCGTTGGGACGGAACGTTATCGGTCCCAGTTACAAGTGAGTTTACATCCAAAAATTGAAATCTAAATATACCAGTGTATTCACCTCTTCTTCTAGCATAAAAGACGAACAAAAGTCAGTTATTTTAGAGAAATCTCGGAAGCTTGCGGCGGAGATAAAAGTTGTAAATAGCATGAAACTAAGTGATATTGAGAAGTGGGAAACCACGATTAAGGAAAACTCAGTACAAAAGATACAAAATACACCGAAAACATTGAATATTTTGCCCCCCAAAGACTTATCTAGTAACTCGAATGTTAAAACACCCATTCAAGTACCACCAAATGAATTTCAACTGCCTGTTAGCGGTAGTCAGAGTGGACGAGACACTGCAACTGCCACTGAGATACCTGTTTCCGATCTACCTCGGACCGATGAGAATGATGAATCTATCACTAAGGCTGAATCTCAAGAACCCAAATCGACAGAAACACTAGTACCTGAGACTGAGAGAGTATTGCGAAACGGCGATCGAGATGAATGCACATCGGCAAATGGACATGAAGTGGGTGTAGTTCTACTGAAGATTCAACTTTTCTTCCATTTTCCATCCATTTAGTGATAATTTTCAAAAGAAAAGAAAATTAAAAATAAACACAAATTCTTAACGAATTATTTGTAATGAGTTTTTGCAGGAGGCGTTGGAGACGGATGGTGATAAGCAGACGTGTGACGGAGAAAATGGTGGCGCTAAATGTGATGGAGTAGCTGAAAAAGATGAAGATGATGAAATTAAGGAGGCCGATGGGGTTGAAGATCGAAATGAACAAGATGCAAATGGAGAGGGAGGAGAATGTGAGAACAAAGAAGTAGGCGGTGCGAAGCTTCAAGACTATGTCTCTCCATTGAGCCATCTTCGCAATGAGAGGTGTGTTAAATGATCTAACGAATGATTCTTTACTTTTTTCCTCTTTACTTCTATTGCTTTTGTTATACTGCTGTGCATGGATGGAGTACAGCGGGCATTTTTATTCATCTTCTAAAGTGTATTTGGTTTGTTTGAGTCTCGGTTTTGTTTGGAACATTTGTTATCATGTATGTTCCCGTCATAACCGTATGCCCATATTCCATCACCTGTTTGTCTTTAAGTAGCTCTACATTGTTATCGACTCCTAATCAACTTAATTCGTCGCTGATTTTGTTCGAATTCAATTGATTTGAAACACATTTTGCTGCCGCACGATTCATACTTAAGGCATGAGCCCAACCATGTGGAAACAGTTTCAGTGACTGCTCTGATTGGGATTCGGTTATTGCTCATATTCATTTCATTTATGTTTTCGTCAGTTAATGTGCGGGATCGTCCAGGTCCAGTCCTTATAACTTTTTTTTTTGGCACGCTTGTACCACCTGTAAGCCCTAGTTTTATACGTAAGACTCACCAACGCATTATTTAACATTTTTAAAACGCTGCACTTTGTTCCATTTTTATAGAAAATCTATTTTATTAACAAATAGTCTAATTCGGCTTGGGTAGGAATGTATGGATATTCCCCAGACATGTTAGTATAGTTATAGCCGCTGTTACAGCCCGTAGAGGACCAGAGCCGAAGTTTCTCTCAATCACCCTTGTTGTGTGTAATTTGTTTCATGTAGTTTGTCTCCATGTAGTTTGTTCACTTACTACAGGGCATTCCTATCACGGTTGAGGAGGCAGCAAGATACAGCGTACGCCATCTCATATGGGTCGATGTAAATTTCGAATAACTTGAACAATTCTCAACCGATTTTGGAAATTCAAAAACTTTTATTCAACTAAGACCTTTGCAATTTATTTTGATTAATTTTTGAAAGCAATATCAATTAAATGACCGCCTTTATTGCCGATGCAAAAATGGGCTCGTTTTCGCGCATTCTCCATGACATCTTCGAGCATTTCGGTCGAAATTTCTGCGATTTCCGCACGAATGTTTCTTTTCAGCTGTTCTATTGTCTTCGGGTCGTTAGCATACACCTTGCTTTTCAAGTATCTCCAAAGAGAAAAGTCGGGAGGAGTCAAATCCGGCGATCTCGGAGGCCAGTCAATATCGCCTTTTTTGACATCAATCTTCCAGGGAACTTCTTACGCAAAAAGTTCATTGTTTTGTCCGCAGTATGGCATGTAGCGCTGTCTTTTTTACGCATTTCTGGGACCACATAATGGGCCAACATCCACCGATACCTATCGCCAACTTTGAAGAAATACGGTCCAATGATGGTTTTAGCGCATACACCGGCCCAAGCAGTAATATTTTGATCATATAGCGGCTCTTCGTGAATAATGTGAGGATTTCGGTGCCCTACAAGCGACAATTTTGTTTATTAACAGAGTCAGAGAGCGTAAAATGTGCCTCATCGGTCATCAAAATTTGCTACCAGAACTCCGGCTCAGCATTAATCATTGCAACGACATTTTGTGTGTATGCCAAGAGCCGTAGCAAAATTCTTTGAGTTATCTGCACTTTGGATGGAACTAAGTGAAGATCATCCTTTAAAATTCTCCGCAAAGTGGTCCCACTGATGCCTAAGTGCTGCGAACGGCGCCGATATGATAAACATGGGTCTTCTTGAACATTGGCCTTCACAGACTGAATAGATGAGTTTGAACGCCGCGGATGTGGCTCACGAGGGCTTGCCACAGAACCAAATTGAAACAAAAATCGAGGCCCAACGACGAATTGTATCTTTTTTTGTGCGCAACACCATCACGATATTTTGTGATATTTTGGACGATACGCACGTTGAGTTAGCACAATCGAACGTTCATTTTTAATGAACATTGAAACTATTTCCGCGGGTTCTTTTGGTGTGAAGCGATTCACGGTTAAAATACTGAATTGACGTTTCCAAAATGCTATGACATATGAAAATTGACAATTGTTGAAGTTATTCGAAGTTTACATCGACCCATATGAGATAGCGCACTCTGTACTATTTCTTCAGCTTGGCGGGTGTGGTAGAACATCACTCTTGAACGTTTCCAAATATGTTTTTACGACGTTCGCGATATGAGGTCGGGCGTAGTCGAGTAAAAAATATCTTTGTCATGTTTTGGTCGTATTCCGTCTCAAAGGATCTGTTGTAGCCTATACCAATAGCCCGTAATGGATTCTCCAGGTTGTAGCAGCTTATAGCACACCTTTTTGGTCCCACCCAATACACGGCATGACCGCCGAACTCAAATTTTGCTTTAGTATTGATGTTAAGGTCGATGGTAACGATTTCAACACCTCCCGTTTTCAGTTCATGCGGAACCCAATTGCCTTGCTTCTGAATCATTCCCATGGATTCCGTTCTTACAGAAACTTCTTGCTGAGGTCTTTACTTTGTAATCTAAAACTTCTGGAAATTTTAATAAATGAATTTTTTTTTTAATTGTAAAATTTGATGATCTAGTCGATCTAACAAGGGGTGGTCGTGGTGCAGTGGTAATCATCACCGACAGTTTAGCCAAAGGTCTGTAGTTCAAGTCCGTCCATATTCAAGTTTTTCCTATACGGAAAAGAGATGTTCAAAAAATGCTGGCGACATAACACTCGCAGCATAAGATCACTCGAATTTCAGTCGAATCTCGCAAATCCTATCTAGAACAACCACCCCCGGAGAGTAGTGAACTAACATCTTCGACACAAACCATCTGCACCCCGTCCAGGTTGTGTTACAAACACCGTAAGAGCATACACTCTTGAACCTGCACGAATTATATAAAAAAAAAACAGCTGCAGCAACTCACGCTGTGTGCACAGTTTCATATGTAAGCAAATAGCGACCAAGAATAGTTTTGAAACGGGCAGCGAACCTGAATCGGAGACCACAACACCTTTAACGGAACGATCACGACCATCGATTGCAGCGCTCTTGATCTCATAAACGACATCCTTTCCAGACAGAATATTGCCGAATACAACATTTTAACCTTCTCATTGGGGTTTCCCAGTCAATTTATAGGAGATCTTCGCTTTAGTCGCAGTCTGTGGGACAGTAGCACTGAAAAGATCGATCTCGCAGCGACCCGTTGACTCTACCAATTATATAAAAAAACATCTTCTTCGTGACTTTTGGATCCTTTGTAGAAGTAGCAGTTCCGGCCAAGCATAGAGATATTTCATCTGACACGGTTTTGAGCCGGAACATCTCGTTTTCAGTCTCTTTTTTGATGTGAATTTCTCTACCAGCCAGACTCTCTCTTTTTTTCACTACGTCATTTAAGGAGTGTGTGGTCTATCGTTGGTTGATGGAAGACAATGCCCTTTCTATTGGATCAATTTTGGATGGTTTTTCGCTGCAATATTGTCAATTGCTGATAAGGTTAACTGTTTGACCCGGAACTAACAACCCGTAATGTATGATTTCCTTCCAATTCAACAATATATACATGACATAATCTTATTCTAGCTTTAAAGTCGTTTGTGTAGGTGTACCTCGCCTTTTCCTTGGTAAAGCATCTTGTTTCGAAACTTGGAACGCTTGGAACGCTTTTTTGCCTTTTTTCATAGTAAGGTAATAAAATATAATATTTGACCGATGCTCCCATGTGGATTAGAGGCTTTTAAAAATCATTTAACTATACGTTAAAAATTACGAAATGAAAAAGTGTGTATCACGAGCTAGCGATTCTTCCGAAGACGTCCATGAAATTCGGTAACGATATTTTCCATAGACAGTCAGAACAAGGACGAGGAAAATACCTCCTGCGGAAATCAGTTTTTCCCAAATAGCAGGCCTTGTACTGGGTGCGTATGGTATTTGAGGACAAATTTTGCTATATTTTCCACAAAATTTATTATATTTCCCTGAAATGTTAACACAACGTTGAGTGACTACCTGATTATTCAATGAAATCTCCGTTAGTGGCAATATAAGATACAAAAACAAAAAAAAAATTACATTGAGAAATGAACATCACTGTATGGATGTCCTCCAATACTATACGAGCCCTGTTAACGATTGCTAAATATTTGCCGTGTCTCATAGCAAGACAGTAAATGTTGGAAAATGTTTAATGAAAAAAAAAGCACTCCCCTTCCCCTTGAAATCATTTTAATTACGACCGCCCTTTCTTTTAAAATGATGAACTCTGATAATCTATTTAGTTCTTCACCAACTTTTGTTTTATTTATCAGTTTTTTCCAGTTTGCGAAAGGACTTTGATTATAACTTTTTTCTACTTTGTTAGTCAAACTGAGCATAAAACTCTTTTTTGGCCTTTCCACATTTTCGTTAGGTGAAATTCGATCTTAATTTTAGTTTCTCTGAGGTTAGGGACATCCTTTAGGAGATTTTTATTAAGTTTCTTGAGAGTTTTACTATATTTGGCTCTTCAAAACGTTTATCAAATTGTCTTTGTGCAACGAAATTCTATCTAAACCCTTCACCAGCTTGGCAACTAATAAGAACCAATCGGTGAGCATGGACTTAAGATCACATTATGACAAGTTCATCACTGGAGCTATATTCAAGAGGCTTTTTATAGATTTCTTAATCAGGAAACAAAAGGAATCAAAAGAAATTGAAACGCCAAGAAGCGATTCTCCTCATTATCCACCGTCCAGCTGTATTCTTTATCAATGCACAGCACGATGGGTTGTCTGTTTAATATAAAATACAGAAATAAACTCACCCTTCTCGACATACCTATTTATAGAGCTCGCATTCAATTAAGCAGACAATCCAGCTTGACTAAAAAAAAAGTAAAAATAATAATTTAAATGGCTATTTTCATTTTCATCAAATTGGAACATGTTCCTTTCCTTGTGTTTTTGTTCTTTTCCTTTCTCTTTTTCATTCTCGGTCGCTCTTTGTGGTCCAACTGCACAACTATCATGTTACTGCCACGCAGACAAATCAATCCAAATGGAATTGTGTGTCCGTATCAATTGATGGGTCAATGCGATGATAAGGATTGTAAATATATGCACTTGGACGAGTAATGAAGACGTCGATGACGACGCCAATGATGATGATGATGATGTGGAGGCGGAGGAACAGGAGTCGAAAAGAAATGGTGGTGCTTTTAAGCTGGCACTCAAATAATTCCATTTATTTCGTTTTTTTTTACATCCGTACATATATTTCTTCTGTTCCGTTTCTTTCTTTTTTGCTTGTCTTTACTTTATTTGAGGTGATTTATCGTTCATATTCGTATATGTACCATGTATCCGATGACTCGTTGCAGTTTTGCGGTGATGCCATTATACACTACGATAAACCAACTGACAAATATGTAAAAAAAAAACTAGATTTCATCGTTATAAGTAAAAACCGATGCTCAGGGTAAGTTAACTAATTAACTAACAAATTGAAATTGAATAATAATAAAAAAAACCAACGGAAATACCTACTAGCGTAAACGATTTATCTATTTAATTCCTTTTAATTATTTTTATTTCTTTTTTTTATATTTTCATGCTAGTTTTTATCCTACCTATAAATATTGTTATAAAAAAGCAATGCTTTGGGGTTGGGTCCCGGATGAATAGGTGTCCCCTACCAACGCCATGTTACGTACGTAGTTGGTAGTAGGATATCTGCGAAGCTCAATGTGGGAAATGTTTGCTATGATTTTTCCACCCACTTGCTAAAAAAAAAAAAACACAAAAAGAGAAGAAAACAGCTACAATTTCGATTCGTGATTCTTTAAATTAAATGCATTCGAGTTAGTAATCTTAAAAAAGAAAAACAATTCTTTGGTTGCCATCTGTTTTTCGTTTGTGTTTTTTTTTTTTTGATTACTTTCTTTTTATTTTTTCTTTCTTTTGTTTTACTTCATCTTTTCGATACGATTGAGAGGTTTGCACAATTGTTTCGCTTAGAAGATATATGCACGACTTTTTTTTGGTGAAAACAATCTACAAATATTTAAGTGATCGGCGGTGAAAGGAATTTAAACATCGGTCGTATGTTGTTGATCGAATCATATTACATGCAACTCTAGAAAATCGTTTTGTTTTTTTTTTTCGAATTGGAGATAAAACAAAAAAATTATTTGCCAAATATTAGGTTTAGTTTGTTTTTTTAATTTTTATTGAGATACTTTCTTTTTAACCTAATTGTAAAATTCGAAAATGTATGTAAATATAAAACTGACTTAGAGTTAATTGAAAGAAAAATGAATTTAGCATAACTATATTGATTTTATAGTGTTTTTTTATATATATACTTATCTACGTATTCGTAAATTCTTAATCGAAATAAAGGATTAAAGTGAATATTTATAATTGTACATGTAGACGAAAATAAAGTTCAATAAAAACAAAATAAAAAATATACAAGCGTTGTTTCCTTGTTGATGGTCCCGCTTAACGTACCTGAACAAAGCAAGAATAGGCAATAAAGCAGGCATGAAAAAGGTGTGTTCAAAAAAATAACCGGAATTTTTTGCGAGGTATTGGGTCGCCTTGCGATTTTTCCTACTTTCTACTCAAGTAAATATTACCAAATTCCTGGTCATGTTATCTGGGCCTAGGAACCGTTTACGTATTTTGGAGATGATTGTCCAAACTTTGGAAATGGTTGTAATCAGTGGATGATAAGTAGGTCTGTTTAGTGAGACGTATGGAGCAAAACGACATATCCCAGCTGCGTTAACTTCAGAAGTGAGGCGTATGGAGCAAAACGACATATACCAGCTGCGTTAACTTCAGAAACACCAACATGAATCATGAACGTATGCCACGTATGGGCCATGCCCAGCCATTGCAGTTTTTGGCGCAATTTGTTACGTATGTCCATTTCTCTACAGTATGACTCGGCCGGGATTGTTTCTTTTCGTTTGAGAATACGAGGATGGTCTGAAAAGGTTCCGATTAAAGAAAGATATGTAATTTTTTTTTAATTCATTTTTATTTTCCTACATAGTCTCCTTGTAACTCTACACACTTTTCCCACCAAGGCACCATCTCTCTAATCCGTCTAAAATAATTGTTCATGAAGGTGATTGCCTCTTCATTTGAGAAAATCTCTGTCCCCCGAGAGCAGTTTTTAGATTAGGGAACTGAATCCGGAAACTCAGCAACCGCTGATGTGTGAGACGGCGTTTTGTCTTGGTGAAACAAGATTATCTTTTTCTGCAAATGTAGCCGTTTTTCCACAATTTCTGCCTTCAGTTGGTCAAGGAATGATGCGTAGTACCCATCACCTGTAATGGTTTTTCCTTTTTGAAGATAATCGATTAAGAAAACTCCATGACTATCTCACAAAAACAGTCACCATCATTTTCCCAGCCAAAAAACAGTTTTTGCTTTTTTTGGAGCCGATTCCCTCTTTGCAGTCAACTGTCTTGACTGTCTTGAATTATGGTGCAGAGTCCCCATACACAGAGTCCAACTCATCTTTGATTTGCGTAGGCGTATGACCCTTCAAAAACAAAAATTGAATGACAGTCCGATACCCAATTCTGTACATTCTAGGACAGACTCTAAGTCACTGCCTCTCGAATATACTTTGACTGCTTTCTTATCTCCAGCAAGACAATGATATATACATATGTGTCTATTTAAATATAGATACTGGTCAAGCCAAATACTAAGATATCTAACCGCGTTTTTCGTCGGTAAAAGTTTTTCTTGTTGCCCAATAATCGTGAATTTCCTCCAGTTCTTTCTGGTATCTCCTAAGGCTCTATACAACGGTGTCCTAAACAGTATCGTTTCTGTTTTGCTAAGCTGATTTTTAATTTCTAATCATCGTGCATTGTATTGATGACCTCAAAAAAAAAATAAAAAATAATAATAAGACGGTACGTAATGAAAGTAGGCGCCTTTTGACAACGAATGATCCCGCATTACGTATAATAGGGCTGGTGTTCGCTCCCCTCCGTGGTATAATAGCTGGCTCCATTTTATTAGAAACAAAAGAAACAAATTGTGGAAAATCTTCCTCCATACTCTATTGATACTTATCTACAATTTATCGAGCTTAATAACTCTTCTACGAAAGCCATTTGATCGAAACGCAAGTCAATCTCATAAACGATCCTAAGTCCTTTCAGTCTTGTTCAATGGTTAAATCTCGAATGATCCCAAAACTATCGCCAACTTTTTCAAACAATTTTTCGCCGATGACTCCTTTGTACCGGACATTACTTCGCCCTTGGACCATTTCTCCCAGGTACTGTTGACCCCCATACAATAGAAAATAAATTGAATCAACTTAATTGATGAATTTACTTCTGGGCCCGATGGTCACCCTGCCATATTACTTTAAAAAATTTTCCTCCATTATTTCTGCCCCGCTCTCAAAAATATTCAACCCATCCCTGCCTCTTGGAGAATTTCCCCAGATATGGAGAACCGTTTTTATAACTCCTTTTCACAAAATAGGTCCGAAGAGTGATGTCACATATACCCAAACTTTTCGAAAGTATCTTGTATGACACTCTTAGTTTCCAATGTAAATCTCTAATCTCCTCTAAACAACATGAAATGTTTCAGGTCTACAACCAAAAACCTTGTCGAATTTGTGTCCTTCACCTCCTCAGCATTAGGAAATGGGAATGAAGTCGACGTCATTTCAACTGATTTCAGTAAAGCCTTCGACAAAATCTCCCACAAACTAATACTCTTCAAACTGTCTTCCCTTGGCCTTGAACCCACTGCGTTGAGATGGATATCTTCTTATTTAAAAAAAAACCGTTACTACAGTTTTCGTTTTAGACCGGCCTTTTCTAACCCTTTCCCCAAGGCAGCCACCTAGGTCCATTTCTTTCATTCTTACCATTAACGACATTGAGTTTGCCATCAAACATTCCCACTTCTCACTGTACGCCGACGACACCAAGTTCCTCAAGACCATTTCCTCGCAACAAGATTCGTCCCATATTCAATCTGATCTCAACAGCTTTTCTGTCTGGTGCTCCGAAAATTGCTTGGAGCTTAACATTTCCAAATGCCAATCAATCATCTTTTCACGTAAACGAATCAAACCTCCACCTCGCGTCTACTTCCTCAATAATCAGCCCATCTCCACCGTTCAGTTTATCCGCGATCTTGGTATACTATGTGACCAAGAACTCAATTGTCGTGCACACATCGACGATATAATTCTTAAAGCCAACTCTCACGGTTTCGTAAAGCGTTGGTCTAAAGAATTCTCCAATCTATACGTGACTCGATCCCTCCATATTACTTTTGTTCGCCTTCATCTCGAATACGCATCCCAGGTGTGGTACCCTTATCAACAAAGCAACATTTCTAGAATCGAGTGCATTCAACGGCGGTTCCTACGTTTTAATCTCCGTGGTCTGCCCTAAAACAATTCTTTGTTCTTACCGTCCTATCAAGACCGTCTTAAACTAATTAATTTGAGTTCATCGGAGGAAAGAAGAAGGGTATCTGACGTCCTCTTCATTCATAGACTTCTAACAGGTGCTATTGACTGCGCCACCCTTTATAACTCCATATCTGTTATCACTAACCCTCGTAATACACGCAATCCTCGTCTCTTCTATTTCCCCATTTCCCGTATGCTTGCAACTGTTAATTCAAATATTAAATTCGATTTCAAGCTCAGCACTCTGTGCCTAAAACTCCGTTCCCCAATAGCTTACCCTTCTCCCAATCATAGTTTCTAAGGATAGTGCCCCCTCACCCGATCTTTTTAGATATTAAGTTTGATTAAGTTAGCTTGAATTAAGCTCAATAAATGGGGATGCTTGCCCCTACGAAAGTTAAATTAAATCAAGATTAAATTATAAAAGTAAAACCAACGCTTTCCAAAAAAAGGACAAATCTCAGACTTAAGTTTTGGAAAGAAGACAAGAATTGGATTATTGATCCAATGAAATGAAACCAATATGTTCCAGTCGAATCAAAACTCGTACTCGCACCGAGCAAACAAAACGTTTTAAAGGCATCAAAATAGGTACATGGTGAAAAAATTTAATGACTTTGGATTGCTTTACTTGAATGATTATTTGTACATAATTATTTCGTAAACTAATTTGTCTAATTTTACTGAGGAGTGTGCTTAATCAAAAATGGCTGGAAAATCAAAAGTTATAAACTAGCACAAAGCCTGAATTTAAATCTGATAGAAAATGATTATCAGGCCCAAGAAGGAGGGGTTTGAAATAGCACCGAAGTCGAGTTCAGACTACAAACAGAATGGTCCAAAATGTCGAACGAAACCACTGAGAATTTGATGGATAGCATGCGAAAATTAATAAATGGTTTGATAAAAAGTAGAGGTTAATGGGACAGAATAGCGATATATGGAAGTAACACACTCATGATAGGGAGGCTTGGCGTAGGGTGGTCAATGAGGCTCTCTCTGAACTTCCGAGTTCCAAATGGCCGGTAATAGCTTATCACTAAAATGATTAACATTGGTTAAAGATTACATCGAGTGGAGGAGTACACTTTAAATTCAGAACGTCCACAAGAATGTGGAGGGGCGATTCCTCTACGAACATGATGTCGCGCTCCGTGCGCCCGAGCGCCTCAGGTTTTGTAGATCGGTGTCGCGCCGAGATCGGGGAGACGTCGTCCGTCAACATCAACGCTTTTGGTGGCTGGAGTGGACTTCGTCAGTGGTACCATCAATTCATATAGCAAAAAAACATTATAAACAGAAAAAAGATATATGTATATATCTATATATATGTATATATTTTACTTAAGGTAAGTTAAACTAGTTTTAGTTAGTATTAAGTTTTATAAAAAATCAAAAATTATTTATCGGATGCTAATCTAAAAAAAAAAACAATTTTCTGAGTTGTATCGTTTTCTGTTTTAAATTATTTAAGTTAATCATTTGGTCGAAAAGACATAGGTTTAAGTTGTTCCGTGTACTTAAGAGTGTCCGTATAGGGCCAGTAGGGTATTTTAAGTTTGTTAAGTTATTTAAGCCAGTTTTAAGCATTTTTGTCTAGCGTAAGATAGCTCTAAGTAAAAGTTGAATAATAAAAATGAATAAAAAAAAAAGAAAAAAAACCTCCACAACAGCAGATTGTTGACACTATCGAATGACGATAGCAGTTGAAGTGGTGGCCGATACTGTTCGATTTGGGTGGTACAGGAAGTCTTTCACTGTTTTGTTTAGCTTTTTTAGCTTGTACGTCGGTTATTGTCCAAAAACTTAGATGTGAATCAGTCCGGTCTACCGATCTATGTACGAGTATGAATGCTGTCCTTTATCCAGAATGTAATCTATTTAATGACGAAGACGAATAGGTTATTGAATTTTCATAACACATCTGGTTTAGTTCCTACCGCATTTTGCGTACTTAATTATTGAACTTAGCTTTAGTTTCTTTTTTGAATAGTAAAATAGTTTGATCTCTGATAACACTTTTTAATTGTCGAAGTCTAAAACCTTGTTCCGGACTCAATATTGAGAAAAAAATCCCAACCACGTGCGCGCGTTTGAGATGACACACTTTCAGTTGTTCTATTTCATTGCTCCTCATGGACCACATCAGTCTACAAGTGTTTTTTTGCGGAGACGATAATCGATGGTGATAAAGACGTGATGCCGACGCGTCGGCAGTAAGGCTTCTATACTGTTTCGTTCTTGATAAATGCATGTGATAAAGACATGGTTGATTCCATAAAGTAACTAAAGTGATTGACAGCTTAACTGACTCCGATAGTAGGCTGCAGACCTAAGTCCATATGTTGGATATGCGTTAATTGAAATAATCGCCATAGAAAGAACACCTCCGTTAATACAATAACTCACTAATGCCTTTTCGCGAAGAGAGATTCATAAAGCTGAAATCTAATTCAAGCATTTTGACCTTGTCTTTCAAAGCTGTCTGGTAGAATTTAATTTTTATTTATAACTTCCTTTGTCACCTTGTATCCCCTGTGTATTAAAAATATATAAGAATCAAAAAGTTGTTTACGAAAAAAAAATAAGTTAAATAGACTCGCATATTTGTTTAATCTTCAGAGCTGTTCGGTGATTCGCTGGTGTATCCGTTTTCATTCCCTCCAAACTATTCGTAGAATTGCGTATCTGTATCTTGTAAACATATACGTTTTTGTAAATTTTTGTTTTGATGGCCCACTTTGTCGAAGGCCAAGCCCCAAGGATGATAATGCAAATTCATAGTTCTGATAGTATTGGAACCTATTACGCATATGGCTTATTTCTGTATACTGTTTGCAACGTTAAGATTTGGTTTTCTTACTATTATTTCTTCTTAACAGACAAGAGGTACCTAGACTTATAAGCTATGCATTTTGGAGCGTGATGAACCCATGCGAAAACATTGAGTTGAATCACCTGTGAATTGTTGACCTCCTTATCGCGACCAACAGTATCTTCATCCAAAAATATTGGATTTTATTTAATTTTATTTTTTTTTCGTTGTTGTTTGGGTGCCTGAATTGCTCAGAATGTTAAAAATACATTTGAGATCTTGACGGACTTTGAACCTCGCTTAGAGCGTTGTTCTTGATCGACCGCTGGAGAAAGTAAGGTTTTACTTTCAATGGTTAATCAGTGCACATTGTTTTCCTTAATCATTCACGTTGAATAACAATTTATTTTGATAAGGCTACTTTGGGATGAATCGAGTGGGTTAAATGTGATTCAGTGCAACAGGTGGAATAAAAGTAAGTTGGAAGCTTATCAGACAGAGATGGTGAATCATACGTGGAGAAGATTGTTTAGTTGTTTTGTAAAATGCGGTTAAGGCGAGATTGTGGGGTTGAGTGGAGTACAATCTCATTATTGTGAGACAATGAGTCGATTACATGTGATTGGTTGATGTTCAATTGATAGCAATGGGATTGGTTACAATGAAGCCAGCCAATAATAGATTTAAAATGAAGTCCGCGACAGTCGGGCAGATTGGAATAAAATATATCTCGTCTGGCTATTTTTACATGCATCTATACAAGTGCCATCACGGTTTTCAAATCATCACCTCAATGATCTGTACTTTTTTGTAGAACGACTTGCCCCATTATGACTTGTTAAGGAATTATAGTAAAGTACAAAGATGGTTCTTCAACCCACCACCGGCAATGTGGATAGTTTATTCCATAAAGAACCAAAGTCTGTTTCCGATCGAGGCGAAGACAGGCTTTGTGGGGGGGTATCAAAACTCGTCGAGATATCGTCATATAAGGTCTTAAAGTCGACCTGTTCTTGGTCTTCTGTCTATTTTTGGTATATGGTTAAAGGATTTACGCATTCTTGCTACCAGATGAATTCCATAAGTTTCATTTCACTTATCCAATACATTTGATATGGTATTGACTGGCAAGACCAGGTCATAATTCTAGGCAGCCGCCTTAGCGGTATTTTTTTGGAGGTTCTTGTTACCTGCACATTGTACAGGGTCACTAACCCGACCATATTTAAGCTTTTTTTTTCTATTCCTTTTTTGAAGACGACATAAGTAAATGGGCATCGTCATTCTTGACCATATTTTGTGTTCTTTGGCGACATTTTCAGTCCTTTCGTCGAGAACTTTGGACGATAAGTTCTTGCACTTTTGTCGGATATTCTTTTTAAGAGCTACTTGAGTTCTTATTCTTATGACTTCAGTAAACCTTAAAGGAAAAAGTTGGTCAAATTTTTGTTTGATTTCGCTGGTCTGCGCAAATTGCCAAAAAAAGACTATGTATGTGACCCGGAAATGCATCCTTAAAAAAATGTCTATGTATTTTCGCGCGAGCAATGTGTGTAGTTGTATCGTCTTGCTGGAACCACATGGCCTGCAGTCTCAGTTCACTATTTGATTATGGCGCACTAAGCAGTAACTTTGAGTGGATATAATGGCTCTTCGTGAATGATACATGGATTCTCAGTATCCAAGAAGCATTAGTTTACAAATCTGTTGAGACAGAAATAGGTCGTCGTTCATGATGAAGTTTAAGTGAAATCATCCACTTAATTGTTACGATGCAAAAGAGCATGAAGATGAAGTTGATAGCCCGGCATTTATAATTGACACGCGAACAGATTTTTTTTCCCGGCCGTAGATTGGGTTATATGAATTATCGCTCCGAACCATATGTACTACAATAATTTGGCAGAGTTCGGTTGGGCAGTTGTAGTGTCTACCAAGACACCGCCATTTAGATTTCCACATCTAAACAAACCTGATCTTATCTCAATATGTTAAGCTTGGAGTCACTCCAAAGCTTAACTAGAAGTCTAATACTGAGAACAGACCAAGGAAGCGTTGCCTGTCCCATCCCCACCTAGGGCTAACATTCTCCTTTATCTCATCGACCTGCGGTGATACCTATGTGGCTGGTATCTCAACTGCAGCTCGGGCAGACAATTAAGAAGATGGTTGGGAGCAGTAAATAACAGAGTGAGGGAGCCCGAGCTGTTATCATGACTCGTCTTCTTTCTCCGAATGGCCGCGGACGATTTCCAAAATGGATTAACGGTGGCGCCCCCGGTTCAAATGAGAACTTACTTATTCACTTATCAGGTTAGGGAATCTTGGAGGGTCTGAACGAGAGCCTGGTTATATTCACATCGGTCCCGGGCACGCCGCTTTCTATTGGAGAGTCCAAGTTTTCTGATGTCCACGATTACATGGTCTATGAATCGGAGGTTCGGTCTCTCTTGCCTTCTCGAACCAGGTGGCTGGGATACGAAGACCCACTTTGCTGAAGCGCGGTCGTCCATGCGTTCGATGTGACCGAGCCAATGTGGTCGACGGATTTTTGCCTTCCGGACTACGTTCACATCATTATACAGCTCGTAGAGTTCGCGGCTGTGTCTTCTCCTCCATTCACCTTCCTCGCAGATTACGCGACCAGGAACTGCTTCCTTCACAATCTCCATTGTGGCTCGTGCTGTGTGTGCGGTGGCACCGTCTTGTTGAAACCACATGTCCACCAAACTCTGCTAATCCAATTCCGGCAGTAAGAAGTCGTTTATCATGGTTCTGTAGTGCTCGCCAGTAACAGCGATCGTATTGCCGATGGCATCTTAAAAACAAATGTGGCTCAATCACTCCTCCGCGTGAACGCCGCACCACACTTTGACTTTGGGTGGATGAAATGGCTCTTCGTGCATCACACGCGGATTTTTAGTGCCACAGAAACATAGATTTTGACGTAACCGCTTAAGTGGGAATACACCTCGTCGCTCATGATGATTTTCGACAAAAAATCGTCTTCTTCGTTGTTGAGATAAAGGTTGGCTTGACAGTAATTCACATGCGACCGACGGTCAGCAGGCATTAACTGATGCACTGTTTGCACTTTGTACGGGACCATGTGTAAGTCTTTCACTAAAATTCGCTGTAGGATCCGTCTGATGATGCCCAATTGCGTGGCCCTTCACCTGGTTGATGTTTCAGTCGTATAGACCCACCCCTGCATGGTCTCCTTTGGTTCCAGTCTGTTTAATTCGAGCGCTGGAACGTTTGCTCAGCTGGCGCGACGCGATTAGGAAATCGACGTCGAAATTCACGCGGCGCTGATGCCACTGACCGATTATTGGTCAAAAAAATTGATACAAATAATTCCACGCTCTTGCAGAGTATAGCACTCTATTGCTTGTCTGTTTGTATACTACAGCGGTTTAGTTCACAAATGTCAAATATGATTGACGTATAACGCCATTTGCAAAAATTATAACATCTTCCGATAGGGAGACTAATTTTGCACCGCCTTGTACTTCCGGAAATTGTTAGTACACCTTAAAAAAGATTACCCCAAAATAAAATTTCTTTGTTTGACATCATATCGTTCATTCCGCTCAAAATTGGTGTTCACTTTCTGAGGTCACAAGCAAAAGTGAAAAAAATTCTCCGAAGTTGTACGAAAATTGTTCAAACCTTACGATAAGTCAAGATCAAGCAAGTAAAAAAGTTTAATTTCCATACGAAAAATCTGACGACATGTTGTAAGAGCGTTCACACTCTACGATTGATGGGCCAAAGCAAGTTCATCAAGCAAATCGTAGAGTGTGATCCCCACCATTGGTGCCGAAAGCCACAACACTATCCATTGGAGCGCGATACTCCTTAGTCTATGCTAATATAGGGCGAACCAACGCGAACTTATTGCATAAGGGGTAGATGGTTCTCATGCCTGATTCTATCAATGTTCTGTTAATTGAGTATGCAAGGATGAAACTTAGAAAATGGCAAGCCCATTTAGATTGTGAAGAATCAAGGTCCTAATACAATACTCGTTAAATTGGGCATGCAGCACAGTCTTGCAAAATATGGAGAAATGGCAGAGAGTGGTCTATCTGTCAACGAATGGGAGTCACTATAGAATCAAATATCTCTGCGGTCATTTAAATATATAACGAAAGTCTAAGACTATAATCTAAGATGCTAAGAAGCTGCTTAGTAAGAAAATCGATGGGTCGTTTGCCTCATACGTGAAAAAAAAATAAAACTACTGACAGAAAGCTCTCCAATCACTACAAGAAAATCACTCATCACTTATGCATAACGTAAACGAATACGACAGAAAGCAATTGTGTATATTTTGCAGGGAAGTTCGTCTTAATACTATACACTACGTGGCCGATGTTAGGAAGTGGCCTTCAATGGAAATGGAAATGGAACATTTTGTCGCTGGAAATAATTAGCGCAAACATCGGGACTCTCAAGATGGATAAGATAAGCAATGAAATGACCAAGACCCTCAACCCCAAAGACGTTATCAAAACCTGTGAAAACGAACCTATTTAAAGGGTTCGAAAAATGTAATATTGATCATCCTAACAAAGAGGTTTCTTTCCGTTTTGGTGGGATTTAAATTGAGAACTCAACTGGCAGCCTCCTAGTCTGTTGTGTGAGTCTTTTACCCCAGACGTTTATCCAATAAAAATATGACGAGTAAAACCCTAGCAAAAAAGGCATACTGTAGCATCGAATACAACAACGAGGTTGCTACTATCGAGAGTGGTAAATTTTGTTCTCTTATACGCTGAACCAGTCTGTGCAAAAGCACTCAAAAGGCAAAGAAAAATGATATTATCAGAATACTGTCTTTATGCGTTGAGGTGTTAAATGCCTACCGCATAATACGAGTAGCAAATAGCATTAAGCGAAGTAGCATTTGTTTATTTTGCAATGATCCCTGAGCTGGTGAGAATCAAGAAGGAAAAAATGTAAAACTCAGTAGTATAATACCACTAAGGATGAATGGATTTAAGCCTTGATTCCATCAATCAATGTATTGATAAACCAAGCACTAGAAACTGCAACTATCGACTATGCAGTTCCATTCTGGCCACAGTGGCTATTCCAATATCTATACGGATTAAACTGAGAATTTCCTTTATTGCCAGGATGTCCAAGCCAGGTGCAGGACGTGGGGCACAAAATCTTTGACTATAAACGCTTCACGGAATGGTAAGGTACCTTATCAAACCCAGTATCGCTACTTAAGGGAATGGTGAAAAAAGGAGTAGGCTGCATGGATATCGGCGTAATAGTATATAGAAACGTGCAAGCTGAAACAGGAGCAGCAAAGGCACCGAAGTAGAATGAATTTTCTGTTAGCCCCGCGAAGTAACACTTAGCGGCAGTCCCGTGGGGAGAAGGATGCAGAGTGCGGTTTAGTACGTAGGCGTAGAAACTAATAGAGACTCGTGTGTGCCAGTGATACGGATTATTGGTTTCTATGAATATTCTACATCCCTTTGGAGCAACAGAAATACTCCCGCTGCGCTTACCAAAATAAGGGAAATTATGGTTACTTGGGTTGCCTAGGATACCACCATTATGCTTTCCATTCTCAGATCCAGGAGAATGCCACTCATTACATGAGTAGAGGGAAAGAGTATGGACCGGAGAGGTGTGATCTAGATGGCTCACTAGCTACAGATGAATACCTATAAAGTTAAATGTTGAAGCACAAAGTTATTCATCATAGATTTTACGCCGTGTAGTGATTATAGCTGGAAATTCAATAGTGGCATCGATATTAAATTACAGGACGAAGCGCACAGAGGCGGTGATGATGGTTCTAGTTGAAGGAGATTTTATTCACACGGGACGTCGCAGAGAAGATTCAAAATCACATTTGCTTAACGAGGGATCATGGTCGTTTCTTACGTGGTAAGATACCAGAATCAGTGAGGGGTTTCAGAGTTCTCAGAGGATATGAATACGTATGAATAATTAGCGTGTATATAATTAACGAAGACTGACGCAAATGCGAGATGAATTACATATAAGATATTTTGAATTGTTGCCTCACTGGTATTAGTGGAATAGCCAAATTATAATGGCATCGTCACAATTATTATAAAAATAACTATTTTTTCCTAGGGCAATTTTTTCAAGGGCACGGATAAGCTTTTTACCTTTCATCGTTTCTGGAAAGACCTTTACACGAACTTTTTATTTATTGTTAGATTTCCAAAATCTAATCACATTGTACCTGGCTGAGTATATCAGACACAAAAACGTACTTTAACCCTTCCACATTACCAAGTTGTGGAACCAGATATCTCCGGACAAGTCAAAGTACCATATTTCATTCATTGATAGAAGAGCTATCCAATGCGTGATTGTTATATTGATTTTCCGGATCGATTAATTTACTGAACATATCTACCAAATATTAAAAAAACTTTAGATAAGTTATCGCCAGACACAGGAATGTCATAATCCCTCAGGTGTGGAGTGGGTGAGCTGATTATAACCTATAATCATTCACTCAACGCATGGTTAGTAAGTGAATACGATTAATAGACGCTTGTTATCGAATCAATTGGAAATGTGTTCATTATTTTAGCAAAAAAAAGAGATATTCTATAGCATAAAAATTAACGATCCAGAAATAATCGGTTTGACAAGCAAGTGTCATGGTCAACTTGTCAGAAAAAGGTTTCGCGCTTGATTTATTTGCTTTGCTGGATATTGTTGATTTATGATCTGATTGTTCAACAATTGCTTTCGTTCTTTCCTTCACGTATGGACGGTTTGTTTTTTAGTTTGCGGTTAAAATGGTTACAGTACAAAGAGGACAGCGCGTTTACAGATTAAATAACGATGCCGTGCCGAAAGTCTTAACCTCGATTTGCGATAACACATTGGCATAACCTAACTGTCTCTGGGAGGAGTGGAATGTTTGTTTTATTGATACACAGTTCTCAGTTTAAAGCCATCGCCAGACGGTGCAAAGCAGTTCGCCCACACTTTGGATGATAAGAGATTAATAGCGAAACGGCGTGACATCCAACATGTGGCCTCCTCATTGTTCAATTGTTTTAACAAATTTAACGCGAAATTCTGGAAATTTTTGGAAATATGTATAGATTAAAGTCCAGTACAACTTTGAGAAGGAACCGTTGGGAATTTCAGAATGGGGAACCACAAATTGCCGTGCTTTTCTTGAGTTTGAAATTTTCAAAAGAAAAAAATTAAAAAAAAAAGTACAAAAACACATCCGTTTCCTCGGCTGTTGCGGGCCACTTTAATATGCGCAATATTATTCAGATTATAAATTGTTAAAGACGAATTTCTAATACTTCAACTCTATTCTGGAGTTGTTTTTCTCTCATTCAGTCAAAGCATTATCGGGATCCTATCGCCTCTAGACTCGTCCAAAAACTATTTAAACTAAAGCTAACAGAAGTAGATTTCAAATTCTTGTCTTTCTCAGTAGTGATCCCGCCACTGATTCAATTACCAATTCTGGGACAATGTCCTTTACTCCTCATCAAACGTATTCGACCCAAAGCGTAAGATCAGATTACAAATCTAACTCCAAGGAGGAAAAAGGGAAAGATGGAAATCATTGGGAATATTGAGAGTTGGAATTAACTGGAGTTAATTCGTAGCGTGTTTATTATAAAAATAATATTTAAAATGAAATTGAAATTCAGCATATCTTTCCATCTTTCGTGCAGGATAACGCCTTACCTTTATACGCGTTCCACGAATCATCCTCTTTTTTCTGCATTCCTCACAAGAAGAAATCTCCTGTTCGGACAGGCCATGGATCATCAGGGACATCATCAACAGAGATCAGAGTGAGCAATGTCGGGAGAACACGCCGGATCAGGAAGACTACTTATACCGGATGTACGAAGTATCAACGAGCATTATCATGCTATGAAATCGTACGAACCAAAGGAAATGCAAATAGGTGGGAATCGGAAGGATACAAGTATGGTGAGTAAGCCGTATGTGGTAGAACTTCGCAACCGAGTGCTTCTAACGTGCCCTTAACCGACGGAGCATTGTCATGGAGAGAAATGACTTTGTTTTACCTCTTTCGGTTTTCTGGCCCTTTTTCAAGTATCGAGCACATTAATTACAGTTGCTATCGATCGGAAATGCAGCTCATAGAAAATTACGACTGTCTGATCGCACGAAATATTGTAGCTCAGATGATGGTACATATGTTACGCGGTTGATTTTGGTTAGTCGAGTTTAACCCATGACCAGATTGTGGAAATCGATTAACTTCCAATCTTGCCTTTGGAGCAGCTATAGAAGTGAAACTAACTTATTTCGATTTCCCTTGGTTTCAATTCGTGGGAGATCCAGTTTCCTTGCTTTTGAATGGGTTTAAGGCGTTTTCCTACCGTTTCTAAGTCAACTTTCAACGATTTAGACATTACCCAATTCTCTTCATCTATGAACTTTTGCGGCTGTCTAGGTTGTTTCTTTCTATCAAGTTGAACCAATTCTGACACGTTTGCTCGTATAGAATATAGTCACCATGCACTTCCACTAAAGAATGAAGATTTACGGCAGCACCTTTGTTCATGTTAAAATAATGAAGTAGAACTTTTTGCGAAAAAAGTTTACTCTAAACAAAGGTTCAATACAATATATTCGATAAAGTACGACGTACGATTTAATTCCAACTCCTAATTTGTTCGCATTCTCAATCTCTACATTCATGACACTACAGCGGTAAGCTGGACCTGATAGGGTTAGTTTTGTTGTCTGTTTCTTCCGATGGTTTTTCCGTAGGTTCGTAGTAAGGATCTTAAAGATCAGAATATCGTAAACTCACTGATCCGATGAAGCGTTCTTCTTCGCTCGCAAAACCATTGTATTTGCTCTTCCATCTTTTCTATTATACTGACTTCTATCCGTGTAGTTAAAAAGTAAACGACCTTTCCTTAAAAAAAAAAAACCTTCATCTTTCTCCGCTTAGCGATCCATAGCACAACATCCATTCTTTAATCGTAGCTTATAAAATAACGACCGTATGATTCCTGGGACAAAAGGTCCACTCGTGATCACTCAAAAATCAAGCCAATCTGTTTGTGAGAAAGCTATGAAAGCAAAGTCTCTACGAGAGAAAGAATTAGTTGCCGATTTAAGTGAACTTTTCCTCATTTCTAATTAAAGATCGAGAATGCAGATAGTAGAACGTTTGATGTGGGCTTAGGCTGGAAGTGCCGAGTCATTTTTGGTGAATTAATCGGCTTACTCGTGCCTAACAAACTTCTATGGCCGGAGATTCTGTGTTTGCACATTTCAACTATACGTCATTAAAACCTAATTGAGTCCAAAAGAATTATCATGACCTGACAATCTGGGTGGGGGCATTCAACAAAGCGATTTCAAGCTCGGCAGAAATAAATGATCGTGGATCCTTCCAAGGCTTAGTTTTGTGTTTGACTCTCTTTCTAATGTTTATAAATTATTTTGTCTGCTACTTTCGTCTCATTTTATTTCATACTTTTTTAATTGCTTATGACTCACGTCCCTACCATAAGGCTGTTAAATTGAAACACTAGTGATCATTAATGATCCTCATTCAACAAAATAAAATTGAATATGTCTCTTGGTTATGAGTGCCATAAAGACTCTTTCGACCACATAGTCGAAGTTGCCAAGAATGTTGGTAGCTTCCAAAGATGCGAATATATCCCGATCTCTCTGATCTCGCGCCAAGTTCGAATTCAACCCAAGATTCCAAGATATCTCTGCAACAGTTAGATAGGTTCTAAAAGCAAGGCAAAAAGTTGCTCCAAATGGTAAAATCACGAAGTCATCAGAGAAGACCTTGTTTTCCAACATGTTGTTCATATCTATGGAAATTTCAACGAGTGTGCCCTTCTTTTTTTCCACCCATAATTTCGGCAACATTTCAGAAAGTGATACAATTGATACATTGTGTTTAGCTTTCTGTCACACAATATGCGAGTCACCCTGTATATGGTGCCCTCATTGATACTCGTAAGTGTCAAAATTAGTTCACAAGTTATACTGATTTTACCGACGCTATTTTTAAATTCTGAGATCAATGAAAAAAATTAAAAATCCACTTTTTAATAGGATAAAATACCGTTTAACCAAAGCAATGATTTTCGGACTCTGATTTTTCGAGGTTTGCTGCTTTTAATCGCGGAAGTCCAAATCTCTAGCTGTTGTTCCTGAAAACACAAAAAAGTCCACCGATTGGCTAAGGCCAATAGAAAATTATAGTTCCGTGAGATTTCTTACGAATACAAACACCAACACTTCAACTATTCAAAAGCGCTCTTTGAAGCTATTTTAGAGCAGTATGTGACAGAGGATGAAACATGGATCCATTACTACACTGCAAAATATGAAAACCGTCTAAAGTGGCCAAACCGCGAATGTCGGTAGGTAGCGATCTGGCTTCCGTATTTTCGGATGAGCACTGTTATTTAATTATCAATTACCATTGGAATGAACGTATCACTATGGAAGGAGACTATGTTAATGATAAAGTCGAACTTTGCCTAAAAGTTGTTATCATATTAGTCATCCTACGAACTGAAGTGTTGAGTAAAAAAAAAATGATATTGATCGTACCTTTATCAGCCTTCTGCTACATAAACGTAAAGTTGAATATTTACTTTCAAAACGAGGCGTAACAGTTGACTAGAAATTGATCATTTTAACAACATCGAGCGGGCAACTGGGGTGATTCGGAATAACCCACCCCGAAAGCCGCATTTTACATCCGAAGAATATTAATATTGCAATTGGATTAAAGAAGCACAGAAGCATGACGAGCACTTAAGAGTTATTGTCGAAATCCTTAAATCGAAACCTCATGAAGACTTTTTCATTAAGAATGATGTTCTAGGCAAGGATGTTAATTGGGAGTTGGTCGTTATACTGTCATCTATGGAGATGAAATTATAAAATCGGCGCACAGACAAGGTCACTTCGCAGCAAAGAAGACGCAGGAAATTCTGGAAAAATCACATTTCATTCGAGATGTGAGAACTAAAGTCGCCAGGGTTATCCGGAATTGGCTCGAGTGTATGTTGGTTAAGCGTAATGGAGGCAAACAGGAGGGGTTATTGACACCAATCGAAAAGGGAATTTATCCCTTCGAGACGTATCACATTGACTATTTTGGACCAACGGAAGAGACGAAAAAGAAGTACAAAATGAACGATTTGGTAGATGTGAGAAGAACCACATTCGGACCTAGTCTAAAGATGAAACCGAAATATCTGGAACTGTACAAGATTGTGAAGGTTTGTACTCGTAAGCATGACCGATACGAGGTTGAAAAGGTTGGGGATCATTCTGGGTCGGGGCGTACCACTGCTTCTGCCGATGGCATGAAACCTTGGGCCTGATCAATCAGGGCGAATGCTTAATCAGAATGGCCGAATGTAGGATTCGAAGAAAAAGGACGAACGACGACGGCAACGCTGAACTGTACGAACAAACTAACGATGCCAACGGCACTCGACGAATCACACACGACGAAAAAAGGGAACGAAAGAGAATGAGGGAGAAATCATTTGAATAGTTGAATTTTAGTTAGGTCTGCGAGTGCTTAAGACGGTTCCTCCTCTTCTTATCTTTTCATGTATCTGTATCTAGCGTTCACTAAAGCGTTAAGATTATTTAAATATGTACATACTTTTGTTATTATTCGAGAATTAAATGTAAAAGTTGAATTTCAATAATAAACTAAATTGCGGAGCACTAACTCCACAAATGGGACGACCGTCACATTTTCTTTCTGGATGAATGGACAGTAATAGAAAAATAGGAGCTATCTGTTGGACTAATATACTCGTACTCGTAATAATCGATTATTAACACGTTGACGGACACTTGCGTCTATAGCCGTCAAAGCGAAGTTTACTATGTGGCAAGACGACAATAGCCATCCAACACGAAGCGATCGTTCTTAGAAACAATTTTTTAGGTTGAATTTCGTTTTCCACCTGTTTAATCAAGTAAGTTTACTTAAGCGGACAGAGTAAAACTAAACTTCTAATATTCTAAAACTAACAAAAACATATAGTGTCAATTTTCGAACTTCACTTGTTTCCTACTGTCCGTCAATGTGTTAATATCCCCTGATAGTCCCTTTATTAGTCCCAGCCTTCAAGTTTTGGTTCTCCTACAGATTGTGCCATTCAAAATCATCATTCCGAAACCATGGTGTCCTTCCGTACAAGTGTTAATATTTCGCTCTCACATCCGGAAATATTATGATGATTCAATCAGCAGCACAGATAATTATCTATGTTGTGTGAAGTTGGACTAACGAAGTAGTTTCATGACAACAAGTATGTTGTGAGGGATTTCCGTCATGTTTGACGCAATTTCTATGTTTCGTTGACGTATAAATTGCCTACATATTACTAGGCAGCAAGCAAACTGTAAGATTAAGACTTTATATGCGACCTTGTCATAGGTATGGGTACTGTGTTGAACTAGAGATCACACTCACACCATGGGAAGCGTCTTTGTTACGATCGATCCAAAAACGAGAAACCATTAAAAGTCTAATTTATATTTATTTAGGTTAACATATAAATTTATTATTCATTATATTAATTTAAAACACAGACGGACATAAAAAAATTATCTAAACATTTACTAGATCACAGATCAATATAGCTTTTTCCGTTTCCTCTTTCTTTTCTCATTAAGTTTTGTGTTTCTCTTTTGTTTTGTTAACAAATTGGTATAATACACAAAACCGGATTGTATTAAATAAGGGATGCAATAAAATTAAATTAAAACAACGACGAAAATGATACAAGGGAATAAATACGAAATGACGGTAGTTAATACATTTCAAAATATGATTTTTCATTTTTCATATTTTTTTTCAAATATTTGACTTTTTGCCGTAATAGATGTAGTTCACACAGAAACTCGTAATGTTGTCATCATTGTTGCAGCACATGGGATAGACCCCGTTGTGTAGTGTTACCTTCGCGCAACGCATGCATAGCTCCATTAGTTCGATATCATTTTCGCACTTTTTGATTTTACGGATGGTGTCTGGTGTTAGATCGCCATAGTATTCATTACTCTCATAATCAGAGTCGTTATTATGCGTGTTGGGATCTTGTGGACGGCACATGGCTACTGTGCAAATGCAAGCGGTTAGCAAAAGGCACATGGTTGTATAATGCATCAACTGAAAGTTTACAAAAACATTTAGTTAAGTTGATTTGTTGATATACGAGTAAGTTCTGAATTCTGAGAAAGTATAAAAAAAAATTATCAAATATACGCTTTGATTGCTTAATTTTAGTATGGGAGGTTATCAGAGAGGGTTGCAGTGATATTTGTGTGCAAAAGTGTTTTAATTAATTTCATCACACTGGTATGTAATTCTTTGGCGCGACAACTGATTGTGGTACGAAAGCGAAAGTAGGGAATTGCTTTGGTATGTAGCCATCGAATACGTTGGCATACATATACTGCTAAAGATGAAAACACCATGCATTTACCCAAAACTTCCCGTCGGAAGCAGAAAAAACAATTTAAATGTGATGCCTTCTTTGTGATTCTCAACTATTGGAGTGAGCTGCTTTCGGTAAGCGGTAGTAAATAAAGATTGGTGATAAAAATTCAATTAAAATTTTGATATGTCTACTTAGCATCCGCACACATGTTGGACTTTGACTGTTATACGAGGCTATTAATTCAAGGTCTGAGACAAGATTTAATTTTTTACTTGCCGCTTAAATGTAGCGATTTGTTTTTTTTTTTTTTTAGGATGATAATGGTTTCTCTTTGGTGAAGCAGCCGACAATCGGCAACAAATTTGAAAATCAAATATAAAACGTAATTGTCGAAACATGTGTCTAAAATATATATTTTAGACAGACAAATGACCTTAAGTCGTATTTTCTTTTTAAAGGACTTCCAAAGATAATTGAAGAAACCGTATCAAAAACACCGATTAATTATATATTTATAAAACGACAACCAAAAAAAACTCACTTTCAACTGCATTTTCGTATAAAATTAAAGCGATTCCTTGGAAATTTTGAACAAAACAGGAATAAAAGTTACACAATATCACTTCACTTCCGCAGAAAAAGAACACTTCTAACCCGCAACAGACTTGTGAATAGTATCTCTATTGATTCAAACGCGACTTCGTACCGAAACTGAGACACTTCCTACATTTCGAACACATTTTATATACGAGAAGGAAAAAAAAGAGTCGATACGTTTTGACAGGCATCCCCCACCTTGTCGATCATCCCCATTCCACGCGATTCTCTTACGGAGTAAACGAGATAACTAGACCAACCAATTAAGACGGCGACTTGAGCGAATGGTGAATTATCTCTCACGAAAATGCCTGATAGCTGAAAAGATAAGGCCAAGTATCACGACAAATGGCAAATATGACTAGTCGGTGAATGGTTAGCAGCGATTAGGCTTTGCATGTACGGGTACTTGGTGTTAATTACCACCTACCAGGAACTCCTCGGCTATTAGCTTATTCAGTCACGGGCCTGAAGAGTGTGAAGAAAGGTTAGTAAAATGCTGACACTGTGTTCGGTGATTGCTGACTTCTAAGCACTGGATTAATAACGCGTGTGAGCGTTATCGCCTGTTGTCCAACTTTTCTCGACGGCTTCCCATTAGTATATTTCAAGCCGCGGTGGAAGCAGTGGTGATAAAAGACTTGCTCTCGAATACATAGTCATCCTTGTTTTGAAACAATGATCTATAATCCCAGGGACTTATCGGAAACAAGTGCGTGCCGCAACGGAGAGCTCCATTGACTGCGTGGTGCATAAATATAATGCACAACCCCTTATCTATGCCTGGTGCTAATAATAATGTTAAATTGAGATGTGTTATGAACGCAATGAAAGCGCAATTAACATCATCCATTAAAGCATGTAAATCGAAGTTAATTTTTAATTGCTTCGAGTGCGAGTGATAGGGGTGGTCGTCTGGTTGAATGGGGCGCATATGTATAGACATGCTCGGGAATGCATGCTGCACTTGTAATTTGTTTTCATTTAATTTCCATAGATAAGGCTGTTGAAGTGTGTAATCATGGCCGGAGGGAAGGCAATGTCATCATGTGATGATTATTACTTCCTAGCAATGTTGCCTTGAGCTTGAAGCAAATATCAATATGTCAATGCTTTGTTATTATGCTAATTGATAATACAATGATGTGTGAGTAATGGCTATGGGTGCGAGTTTCGGACATAAGACATGCTTCCTTTGATGCTAGTAGTTGGAAGGATAGAAAATAATTTATTGTTATTAAACAGTAAGTGAATTATAACTCATTACAGGGGTGTGAGTTCAAACTAAGATGATTGACCAAATAATTAAAATTTGAATTGCATTGATAAAGAGGTCATAGAAGGACAAAGCTACCTATCCCAATAGCTATCCCCTTAAGAACCCAATTCTTATTAAGGCTCGGCAGAACTATTGTTTATAATATCCACCAGTTGCAAGGGTTTGACAGTCCTTGATATATGTACATAAATCCGCTGGTCGATATGGTGTTTCCCGTGCATTTTTGAGCTGGTGTTCTTTGACACAAAACTACTGCATAGACTTTTCATCTATCCTATTCCTTTGGACTGTTCCCGAGCATGTGAAAAATGGCATTTTTTCAGTCAATTTCAATCTTTTTCCACCTACAACTACTGATCTATAGCCTGGGCGTTCTTTTTAAGACCATGAAAACACTGATTAGCCATCAGCTTATGAATGTTTTGTCTTGTCTGACATAATAGTTTCCGTAGCAACAGATCCACCAGTGATCTGATGACATATCTTACCGAAAGGTCGAATTGTTAGGTACGTCAAGAGGGCGAGCGCGTAAGAGGGTGAAGCATGAAATAATTTTGTTAAAAATATGTTAATTTGTGATCGACACGTCTGTTATTCAGTTGCCTAGAAATGACCTTTCGAATCGCTTAATACGAGCTGATTTGGATGGATATTTATCATGAAAAATCTGGCGTTCCTCAGGGGTTAGTAGTGTCTCTATCACTCTTTCTCATTGTTTTTACGTCTTATCCAATTTACTTCTTCGCTGACGACAGTCTATTACCTTTACATATTCATTTCCAGATGAACGGCCTTGGGGAAGTGGGAAGTACGGCTTACCTATGTGTAGCTCATTAAATTCAAAAAACGACGGCATCATTTAACGGGCTAAAGACAGTAAACTGAATTGTAATGATTCCAAGACAAGATATTGATGCCCATCGTTGAAACATAACTGATTTACAGCCGTTATCCATAAAGTGCACTTACAGCACAGGTTCTGAGAAGCTTTCTGTCCTTGCTATGTGCGTTACTGACAATCTCTATTGACCTCTATTTCCATAAAAAAATGCTTTGACCAATTTGTCACCTGCATTCCTCCTTTAAAAATGTTCTCTGCCACAATTGTCAATTCAGAGATTTTTTCTTTTTGAAAGTGGTGGTATGTAGGAGGGTAAGGTTTTCGGCCTGACAATGAAAGATATTTTATTTTTCTACATAATCTTCCTTAACTTCAACACATTTGATCCAGCGCTTTTCCAACATCAATATCACTTCCTGGAAATGAGAGTCGGAAGGCTGTGAAAATGTTCATCTATTCATCATATATATTCGTTTATTAACTTCTTAATTGGATATGAAGCGCTTCCCAGAAACAAATTTCTTCAAGCTTTTGAACAGATGGAAATCTGAGAGTGCCAAATCCCGCAGTTTTCCCATCGTCAAAGAACCCTTGTGAACAAGTAAGTTTGCTTCTTCAAACCAGGCCTCTTCTTACAATTTTGATATCCAGTTGGTCAAGAAGGTTGAGTAATATTCGCTTGTAATTGTTCTGTCTTTTGTCATCAATCAATCAATTAACAAGATCCCTTTGCTATCTCAATATGAGATGATACAGAAATGATATAGACATTATCGCGTGCTCCCAATGCGACGTTGTAGAAGCCTTCAAAGCGATTGAAGAGCGGGCGAAAGGAACTGCCTTGAAGGTAAACCAGAAAAAAACAAAATACATGATGTCGAGCAGAAAACAAGCATATAACAATTGACAGCTAAAACTTTGAGGAAATTAAGGAGTTTGTCTATCTCGGGGCAAACTCCACAAACGACATCATAGTGGAAATTTCGCGCAGAATCACATTTGGCCACGGTTGTTATTACGGTCTATCAAAATAGCAGAGGCCAAAACTCCTCACTTGCAGGACTAAAGTCATCAAACCCTCAATCTGCCTCATCCTGCCAGTCTTGCTCTATGAAGTTAAAAGCGGGACGATGAACAGGACGGCATAGTTGATTCTGGGCTCATTCGAAAGAAAAATTCTGCAGCGGATATTCGGTTCTATCTGCGAAGAAGGCGAATGGACAAGATACAACCGCGAACTCTATGAGCTGTACATAGATGTGGACGTAGTCCGGAAAGCAAAGATCCGCCGATTACATTGGCTCTGCCACATTGAGCGTATGGATACTAACGATTCAGCTAAGAGGGTCTTCGAATACTAGTCTCCTGGTTTGAGCAGGAGAGGAAGACCGGACCGGAAGCAGCGCGCCCGAGACAGTCAAAGATGGAAAGCAACTTTAGCTCAGGGTCAGACCATCCATGGAACGCTGACCAGATAAGTAAGTAAGTAGTTTCTGATTCCAAGGCACGCTGGCTATGACCTTTTGGGCAGATGCGAAAGACTTCGCTTTCCTTGGTGTTGAACCACCAGCGTCCACCTACTGCTTGGACTGCTGTTTCGTTTTTGGGGTGTTGTGATGGACCCATGTGTTATCCATGGTTTTCTATTGAATCGGTCTTTTGATTAGATTTCTGCGAATGCGGGAGAGTTTGCGCATCCCTAATTCCTTGTGCTGGATGGTTTGCACCCTTATTCACTTTCATTCGCCTATCGTTCAACATGATATTATGCTCTTTTTTAATGGTTTCCGGTATGGTTGCGGTTTTTCACATGAGTCATCTTTGAGTAATGTGCGATAAGGTTATAATTTAGCTGCCCACTTTTTAATGGTTGACATTGAAGGAGCAGAGTCCCCGCAAACTTTTCTTAACTTCGGATGAATTTCTTTAGAGGTAAATCCATCCAAGAGACACGTGCACCCAGGCGGGAAACATATAAATTTTTGCTGATTGGAACTCTATTTCTTTGTCAGGCCGAGAACTTTTCACCTTATCTAGGTATTTACTATTTTTTTTGCTGAATTGATTCATATCAATTTTAGAAGAAGAAGAAGAATTTATGTATGTATGTATCTAAAAGCGCTTTAGGTAAAATGTTCTTCCAAGTGGTTAACAGCTATGGTGTCGGGTCTAAACAACTCTACTAAGCTAGGTTGAATCCATCCACAGCTCGCTGAAAAGGTCAGTTAATTGAGAAATTCACATATTCATGATGTGCAAGGGGTGTTCAAAAAATAACGGGTATATTTCAGTTTTCGAAAAGAATATAATTTATTCGTCTCAAACAATGTTCTCGTCTTTAAAATCATACACCTATGCTAGTGTTTTTTTAAGCATCCGTAAGGCTCATGGAAGTCGACCTTTGCGACAGATCTTAGCTATCTCAGCTATTTACTTTTAATCTTATCTGAGCTTTTGAAGCAAAGATCCAAGTTAGATAAGTCATATGCGAATGTGGATTTTTGGACAGTTATTTATGGGCAAATATTTATGAACATGCAGAGAAGCGTGTGCACCGCACTATCGTGAACCAGAAATCATGACCTGTTCTGCTTAGCTATTGATATCATTAAGCGACTCCTAACAGCTTCTAATAACCGTTTATTTTGTTTTTAAACAAATTTTTCTGTCGAAAGCTTATTAAGAAACGTTGTGTTATGGCGCTAGACGACTTCTCGATTTTGCTTAAATTATCATTCACAATCACTTTTTCACTTTATTTTTATAGCTTAATAAGTTCCTGATGTTGCTTTCGTAATCTTTAACGTCTTCGAGGCTTTCTCGGGAACCTTTTTATTACCCTATAATTGTTCTGATTATTACTCACTGTGGAGTCATTATTTAGTATTTCTAAAACATGATCGCATAAAATTTAATACAATTTGATCTGTTTTGTAAGCAAATACCAATTTGCGATTGCAACTAATCAAACAACAATTAAACTAAACAGGAAGATTGGACGCATTATGTACATGCTTTTCGGATTTATTTTAAAAAAATTATAGAATTCCTGTTACTTTTTGAACACTATTCTGATTTTATTTATGTTCAATCAGCACATTGACCTTGCCATGATACACTGACTATATTAAAAATACAATCCATACATAAATTGTGTTTGTACGTATCTCCAACTATAAATTTGTTAAATTTGTTTAAATTTTAATGAATTTAATTATATTTAGAATTAGTTATCGGTTTACTGCAGTAAGAAGAACATTGCCTCGTGCCTTATTTTATTATCATAATCTCATTAAACTCCATGCTTCAATAAGTATTTTATCGGTAATTGGTAATCCTAATCAGGAAATTCCATTGTTAACAAGAAAATTATTAAATAGTAGTTTAGAGTGGCGTGAATATTTAAGAGAAATTTTTCTAAATCAAAACGTTTTCTTAAAATTAATCATATAAGCAAGTGTCCAGCAGGTCACACGATGACACAAACGCTTGGCTTATGACATGATTTACTCTGCTTTGACCAACGGTCACATTTCTTTGAATGATCATCATAGTGACAAGTGATTGAAATTAATAGAACAATAAACTGCCATGCATCGATAAGGCGCTATTCACTTACAATACTAGAAATTCTTCACGTGACATGCTCATCTTATATTCATAGTTAAAATACTGGAAATGTTTACATACTTCAAAACCATACGACTTAAATTAGTGTTCACTTCGAGAATTAGTCAGATTATGAAAGCACAAGAAAGAAACAAGATCGGCGGCTAGTGACAAGCCTCTTCGTGAAACGTCATCATCAGCATCACTTCCGAGATGGAGCGAGTAAAAATAAATATTTCGTATTGCTTCATCTTATCAACACTAAGTGCCTGAATGCTTTTTGCTGCTCATTTTAATTTTTGGGACTTATAGCATAAGTCGCGTAGAGTTCGAGTCCAAAAAGAATCACTGAAGCAACGACTTAACCCTATAAAAATAAATTCAATGGCGTGGAATCGCGAGCATGCCATACCAGATTACCGAATTTCACAAGATGTGTGGCACGTGGGCCAAACAGGGTGATTAATTGCTCCTTCGATATGTTAAATATTTCGAGAACTCAAGTTTGCGATATCGGCACGAACCATATCGGCATGCGGAAGGTGTGCGTTAAGATGGTACCAAAAATGCTCACTGAGGACCAAAAGTCGCGCCGCGCTGAAACGTGCCAAGAAAACCTCGACATATGCAAACGTGATCCCCAATTTTTGGATAAAGTTATTACAGGTGACGAGACTTGTGTATTTGAATATGGCCCAGAAACGAAAAGGTAATATTCGGAGTGGCACACCTCAGCGTCCCCTCGCCTAAAGAAAGCCAGGATGAGCAAATCCAAGGTGAAAATCATGCTTATCGCTTTTTTTTTTAAATCCGCGGACTAGTTCATCACAAGTTTGAGGAACCTGGTACAACAAACGACTCAAACACAGGGTTCAACGTGTCTAGCCAGACATCGCAGACAACTGGAGGTTGTACCACGACAATATTCCGGCCCACACCGCCTTTATCGTCTCGGACTACATGGTTAAAGTAGGGGTGCCAACGATTCCCCAGCTCCCGTAGTAGTTCCCCCTAACTTATTTTTGTTTCCACGCCTCAAAACGCCCATGAAAGGCAAGCCTTTCGGGACAGTAGACGGAATCAAAAGAGCTTGTACCGTGGCATTGAAGGACATTCCGGAGGAGGCCTACCGCAATGCATTCGAGACGCAGAAGGAGCCTACGAGTATATTGAAGATTTTTAATCACTTGTAACGAATAGTTCGATAAATGGTTTTTAATGGACTTACTCACATTACTTTCATGACCTACCCTGTTCGTTAAGAGGTCGTTTGTTTTGTTTTTTTTAATTATATCCGGTATCTAGTTGATTTAGTCCATCTACAACTGGCTATGTTGAAAAGGTGTAGGAGGACGTTGCCTTTAAGAAGATTCAGCGGCAGGCCCATAGGTTCCGTAGGGGAATTTGAGGTGGCCCCGAGCTTGGCTAACTCTTCGGCTCTCATCGGCTCATTCCTCTCTATTTTTCTGTGTCCTGGAATCCAAAAGAGCGTGATATCAGTCCAGCCGCCTGCTTATTTAATTTCTAGCAGAGGAACGAGCTTTAATAGGGGCTTGACTGCTACAAAATGTTGGTGGACATATACATAATTGGAGCGGGCTGCATTGAGTATTTTGCACGCTCTTGGATCAATAGGGCGACGGATAAGATCTTTAGGTAAATTCTGCTCTAATGGAAAATGGAAAATTACCATTACACAAGATTGGAATTAGCGCTCTTCACGAGAAAGAGGAAAAATACTGGTATTACTCAACTAGTGCTAAAAGGCATTCCCGTCCCGATATTCAAGGAAGCCAAGTACCTGTGAGTCAACTTAAACAGCATGCTTCTTTGGTTAATGCCTTGTAAGGACTTGTAGTGACAGTGTACTTGCGCGAGAAATATCCTACGACCTCTGTCTCATGGATATGCCTTCCGATGCAGTGATACCGGCTATCCTATTGCGTTATAATTTCACAGTCAAATATCCATGGCTTCAGGTCTGACTCTGGCCAGATTCTGATCCTGCATTTTTACAGATGGCTCCAGGACTAGGCGGGGGTCCGGCGCTGGAGTTTTCTTTGAGCGCGAAAACATTCGACAGCACTTCTCGTCAGGAAAATATGCGTCTGTCTTTCAGTTAGAGGTATACGCAATCCTAATTGCCATGCACTATGTTGTGAAGCACAAGTGAAAAGGAAAAAGCATGCGCTTTTGAAGTTGCGACCACCGACTCAGAATTTCGAAAGTAACTTTTAATATTTTTTTAAAGTTTCTAGTTCGTGAAATAGACTATAAGCCATAGGAATGCCTTTGCATCAAAAAACAAAATTGTTATGTCCTTATTGAAAAACATAACATGTTCAAGAAATGAGGTGACTTTTTGTTTTTCTCGAAAAATGTTTATTAATTTATCAATGTGTATTGCGCTTACCTAGCGCACTTCCAGCAAAATGTGGCCTTTATCTCCTCAATCGTGGCAAAAGAAAAAAAATCACAGGCGCCAAGTCCGATGAATACGGTGACTGAGGCATGATGACGGTATTGTTTTTGAGCAGTTGTATTATCGTGATGTATTACCTCACGTAAACGCGCTCTACTTCAACGTAATATTCCTTATTGGCCGTATGACCTTCCCGCAAGAACTCATGATGACCCATGCCATTCTAGTTGCTTCCATTGGGATGATTGGGCTTTGGTTTCGCGTTCAAAACGATATACTCATGTTGCTTCATCACGATGCTCATGCTCATGATACACGTTTCATGCCGACAGTTTATGGCTGATAATGTCAACATATGTTATGGGACCAAAATCCCAAAAAAAAAAAATTGAAAATCGAATGTAATTAGCACGCGAAATTCAAAGGAGTCCAAAGTAATTTTTTTTAACAAACCTCGTAAACCATTTATAAGCCATAAACTTGATTAGCTCTCCATAAAACAATTACGCGTCGAATAAAATGGTGTTGATACATTAATGGGTTCCCAAGATATGCGCCACATGCACAGAGATCCTAATAAAAACGACAGATTCAAATTACTAATCGTCAAGCCACATCTAATCTCCTTGATAGCTGATAGCAGACTAAATAGCCAATTTGACTATGGCAGCTAATTTGTATATATTTATCAGCGTGTTTCAGACATGTTATCAACAAAACATTAAAAAATGTGAGTGAATCAGAGAGATCTTTTTATAAATTGGCTTGACGCGTGTCAGTCCATCAATTTTATTACTGATAGGTTGATTTTCTGGCATTCTTCATAGATTGGTAGGACTCGTGTCAAAAGAAAAGATGAGAAAGTTTAGAGGTAATGGAGGAAACCCAATTTATCGGTTTGGAATAAGAATGTATTCACAGACAATATATTAAACTATGGAAGGGCGGGGCATCCACGAAGATCTGTTCAGAGGTCACGGCAGATGGAGTAAGTATTCAAGTGTATTTTGTATTCGCTTAGAACTAATTCATACTTGATGACAGGTCAAACATCATTAAAATTTTGCTTATTCTTATGATATTCTTAACAGAGGTTCCTAATAATCTTCGGTTCTGGTTCTCCATGGGCGGTAACACCTCCCACATAAAATGAATACAAGATGAGTATAGAGAAAATATTTTTTGGTGCCAATTTTCTAATCGCACGAAGGACAAGTATCTAGAACTTGCTGCTAGAAGTCCAATAAAGGTTATTTCGTTTCACTTTGAACAAAGAATTATAACCTCTTGTTGTCTTAAAGATTATTGGTGACTATAGGTTGCAGCAAGCTGGAGTGCAATAATGATCGCCACTATAAACATAGACACCAGGTTTGTTCGGGTAGGTTACGGCGGCAATTATCACCCAAAATCGTGTGACAGTGCGGATGAGCGAACTTTCCACGGCAACATGGGCACATTCGAGGGAAATTCGAGACTGCTTACTTGGGATTTTTGCGTTCGCAGAAATCGAACGACCGCTGAGTGGATAGTTACTCTGCATCAGCAGTTTAATCTTTTCGGGTTCATCCTTACGTGATTGGTATTCTAAAATAATCCCAACTTACTGCATGTTAGTAGTAGTAGTGGACAGAGCAGCGGATTCTAACCACATCCTAAATTTCATCTTCTAGCTATTTGTTCGTTGTCTCCGGTGTCGATGTTATCTGTGTATTGGAAACCTGGCTTAGCCCTGAATTTTGTGACAATTTCTTTCTCTCTCTCAATGGTTTCAGGCTTTATCGCTCTGATAGAACTGGCAGAAAAGGAACCATTTCTGTAGCAAGGTAGGTAGGTAGGAGTGGCCGCCTGATATCAAGATGCCAGACCCAATTAGCGCTTATGCGCCGTTTTGATGCCACCACTCAGTGACCTATTGTGCTATTATTGGAGTTTAATATCCATCCTGTGGAATTAAGGAATTTGATGATATTGCAGAATACTATTTCCCTGAATTCTGATAGGTCGTCGAAGGAGATTTTGCCGAGTAGGCGCTGTCTGGTTCTAGCTAGAGCCGGACATTCACACAGGAAATGGGTGAGAGTTTCATTTTCCAGTGGATTCTTGCAACTTCGGCAGTAGGTGTTGAATGGGATGCCTAACTTAGCAGCGTGGGTACCGACAGGCCAGTGGCCAGTACAGATGGCTACAATTCTGGCAATCTCTTGTCGGGGTCTGTTAGTTAGGTCGAGGGTTCTTTTCCTGTTATAGGAGGGCCATGTTTTCCTTGATATGACGCAGTTGCTAAGACTGCACCACCTGGAGTTCGCCCTCGAGAGAAAGTGTTGTAGAAGGTTTGCCTTGACCAGTCTGATGGGGGGGAGTACTGCCTCCGCCAAAAAACAGTCGAGGGAAGAGCCGTGCCTTGCTAAAGCGTCAGCCTTTTCGTTTCCCTCTATTTTGCTGTGGCCAGGAACCCAAATGAGAGTAATGTTGAAATAGTCTCCTGCACAGCTGATTACATCCTTACACTGTGCAACTAATTTTGATTTTATGGAGTGAGAGTCGAGGGCTTTGATAGCTGATTGGCTATCAATATGTATATTGACATCTCTCTTGGTAATAGGATAGCGCGTGAGTAACTTGCAAGCTTCCTTAATCGCTAGTATTTCCGCTTGGAACACTGGAAGTCGGAACGATTTGGAGATATTCAGTTCCGCTGAGAAGATACCCGAGCCAACTCCACACTCCATTTTCGAACCGTCGGTGAAAAAATCTACCTGATGGTTCTCATAGTGCAGTCCCTGTTTCCATGCCATCCTGGATGGGAAGTGGACATGGGCGGCTTTATTTGGGTTGTGTATGGGTGTTGTGAAATCGGTAGCAGTCGTGGCCAGGTCACTAGGTAATAGGTCCAGCACCTTGCTATGACCGTAGGGTTTAGATGACCAGAAAGTCTAATGGCGCTACAGGCTGCATTATATCTGATGAAGAGGTCCAGAGGGAGGAGGTTTAGGAGTACGTTAAGTGCCTCGGTCGGAGTAGACCGAAGGGCACCGGTTACCCCGATACTGGCCGATCTCTGTACTTGGCTTAGTTTTGTGATGTTATATGCTCTACTTAGGGCAGGCCACCATACGAGCGCTCCGTAGGTGAGGATGGGGCGGATGACAGCCGTGTACATCCACAGCACCATTTTGGGTCGGAGTCCCCAGCTTTTGCCGAAGGTTCTGCTACAGGCATAGAAAGCGACACATGCTTTCCGTACCCGATGTTCGATGTTTATCTTCCAACTGAGCTTGGGGTCTAGGATAAATCCTAGGTATCTAGCCTCGGAAGACAAGGAGAGTGACTGGTTGTTGAGTCGAGGGAGATTGAAGGCCGGTATCTTATATTTGGTGGTAAACAGCATCAGTTCTGTTTTACTCGGATTGACGCTTAGGCCGCATCCTGACGCCCAGGCGCTTAGCTTAGTCAGAGCTCTCTCTGAGATTTCGCTAATTACCGAGGGAAACATTCCCGATACTAGGATGACCACGTCGTCAGCATAAGCAACCGCCTTTATTCCGATTCTCTCAAATTCTTTCAAAATTTTATCGATAACAAAGAGCCATAGTAGAGGCGATATTACCCCACCTTGGGGTGTGCCTCTATCTACGGTCTTAACTATAGTGGTGTTGCCCATCTGGGCCTGAATGATCCTGGTTCTGAGCATGGATATGATCCATCTGCTAACAAGTCCCTCTACCCCTACCGTGGTGAGGGCTTCTTGGATCGATTCAGTGTGAACGTTGTTGAAAGCACCTTCTATATCTATGAAGGTAGCTAAGGTAAATTGTTTATGGTGGATGGATTTTTCGATTGTCTGCACGACTTCATGCAGGGCGGTCTCAGTGGACTTGCCTTTAATGTAGGCGTGTTGGGACTTCGAAAACTTTGTGTTTCCTAGGGAGTGGCGGATGTGCCTGTCCAAGATGCGTTCGAGGGTCTTCAGGACGAAGGATGTGAGGCTGATAGGTCTGAAATCCTTTGCGGATTCATGACCGCGCTTGCCAGCCTTCGGGATGAAGATACATCGAACTCTTCTCCAGGCTAGGGGGATGTAGTTGAGTTTCAGCGAACTTCGATAAATCACGGTTAGCCAGGGTATAACCTTGCCCAAATTCTTTTGTAGCATTATAGGAAATATCCCGTCAAGTCCCGGTGACTTGTATGGTGGGAAGCTGCTGATGGCCCAAGATATATTATCGGGGTTGATGATCAAATTAACATCGTCCCGTGGTGTGTGCTGCGTGTGATAAGGGACCTGCGTAGTAGTCCCGTAGTCTTTACATCCGGGGAAGTGGGTGTTCAAGAGAAGTTCCAGGGACTCTTCTGTGGAATCTGCCCAAACACCGTCGTTACGTCTAATGTAGGATGGATTCTGGTGCTGTTTGGATAGGATTTTGCTCAGCCTGGCAGCATCCTTTAGTGTTTCGATAGACTGGCAGTACTCTGACCATGCCTGAGCTTTGGCTTTGCTAATGGCCTTTTTGTAGAGTTTAAGGCAGTCTTTGTAGGGTTTCCAGTATTTGTGTCTGTGGCAGATGTTGAAGAGGTCTCTTGTCATTTTCCTTAAAACGGAGAGATCCTCATTCCACCATGGTGGGAAGGTTTTTTTGCTGTGCTTAACTGGGCACGAAACTTTGTAGGCCGAGACCATGGCCTTTTCAAAGGTCCTAACTTTCGTGTCCAGTTGTTCTTCCGGTTCCATGTCTGAATGGGGTAGGTTATTGAGTTTGGAGTTAATGATCCTGCTGAATTTTTTCCAGTCAGTACGTTTAGGATTTCTGAAGGGGATGGAGGGGTCGGCACTGAAATTCACATTGAAGAGTATCCATTTGTGGTCTGCGAACGATTTTAGATTGGATACTCTCCAGCTGTCGACCCTATAATTGGTGGAATTAGAGATTAGGGTTATATCAAGTACTTCCTCCCAACCGGGATGTGCTTCCGAACTCGGAAATACAAAGGTTGGGGAGCTACCTATATTACATATATTGAGCTTGGAGGTTATTAAGAAATCAAACAGAGACTCACCCCTTTCGTTGATTTCCGAACTGCCCCATAGAGAGTGTCTGGCGTTGGCGTCGCATCCGAGAAGAAGGGTGTCCTTACCCTTTTGAAGTTGCCTGACCAGTAGTTGCACTTCAACCGGTGGAGATGGCATATCGTGCGACATGTAGCATGATGCTATAATGAGGTTCGGCTGGCCAGAACCTTCCAGATTAACGACTGTTAAATCTTCGGAGCTAAGGTGGGGACATAAAAGGCTTTAATATGTTTCTTAGCTAATATACAGGTTCTGGGCTTACCGGTTTGTTTTTTGTAAAAAATGTTGTAGTTGGTGTCGTTGAGTCCTCGGATAATAGAACCGTTTACCCAGGGCTCCTGCAATATGCCAATGTCAATGTTTTCCGCCCGCAGGAAAACTAACAGATTCTCCGACGCACATTTCGAGTGCTGGAGATTAAACTGTATGACATTAAGCATATTGTAGTTACTGTTGTTGCTTTTGTTGTTACTCTTGGTGTAGTTGAGGTTGGTCTTCCGTTTCGATCGATAGGCCCTCCAGCAATTTGTCAGTTGCATCGATCTCAACTAGATCGTCACCAGGGCCTGTCGGGCGAAAGGTTTTGAGTTTGGCTTGCCTGACGCCAAACTTCATTTTGTAGTTTGCCTCCTTCAGTACATCCAAGCACTTTTCATTGATGGAGAGCAAGTAAGTTTGGGAGTTGTTCTGTGGTTCTTCGACCTTTATGATGGCCCAGTCCTCCGTGGGGATGTTGGGGTTTTGCAACTTGAGACATTGGAGAACCTTTCCGCTGTCTATAGTCGTCCGGGGTAGCCAAATACGTGCCCTTGGTATTCTGGGGATATCCTTAGCGGGGATGATCTTGATCTTAAGTTCATCCCAGGCATCGTTAACCTTAGCGATGCACTCGCTAAGGAAGTCTTTGGAGAATTGGTCAGCGCATTTGATAACCCAGAAACCCCTAACAATCCACCGTCATTTCGGTAAGCTTAGCCTCGATGCTCGGCCATCTGTCAAGTACCGCTTTACCGTTGGAGGAGTTTTCGTCACCCAGCGCGATCTGGAGGTGATCTCTCGCAGTTTCCGCGTAAGAGGAAAACTTGCTGGGGGGTTTACGCGAGGAGGGCGCGGCGGCTGCTGCTGCCGTGACCTTGCTTCTTTTAGGAGCGATTGAGGTCTCGTCTTGAGACCTGTCCCTTTTCGCTCCCTCGCGATTTGATGTAGTTTTGAGTCGGGTGTACTCATCCAGCACTTCCTGATATTTGCGCCGATCCTCTAGGTCTTTCTCATGAGGAGTACCGGCTGCTTCATTCTTTGCAATCTTGCCAAGAATGAATACAGCCTTGAGGTACTTCTCTCTCATAATCTGGCCGGAGGATTTTTGCTTTTTAACCGGCTTTTGGTCGCTGCTGCTGACTTTAGCCGTTGGTATATTTTGAGGTTGAGGTTGAGGTTGAGGTAGAATTGGTTGGATAGGGGTACTTTGCTTAGAACCCTGTTCCTTGAATGGACTGGCTACTTTTTCTTGGCTCGAAGCCAGTAGCTCGTCCTCGGATGAGGTGCCAAGGCTAGGCGACCTCCTTGTTTTGGTTTTGTTTTTGTTTTTTTTATCCGTATGTGTAGAAAATGTTGGTCCCACGAGTAGGTCCGGAAAGAAAGGTCCGTCCCAGCAGAGCCGACATACTAGGATAAGGCACTTATACAACCGACCTTGCCTGGGCATCGGAGCGGACCGTTAACGGCCAGTACTCTTTAACCACTAACTGACCATGCAGCCATCGGCACGGGTACCTTAACACCTTGGCTTAGAAGTGGGTTCTGGAATTTAGTCGCCTCTTACGACTGGCATTCCATGCCGCGGGAATATTCTAACCCCTTTCGCGCAGGGGGATTCTGTAGCAAACTAATTTATAAATCCCAAGAAGGATTCCCGATGGAGTTTTTATTTCTCTAATATTCTTTCTGTTAGAGAAAATATTCTACCGTGTGCAATATATAGGTTTCACTATCTCATTGATATGTCACCCTTCTTGGAAACAATTGAACGGCTGTCATGTTACACTACAAATGTCGTGATTTGTGGAGATTTTAATTGTAATCTTCTCGACTCTTCGCGGTGTTGACTCTTGATTGATAATAGGACTGCACTAAACCTTAAAGTCGTAAACTCAACCTACCCAACTCATTTCTCGAACGAACTAGTGCTCTACTGGACCTGTTTTTTACTAGCAATATGGATAAAGTTCTTCTCTATGACCAGCTTTTAGCCCCAGGTTTCTCAAAATATGAGTTAACTGTTGCTTTCGATACTAACTTGGATACAGAAACTTTCCAATTCAGAGACTTTAACAATTTTGATCGTACAAACTTGTTGAATATGAAAATATTTTACATGACCCGCGTCAACAAGCAGGTTGTTTTCTTTAGGGAAAAAATTATTTTACTCGTTGATAAGCACATTAAAATAAAAACTAAAATTGTAAGCCATCGTTTTCAAAAATGGATGAATAACAACATTAACAAGCTAATGAAGGACGGGGCCTTAGCGTATCATCGTTTTATGAGATATAGGGTGGAAACCTTGCGTTTGAAATACCAAAAACTCAGGAATGAAGTGAATATTGAGATACGAAAGGGAAAAAGAACCTTCGTGAACGGTCTTGCCCACACTGTGTCCGGAGAGAAACTATGGAAGAAATTGCTCCAAGAAAGTGTGGTGAAGTCTCAGCTCAAGCCTATCAACGACTTCGATTGTGATACTCTAAACTCCTTATTTACCTCAACCTCCTCTCCTAATGTCTTTAATCAAGTGCTATTGGAAGAAGAAGGAATACCTGTAGTTCGAGGCTACTTAATCTGCAACTCTTAACCGACGCTGAAGTCGCAAATGCAGTTCTTTTGATTAAGTCAAACGCGATTGGCTTGAATGGGGTCAACCCTAAATTCTTAAAAATAACACTTGCTGTTGTTACATTGCCTTTCATTACCCATACTTTCAATCACATCATCACTACCTGCATTTTTCCCAGTGAATGGAAGCAGGCAAAAATAGTTCCCCTACCTAAGAAATCAAACTATACTCGTAACTTCACCGATTATCGACTGATAGCGATCGTTCTCTATCTATCCAAAGTTTTCGAAAAAGCAATGTTACCCCAGATATTAAGACATCTCTCTGCTGAAAGATTAATGCACGATAGCCAATCAGATTTTCATCCCCAGCACAGCTGTGAAACTGCTCTATTGTATATCGCTGATAAGATTAGAACAGGTTTAGACAAAAAAGAGTTGACTATTCTTACGTTATTTGACTTCTCCAAGGCCTTTAACACAGTGAACCACACTATCCTGTGTAACAAGCTTGTGGAAAATTTTAAATTTTCAAGGCATATTGCAAAACTATTCCAGTCCTACTTGGTTTGCAGACAATCGAAAGTAGTAATTGGCAACAAAATGTCGGACCTTCTTCCTAAACATACCGGTGTCCCTCAAGGTTCTATCCTAGGTTCGGTTTTATTTCTGGTGGATGTTAATGAATTACCCAATATTGTCAAACACTGCTGTGTACACATGTACGAATGAAGACTTCCAAGTTATCTCTGACTGGGCCCAACCCTATACCCTTTGCGTCAATACCAGTAAATCAAAGTCACTGGTTATATGCCGAAATCTGGTGGACACCTCTACTCCCTCGGCTATCAAACCGGGTCAGTACAACATAGATTTTGTTGAGAGCGCGAGGAATCTGGGATTAATTTTTAACCGCACTCTCACATGGGACGATCAGGTCAATGCCTACATTGGAAGGGTGTACGGCGTGCTGCGAACACTGTGGGCATCACAGCACTAGATCCCTATCAAAACCAAAATGATTATCGCTATGGCTCTGCTGCTTCCAAGTTTTACATACTGGATTTCAGATCTGAACGGAAACTTAATTTGGCTTCTAACAATTAAATGTGGCCTTTAACTTTTCAACGTTAAATTTTTGGACTTCTACCTCCGGCGAATAAAGGTAAAGTGAAAAGAAGCAGAAAAGTAAGCAAATATTAGGCAGGGGATTGAATAAAATACTAGTATCCAGTTTCAATAGCAGCAGGAAATTACTAGGTCGAAGCAGTTTGGTCAACTCTTGCATCGTCTCGGACAACGAAAGGGTTGCAGCTCAATGAATGAGATATTTCGATAAACTGCTTAAAAGCTCTAAGAAACAGTCCACCAATTATTTGTAGAATTTAAAAAGGCGTGTGAATCTATCAACCGATCGGAAATGTATTATATCATGTTCTGTAAGGTTGGATAACAAGGGGCGAATTAAATAACGAAACGCCTAATCTGAAATATTTGAGACACGTGAAGGATTAAAACGAGGAGACGTCTTGTAAACGCTTCTTTTAATTTGGTGCTCGAATACTTATTGAGATCCCTCAGGAATTTCTGGGAGATAGTGAGGAAACCATAATAATCCATAATAATAGTAGGAAAGACCGTAGGTCTAGAAAGAAAAAATCAAATATCTCGCATCTGACTTTGAAAGAAAGTGAGAAAAGTCAAATTTGGCATAAAGAACGAAATATAAAAGGGCTTTATGTAGGCAACGCGTGGTGTTTCGATATGAAGGAACTATTCAAAACAACTCTTTTGTCCCACATTATCAAAATCCTTTACGGATGTGAAATCTGGTATCTGCCTAAGAAGGAAGAAAATAGACTTTGGGTCTTTGAAAACAAGGTCCTAAGAAGAATTAAAGGTAGAAACCAGGACCAAGAAACAGGCGAATGGAACAAAATCATGAGCACGAGGAACTCTATTCAGTCCCAAACATTGTCTGAGTAATAAAATCGCGAAGACTAGGACAATCAAACAAATTTTGAGTGAAAAACCTGGAGGGAAAAGACCGCGAAGAAGTCTTAGATGGGAGGACAATATAAGGATCCTGGATGAGATGAAGCAGAACAGCGGAACATAGAAAGAACACACTCATGACAGGGAGGCTTGGCGAAGGATAGTCAGCGATGCTCTGGATTTTCGGGTTCTAAATAGCCGGTAGTAATTATAATAATAAGAATCTTTCTAATAAGCTTCGTCGCTGGTCCTCCACGGGCTAAACGCTCTTTTGTGCCACTGACAAGTGTCTAGTAAAAAGGATTTTGCATAAGCCTGGAACTTGCTGCTTCAAGTGCAATAAAGGTCATGATATACATATCTCTTTGACAGGAGAGTTATAGCCTTTTTTTATAAATTAAGAGCGACTATAGGAGCGCCGTGCCGTGGCGCAGTGGGTAGTTGGTCGGCCTCTGACTCACGATGAGCGAGTTCGGATCCCAATAACCCCAACGCCATCGAATGTTCATTTCGCGGCTCCTCCGATCGGCAGGGTACTGGCAAAACTCCCCGAAGTACACTTGCCTTGAAAAAGCTTCTCAGCACTCACCGTTCGGAATCGGCATTAAACTGTAGGTCCTTGTGTTCAGGTTCACTTGTGTGAAGAACAAATCGCACACAACATAATTGAATGAGCGAAGCTTGGCTCTGTTTCTCGCGCACTTTGACTATTTTACGGTCGACTTAATCGACCTACTGTGCAAGCGGTTCAAGTCATGATGACCTAATGTTACACCAATTTCGCTACTGGACATCAAGTCAGGAAAAGCTGCTGTATCCGCCAATGTTAGTAAAGCCCGTAATTTGTATTTTTGTCGTAGTTCGCTGAAATTGGCATTGTGTTATTACGAAGATTTTACGCAAGGATCTTGTTGTAAAACCTATTGTTATTTTTTATTTACATTTTTTAGGGCCGATTTGTAAAATTCTGCCATTCGGTGGTCATGCGCAGTATCTGGCAACTACTGGCAGGAGTTTAAATCGTTAAATTTATGTATACGCAAGCCTTTTGATTATAAAGGGCTATCCAATAAGAGGTGTCATTTTCAATTTCGGGCCATTGCTACAATTAGAGATGATGTGATTTCATCGTACATAAGATCATCATATAGCATCATAGCTGTAGTGTCTTTTTCGAGATGATCACAGAAAATAATGACAGACAATTGGTCAACTAGAAGTGAAACCAACGGACTGCACACAACTCGGCACTTTCGCTTGCTGGCTGCTCGAAATGATCGAACAAGATCCTGATTTTTATACAAAACGAGTGATCATTTGATGCGACTTTTGGGCTGGCGGCATCACTGCGCCATATTTCTTCAAACATGATGCTGTTGTGATCGTTTCAGTGAATGGATTGTGTTACCGAAACATTTTCACAGACCTTTTTGTCTGAAAGTATGATCAATTGAAGGTACCTGTACATGCAATTCCTTCACTAACAAACAAAGCGCTGAAAAAAAAAAACAGATCTGAAGACGCAATGAACAATTTTATAGGCATAGCTGAGGCAGATTGTAGCGGATTCCATTACTAACCTCGGAAGTTGTACTTTAGATTATTATATAATAAAATAATCAGTTTTCATAAAAACATTGCGTTTTTCTGCTGACCTAAAATACCACCTCTTGTTAAGTGAGTCTTTATAAATAAGATTTTTTTTATTTTTGTCGGAGTGAAGTCTACTTTTCAATGTAATTATGTTCGTCTTCAATAAAAACATATGCAAAGCGTGAATTTCCTTGAATCAATTAATTGACTGTTATTCAATATTCAAGAGTCACTGTTTCGCGTAGGGAAAAAAAATACTCGAGGCTTTCATAAAATAGATTATAGACCGCCGTCACAGAAAATGCAAAACATAGCTCTTAATCGGGGTTAAAAGGTATTTGCGCACTCTGCGTGTGCATTTCCAATATAAGATCTTAATGGCATGGAATAAAGTTACTGTAAAACTACAATCAACGCGACAAATTCAGTCGAATCTCTCGAATCCCAAGACAACCACCCCCGGAGAGTAGTGAACGAACATCTTCGACACAAACCATCTGCACCCCGTCCAGGTTGTGTGACAAACATCAAAAGAGCGTAACTCTTGAACCTGCACGAATTATAAAAAAAAAAAAAAAAAAAAAAATGTCCGGCGTGCAAGTGATATTTCCATTTTCTACACAAATGTGCAAGTTTCTTAGTGAGAATCAATGACAAATCCAAAGCGATGGCAAGGCGAGCAATAGATGAGGTCAAAACTAAATGTTTCATTCACAAGATTAAACAAAAACAGGTTTCGCTAATAAATATAATTAGCTTATTGGTGCAGATAATTCTGGTCGTAAAATCGTTTTCATCACATTTGTGTAGAGAGGAGTACAGGGAATAAAATAGTCGATTCCCGTGATCGAGATATGTCGACGCAATGCTTGGCGGCTTTCTGCCTGTCTAGACTTGGGCGATAAACGAAAGCATGCGGAGTTACAAATAGAGTTTAGACATAAAAAGCACGCTCGGTAGCATATACATACATAGTAATCATTACTGTCGCTAATGCCACGACCTCACGTTCAATTCGTGCTGCCTGTGATACGATATGATTTTTCATAATATTGCGAAGTTGATCACTTGGGTCGAGCGGACAAAAATGACACTTTAACAAGCCTAAGTGAAGGTGGTCAATTTCAAGGTCAGTTTAATCAATTGATAGCTATTCTACTCGGCACGACTATGTTCAGAAATACCATCCCCGCTAGTCACGCAGATGTTTAGCATATATGTACCTATATTATAGTGGCCATAACCATTATAATTTCAATCACATCCAGTATAGAATCACGAACACACCTTGCTCGCCAATCACCAACCTGCATACGGTCGATGTAATTCGCGCAGGAAATTGCGTGGATCAATCCAACAATTATATATGTCGTCAACGAAAAACAATCCGCTTCCTACAAACTATCGCTGCACGTTCCCAGAATCACAAGTCGACACTACTACGAGTATATGTACATATCTCACCACACAATTCATATCGGCATTGCATAATTACAAATGTAAATGTTGTTTGTAAAAAGAGCGTAACCCGACCGCACTGATAAGAATCAACTACGCGAATGCATTTGGGAGGAAAAATAACACAAAAAACAAATTACGCTGCACATAGTACGAGTACGTCGTCGGGTAGTTGAATTGGCTGACGACTACGACGACGGCGGCTTCCTAGAAAATTCATTGAGCAAAGCTGTCGATGTGCATACTTGTAGCAAAGCATGCAGCTTTAATTCGATTCGAAAGGCGCGCAGAATCCCGGTACAATGTCGCATCAAGTAAACAAATAGGTTGTGAGCATGAGGTTATGTAGGGGGAGTTGCAGGGGGGATGCATCGGTCTCGGATCAATGCTCGTCGCGATCGATGATGTTCGAGTTGTACGACACGCAAAGATCGGCCACGTTTTGAGGTCAAGTTGAGATTAAGAGATGTGGTTGTGGTATGTTGTGTGTGGTTTTTGTTGTTATTTGTTTGCGCGCGAATTTAGTTTCTCATGCAATAGGCGGGTTTGTTTACAAAAGCAGACTACGACGGAGGTGGAAGGAGATTCTATGATTAATGTAATGCAGTGGGTAGGTATGTACGAGTATATATAGAATATGCTCGGTGTAGCGGAAGATAATATGCGATATTGCGCAGCATGGGTAGCGTGTGATGTCGCTTGTTGAGTTCAGGCTAATTGAATTGGGAATTGCGGCATCTACTGCTACGTGTGTTTGTAAATTTTTCAGATGTTGATTGGAGGATAAATGGTGGTTTTCGGAAACATGCGTTATTTAATGAACAAAAAAAGGAAAGAATTGTGTTTGGAATATAAGGAACCGTGGCTCAGAGGTTGGTGTGCTGGCTTCTGACGCCGATAGCATGAAGCTTTAATCCCTAAATAACTAAGGCATCGAAATCGTATTTCACGATGGAAGGTACCCCTCAGCGAGAAACTGACAAAATCTCTTGTAATTTTTGAAATTCACCATTCGAAGACGGCAATAAATGCATAATTAATCATCCAAATCCATTTGAATCTCTATTTGGAACTTTATAATTTTGTACCCGTTTTATCGCATTTTCCATGACTTTCCGCAAGTGTTCCGGTGATAACTGTTCGCATTCATGTCGAATATTCTCCTAAGGGCTGCGATTATCTGAGGCTTGTTGGCATAAGCCCGCGACTTGAAAAAGTCCCAAAGAAAGAAGTCTGGGATGTTTAAATCGGGTGATATTTCTGCCCTTTCCTATTCGGCAAAATGGGAGATTACGCGACCAGCAAATGCGCCCCGTTCATCCAATTTCGGCAGTAAGAAGTCGTTTATCACGGCCATGTAGCGTTCGCCAGTAATAGTGATCGTATTGGCGATGGCATGCTCAAAAAAAATACTGCCCAATCTCTCCTCCCACGTGAACGCGCACCACACAGTGGCTTTGAGTGGATGTAACGGTTCTTCGCGCATCACACGTGGATTTTAAGTGTTCTAGAAACGAAGATTTTGCTTATTGACGTAACCGCTTAAGTGGAAATGCGCTTCGTCGCTCATGATAATTTTGGGCACAAAATCGCCCTCTTCGTTGTTGATCCTGGTGACCCCGATTGCGTGGTCATCTGAATGAGGTTTTTTTTCATTCTCCGCGATATCGGCAGTCACAGTCGCGATATTCTCGGCCGAGCGAATAAAAAAAAATCCGGTGGCGGATACGCCTTGCATGTTCTCCTCTGTTCGAGTCGAGTAGCTAAGCGTCGGAATGTTTGCCCAGTTGGCGCGACACGATTAGGAAATCGATGCCGAAATTCACGCTGCGCTAACACCACCGACCGATTATGGATCAAAAAAATTGACACAATTATTCCATGCCCTTGTGGAGTATAGCGCCCCGCTGCTTACCTGTTTGTATACTGCAGCTGTCTAGTTCAAAAATGTCAAATATGATTGACGTATAACCCCATTTGCAAAAATTATAACATCTTCCGATAGGGTGATTAATTTTGCGCCAGCTTATAGTTGCTCACGTCACCTATGGGTAGAAATAATTTCCATAAGACATAGGGAATTGAGAAAAGCTTTGGTCCTTCACGGTCCGCACCCTCAGCCTTGACAGTTTTGGACTTTAGAATATAATTTATATTTGAGCTTTATAGCTTGTTTCAGTGAAAGAGCGGTTTGCTTATTGAGTAGTTTTCTTCCTGGTTTTCTTTTTCTCATGAATATGAAACAAGGCGTACCGCAGGGTTCTACATATCTTCTTTTCCTTTTTATCCCGGCGTCGTTATGGTCAGAAGTGTAGGACCATAACCTTCCCACTTAACTGCATTCCTACTGGTCCGCTTGTGGGGTCTACATATATTGGGTCCAATATTGTTCTTCATGTTCATCAACGATCTTTCGTCAGTGTGCAGACATTCATTAATGCATTTATACGAGGACGATGTTCAATTACATCATTCTAAACCATTTGCGAATATCGATGAACTTCCATTCCTTATAAACGACGATCTGAAATCAATTTACTCTTGGTCTATCACTAACGGACTACTACTTACCCCGATAAAATCCCAAGTAATTCCCATATCCAAAAAACAATTTAACCTAGATCTTCATCCCGGCATATATTGTATCTCAACGACTCTAGAATTAAGTCAATTACTAGCCTTGGGCTTGTTATAATTATAATAAACCTATCTGGTTACCTTCACACAAACATGGTCATTAGTCGCGTTTATTGTTGTCTTCGCAAAATGTGGCCCAGTGCGTACTTCACTCCACTCGAAACAAGTCGCAGACTGGTTATTTCTTTAATTTTACAACTAATAAAGTACTCGCAGGTAGTATAAGTTAACACCATAAATGTTAAATGCTAGAAGCCGCATTCCACCAGCGGGTGCAATGCCCTAGCTTCCGCCAGAGTGCAAGACAACACCACCAGAAAGTCGAAAGCCGCATTTCACAATCGGGGGGCAATACCCCAACTTCCGCCAGAATGCACCTAAGGGTTCACATGTTACTTAAGTTCCAGCGACGCCGACAAACCAGACACAAGCTGCCGATTCATCAACAAATGGCATTGATGGTTGACCCTATAAGTAGTCGTAAAAAGTAGATTTAGTAGATTTAGTTCTGATTAGCATAGCATGTCCCGAATAAAAAATATTTTTTTTATTTTCCCATCCGCGCGAAAACGTAACTTGTATAGTAGCCTAGACTCCTTATCCCAATATAAGTTACAATTAGCCTTCAACGATGCAGTGCGTTACATCTACGGTATTCCCCGTTGCGAGCGTATCTCTGAGTACTCTCGAGATTTGCTAGGTTGCAACTTGCAACAATACATCAACACCGGAAACTGTATGTTGCCACACAAAATTTTTAAAAACCGTAGCCCGGCGTATTTGTACAACAGACTGAATTCCACTTAATCTTCTCGAACCACGAACATTATTCCCTACCGCAGTAATAACGTAACTCGTCACATCTATTCTTCATTCACACTATTAGACTATGGACCTCCTGGCCTTCTAATATAAGATCAATTTCAAACTTGCCCAATTTTAAAAGTGCAATAGTTCGCTATTTTACCACTCACAATCTACATATACGATATGATAAACTCCTCAGCTATGCCTGTGTTTAGATATAAGAAATACTCGTACATTGTTAAGTAGTTTTAAGTAAAATGAAATCCAATCTTTCTGTAACTAATTTTCTAGGTACTAACAAAGTTCCGCATATTAATGTATATTACGACAAATAAATGAAAATGAAAATGAAAAAAATTAAATGCCTTATCATGATGACTTCTAGATATCCAAAACGAGGATGTAAAAGGCAAAAGCTATAAGTATAAATGTCATGTTTTGACCATGTTTTGAAGTAGAAGATTTTAGGGCAACTGAAAGGAGCATTAACTATGGCATATATGCTAGATTTGTAAGAAATTCAGTAAATAACGATAGCCCCAGAACATTCCGAACAGGCCTGCAACAATCCTTGATCTATTTGGCCTTTTTTACTAAAAACAATGGAATAAAAGGCAAGCGTACGAGGTCTTATTAAAAAATGATGGGATTTTTTGCGACTTATAAAAGAATTTTATTTATTTGTCTGCATCAGTGTTATCCCTTTTCAGGTATGTACTTAGATATTATACACTTATGCCAGCGCTTTTTCAAATTTCCGAAGACCCCTAGAAAACTAATTTTCAAGATTTATTTGAGGAAAAAAAATGAAGCACGCGAAGCCATGAGTAGTGTTTATTGCATTGTAAAAGACATGAATTGAAGGGTTGTAAGTCTAAAGGGTCTAAGTGCCAATTTTATTATTAAGAGACATACGAAAAAATACATAATAAAAATAAATTTTCTGGGTTATGTCTTCTCTGAATGTTTTGATCACTCGATGCTGTAGCGTCCATTTCGTACCGTGTAATTTAGTCAAACATAAACCCATGCTAACAGCCACCACCACCCGCTAATTCGCCCCGAACGCACACACGCACAGACCCTTTTGAGCGAAAGTTCGTTGGCACCTAGACCCTACCACAACTTTATTTGTGTGTGGGTAAAATTAAAAAAAAAAAGACACTTGGATCTATTTGTATATTATTAGCTTGGCACTAAGATTGTATTTTCCTAAAAATATTGACTTTTGATTTTTGGCACTTAGACCCTTAGACTTACAACCCTTCAATTGTTTCGTTTCAAATCCAGATATTTTTTTTTAAAGGGTTCACACAGGTTCAAAGGGTGAGGATGGTTTGTGATGAGAAGTACTTTCTGGGGGTGTTTGTCCTAGATAGGATTTGAGAGATTCGCCTAAATTTGTCGCGTCGATGGTTCTAGGTCACAGTAACTTTTCTGTCTCCATGTCATGCCTACGTCAGCTTTTTTTTTTAATCATCTCTAATTCAAAACTGATGTTGTTGCACAGTTTTTCCGTATAGGAACTGTTCTTTGCTATGGACAGACTTGAACTACTGACCTTCCGCTCAACAGTCGGTGACGTTTACCATTGTATCTTGACCACCCCCGGTGCTTTCAGGGTGCTTCACGCAAAAGACGTTACACTTGTAGGTAGAACTCCCTATTGATTCAATGACCTTGTGTCATGAACTTATAAGGCAGTTATAATTGAAAAGAAAAACACTAAGCATAATCTTCATGTTCGACCGCACTATTTTAGCTTTTTTCGGTCTTGGACTCAGATTCACAATGCCTGCATTGGGACAACTGATCCTGAGTTTCGATGTCATTTCCGTATATGCATGTTGGATCACCTGCTATGGTAACTCCTGCAACTTTTACATGGCGTGTCTAAAACCAACACTTTAACCTTCTTCTTCTTCTTTTCCTTTTTATCCCGGCGTCGTTATGGTCAGAAGTGTAGGACCATAACCTTCCCACTTAACTGCATTCCTACTGGTCCGCTTGTGGGGTCCGCCGGTTTGACCTCAGAAAGTAGCGGCAGGCTTCCCGGTTTGGGATTACTTCATCGCTGAGGCCAATCAAATGCTGGTGTTTTTGCATTTGTTTGCACCAATTGTTTTTCGGCCTGCCTTTTTTGCGTGTTGAAATTGGAATGTTGATTGATAACGCCTTTTGGACGGGGTTCAAAGGATCTCTCCTTTGAACATGGCAATACCAACTGAGTCGGTCGCGCTCTATATTTCTTGTGATGGTTTCTTTTACGTGGAGGCTTCCTCGGATCTTTGAACTTCTAATTCTGTCACGCTTTGTTACTCCCGCTGTCATGCGAAGCATCTTCATCTCAGTTGCCGTTAATTTGCTCTCATACTTTTTGTGCATTGTCCAGCATTGTGAACCGTATGTGAGCGCCGGACGTACAACTAAAGTGTAGAGCCTTCCTTTCAGCTTAGGGGGCATTTTTCGATCACAGAAGATGGCTGAGTTTTCCCGCCACTTCATCCACCCTACGCTTACGCGATGGTTGATGTCGTCATCACACGTTGCTTCTTTATTAATCATAGATCCCAGATATTTAAACTTTTCACACTTGGGAAGCACTCTTCCATTCAAGTAAATGTCTGGAATAGGCTGATGAGGGTCAGAGAACGGGCAGCACAGATACTCTGTCTTCTTTGAACTAATACGATACCCGTGTCCCTCAAAAATGTCCACCCACACATCAAGTGCTCGTTGTAGGGACGCCTGATCATCACTTATAATGGCCCATCGTCAGCAAAGAATAGCTGGTGCACATTGGGGTCCGTCACTTTTCCTTCAAGCAAGCAATCAAGGACTGCTATAAAGAGCAGTGGGCTGAGGACGCTCCCTTGGTGTACACCGACTTTGATTGCGAACTCTTCGGTGACTCCTGCGGTGCATCTTACTCTTGTCGTTGCTCTCTCGTACATGTCCATAATCACTCGCACGTAGGTTTCTGGAACTCCTTTTTGTCTTAGCGCTACCCATAAAAGATCTCTTGGTTGCCGGTCAAAGGCCTTCTCGAAATCAACCAACACCATATGCAAGTCCTTTGAAGAATCACGATGCTTTTCCATCATGACCCTTATACTTTGGATTGCATCTGTTGTTGATTTACCCGAGACAAACCCGCACAGGTCATCAGATAGTCGTATTATTGTCCGCAGTCGGCTATCTAATACCCGTTCAACGATCTTCATGGTGTGCGACATCAGCTTGACAGAACGGTAGTTATCACAATTTCGCGTATCACCCTTTCCTTTGTGCAATGGAAGAAGATAGCTTTCCCTCCATTGATTAGGCATAGTGTCGCCTCTCATAAGTTTAGAGATAAGAACCATGAGCCATCTAGACCCGATGTCTCCCATCTTTTTCCAGAACTCAGAGGGTATCCCGTCCGGCCCAACAGCTTTTCTTTTCTTGGAGTTTTTAACCGCGTACCGAACTTCTTCGACTGTGATGTCGGGTATTTCGGCATGATTCGGGGCGGCTCTTGGAAAGTACACTCGGGGAAACTGTTCGTTCAGAAGTTCCTCGCAATACTGTCGCCATCTGTGGAGAATTTTTTCGTCTTCCACAAGGAGTTGGCCTTCAGCATTGTTAATAAACTTTGGGAAACGAATCTCCTGAGCATTTCTTCTTCTCTGGGCGGCTATCTTAAAGATATTTGCTCCTTTGTTCAAATTGTTTTGTCGAAGCTCCTGGGTAGCCTGGTTCCTGTCAGACGCGGAAGACGATATTTCTTCCAACTCCTGATAGAGGCCTTCCATGCTTTTCGCTTTGAATTCGGCGCATTTTTTCTTCGCGATACCTTTGCAACATCTATATACCTTTTCACGGCGAGCTTTTTCCTCTCTATTAGTAGAAGAGCACTTTGACCAAGCTTGGAAAGCCATTTTCTTTTCGTGTATCACTGCTTTGGCTTCGTCTGTCCACCACCAGGTTTCTTTTGCGTGTTGGCAGGGGCCTTTAGATGTTCCGAGCAGTGATTTGGCTTTCTCCAGGCCAGATTGTTGTAGGGAATCCCACATGTCTTGTGCTCTGCACTCCTCATTACCGACCTCATCGATAATGGAAGAGAGGTAGTTTTCCATGATGGTAATAAAAGCTTCGCCTTTTCCTTTATCCAGCTTATACCACTTGATTCTCTCAGACACCTTCGTTTGCTGCTTTGACTTCTTTCTCGCATCCATAAAAAATTCAGTCAGGAGGAGACGGTGTTGAGGGGCGATCGCATCTCCCAGGATCACTTTGCAATCTTTAGCTCGTGGCTTCATGAAACTGGATACCAAATGATAGTCTATTTGAGTTTCATTTCCGCCGCTGCTATAAGTGATCAGGTGCCGGCTTTGTTTGACGAACATGGTATTTAGCACTATAAGACCGTACGACTTGCACATGTTTAGGATATCTTCACCTGAAGAGTTCCTGGTGCCGTATCCCAGCCCTCCGTGATAGCCTTCATAGTCTTCGCTTGTCTTCCCGACATGTCCGTTTAAACCTCCCCCAACAAACAAAAGCTCTTCCTTTGGGATGATTTTGACAAGGTTGTGGAAATCTAGCCAGAATGCATCTTTTTCTTTTTGTTCGCATCCTACTTGAGGGGCATATGCGCTTACGATGTTCCACACCTCACCATGCATCACCAATTTGAGAGCCATCAAACGGTCACTGGACTTTGAAATGGTTAAGACGTTGCCAAGTAACTCTGCCGCAAGGATGATGGCGATTCCGTTTTTTCCTTGTTCCAATCCATAGTAAAACATCTTGTAGGCTTTTGTTTTAACGTCCAAGAAACGTGCCCGATTACCGGTGTTTCGCCATTTCGTCTCTTGTACGCACAGGATGTCTACTCGCCTTCTAACCATCACTTCTTCAAGCTCATAGCTGCGCCCACTCATGCTTCCAACGTTCCAACTCGCGACTCTTAAATGTGGCTTACGCCGTTGCATTACTTTGCTATCCCCCGGAAATCCCATAGCTCTGACCCGAGCATTTCTGCTCGTCCCAGGATCACGACCATTAGTAGTGCCTGGCGGGGTAGTGCTTTTCCTTTTAGCGTTCTTTTCCATAATGATACGGTTTGACCGTTTTCATTCTTCCCTTCCTTTTTGACACGGGCATGCTCCAGATTTTTTATTTTTTTTTTGATTGATCTTACTCTTACAACACCGGTGATCTCCAGTCGTGTCAACCCACTGATTTGCATGCACACTTGTGGGGCAGTTTAATGGTGGTATATGTGTCCCTAGGCTCACCTTGGTGTTTTCTAAATTGCCTAGATGTGAGTTTTGTTTACCTTTGTTTAGTCGCCTTTTACGACAAGCGATAGGTATCGCTGCAGGGATATTCTTAACCCGTCCCTGCACGAGCGTAAAAAAAAACCAACACTTTAACCATTGTCCCATAATACTCCAGCGACCTTCCTTAGTTTACTTTTTTCACGTTTTCATCGGTTGCTGATGTGCTGGGCCATAGGGCGTCTTTTTAGAGACGCTTAGACGCTATAATTTAATGCAAAGTCTCTCTTGTGTAGACTTAGAGCTGATGACCCTGCACTACGCACGCTCATTCACTACGACGATACATCTTTACAACACCACACTAAAAACAGTCATAAATAGTTCACATATTCATCATATGGCTGGTCTTCCTCGGGTAAAATATTCCAAAGGTAAACTAGTACTACAATCGGATCTCCGGATGGGAACTAACCGAGGGAGAATGCCCATGAAATAAAAATGCACAACAATTAAGTATAGGCTCGTGGAACGTACGAAGCCTGTACAGACGAGGACGCTTAAGGATTCGTTTTACGAATAGATGAAATATTAGGCGTGAAAATAGTACTATCTTCTTCTTCTTTTCCTTTTTTTGTTTTTCCGGCGTCGTTATGGTCAGAAATGTAGGACCATAATCTTCCCACTTAACTGCATGCCTACTGGTCCGCTTGTGGGGTCCGGCGTGAAAATAATACTATGATATTTCAAAGTGTAAATAGAAAAGTTCCATCGCCTCAGCAACGGATAATGGTCTTGGTCTCTACACATATGATCGTGAAAACCTACACCACAGGGCTACTACCACCAAATGGAGTAACGCGCAATCAAATTGATTAGTTTCTGCTAGATAGAAGATCGCATACCAACGGCTCCAAGAGAAGCGAATTGCGATTCTGAACACGTTCTAATCAATGCCAAAATAAAAAGCTGAATCCAAATTCACAGAAGTGGAACACAGGAATGCATAGAGAAATCAACGAAAAGTTAAAGGACACTACCAGGTTGAAGGAAGCTCTACAGGTAGAAGCAGTATGTTCAACATTAAAGTCTTGTAAAGGAAGCAGCGGAAAACGAACAAGGTAGTTGCAAAGCTCCCAAAGGAAAAGGAAACATTAATTCGATGAAGACGGCGAGGGAAAAGTAAAATCCCTTAATGATCTAAGACCTTAAGCCTAAAATAGTTAAGTTATCACGCATACAATATATCAGACCCTACGAAAGGAAGACAACCACCTCCTCCGAGATAAAAAATAAGTATGGTAAGTCTGTAGTTCATTAAAGAAATATTCTCCCAGAAATCGTTTTCTTGAGCAGGTAATTACATAGGAGATGGGAAGGAGATTCTTCCTGTTCCTCATCATGATCATCTAATTTTGCGCCATGTTTTCTAAAAGTGGAATGTACTGTTAGGACTCCGATACGGCTGCTTATAATTTGCCTGCGTATTTTTAACAAGCTTGTGGTTTTACGTTGACAATACCTGGGCCATTTTTCGAGATTTTATATTTTTGCGTTTCTATTGGTGGGTGGATTTCCATATGAAAAAAAAAAAAAAAGGTTGGCCGAAAAACAATTGGTGCAAACAAATGCAAAAACACCAGCATTTGATTGGCCTCAGCGATGAAGTAATCCCAAACCGGGAAGCCTGCCGCTACTTTCTGAGGTCAAACCGGCGGACCCCACAAGCGGACCAGTAGGAATGCAGTTAAGTGGGACCATAACAACGCCGGAAAAAAGGAAAAGAAGAAGAATAAGATTGGTGGGTGGATTTCCAGTGTGGTGCCTATTTTGGCTAGTTCGTCTGCTTCACAATTATCTGGTATATCACTATGTCCAGGTACCCAGCAACGTTACAGCGCATCTGCTCGATATCTCATTTAGAGACGATCTCACAGACAGTCAGTCGGCGGTTCAGCTTGGAATATGCCACAGTTGTTCGGCAGTCTTCTAAAAGATTGGCTAATTTTTAGAGTCGGTGCATAGACACCGGCACCCAAATCATTGCCTGTGCTGGACCCGTCTGTGTATATTTCCAGGGCAGTGCCTTTTCTCGGAAATGTATTCCCCTCCCACTATTTGTTGTTTTATAAAGAATCTTGAAGTCTAGGGTCGGTATTAAGTAGTCCGTGACTTCACTTAGATCATTGCTTTGATGTAGAAAGCCAGCGTGACATATTTCAGAGGACTTCCAATGAGCTGATTCCTTAAGTCGCAGCGCCGATTTCTTTGCCTTTCCTTTGCCAAAAAGATCCAAGGGGAGTAGGTGAAGCATCGTTTCGAGGGCTGCATTGGGAGGTTATTCGCAGTGCCCCTGTTATAGCGATGCACGCCATCCTTTGAACTCTGCTTAGAAGTTTGCAATAGTTAGATCTGCACAGTCTCGACCATCAGATGAAGCAGCCGTACAGGTCTGACAACCGCGGTATACAGCCAGTGTGTAATATGGGGTTCGATACCCCACCTGGGGCCCAAGTCTTTTTTGCAGGTTATAGTGCAGTTGCTGCTTTTTTGATGCGATCTTCCGCATTCAATTACTTTGCACCCGCTGTCGATAGAAGCATGTCGCTGGGATAGGAGTATTTCGTTTACAATCAGCACTCACAATTGCGACGATAGTACTCCTCCCTGTGGTGTGTCACGTTTTACCACCCTTTTTTCAAAATTGTAGTTATTAGTCTCTGCGTTGTCGGAAAAGTGTGTACTGAGGAACAGGGCTAGTGACTCTTCGCTAGTCACCGTTGCGGTGCCATATAGTCAGTTAATTAGGGCGGGTATAGTGAGAGGCTTTGACAGTATGTTCCTCACTCTGCTGGCCTCATTATTCTCTTCTATTTCTGAGCATAAATTACGTCAGGATGCCCTTTGCGCCTTTCTTTTCTTACTTTTATATAGTCTGAGGCTGTTCTTGTAGCGGTTCCAATCTCCATTCTGTTTTTTTTTGCTATGTTGAAAAGCGGTTTTATTTCAGATTTTTGAAAACAGGATCTTAAAAAGAATGAAACATAACGATGAGGCGAATACAGAAAACTACATAATTGCCAAAAGAACTTGAAGAACTTTTTTCAGTCCCACACATTAACCCAGTACTAAAATTTCTAAGACTAAGATGGGCAGGACACGTAGAACGAATGTACAGTGGACGAAGAATCAAAGAAATAACGAGTGAAAAACCGGAGAAAAAAAGATCGCCAGAAAGGTCGGCCGTAGATCAGAGGACAATATAAGGATGGATCATGCAGTACCTTGTAATCTTTACCCTTCTTTAGATATTTACTCGCCCAACAGCCTGAAGGTATTTTTTTCCTTTAATTGATCAGAACTTCCTCATACAATAATGTGGAAGCAGACAGAGCAAAGAGAGACATACCTCGGCATAGCAGGCGCCATCCAGTCTTGTCCAATCGCAACTCAAGAGACGCTGATTGGGCTTATTCCACTTAACATAGCTTTACGCAGCATAGTAATACTCTTTCGGTAAGAAAGGACCTCAACATGCGGACTTTACTCCCGAACTCGAAATGAGAAGTACTATAATAAATGTGAAAGATTTGCACTTAACGTCCCAAACTCTTTAACCTGATAAACATTGAATGGTACACAGCTCTCTAATGGGCTGATAAGTACAACTGCATCTTGCTCTTGATGCCTTGACTATACAATTCTGTGTTTTCATCAATTTTCTTGAGTCAATTATAGTGGATCGGAATCCCCATGACAATTTGAATTAACGGGAATAACCCTGATGTAAGTAGCTTAAAAAAAAATCATCCACGTGTTGACCTTATCGACCAATCCACAGAACTTTTGCCCACGAAAAGGATGCATGCTGTCTGGCTATTTGACCCGTAAACTGATAAAAAAAAAAAAAAAACTTCATCGGCTCAATTCCCAATCTATGCTTTTATCGCTTTGATCATATTTCTAACTTTTTCCTTTTTTGTCTATTAAGCGGTTTGGAATGTTTCCACAAAACTGATTAGCTATCGACATCGGCTATTCAAACGCCGGCAATGATTTGTATTTTCACCAACAATGTAAAGTGCTTAAATCTACCGCGAAGATTTCATCGAAATTTGCTTCGTGCGCCTGTTCGTTTAACTTTGTCCTTCTATAAATATACATACATATGTATATGTGGATGTGGGCGATTGCTTAAATCAATTCGTAGACAGAAAGAGGACGAGATAAACTCGCTCACGGTTCAAAATCGTGATAAGTACCATTAGTTCAACCGGAACGAAGACCTTTTATGACCTGAGTCGGCGGTTTGCTATTCAAAAAATTTCCACTAATTGTTGAAGTGAGTAGGGGCGCACGAGCTTAGTGGATGTGATACCATGCTGTCGTGTGATGATCAAAGTGCGCTGCAACAATAGAAATAGAAACAAGAAAAAAAAAACCTTTAAATACTGCAAAGCAAGTGAATCATTGGTGGAGCTTACCGTGCTTTAAAATTGTGCACAAAATATTAATTGACTGCCTGTACAGGCATATAACAGTTGGGAATGTAAAAGTAAATATTTGAAATAGTTCACCTATCGAAAGCACAAACCAAGCAAGAGAACCGATTTCGATGGAAAATGTTATAAATTTTAAGCAAATCCGACAACCTTTTATTTCGGTCATAGCAAAGACTCACAATGATCTTTGGTGTAGAGTTCGAACGATTCTTTGAAAAGGAAATATGGTGGCGTGTTGCCTGCTTGAAGTTCATACTTAATTAATTCTCACTTGAATTAATGAGTAGATGAAGTCGCTGACCCAGAATCTATATGCTTATATCCGAGGCAATGGCTAAGTGATGACCTGCATGCTTCATCAATGGCGCAGCGATAAGGATGATGTTTCGTCCAGTATAGTGCAACTGATGTGGAAAGTTAGCGAACACTTTAAAAAGCGCGGGGTGTCCCATGGCGAAACTCCTCTCGCAACCAGGCTGCATTTTCCCCACATTCAATCGAGATCAGGTTTGAATAGTCCTCCAAATATCGCTGACACAAACCACATTACCGAATATACATAAGTAGAGAGCCCATTTGTTTTTCTTTTTTAGTAAACATATTAGGTGGATGATTAAGGAAAACTCGAACGACAAATGTGACAGTTCGTCGAGTTTATTGTTTTCGCTAAAAGTTCAGTTTAGGTCTGGCAGTGACAGGTGCTTTGTAGAGTCTTAGAATTGTAGGATCAATTCCGAAAGCATCAGCATCAGCATAAACATCAACATCAGCATCAGCATCATCATCGGTATCAGCATCATCAGTATCAGCATCAGTATCAGTATCAGCATCAGTATCAGCATCAGCGTCAGCATCAGCATCATCATCGGTATCAGCATCATCAGTATCAGCATCAGCATCGGTACAGCATCAGCATCATCATCAGTATCAGCATCATCATCGGTATCAGCATCATCAGTATCAGCATCAGCATCGGTACAGCATCAGCATCATCATCAGTATCAGCATCAGCAGGTTAGCAACTTATGCTATGTGTAAACTTTCGAGTCTTTTAGCTAGTTCAAGGTCATTATACTCTAGCCAATGTTTGATCCTGGCGGTCGCTTCACCCGTGGCGGACTCTACCTCGTGGACGTGTTTCGCCACTTGTGGCAGCGTTAATCGCAAAATTGTAAACAGGGGCTGACCGCAAGGTGGCGTCTTGTCTTCGCTGTTACGGTGCATGGTGGTCGACTCTCTGCTTGATGCTCTCAATGCCTCTGGAATCTATGATTAGGCCTATGAGGATGATGTTGCCGTTCTCTCCGTCGGCTCATATTTAGCGACTGTCTGTCTCAAAGCACAGGCGGCGCTAAATGTGATCGATGACTAGTGCACGAATAATGGGCTGTGGGCTAATCCTCTTAAGATTGATGTCGATCTCCTCACGAGAAGGAGGAAAAACACATCCATGACTCAGCTGGTGCTAAAAGATATTCCCATCCCGACATCCAAGGAAGCTGAGTACCTGGGAGTTATCTTAGACAGCAATCTTCTTTGGTCAAAGCATATTGAGTTAAAAACACCAAAGCGCTATCAGCTTTTTGGCTTATCGCCGGAAAAGGTTCTCTGGATCTATGTGGCAATGATAAGATCGATAATCTTATATGCATCGGTTGTCTGGTGGAATAGGCTAACCCGCAAACACGTCGTGGCCTTCTTCACCAAACTTAAGAGAGCGGGTTGTCTCAGCTTTACGGGGGCTTTCTCCAGCACACCGGGCGCCGCTCTAGATGCTAAGATGAATCTTCCACCCCTTGACATATTTATTGGGGGGTGCGCACTAAAAGCCTTGTCTCGGCTGAAGAGTAACGGTTTCTGGTACAATTCGCACTGCAGTGACAGTGCACTTGCGCAATATCATCCTACGACTCCTATCTCATGGATACGCCCTTCGACGCAATGACACCTGCCATTCTTCCGCGCTATAATTTCACAGTCACATTTACATGGCGTCAGGACTGACTCTGGCCAGATACTGAACCTGGAATGGACTGTCTTCGCATTTTTAGAGATGGCCCCAGGACTAGGTGGGGGTATGACGTTTTCTTTGAACGCGAAAACATTCGACTCCACTTCTCGTTAGGAAAATATGCGTCTGTCTTTCAATCAGAGATATACGCAATCTTAATGGCAATGCACTATGATGTGAAACACTATGATGAAGGGAAAAAGCATCATAAGCGTTAGCAGTGACAGCCAAGTTGGAATCAAAGCTGTGTCCAACCCTCTCAATCAAGACCCTTTTGAACAAAGTCGGAAAGCTAAATTCACCCAGGTCATTCTGTGATCCCAGGAAATGAGATCTCCCATAAACCCGCTTAAGGTCTACCTGCTTCCACGGTGAAATCCGACATCAACTATTGCGTCTTTGATGCACACAGTCGTGGATGAAGGGAATACCCAGGATGTAGGATGACCAAGCGCGTACGCCCTGATGTCTGCAAGAAGTCCTCAACATTCTTCTTAGGCTTGCGGGCGGAGGAGGATGATACAGCAGAACATTTTTTCTGCGACTATCCCGCCTTCGCTCGCGCACAGTTGGACACCCTTGGGATCTGTCTGGTAGTACAATGAACCAGTATTTGTGTCTGAGTGCTCTAACAGATAGTAGAAGCCTCCAACAAAAAAAAATATATATATATGTTGGTGGTCAGGCAAAGCTTCTCTATCCTCCGCCACGGCGAGTAGTCTGCCATATATGATAATTTCTAGGATCTTTTCGATATGTTAGCGGCTGGTACACCGAAGGTTCTTTAGGTGGTTTTTTTTCCTTTGGATAGCAACAGCAAGGCACCTTTGCATTGTTGCTATAAAAATGTCAGTAAAGGGTGAACCAACATATGTGTAAAAGTTGAGAGAAGATGTTGGAAACCAGTTATACGAGTACAACAATTGAAGTCATGGTCTAAAGGCTACGATTCATGGATTTTGGATCGCTAAGAAAATTCGTCCGTAAATGTTATTGCACACTGAATGCGACAAGATCGATAGTGGCGAGTTTATGTCCCAGGCATCATTCCTGTTTGACGAAAAAGAAGTCCTCGGTTGATTGACTTCTGTTTGCGGACCGTAAAGTGAGTTCAATAAAGAACTGCTAGCTGCGTGGAAAGCTTCATGTTTCATTTTTGATTCATAATTTCTCCCGCTATCCTTTTGTTGAGGAAATATTTATTGCGCTATAACGCAACACTGGTGTCAAAAGTGGGATCCTTACCCAACATGATGGAAAAATTAACTTAAAATCTGGAAAAACTATCTCCAAATTATACTTTTTGAGTAAAAATGTGTAACAGCAAGGTAATGAAATTGCAAAGCTTCAGCATGAACAGCGGAAGAATTTTGCACACTAAATGGGACAGCTTTCGTGGAGAAGGTACTCCAAAGCTCTATGCCTAGAGTTAGTTCTCCCATTAAGAACACGGTCAACCATCAAGACCAGAAACCGGAACGAGAGGTGCGTCTTCCGCCGTGACATCCTGAAATTTTAAATGAAGTCCAGGTTCATAGCGCCGAAACCCGTTACAAACAAACTCTATTCGTGAATACGAGTGAGCTCAAGACAGAGCAACGATCTAATTTGACAGTCAACATATGCATACCTTTTCCACCGCCATTCGATAGTCATTCAGCATCTTGGCACGATTATCAAATATACTTCGACATCGCCACCGAAGCCAATGGGTGGAATGAGTTCCAATGAAGCAGAAACAAGTCCCGAGTCGGGAAATGGGCAGTTGTCAGTGGGCCGGGGTCAACGCTGACAACACCTAGTCGACGCCAAGTTTTATAGAGGATTTACCTGTACAATTTCTGTGCTTTTGAATAATCAACCAAGTAAACTATCAGTGGATACCAGATCATCAGTAACGTTAGTCAACCGAGTTGCAGTTCCCCCAACAGCTCGCCTTCAACCTGCAACCACGAACTTCAAACATTATGTGGTAACACATTTACGTTGATGTGGTGGACTCGGTAGATTTAAGCGCCGAGAGAAAGTATTGGTGGTCGATTTCCCTCTTCCCGCCAATTGTCACGGACTACTCGAAATAGACGTCCTGCAAACAACAAAAAATTAGTGGTGATCGCATACCGTTGACTACCGAGGGCCCCGCCTCCTCCCACTTCGATTGTGGTGATACTTCGACTGAGTCTGTGCTTGTGGTACTTTTTCAAACATCTGACTCACTCTTGCTCCTCAAACTGAAGAGATTATTACTACGACTGCTTCATCTTCTGAGCTTACGGAAGGCATAGTATTTCCTCTTCAGGATAATTTACCGAAGGGTCTGATAGTCGGGAAATCTATCAGCAAAAGCTTTGATGGTACTATGCTCGTTCATGTGGTAAATTTGGCTGATTATCCCACTGTACTACCTATCAATACTCGAAATGCGTCGTTCAAAGAGGACGAATGTTTAGATGCAGTACATTGCATTTTACCGGATCACTTGTCTGATTTTCTTTTATGGTCACAGGAATACCTCGAGCCACTCCAACTCCAACAACATAGCTTCGACACTACTTTCTACAGTTGACCTGACGATTGGGGCAGAACCAAAGCGAATCCAACACAGAGTCGATGTCGGTACCGCAAAGCCAGTCAAACAGTCCTCCTTCCGATTACCGCTCGCGAAGCAGGAAGAGTCCCGCAAAATAGTAGATGACATGCTTCGACGTGGCCTTCTAGAGCCCTGCTCTATCCCATGGTCGTCGCCAATCATCATGGTCAAGAAGAAGGACGGATAGACAAGATTTTGTGTTGACTAGAGGCGTTGAATACAGAGGACGCACTATATGCAGTGGCTGATTTTATTTGGTTTAAAACCCTTGATTGCTAATCAGGATATTGGCAAGTCGAAGTATACCCAAGCTGTCGAGAGAAGACTAATTTAGTGACGAAGGATGGACTCTGGCAATTTAAAGTCGCCTAATTACAAATGTTTTGAGAGGACTGCCGGTAGAAACCGGTTACGGACATTTTGGTTCATGGTAAGACCTTTGAGTAGGTGATTACTAATATGCGTTCTGTTTTTAGTCGCCTTGGAGCCTCAGGTCTGAATATAAATCCGCAAAACGGAGCGAAAAGAGGTAAAGTTCCTTGGACATTAGTACCCCTTGCTGAAGGTGTGTCGCCCGATCCATCAAAAATATCAAAAATTCACACACCCTCCGGTGGTAATTTCGACCCGAACAAAACTTTTGAGAAATTGCGATCACGAGTTTATTGGATTGGGAAATAGAGCGTCACTGTATCGAGTGTGATATTTGTATGGCAAACGTGGTCCTCAGAGCAGAACACAAGCAGAGTTGCAGGTGTATTTGGCAGGCGATCCCTATCAGCGAGTTGCAGTGGATATCCTACTACGTTCTAGCCGTGAAAATGGGTACGTGCTTATGTTGATGGGTTATTTTTCTAAATGGATGGAGGTTTTTGCACTCCCTGACCAAACCGCTGTCGCCAAAACATTGGTATATGAGGTGTTTTGTCGCTTTGAAGTACCAACGGGCTTCACTCGAGTAAGTCGAAGATCCATACTCCATTACCTGGCTAAATTTGTCAATGAGAAGCAAGATGATTGGGATGATCACTTACCACTATTTGCAATGGCATATCGTTCTTCACAGTAAGAATCAATCAAGGAGAAACCTTATATGATGCTTTATGGACGCAATATGCGGCTCCCTCAAAATCTTCTGCTTGGACCCCTTCCCCCACAGCATTTGAAGGACATTCACGACAGAGCAAGGAGGAAATGCGTCGATCGGCCCAAAGATTGAAAACCAGGTATGCTGCAAATGCCAATTTTCCCAAATTCACTGTGGCCAGTTTTTTGGTGTGTCCAAAGCTGCAGTCGGATTGGGATGGTCTTTATTGGTTAATGCAGGTTATAACCGATGTCACATTCAGAATTCAGAAGCCATCCCGATTGTGCATGTTAGCCGACTTACGAGCTATCGAGGAATTCATTTAGATGCCTGGCTTGTCGAAGCGAGGTTTGTGATGGAAGGAACTTCGGTTCAAGGAGAGTGTTGCGCACTGAATGCGACCAGATAATGGCGACCATATGTCCCAGACGTCATTCCTGTTTGACGAAAAAGAATTTCTCGGTTGATTGACGTTTGTTTGCGGACTATTTTGAGGATCTTTGGTTGCAGCAGGATGCCCAAATGAGCTCACACAAGTCTTCAAACAGTAAATTTATTGGCTTCGAACTTTGTAAATCGCATTGTTTCGGTTAGAGGAGAAGTTGATTAACGATCATTTGAAATTGTGGACGTTGACCCATGTATTCAGATATTGCGACATCCTTATACTTACCTACTCCTAGTTTACCCAAAACCAATAAAAAAAGGGCAATTTGAAACCTACCCACATCTTATATCCGCAATGCTGCTTCCGAAAGAATTCAACAGGTTACTGCCTCAACATTTCAATGTGTAATATCACAAGCCATCCCTATAGTCGGGGGTGCTGTTCATTTCTGCAAAATTTGTGAAATTTAATACCGCAAACCAACAATAATTTGATTACCTTCTCTTAGGTTCTAGCGCGCAGGTACAAACTTTAAAGAGCACAACGTTCATTCTGTTCATTCTCAAAACCATTTTAAGGTGTGCGAGTACTTAGCCCTGTCACGTTATTGTCTGCTAAGTCATATAATAAAAATCAATTATCTTAAACAAAAAGTGGACAATAAACTGCGCTGAATGTACCATTCCAGGCACACTCACGCCATAAAGAAGCACGTTAGTGTGCACTAGGCCCTGTTCCAGGAAACACCTATAACCTGAAATCCAGCTTGGGTCCAAGTTCAAACCCTCGCCAATACCACACTTTGCATGACCAAGGGCGTTCGGCTGTCGATGATGGTATGATGCCGGGAATTTAGGATTAAATCCAAGGTAACCAACTTGTTCGAGTACAAGATATTATACGGCTGTACCCCCTTGAATGGAACTTAGAATAATGGGATTTGCAGTGAAATGGTCGTGCGAAATGGTCGGCGTTGTTATTATAATTGGTTTTTGCGTGTTTGTTTTCGGGAAGCAATTCAATGTTTGTTTTGAGGCTTTTGCTTTTGTGAATATTTGAATGTTGAATTATGGAATTCCTGGACGCCACCGGGTGTTTGGACCTTGTGGGTAAAATGCTAAATCGTAGAGGGCACTTGTTGACTGGGTTAAAGGAGGTTCTGCATGTTGAATGGCCATCAACTACCTACGTTTTTATCTCGGAAAATTAATTTTCACTCGGATTGCTTTTATCTGACCTTAATGTATGATTGAGTGGGATATGATACATTGAGCAGGCAACCAAAGGCGACCATACTTCCTACGGTTGGCGGTGGAAAGTATCGGAAAGTTTATTTAACCTTGGAAGGAGCCAAATTTGAAGGTTAGGACAACGGAATTGTAGACCTTTTTGACTACGCATTTATGAATGGAAACAAATATGTTTACGATAAACCTCCATTAAAATACCGGGCTGACTTTTATAAACAGGTTCCTAAAACATTCAAAACGTGATACTATTTTAAGGTTGGCTCGATAAGAAATGATGTATGTTACTTAATATATACATACATATATGAAATTAATATTATGATTTACTTTCAGCCTTTTCTTAATAAAATTCCATTGACTTTTTACATATATGTACCTATACTCATATAATATGTCAAAAATCTTTGAAGGGTTTATCTGGTGAAATGTTTCCACTTGAATAACCGACTTAATTTGCCATTTATCCTTTGGTTTGGAGACTTTATTCGTAAAAGCTTATTTGAGTGTTCCTATCGATCCTCAGATTCTGGGTCCGGCGTCTTAGAGTGCTTTGCTGTAAAGTCAGTAAATTGACTTAAAATTCAATCTCTGAGTCCAGAGTTCGACTTGGACCAGAATCCACAAGAGAGGGGATACTTTTGTTTCTGCTAATTTCCAACCGTAAGTCCCTAAGGTTGGGTCTGACATCATAAATTGATAGGTAATTCCTTCCGATGTATTTTCACACCAAGGAAGTCTACCATATTAAAAGGGTGTTTTTTTTAGAGGTTTGATGTTTAAACTGACAACGCTGTTTCTTGCCAACTTGATAGTTAGAAGCTGAGATATGCCCATCCACTTTGTGGAAGATTTTACGGAAAGATCTTGGCTTAAAAGCCTATAAGATTGAACTTGTGCATGAATTGAAACCGTGTAACCATTATACGCGTCGTAGATTCGGTGAATGGGCCGAAAACATAATTCAGCTTGAGCCTTTCTTTCAATGCAAAATGTTGTTCTCCGACGAGGCCCAGTTTTGGTTTAACGGATATGCAAACAAACAAAATTGCCGAACTAAGGGTGGAGAAGAAGCCGTTGTCGAGACGCCCATAAAACCATTAAAACTCACTCTTTGGTGTGCTTTATGGGCTGGTGGAATCATCGGCCCATATTTCTATAAGGACGAAGCCGATCAGAATGTTACCGTCAATGGAGAGCGCTATTGATAAATGATTTCTGACTTCTTCGTTCCTCTGTTGAATGGCATTGCCGTGACAGAGCTTTGGTTTCAACAAATGGCAACAAATGGAGCAACTTGCCAGACGGCGAACGACACTATCAATTTATTGCGGGAAAGATGTGTTGAGCGCATAATTTCGCGTAATGGACCTGTGAACTGGCCTCCACGATCCTATGATCTCACACCTTTAGATTACTTTCTTTGGGGGTAAATTAAGTCCATAATCTACGCCGATAAAATTTCGCTCTAAAGCCGAAAGTCGATGGACTGTTATGCACATATTTTAACACTATCATGGAAAGATGACGATTAGACAAAGTTAGCGAGCTGTCAATAAAATCTTTCTTGGATGACTAGAGATTATACTCTAAAAAGTCTGGTCTCTTCCTGGTTTTGTTTTATGGCGTAAATCTTGACTATATGACAAGCATAATTGTGAAATCAACAACTGCCATGGATGGTACAGTGCATGGACCATAAAGCTCCGTTTATCGACAATTAGCTTGAGGCTAGCCACTGATTGATTATTAATTTGAAAAGCTTCCTCCATTAAAGGGTTTTTCAATAAGGGCGGGTAGATGTTGAAATGGAAAAAAACAAGGTGTGCGAAAGGTATAAACATTCTTTTTTTATTTGAAAGGCCAGTATGTATGGAATATGAGATCGTTCACATGCCCACCTTGGCTTCTTACAGTGGCACGGATTCTTCCAATTTTCAATGACTCTTCCGTATAGATCCGGCTGACTTTGAGCCTGTCTTATGTTCACCGTAAGGTCAATTGTGATTTATTCACATGGACCTGCGACTTTAGGGTACTCCATAAGTCTAGCGTAGTCAAACCGCATGACCATGGTGGTCAATACACGTCCAGCGAGAGATAACCTTACCGTCAAATCGTTCGTGCAGAATGTCAATCGCGGCGTTTGCTGTGTGAACGCATCACCAACATCGTTTTTGAAAGAGTACCGACCCATGACGCCGTCGGTCCAAAATTCATACCAAACGGTGACATTTTTAGGATGCATTGTCATTTGGTGAACCTCGTTTGCGTTGGTGTCGTCCCATATACGGCAATTTTACTTGTTAACACAGGCATTATCCATATATACGTTTTGTCGCTAAAGAACTATGAGCTCCTGGGTCAGTTGGATCTTATACGGGTGCAGGCAGAAGTCCCGACGCAACGTTCGAAAAGTTTAAGTCTGCGAAAGGCCGAGTTCTTGTGAACGCGAGGAATTGACTGTCTTGGGTTCTGCTGTAAACTTTCACGGACCGCGGCAATGTTCTCGGCCCATCTTGCGTTACTTTGACGTATGAATGCTGATTTGCCTGTAAAGGGGCCACCACGTCTTTTTACCATCGCATAATTGGCGCAACACGCGCAACTTTTATTCTAGCGAACACTCATCGTGATAAAAAAATTTTATTATTTGGACATGCTGTTCAATCGTGTAACTTGCCATTCGGCGTAAGTAACTGAATAATAAATAACAGATTTCGCAAATGTCACCAAAACAATATGGCCGCCACAGGCCACCAAAATCTAACCGCGCCAATTGAAAAAGCCTTTAGTTTTCTGTGCCTTATCATTTACGGATACGAATGTTAGTGTTGATACCTACGCTGATGCTTATACCGATGCCGACGCTAATATCATTGTTGGAGCTGATGCTGGAGCTGATGCTGGAGCTGATGCTGGAGCTGATGCTGGAGCTGATGCTGGAGCTGATGCTGGAGCTGATGCTGGAGCTGATGCTGGAGCTGATGCTGGAGCTGATGCTGGAGCTGATGCTGGAGCTGATGCTGGAGCTGATGCTGGAGCTGATGCTGGAGCTGATGCTGGAGCTGATGCTGGAGCTGATGCTGGAGCTGATGCTGGAGCTGATGCTGGAGCTGATGCTGGAGCTGATGCTGGAGCTGATGCTGGAGCTGATGCTGGAGCTGATGCTGGAGCTGATGCTGGAGCTGATGCTTTAACTGATGCTGGAGCTGATGCTGGAGCTGATGCTGGAGCTGATGCTGGAGCTGATGCTGTAGCTGATGCTGGAGCTGATGCTGGAGTCAGCTCCACGGATGCTGGAGTTGATGCTGGAGCTGATCCTGGAGCTGTTGCTGAAGTTATTACTGGAACTGATGCTAGAGCTTAAACTTGAGCTGAAATTAACGTTGAAACTGGCGCTGACGCTGGTACTCATTCTGATGTTAGTGCTGGCGCCGGTGCTAATGAATAAAACTTTATTTTCCATCTCGGAAAGCTAAATAAGGAGTGTTTTGTTTTTAGGGGTATACAAATTCAATATAAAATAAAATACTTGAAGCTAATGTTAATATCTATGATGTTAATTTGTGCTTAAGTATAACTTTGGGCATATGCATACCATGGCTAGTTCGACAATTTTATCCGTCTACTGATCTATTGTCTTTATTATATCAACGCGGCTTCTAACTTGAACTTATATAACATATTTCAATTCTGAGCAACTTAAGTCATAAATGTAATCCACTTCAACTGATGAGAATCGAAAGGAAGGAATAATTATCCACATGAAGAAGGGGAACAAGCGAATAAATAAAATAAATATTGTGGCAATTATCGAAATTGAATGAAGAGACTTAGCCGGTTAGGGAGCCAAATTCTATTGTACGTATAGTCCTTTGTCCCGGTGTTATTAACGTAGACTCGATGCGATACTATCGAGAACTGTATGGCCTGCACAGCGACAGCGTCTAAGGGATAGCTTCGAAGATGAATGCGACATGTCGAGCGAATGGATCTTCGGCTTGGAAAGTTTTCAGACGCAGGAGCGGACGACCACATCTAAGGTGGTGCACACAGATGAAAAGGGATCTTAGCCAACTGGACGTGCAGCACTGGAAACTGCTAGCTATAGATCATGTCGGTTAGAGTGAGATGCTGGTTGAGGTTCAGGTTCAACCTACAAGGTTACGCTCTTTAAGTGTGTTAGAAACCAAATTCATATACGAGATATTACAGATCAATCACCAAAACCTACCTTTTCAAATATTTTGTAATTATAAGACAAACACGTCAGAGGGAGAAGTCAAGAAAAGAATTGGATTAAACATGTACCCATGTGAAAACCTTTTTGTTCGGATTACCCCGTTATAAGCTATAAGATCCAATTAAATCAGAGTAAATACTTAAGCCTTTTAAAACAGTAGGTCGCCAAGTAATATGACTATACGCAATACCTTAAAGCACATTGTGTACGTCTCTAAAATAGAAAGGTTTCGAACGCTGGAGCATAAACACTAAGCTTACAAAATCAGCATGCCTAAAAAGCTTCAAATATTTTTAGATATCTCTCCTTTTAACTAAACGATATTGGAGGAATTCTACAAGGGAATCAATGCCATTGTTTTCATATCCGTGCAGTAAGACCGCTCATAACTGGTATAAGGTTTAAAAGGAGCTTCAGAATTGCTTAGATAATGTGAAGCATAGACGTTGATAGACACACCCTTTTTATATGCTTCGGACGCGTTTATCGAGGTTTTTTTCATAAGGAGGCGACTCTCTATGTCTTGCAATACACGTTCGAAGAAGAAGCCTGCTATAAGTCAGATAAACAGAAACTCAAAAAAGTGGGATGTTGTGGGCCAGAAATGTTTTTTTATGGCGAGTATAAGCTAGGTAGTCTGCAGGGCTGAGGCAACAAAATGGGTCTTTCTTTGGAGGAACACAGCAGAGAACTCCACTATATTAGACGAGATAAAGCTATAATTTGTCATTTTGTAATTTTTTTTTTATTAGTTCAAAAGAACTCTTACAAAATTTACATTTACATAATAAAAATTCAGAAATTCGTAATGTGCTGTTCAATTTGTTTCTTAAATCTAATTATACTAGTTTCCATTTTTATAGACGCATCTAAATTATTAAATAATTGGGCTCCTTTGTACAATATATTATTCTGTGAACTAGCTCTTCTAAATAATGGTAATCGAAAGTTGCCTACATTTCTAAGATTATAATACCCACCAACATATTAGAGGTTTCTTTGCAAATACGTTGGATACAATCCATTTTTTAGCTTAAAGATAAAAATTAAGGCATTAAATTTAAGTCTTTGTGTAACATTCATCCATTTCAACTCATTAAACATGTCAACAATATGCATTCTTAAACTACATTTTAGTATAGATCTCATCGCTCTGTTTTGTAGAATTTGGAGATTGTTAATTTTTTCAATACTACATAAATATAAAATTGTTGAACAATAATCTAAAACAAAGGTAAACAAAAATCACATCTAGGCAATTTAGAAAACACCAAAGTGAGCCTAGGGACACATATACCACCATTAAACTGCCCCACAAGTGTACATGCAAATCAGTGGGTTGACACGACTGGAGATCACCGGTATTGTAAAAGTAAGATCAAACAAAAAAAAAAAATCTGGAGCATGCCCGTGACACAAAAACAAAAAAAAAAGGCAGGCCGAAAAACAATTGGTGCAAACAAATGCAAAAACATCAGCATTTGATTGGCCTCAACGATGAAGTAATCCCAAACCGGGAAGCCTGCCGCTACTTTCTGAGGTCAAACCGGCGGACCCCACAAGCGGACCAGTAGGAATGCAATTAAGTGGGAAGGTTATGGTCCTACACTTCTGACCATAACGACGCCGGAAAAAAAAGGTAAAGAAGAAGTTGAACAATAATCTATGGCCCCTATTGCGAGTGTCGATCAGCGATCGACGATCGACATTTATCGATCATCGATCGTCGATTGCAGATGTTGGTATTGTGGATGTCGATTCTGATCGACCGTTGTCGATTTGACACTCGCTTGTTGTCGATCACAAAATACTGATCGTTGCTTTCTGTTAGAGAAAAAGATATTTTTTCGCGTACTAAATGAAGTAATTTTAATAAAAATAATGAATTTATGGAGTATTTATGAAATTCTAATTCAGGTGAAAGCAGGTTACGAACAAAAAAAACAATTAGAGCTCCTCGTTTCGTTCATGGAAGCAAATCCCTATATTGCTAAGCGAGTTTGTTTGAAAACACAAGCAAAACACAGATAGGAAAGATTAAGTACTAAACATAGATGTTTATTTATTTATTTATTTGTTTATCTAGTTTATTAGTACTAAACTAGGATGACCTCCTATGTGTTCATGGGAAAAATGGGTGAAATTAAGAAAAAAAAAGTCCTTTTGGAATGATTTGGAGTATTGAGTTTCTTTGATGAAATAAATAAACGACAGTCAAACAACTGTCAAAAAACGAAATATTCACAATATTCATGGTTTTATTCACAATATTGACGTAATTATTCACAATAGTCTACTTCTCCATCGATTGAGTTACACAATACCAAACCCAGAATCAATCGACGCAATCGACAATTGTCGAGTCGATCGCTGATCGACACTCGCAATAGGGGCCTATATGTGGTAATATAATCGTGTTATAAATATTAATTGCACAATTTTTGGAGATACTCTTTCTTATTCTATACAAAAAAATTATTTTTTTTTGCCATTTTTGAAGCTATGAAGTCCGCGTGTACATTAAAATATAACTTATTATCCACCATTACTCCTAAATACTTGATTTGATCCACACATTCGATATTATTATTACTTATTTTAATATTTATATTACTACTCCTGCTACTAATACACATAGATTTGGTTTTCGTTATATTTAATTTCAGTTTATTTTTACATAGCCATTCAAATACGTTGTTTGCATCAGCGTTTAGATAATGTTCACAAATATTTAAGTTATCCCCCACAATATATACCAATGTATCATCCGCAAATAACGAAATTTTTGAAAATTTAAGACAGTCTTTCAAATCATTTACATACACTAGAAATAAAATAACCCCTAAAATTGTACCTTGTGGTACTCCCAAGTTTACCGTCTTTGGTGTTGAATAAGCCTCTCCTAGTTTTGTCCTTTGAGACCTTCCAGACAAGAAAGAGTTAAACCATTTAAGCTCCTTGTGTCGTATCCCATATTTGAACAGCTTTTTTAAAAGAATACTTCTGTCTACTGTTTCGAAGGCTCTCTTCAGATCCAAGAATAACGCCAACACTAGATTTCCGTCATCCATCTCCTTTTTCCATTCATTGAGCACCCATGCTAAGGCTGTTTCCGTAGAGTGTCCTTTACGAAATCCCGACTGTTCACCGCACAGCGTACCGTTTTCGGAGAAGTAACATTCTAGTTGTGTGCATACAACTTTTTCCAATACTTTTTCATAAACGGGCATCATGTTTATAGGGCGAAATTGTTCTGGCTTCACTGCATTTTTTTCTTTCTCCACAGGTACAACAATTGACTCCTTCCAAGTACTTGGGAATATACCTTCTCTTAACGATGTATTTATTATATGTATTAGTTCAGGGAAAATGTCTTCTTTACACTCTAGCAATATATTTATATTAAGACCATTATAATCGTTTTTATTTTTTATGCTTTTGATTATCTGTTCAAGTTCAATCATGGCTATTTCTCTAAATTTAAACTCACGTACTGATTCACTTATATTGTCATTGTATTCAATTTTAGGAATGCTTTCATTTAATTCAATTATACTATTTACAAAGTATTCGCTCAATTTGTTTGCTATATCCAATTTATTGCTAATTTTTACATTATTCACTTCGATTTCACACAATTCTTGACGGACTTCAGACAAAACATACTTCTTGATCACCTTCCACATATCTCTCTGATTACCTGTTTTGTCTTGAATTTTTCTTTCAATATATGTACCTATTTTTGAATTCTATACATCTATTTTTATACTTATTTCTGTCTATTCTGTATTTTTCCCAACTTTCAGCATTTTTCAAAATATTATTTATTTTATATAATCTTATTTTATCTCGTTTAAGGTCACTTAATTCTTCATTGAACCATTCCACGAAATATGGCTTTGCTTTATATTATTTAGTTAAGCTGCCTATACAAGATTCTATACATATTTTAAACTCCATTGACATAGTTATTATATTATTTGTTTGCGAACTTTCTGCTTCTTAATTTTGTTATAAATTTTAATTTTTCATATTTCACGTATCTTATAGATCGATGTTCATTACTCCTTTCATTAACATTTAATTAAATTTTTATTGATTCATTGTCCGATATTATCCATTCGTTCTTTATTTTTATCTTTATATTGGAGACATAATCACTTAGCACATAGTCGATGAGTGTAGATGTTGATCTAGCGTTCCTAGTGTAGTCTTTGACTAACTGTCGTAAACAGAACTTATGTAAAATGTCCACTTCAAATTTTTTTTTATCACTATTATCAGTCTTGTAATCTATATTAAAGTCCCCGACTATACACACATTTTCATAAGAGTTCAAGTTACTTTCTATAAATTCACTTAGAGTTTCATTAAATTCCGAAACAGACATTTTATTTGACCGGTACACACCAATAATATTCCAACATTCTTTTTCCCAGTTCATTTTTATCATAATTAGCCAAACTTTATAATCTTCTGTTTTGGATTTAATTTCAACTGCCTTCATTCTATTATTTACAAATATGATTACTCCTCCCGTTTGTCTTGAGTTAGATAAACAGTTAAACAATCTATATCCACTTAATTTAAATTCACTTTCTCTGATGTCCGCCGTTATATGTGTTTCACTCAATACTACAAAATCAAAATCATTTTTATACACTAATTCCTCTAGAATTGCAAAGTTCCCGATCAGGCCCTGTATATTTAAATAAATCCCACTTATTTTATACGACTGCAGTTTATACACTTAATTATTGGTTTATTGTTACAATCTTTCGTTTTATCGTTTTCCAAACACTTCAGGCACGACTCTTCCTTTTTTTTACACTCATTTGCTCTATGGTTAAACCCTTTACATTTAAAACACCTCAAAATATCAATACCATCAAATACTTTAAATTTCTCCCATCCAATATTCAGTCTCCCTATTTCCATTACCTTGGAAAACGAATCCGCATCTATTTCCACTATCGCACTGTATTTTATCACACTGTCAATTTTCTTTTCAATAAATCTGACTAATTTTAAATCACTATTTGTAATTAATTTATTTTGCTTCTTTAATTTATCGATAATTTAATTCTCCTCCATTTTAAACTTCATATTTGCTATTTAGATTCTTGGGTTTATCCTGTTTGGTACTTTAATTTCGTAATCTTGTCCAATATTGTCTTCAATCGCGCTTTTTATTTTATTTCTTTCATCTATACCTTCACTTTCTATGATAATAATACCATTATGAGAGTTATGTATATCTGCAATTTGAAAGTCCTTTGGATCCACTTTATTGTATAAGTCCTCTTTTGTTTTATTACAATTTTGTTTGCCCTTAGGTTTTACAATAAGAGCTAACTCCTTCTTACAGCAGCACTTTTTCTTGCCTTGCCCCATTTGTCTTCTTGACAATTTGAGCAAATGACATTTGACGTTCTGTTGTCTTTTGTAGATCACCGGTTATTTTGTTTACCTCTTTGCATACAGTTTCACTGCTGTTTTTCATAGCGTTACAAATGTTCTCATCTTCTTTTTTAAAATTCTCGGCAACAGTGCACATTTTCTGCATTTCCAGAATGCCCTTTTCACACATTTTTTGAGTTTTTTTTCATTTCTTCCAACCTTTGCATATATCTTGCTTCAATTGCTTCCAATAGTGCTTTTATTTCACTTTCATTTTGTTTCAGTGATTTCGCGAATTCCTCTTTATATTCCTTAAGGTAATGTGTGTTCCTCTCTACATTGTCCTGTATTTCCTTGATCACCATATCGACATTTTGTATGTACATAATGCACTGTTCGCATATGAATCTCACCATATTATTGCATCCAATGATTCCGATGGAGTAGTCATCCAAACCAGAACATTTCATGGTGTTGTGAAAGACCTTATTACATACGCCAGCGCACCTTACACCCGTTTCGCCATGAATTGCTGACTTACATTTATTGCACTTCAACATTTCGACGTTGCGTCTAAATTATTCCCGGATTATTATTTTATTCTCTAGGTGCTCTGGTTTACACCTGATGTGATTATCAAAAAAAAATATTTTTTTTTTATTTTTTATAAATACGAGCACTACTTAAACACGTCTGATCCTCTCGAAAGCTCGAAGCTTTTTTTTTTTTTTTAATCCCCCAAAATTTCTTTTTTTCAGGTTGCCTACAAGTCCAGCCGCGTTAAAACCAAAAAAATGTTTTACTTAGAAAAAAATGGTTCGGATTTTTTTTTAATTTCTCAAAAACTACAAGACATTTTTGCATCCGGGTTTCTGCTTTTAACTAAACACTAATGAGAGCATTGAATTTTTGAAAAAAAATACTACTTAATCACATACAATTTTGAAAAAAAAAAATTCCAAAATTTTTTTTTTCAATTTTTTTCCAAAATTTTGAGTTTGAAAATTAATTTCTCAAAAACTACTCCTTAGAACAGCTTCGTTTAAAATCAAGACGAAAGAAGAGGTTTCTGCCTTTACAAAAAAGTATATCACGGCGTTGTGGATGTAACTGTTGATTTTTAATAATTTTTTTTCCAAATTAAGTCAATTTTTTAGAAAATTGCCCCTCCCGGCTAAATGGGGGAAATAGACCCCTCCCTCCCATACGATTTTTTTCTTGTCTTGACCAGACCTACACGCTCTAGCTTTTTGGCACACTGCTCGTGGGACACCCTTTATATTTTCCTCTGCTAACCCATTTGATCAAGACCAAAAGAAGCTGGCAATTTTCGCCAGCATGATCCATGCTGTTAGCCATGGATTCAAAGTCAATGTTACCTGTTACTCTAGCAGTAAAGTGGACTGCTTAGGCCTAAAGGTCTTTATTCGTTTTTATTCACAAATTCTTATTTAACAACGGAAAAGCGGCAATCAGGAACACCCAAACTGAAAGCACATTATACGGATACGAATGCATGTGGACAGCTATTAAGAACTGGACCTTCTTATTCCCTAGATTTGATCCCACCCGAAATCGACGAGAGATTCGTATACAGCGTAGCTCCAAATATCTAGTGAAAATAAAAATAAAGGTAAATTTCTCATCATATTATCAAACGGTTCTGAGGTAAATGCCGGTATAATGTCCTTACCAAATACGGGGAGGCACTCAGGAAATAATGCGCATTTAACATTTTTGAAAAGCCATTGGGTGTAAACAGGTAGGCCTTTACATTTATAGCATGTCCTTCACATTCCAGGCAATTGTATTGTAGCCTTGGTGACTTGAACAATTTTCCCCTAGCTTAAAAGTACGTATAGCTTTCAGTTAGCTAGTTTGTATCAGAGTTTTGGACCAAATTTTGCTGCCACAAACGAGTCAATAAATAAGACTACAAACAATTTTTAGACGATTGGGTCAGGCTGTAGCAAAATATATGCGTTTTTTTATGTCGCCTTCAAAGTGAGGGAATAAATACATTTTCAAAATAGCTTTGGGAATATTTTATAAGAATTATTCCTCTTATTCAAATTACTTGTCCACATTGTTAGGTGTTTTTTAAGCAATTATGCGTCGAGTAAAATTTTTCCGCAAACGATGTTATCATTTGTTCTTGAAATATGCAAGGCGACAAAAATCACAAACATATTAACGTCCAATTGGTGATTTTAATGCTACTAAACAAGATACCGTCAATATGTTATAATTACTTACTGCAAAAACTATAATAACCCTAAGCACATCACGCTCATAACCTAACACAACTTAGCCCCATTCTCTGGTGCTGAAAATTCGTCAGGGATTAAGCAAAAAGCCAGAAAAACCAACTACCAAAACCCACTCACCTAAGAAAGTCTCAGGAGTGATCAAAATAGGATTTCTTGGCTTCTTAAATACAGTTCATATTGCAGTTAAGTGGCATGTGGTGAATTAACCCTTTGAATCAATTCCAGCCAGTGCCTTTAACGTCGTCAACAATGACGATTCTTTCCAGTTCTAATTGCACAAGGATATCCTTGATCTACTACCCCCTTTAGAAAAGCTCCAGAACGCGTACAAGCACATCGTGACGTTGACGAAACAAAAGCGGTGTCATCTCGAGAGGGCTTAGCAGAAAATTGTACGCTGTCGATGGAAGAAAATATCCTTTTTCTCAACTCCAACTCACATAGTTCTAGATAAGTATCTCCGGTGGGAGAGTTTTCAGAAGTTGCAGAAAAGATGAAAGTTTTCGCTCCACTGACGATGACTACGAGGACGAAGATGACGCGCTCTTGAAAAGGAGCTTACCCAAAGGAACTCAACTCTAATTCTATAATATATGAGTATGAGCACAGGAATGTGTAGTGAAATTCGTATCTCCACACGATGAAAACTTTCTTCCCCCTATGAGTGGCATTAAGTTGGGTTTGCGAAAAAGTTGCTCTGTAGCATGCAACTCTCGAGTGAGAGGTCTCAGTTGTAAATTTAATTAAAAATTTACAACTCGTAGGAAAACGATCTTTGTGTTTTGATTATAGCGTAATGGAAGCTTTGGGAAAAAAAGAAAAGGAGCTAGAATGGCAGGCTTAATTGGATGAATGCAGACTATTTGGGGCAGAGTGCGTCCTTTATTACTTCGAATTCATTTTGTTGAAGTTAAAATAGTGGAAGGATTTGAATTTTGATAGTTGTAGGAGAGGAAAGCTATAGAAAAAGGAAGCTTAGTATAAAGGAATGAATTGTTCTTTGAACAGTAGCTTAGTACTTTTTAGAAAAATAAAGTGAAAATGCTGGCCCCTGACGCTGAATGCACGAAAATTGATATCCGGCAAAAATTAAGAATTTGCTTGGCATCGATTTTCCTCAGCGGCATGCATAATCGCCTGCAGTCGAAGGACACGTTCGAGAAGATGTTGAACAGTTCGAATGTGGATAAAATGTCACGTCAACTCAAACAAAATATACTTGCAGTCTGTGATACCTAGATGCTCCATGCTACTGGTAGAACGATGAAATAAAAAACTGCCTTAAGGTCTGATACAGGCGTTCAGAGAGGGTTTAATTTCCAACAACTCCTGGATAATTGAAGGCAGGCGAGACTGAAATTAACAAATTTTATCTAAAAAAAGCACGTACTTGCGACGAAGTCGATTGGGCCCGGCCTACAGAATGGTAATAATTAGACTAAAAGCCTGCAGATCCCTATAAAGAACATGCCCAATATTGCTAAAAACCATCATGGAGCACCTGTTTTCCCAAAAGCTACATACTATGTACAAAATTTAGAACTAGATGAACACATTGGATGAACTTGACATTGGAGACAAAAAAGTGCCTGGACACCATGAAATTCCCAACAAAGCATTGAAGGCCGTTGTCCAAACGAAACGAAACCATCATTGCGACTCTGAAAAAAATGTCGGTCGGAAAGCCATCGTTATATCTACTAGACAAAATGGGGAATCTCTTAGAGCGGACAATATTCGACAGATTGCACATTGAAGCAGAGGAGACGGGGGCCTTATTACCAACAGTATGGTGTCAGAAAATCGTTCTACTGTCGACGCCATTACGCCATTGAAACAGTAGCCCTCATTGAGGCCGAAGACATAGGAGGAGAAAGGGGAGATAAATAACGCTGCGCAGGGTTGACACTAGATGTAAAAAACGTTCAGATCGAAACGACTTTTTTTTTTGGTGGAGGCTTCTGCTGTCTGTTGGAGTCCAGACGCAAATACTGGTCCATTTTACTGCTAGACAGACACCTTAGATGGCCATACAACTCATGAAGAGCCAGAGTCAAGCTTCTCTCATTCACTTATGTTGTGAGCAATTGATTTTTCATACAAGTGAACACAAGGACCTACAGTTTAATACCGATTCCGACCAGCGAGAGCCGAGAAGATTTTTCAAGGCAAGTGTTAAATGGAGGGTTTTCCTAGTACCCCGCTGAGGAAAGGAGCCGCGAAATAAACATTCGATGTCGTTGGTGTTATCGGGATCCGAACAACCACTGCACCACGATGCTCTCTATGGAAACGCCTTACCTTCTGCTTAGGATATTCTCCAACTATTCTTCTAACAGGAAGTTAAGATATGGCACAGAAGGCGTTAAATATTACTATGTATCCGCAGAAGTACTTCAAGTTTCCATACTGGGTCCTGCAGTTCAAAACAAGGAAAGTAGCAGAAGTAGCAGAAGCACTAAAGAAGCTGAATTGCCCCGAAGTAATATTTACCATTCGTCCCGGGGGAGAATGGCTGAAATGTGTAATGTGTGTAAGACGCATACCTGGAAGAGATCAGCGGTGGATGCCAGCGAAACTGATCACATATCTTTTGCGTAACCGAAAAAATAGTGGTTGCCATCCGATTTCGAAAGAAACTGGAAGAGTTAAGAAAAATTTTATATTGGCCTGGCTGGAGTCAGCGACCTTAGACTGTCGCGATTCTTCAAATATCAGGACGACGCCTGTCACCAAGGTCTTGTGTTTTACCTTCCATCTTTGTTCCAAGATAGACGATATCGCCTTTACCAGTTTTATTGCGGGGATATTGGAGATTGCTTCGAAACTAGGAGGCTCCATCTTATCATTATTTCTCACTATACTACTGGAACCTAAAGGAGGGCGATCCTGATTTTATTGCCAGCCGGTTTTATGTACTTCCTTCTTGCATTGCTCCACTAGTTTGGAAAAGGTGATTGCTAAGGACGGGGCTTTGATGGCGACTTGGCTATCCCAGCAAATAGCTGGGCAAGAATCATTCCATCGAATCCTTGACTTCTTAAAAGTTATAGTTGCCAAGTTATAGTCTGCCCCAAACGTTGGTCTTGGTGGATGATTTCGCGGTTCGCCCCTTCATAAAGTCCATTAGCCCTAAAGTCTAACTCGAACAGCAACGGCAACCAAATTGGCGTTGTTTGTAGTCCTGTAGCAGTTTCCGTAATGGAGAACAAAGTATTTTACCTGCTTTTTACCCATAGTATTCCAGGCACATAACTAAAACCCGTTTCTTTCGAGGTGTCGTCACTATCATATACCACACCACCACGTCCGCATTGGATGCTGTTGATTGTCTCTCAACAAAGTGATCTGCGGAGGTTACCCAAGTAACCTCCAAACTTAAGAAACCCGTTCCTAAGGGTTCCATCCGTTGACTCCATCTTAGTACTCCTTCCGCGGAGGAAAATAAAATACTTTTCGCTATTTAAAAGGCCAAACAGGTGCAGGAGTAACTCAGTATCAACAATAAAAAGCTGATAGTTCAAAAAGTTCCTTTCAATTTTCAAAACATTGGATAATTGGCAGATTCGAAATCATATAAATCGAATCTGCTTAAATACATGGACAGCTTCCAAACAGGACTTAGCGTGCACAACGAAACACCGGACAGAAGACCATCAGAAAAACGTCTGCGGAATTTGGGTTAAGCATTTATTCAAGCCTGTTTTAGTGATTGAACATGGGGGGAGAGTTTTCAGTTATTTGCCGGTTGCTCTTTGACGAATCAGCCGTTGAGAGAGCGTTTAAAAAAGAATGAAATAATAGCTGGTATTTTCAGCATGTGCTTTCATTTCGATTCTGTACGAAGGTCAATGAGAAACTCGCCAGACTTGTTCAGAAAGTAAACCGTAATTGAAAGATGAATTCGTAATAGGCAATTATGATGGTACATATGGACATATCGGACTTCTCTCGTCTTTCTTCTCGGACTTGCATAGTACATTTTATGAGTTCTTCGGGGAACTGAAATAAGTTCGTTGAAGGAATAATACATCTTATGGGAGAATATGCGAAGCAACTCACAAGTAGTTCTGTGTCATAACTATCAACACGATGAATTTAATTAGAATAACAGATCAGACAGATTCAGACTTTTTTCTCGGGAAACCAGACTGTCATCGGGTCCTTGCATACTCCCTCAAAACATGGAGAGACTAGTAGAGTTGCAGGGGCGCAAAGTTGCCCTTCGAATGCATCCTCTCTCGGAGATTTGGGAGTTGAATGTGTACTCGAAAGGAAAGAGTACGTGCTGGGCATTTTCGTCGACATTGCGGAAGCTTTTGATAACGCAACTTTCGACAGCATGTGTAACGCTGTAAGACAGCTGGCGAAGATGAAGCGCGGGTTTTGCGGATCAAAGCAATGCTTGTGCACAAGAGATTGATCGCTGATGCACGCCTCGAACATTGTGTCAAGTCTGGAGTAAACTGATGCTGCCCGCAAGGCGGCGACTTGTCTCCGCTGTTAAGGCGCGTGGTGGTCGACTCTCTGTTCGATGCTCTCAATGCCTTCGGAATCTACCTATATGCCCAGGCCTATGTGCTAAAATACAGGCGACGTTAAATGTGACGATGACTGGTGCACGAATCATGGGCTGCCGGTTAATCCGTACGGGGACTTTCCCCAACACACCGGGCTCTGCTCTAGATGTTCTGATGAATCTTCACTCCCTTGACATCAGGCGGTGCGCACTGAAAGCCATGGCTCACCTCAAGAGGAATGGTATGACTCGTATTGGAGTGACAGGGTTCTTGCGCGAGAAATATCCTACGACTCCTGTCTCATGGATATGCCTTCCGAGGCAGTGATACTTGCCATCGTATTGCGTTATAATTTCACAGTCAAATTTCCATGCTATCAGGACCGGCTCTGGCCAGATACTGAACCTGGAAAGGACTGCCTTCGCATTTTTACAGATGGCTGGGCGGGTATCCGGTGCTGGAGTTTTCTTTGACCGCGAAAACATTCGATTGCATCTCTTGTCAGGATATTATGCGTGTGTCTTTCAATCAGAGATATACGCAATCCTAATGGCCATGCACTATGTTGTAAAGCACAAGTGGGAGGGAAGAAGTAAATACGTCTGTAGTGACAGCCAAGCCGCATTCACAGCTTTGTCCAACCCTCTATCCAGCTCCAAAATGAGCTCAAGACCTTTTTTAACAAAGTCGGAACGGATATTAGCGATAGTCCCGAACCAGCTCTTTGGGCTTCTCATAACACTCTACAACCGGGGTTGGCAAGTAATTTTAAGTGGGGTCCAGATACGGTTGAAAACTTTTATCGAGGTCCAGAAAAAAAAACTCATAATGTTTTCTATTTTTTTATTTGGTTCATTTAAGTAAGTACAATAACACAACAGGTAAAATTAACGAGAGATATTACAACGACGATCTTGAGGCAGTTTTTTTAAATTTGGTTCACGCGGGGAACAGAAAATGCGAAGAGTGTCATCAAGGTAACTGATAATCTCGAACGATATTTGTTCTTCAAAAATTCATTTTTGAGAAAGACGATTCGCATATATGTATATGTTGAGCCAAACATAGTAGCCAAGTTGATAGTTAGTGTTTTGCAATTTCAATATTTTTCTGGAACATGTTCACCCCACAATTCTTCAGTGGATGCAGTTTTATACTTTTGCAAGGAAATACGAGGGTGGTCCGATAAGTACTTAGCCTCACCGCCAGATAGCGCCAGTATCGCAAGAGCGATACTTACTATCGTGTAGTACATTCTAGTAGACTTAACTGTCGAAATTTCAGCCGGATCGGATTCGTAGTTTTGTTTTGACCGCGTGTGGAAGCGGGAGTGTCCGCGGATTTTAGAAAAATGGAAAAAGAGCAATATCGGTCGGTGATTCGATTCTTGTTTTTGGAAGGGAAGTCGCGCAGAGAAATTAAAGAGCGTTTGGATGCTGTGTACGGTGACTCTTCTCCTTCGATGGCGACCATGAAAAATTGGTTTAACGAGTTTCAACGTGGTCGCACGTCGGTTTTTGATGAGCCACGTCAAGGTGCCCCGAAAACGGCTACCACGGAGGATAACGTTATAAAAATCCACCATCTCGTATTGGCAGACCGCCGATTGAAGGTGCGCGAGATAGCTGAGACAGTAGGTATTTCAAAAGATCCCGAGGGTCATATCCTGCATGAAATTTTGGGCATGAGAAAGCTGTCGGCGCGATGGGTGTCGCGTTTGCTCACTCCGGACAACAAGCGCAACCGTGAGACCACTTCAGAGCAGTGTTTGACGCTGTTTAGGCGCAATCCGAAGGAGTTTCTGCGTCGTTTCATGACAGTCGGAGAAACATGGATCCACTGGTACACACCAGAGACCAAGGAACAGTCGAAACAGTGGACTTCACCCGGCGAACGTGCTCCGAAGAAAACGAAGACTGTCCCATCGGCCGGAAAGGTGATGGCCACCGTTTTCTGGGATTCACAAGATTTGGCCCCGTGCGAATTCTTTTTGTTTCCAAACTTGAAAAAGCCACTCGCTGCGCAGAAATTTCAGTCGAATGAGTAGGTCATCGCCTCCACAGAGGCCTACTTTGCATACCTCGAGAAAACGTATTTTTCAGACGGGTTAAAGAAGTTGGAGCATCGCTGGGTCAAGTGTATCGAGCTAAAAGGACACTATATTGAAAAATAAATCGCCATTTCTCCATAATTGTTGTTTTTCTTTTGTAGGCTAAGTACTTATCGGACCACCCTCGTATTTTCTTGCAGGTCAATTAATTTCATTTGCAGTGAAGCCCTTGTAAGACCGAATAACTTTGCAGCCACATAAGTCCATTCTGCTGCTGCAGCGACTTGATAAGGTAATTTAAGGAATTGAGATAGCTTCCCAATCTCTGCAAAGTCTTGGAATCTTACAGTAAATTCTTTTTTAAGTTCGAATAGAAACTTTGAAAACACTGCAATGTCTTCTTCTTCAGAGTTCTCCTTTTTACATTCAAGAATTGTTGGGAAATGAATAAATCCTTGTCTAGCAATATCTTTGTCAAAAACATACAGCTTACGACGAAAAGCAGACACGCTTTATATCAGATCACATATTAATTTCCAATTTCCTTGTAACTCGATGTTAAGTTCATTTAGATATTTCCGAACATCTTTTAGACAGCTAGCATATTGCGCTCTTTGCGTTATGAACTCTTGAGTGTTTCCTTGCCTCCGGCGTATCCAAGCTTTGCAAGAAGGAGATAACTTGTTCTTTAATCAGCCAGAAACGTTCAATAACTTGACCTTTACTCAACCAACGAATATTGTTGTGTTGCAGTAAGTCTGAATACGCCGATTCACATTCAGAAAGAAACTCTCTGAATGTCGGTGCTGAAGAGCAGAACGAGATCTCATAAAATTAATCAACTTGACCAAACTGTCAATAGCTTCTTTCAATGTTGCACTTAGTTTTCCACAAAGGCTGCCTGGTGGATAGAGATAATAATAATAATAAGTATAAAAATAAATAAATACACAAATAAATACCTGGTGAATTATGCACTGATAAGATATTGGACCTGCATTTTTATGTCTTATTCTCTTTACTAATCCTTTTTCTTTGCCAATCATCGCTGGAGCCCCGTCAGTTGAAAGCGACACCACTTCATCATAACTCATGTTGGATTTTGGAATAATTATAAAACAAACGAACGAAAGTTCGGCAATAAGATCACACAATACAACTGATAACCGACTCGACCGCAGAGAGAATTATACTTACAAAGAGAAAGTACACTTCGCAGGTTTGTTTATATTTTTAATGTCGAAATTCTGTGTATACGTGTTTAGCAGCTATATTTGAAATTGCATGGAGAAGTTGCAAACGAACTTGATTGGGCCTGCGCACACGGGAGTAATCCAACCGGCTTCTTCTTCTTCTTTTCCTTTTTATCCCGGCGTCGTTATGGTCAGAAGTGTAGGACCATAACCTTCCCACTTAACTGCATTCCTACTGGTCCGCTTGTGGGGTCCGCCGGTTTGACCTCAGAAAGTAGCGGCAGGCTTCCCGGTTTGGGATTACTTCATCGCTGAGGCCAATCAAATGCTGGTGTTTTTGCATTTGTTTGCACCAATTGTTTTTCGGCCTGCCTTTTTTGCGTGTTGAAATTGGAATGTTGATTGATAACGCCTTTTGGACGGGGTTCAAAGGATCTCTCCTTTGAACATGGCAATACCAACTGAGTCGGTCGCGCTCTATATTTCTTGTGATGGTTTCTTTTACGTGGAGGCTTCCTCGGATCTTTGAACTTCTAATTCTGTCACGCTTTGTTACTCCCGCTGTCATGCGAAGCATCTTCATCTCAGTTGCCGTTAATTTGCTCTCATACTTTTTGTGCATTGTCCAGCATTGTGAACCGTATGTGAGCGCCGGACGTACAACTGAAGTGTAGAGCCTTCCTTTCAGCTTAGGGGGCATTTTTCGATCACAGAAGATGGCTGAGTTTTCCCGCCACTTCATCCACCCTACGCTTACGCGATGGTTGATGTCGTCATCACACGTTGCTTCTTTATTAATCATAGATCCCAGATATTTAAACTTTTCACACTTGGGAAGCACTCTTCCATTCAAGTAAATGTTTGGAATAGGCTGATGAGGGTCAGAGAACGGGCAGCACAGATACTCTGTCTTCTTTGAACTAATACGATACCCGTGTCCCTCAAAAATGTCCACCCACACATCAAGTGCTCATTGTAGGGACGCCTGATCATCACTTATAATGGCTCCATCGTCAGCAAAGAATAGCTGGTGCACATTGGGGTCCGTCACTTTTCCTTCAAGCAAGCAACCAAGGACTGCTATAAAAAGCAGTGGGCTGAGGACGCTCCCTTGGTGTACACCGACTTTGATTGCGAACTCTTCGGTGACTCCTGCGGTGCATCTTACTCTTGTCGTTGCTCTCTTGTACATGTCCATGATCACTCGCATGTAGGCTTCTGGAACTCCTTTTTGTCTTAGCGCTACCCATAAAAGATCTCTTGGTTGCCGGTCAAAGGCCTTCTCGAAATCAACCAACAGCATATGCAAGTCCTTTGAAGAATCACGATGCTTTTCCATCATGATCCTTATACTTTGGATTGCATCTGTTGTTGATTTACCCGAGACAAACCCGCACTGGTCATCAGATAGTCGTATTATTTTCCGCAGTCGGCTATCTAATACCCGTTCAACGATCTTCATGGTGTGCGACATCAGCCTGACAGAACGGTAGTTATCACAATTTCGCGTATACCCTTTCCTTTGTGCAAAGGAAGAAGATAGCTTTCCCTCCATTGATTAGGCTTAGTGTCGCCTCTCATAAGTTTGGAGATAAGAACCATGAGCCATCAGCCATGTTGAGCCGTCCGGACCAACAGCTTTTTTTTTCTTGGAGTTTTTAACCGCGTACCGAACTTGTTCGACTGTGATGTCGGATATTTCGGCATGATTCGGGGCGGCTCTTGCAAAGTACACTCGGGGAAACTGTTCGTTCAGAAGTTCCTCTTAATACTGTCGCCATCTGTGGAGAATTTTTTCGTCTTCCACAAGGAGTTGGCCTTCAGCATTGTTAATAAACTTTGGGAAACGAATCTCCTGAGCATTTCTTCTTCTCTGGGCGGCTATCTTAAAGATATTTGCTCCTTTGTTCAAATTGCTTTGTCGAAGCTCCTGGGTAGCCTGGTTCCTGTCAGACGCGGAAGACGATATTTCTTCCAACTCCTGATCGAGGCCTTTCATGCTTTTTGCTTTGCATTCGGCGCACTTTTTCTTCGCGATACCTTTGCAATATCTATATACCTTTTCACGGCGAGCTTTTTCCTCTCTATTAGTAGAAGAGCACTTTGACCAAGCTTGGAAAGCCAATTTCTTTTCGTGTATCACTGCTTTGGCTTCGTCTGTCCACCACCAGGTTTCTTTTGCGTGTTGGCAGGGGCCTTTAGATGTTCCGAGCAGTGATTTGGCTTTCTCCAGGCCAGATTCTTGTAGGGAATCCCACATGTCTTGTGCTCTGCACTCCTCATTACCGACCTCATCGATAATGGAAGAGAGGTAGTTTTTCATGTTGGTAATAAAAGCTTCGCCTTTTCCTTTATCCAGCTTATACCACTTGATTCTCTCAGACACCTTCGTTTGCTGCTTTGACTTCTTTCTCGCATCCATAAAAAATTCAGTCAGGAGGAGACGGTGTTGAGGGGCGATCGCGTCTCCCAGGATCACTTTGCAATCTTTAGCTCGTGGCTTCATGAAACTGGATACCAAATGATAGTCTATTTGAGTTTCATTTCCGCCGCTGCTATAAGTGATCAGGTGCCGGCTTTGTTTGACGAACATGGTATTTAGCACTATAAGACCGTACGACTTGCACATGTTTAGGATATCTTCACCTGAAGAGTTCCTGGTGCCGTATCCCAGCCCTCCGTGGTAGCCTTCATATTCTTCGCTTGTCTTCCCGACAAGTCCGTTTAAATCTCCCCCAACAAACAAAAGCTCTTCCTTTGGGATGATGGGAAGGTTGTGGAAATCTAGCCAGAATGCATCTTTTTCTTTTTGTTCGCATCCTACTTGAGGGGCATATGCGCTTACGATGTTCCACACCTCACCATGCATCACCAATTTGAGAGCCATCAAACGGTCACTGGACTTTGAAATGGTTAAGACGTTGCCAAGTAACTCTGCCGCAAGGATGATGGCGATTCCGTTTTTTCCTTGTTCCAATCCATAGTAAAACATCTTGTAGGCTTTTGTTTTAACGTCCAAGAAACGTGCCCGATTACCGGTGTTTCGCCATTTCGTCTCTTGTACGCACAGGATGTCTACTCGCCTTCTAACCATCATTTCTTCAAGCTCATAGCTGCGCCCACTCACGCTTCCAACGTTCCAACTCGCGACTCTTAAATGTGGCTTACGCCGTTGCATTACTTTGCTATCCCCCGGAAATCCTATAGCTCTGACCCGAGCATTGCTGCTCGTCCCAGGATCACGACCATTAGTAGTGCCTGGCGGGGTAGTGCTTTTCCTTTTAGCGTTCTTTTCCATAATGCTACGGTTTGACCGTTTTCTTTCTTCCCTTCCTTTTTAACACGGCATGCTCCAGATTTTTTATTTTTTTTTTTTTGATTGATCTTACTCTTACAACACCGGTGATCTCCAGTCGTGTCAACCCACTGAATTGCATGCACACTTGTGGGGCAGTTTCATGGTGGTATATGTGTCCCTAGGCTCACCTTGGTGTTTTCTAAATTGCCTAGATGTGATTTTTGTTTACCTTTGTTTAGTCGCCTTTTACGACAAGCGATAGGTATCGCTGCAGGGATATTCTTAACCCGTCCCTGCACGTGTAATAGTAATCCAACCGGCTGAAAACTGATTTTATGGTAGAGGGAGCTGAAGTGTGTAGTATGAAACGTGCCCAGGCCCAATTGTGTAATAGTGAAGCATATTTTTGTACAGAGTTTCAAATGAAAGCATCGATACTCCCTTAAACATCGGTCCATCGGATTGACAAGCATTTGTTTACATAAAATTTAGTATTAAATATCAACTGTATTGTTTGGTGTAGGTATGGGTGTTGAATGTATGAATGATGGGCTAGTTATAAGAATTATATGTAATTGTACTTATTCAATTACAAGTCGGCATATTTAAAAAATATTTGAAGGTCCAAGGTTCAACCTTCCGCGGTGCGCCTGTTGCCGACCACTGCTCTACAATATTCACATTTCCCAAGCCGTATATCAACTTCGAGCCACCAATGTAAATAATGGATAATGTGAGAATGGTTGATATAGTGTTGTCTGTGCAAATCAAATTCAGATTCGCAAGTAGGAGTAGCAGAACTCTAATATATGGTCTAAGCGTCCGATAGCTCGCTTCCGTGACGGTGACCTAAGTAACTATACTTTTGGTGAAGTGACCCAGAAACAGGTTTTGTGGAAGTTACTCTAGTATCACAATCCTTGGAACTTATTGAATTTATTTCCGCTTTGAGCTGTTAGAGCAAGTCAGCAAACTAATAAGTCAGCTTGGGATTGAGTCCCCCATTTACTACCCATATTGTTGCAGGCATAGAAAGTTTTACTTATGACCTCATCCCGATTCAGATCTAAGATATGTTTAAGGAAGCACAAAGAAAGACTGATGGGGTGGGTATCGTTGGCTGATTTGTGCCCTCAGGCATCATGCAAGCTATATTTCGTTATGAACACCGAAAATATATTTTCGCAAGGCTTTCGTAAAATTTTCTTTAGAATTTTCTTTAACTTAATTTTGATATGATTTCAAGCTTTAAAAAAAGTATCCTAAGAATATTATTTTGTTAACAACGTATGAGTATAAAACAGAAGACAAAATACGGAGGACCTGAATGCTTCATGAAGAAGAACTACTTGGTCTGTAATTGTTTGCTCTTACAAACCTAAGCTGTTTTTGATCTCTGATTACTAACTTTAGGTGTTCCTAATAGTCCGAATAGTCTCTGTTAGTCCGGCTTTGTGTTAGTCGTCTGGGGTACGCCTAGCTGGTTGAGATTCCCTCACATTATGTCAACGACCTTTAATGCAGTAATCCTCTGCTGATCCGTTTCTCATGAGACTCACTGGTCTTAAAATCTCCTCTGACCTCGGCTTCTTCATTTGCCTCTAACAAGGTCCATGTATATGAACCAAATGTGCCAAATAGGATAAGGATGATCAAATTCTTGCTCATAGTCACCTTGCTTTTTCTAGACTGTCTCCTGAGCTAGAAAAAAAGGCGGGTTGTTCCTGGTAGGCACATGTTATTGCAAAGCTAAGGAAGACTTGACTGTTTCAAAGTTATGTATATCATCTGTCAATAAATACTTTCTTGCTAAGCCTTTGATGGTGTGATGGCGACTATAATACGTTTTGTACTGATTAATCGCCAAATGCGTCATTGACGTTTCGCTGCAATTACCATCCATAAAAGCGAGCAGTCGAACGCACTTCTGTCCAAAATTTTTAAGAACAATAATAAAAGAAAATCATATGAAAGTGTGTGCACCTCAAGACACATTGAGAGTTGTCCAGCACAATCTGACGAGACTAGCACGATGTCGTGCATAGCTCTATACTCGTACAGCCGGCCTCTAAACATGCCATCGACAAGTATAGTGTGTCGATCTGAAACTCATTTGATTCTTCAAAGATCAGTTGTAAATCAATTACCATATTTTTATGACGGTGGAGTTTCTGGGCTTAAAACCGTACACAAGATGGAAGAGAAAATCTTGTATGCTATGTTCAATAGACTCTGTAGGTGGCACAGTCAAAAGAATCTTCTTTCTTCTGAATCTGCCAAATCACACTACAACTTTGTTCGACGGACATGGTTTCATCTGACCCCATCCTACTGCTATGCCGGCACATGCTCCCCGCTAGGGTATCTCTAGGTGCTTCGAAGAGTTAGTCAATCACATCAGCAGCTTTGGTAATGTAAAGCTTCGGCCAACTTGTCAATTCAAGGTGACGCGATTCTCTTCTACCGTCGTTTGTCTTGCTATTATCGGTATAATATACTCATAGTACATGTTTTCTCCATGTGTTCAATATGGACGTAACTCTACTACAATAGTAGTTGTCTGTTTTCATCCCTGCAAGACAAGGGGTTTTTTCGAGATGGTACTTTAAATTCCAGCACATGTAATCTGGGTTCCCAGCTCACAATGCTTTTGGTGGCTGCGTCAGTGGACACTTCAATAGCTTCAGCCTCTTGAAGGCAGGGCTTGCCTAACACCAATGGCAGGCTTACATAGGCTAGGGTAGGGTAGGATAAAACAAAAAAAGAATAAAAACCAAAAAGGATAGTAAGCTAGTTTTAAGCATTTTTGTCTAGGATAAGATAGATCTAAGAAACTATAAATAAAAATGAATTTAAAAAAAAAAACAAAACAAAATGAGTGTCCGATCGCAATGTGGTCAATTTGATTGGTTTTCAATCGATCCCGTGACCACCAGGTCTTTTTGTAGATGTGTGAGACAGTGAGTTCAAGTAGCCTGAGTCAATTTTCGGAAGCTGTGTCTTAAAGGATATGTTCGCCAAGGACAAATTCAAAAACTTCTTTGCCCAGCTTGGGATTAAAGTCTTGCCCATGCCTTGTCCTAAAGGTTCTGTCTAAGATCACCTTTGTCCTTGTTCTAGGCTCAATTCGACCCCAAGTAGTATGTTTTGGGGCCTAACGTTCCATGCTCCAAATTAGGAATGGTTTTTAATAAGCATGCATCCGTCGGACACACTATTATTACAAGACCCTTATTATCTCTGACTTTCTTTAAAGTAATGAAAAAAATAGCTATGTCAACTGAATTTGTAGGGTAGCGTGACACCAAACTTTATCTAATGATCGTCCCTTAAAGACAGATGATGACGAGGTTATGTAAAACAACTGAACCTTTTTATTAGCTCAAACTTTTCACTTAGATCGGATCGAAGGCTGTCTTGAAAGGGAAGGCAGGGGGGAAGTCAGATGCAATATGGCCGAAATGGGAAAGCAACATGGATAAGAGCTTACTTAGTGACCACTTTGGGAGTCAGAGTACATGGTATTCATACTCTCTTTTTTAGACATTGTAAAATGGGTGCGGCTGGCTGTCTTATTAATTCAGTTCAAAGTATATCTATGCACCTCTTACGACCTGGATCTGAAAGGAATGTCACATGAAAAGGGTAATATAGATCTGAGATTTTGAATTATGCTATATTCCTTCACCACACTTGTTAAATTTATTTCTATTCCTCTCCGCCAAAAATATTTCAACAACCCTATCAGGCAACTCCTACATTCTTATATTACACAAAACATACTTTACTCTCTGTGATCAAGTAGTCAAACTTTTCGGCAATTGTCAAACAAATTTTGTGTTATTTTTTTACAATATTGGAAGACGTACATACATTTTTACAAACACATTAACACTATATCCCTAACGTCGCGGATTTACTGTATATTTTTTAAAAATTTGTTTTTTTTTATCTGATAAATGGAATCTTCCTGCCCTGTAAATGTTTACTATCTGCATATACCACTTTTCGTATTGGACGTGATCAGGATGTTCCAGGATCATCCCAAATATCGGATGGGATTGACAGGGGCTGATATTGTGGAAATTTTACAGCAAGAGTAAGTAGACCTTCCAAATCCTGTTGAATAGAATTAATGTTATGATTGCAGAAAATTTGCTACCGGCGACCTTATATCTCAAGTTGAGTCTGCAGTCAAGGTCTTGGAGATGTCTGGATATATACGATGCACCCCGGATGGCTATCGAACACTGGGACCTTTGGCTAAATTGGCCACCGCAAGGAGCGTGAAGCAACGCTGTGCGATCTGGAACAAGCTACAGGAAAAATTATAAAATAGTCACACATCATTATATTTTTTAAACACCTCGTATGTATTTTAATATATATGTATGTAAGCATTTAGCTACGAACTTCTCATTTTCAAGCTTTATTTGTGCACTCGGATGCTGTTTTTTTTAACTTCTTTTTAAAAATGTTACTAGGTACCGGGTGGCTAACTAGGAAATGACTGAATCTCATCCGTGGATTCTGATAAAACAATTGGTGCATTATCAAGAGAGGGTCCTATCTCAGCAGTTCAGAGAATTGTCATATATACATAAGCCACCAAGTGCGAGCTTTGGTGGTCACAAGGGACACAATCTGATGAGTGAACATTTATATCATAGTTTTGTGAGTGATGTCATTTGAGGTCATTTTTTAAGGAAGGATCACAGATCTGTAGTAAAGAGCGTTAAGAATTAAGGTGGTAATGGAAATGCTCTTTGAAATAAGGCTTTTTGTTACAGTGGGCCATACACTCCGAATGGATAATTGGTTTTGGTAAAAAAGCTTTTGAGTTGAGTAGTGCGATGGAATTTTCTAAGGTTTTAGTTTGCGACATGAAGTTAGCCGAAAAAAGGCGTAAAATGTTGATGCTGCCATGTAATAATTTGCTGTTTCAAGATAAGTTTTTTTTTGTACTAAAATGCTGGGTTCAGTGCGATCAATGGTTTTCTTGCAAGACTTTAGACACATTCCTTGTTCATAAAGAAAGGAAAAGAAGCGACTTTTAGATTTATACAATATTCTTGGACACTGCAATGGCTATGGAGGTTTGGATGTGGGAAATATAACCATGTAAGAAGGCACTAAGAGCATAGAAGGCTGCGAGTGCTTTGAATTCCATATTAAATCAACAAGTCGCTGAAGATGTTGGAATATCAATTGTTATATGACATGAAATTCTTTGGTTGTTTTGGGCTTGAATCGGTGGAGAGAAAGGATGGTTGAAAAAAAAACTCGGAGCAGTCAAAAACAATGCGGAACTTCTGAAACGTTTCATAACAGTTGATGAGACAATGGTTTACTTATTTATTTAAATAAGTTGGAAGTTGTACTAATTGTATTTTGCCATTAGGCATAATACACTTTGAATTGCTATATCAAGTCAAACTATCTAAAGAGTATTTGTGTATTGAGTAATATTGGCAGTCAGAGTGAATCCATTGTCTCTTATTATCAAACACAATTGGTTATTTAAAATGAAACTTAAAAACTACATTAGTCAAAGTAATGTCCATCTCTTGCCATTACCTTTTCGTTTCTTCCGGGCAGGATACTAATACTATGTTGAAAGAACGCCTCGTCTTTAATGCAATCCAATAAGCTTCCGCTCGGACAGGAAATGAGTTATCGATCAGAACATGTGATAATCAGAAGGACATGCAATGACAACAGAGTACGGAAGAGGGGGTAGGACTTCGCATTTGAGTATTTCCAAGCTTATATTATATGTTTCGACTGGTTTTGCGACGCGTGGACGAGCACTGTCATACTGCAAAACCTCTTTGTCGTATCTTTCTTAGTATTCTGGCAGCTTATGAATTGTACGAGTTGTTGTTATTCGCGTTCCAAGTAAATGATTTCCTATGTACTGAAACTGATGCGTTATGATAGCTCTTTTTAATTGATGTAGTTAATAGGTAACAAATGTACCTTCGTCAAATCTGGTAAACGCTACGAATTACATTTTAGGTTTGGCTTGTTCCGAGGAAGAATAAATCATTCATATCTCGAGTTGTTATTTGTAAAGTTTCGAGAGTTAAGATTTTATTTTTCTGTAGTTGGGAAATTACAAAAAGGAGGATAATATTTTTTTTTTATCAGAAACACAAAATAAAAAGCAGTATCTCTTTGGTTTGCCAATTTTTGAATTTATTTCATACAAAAACTTGTTTTTTTTTTTACTTTGATAACTTTCTTTCTTTGTATCAAAATATTTTGCATATAACCTAAACTCTCTTCCAATAAAATTAAGTGCAGTGAGTGACGAAGCACCTTCCATCCGAAGGAGATTTTGTGACATGCCATCGGTGTGACTGCAAAATGCATTTTGGATGCACAACGATTTCGGCAAAAATCTATCGGAAAATGTCGGTGGCCAAAAAAGAGGAGTGGAGATGTGCAATTTGCAGAAAAGAACTCCGGAACAAGGTGGTAGACAGTGCACCTAAATCTGTACCATCTTCATCGATGGATGAGTTCCACCACCATTGAGAACAAGGAGTGCAAGTTAATAATATTTAATTATTAATAGCAATATTATACAATATTATTAATTGGCTGAGTTCATAAACGTCAAAAAAATGCGCATCGCGTACGCAACACTGCGTTTGTGATGCGAAGCAATGATTCTTTCATTGTGCGTTGCATCACGATGCTTTTAATTTTGTTGACGTTTTTGAACGACAAGTTTGTATAAAAGAAAATGTCAAGGAAAGTAGTAGCAACTCTGCTTTTAAATAATTTGCTAAATAATTTAGGCAATTATAGTGGAAGCATTTCCAAATATATTGTCCACATAGCAAGAAGGACAGAGTCCAGGCGCAGAGTTATTTGCTCTCTCTTAAATAAAAGATGCATTCCCAAGTGTAAATCGTTTTTCGGCACGAACTTCAACTGTCAACTTTCATCGCATCACGATAATCTATGATGCGTAGGTTGCTTTTGTTTGCGCAGCGGTTGCTTTAATGTTGCGTTTTTGAACGCGATGCATTGCATCATTGCCGTAAGTTTGCAATTATGAACGCTTGACGTTGCAGTACTGCGCTGATACTGCGTTTATGAACTCAGCCATTGCTATAGCCTTACCGATGTTACACTTCCAAACCTGATATAAGTTAAGAGTTGTTGTAGAAAAAAGGTGTTGTTTTTTTTATAACTTTCTTTAATGACATTTTTCACAACTCCGATTGCATTTTTGCTAAAATACTGAATCATAACAATGTCAATATGCAGGTATCTAAAATCTGCATGAATAAATTGTGCACTTCATTCATTTTAAAATTCAGCTTGTTTGCCTTTTTTCTTGGTTTTCTCGTAAAAAAAAAAAAACGGCTGGACGAATTTCGCTGAAACTTCATTCAGTTCTATGTTATGTAATTACGCGTCTAATGTATCTAGTCCCATGTTAATATCATCTTTGGTTCCCAAGATAATCGAGACGAAAAATTATTACGACCCCACATACACACACACAGCCATCTCTATAAAAACGTTGGATTTGGATTCTGGTGACCTTGAAACGTGGAGATATGTCAAAATTTGGGATTCACAAAATCGGCCCCATTAAAAAAACTTCCCACTGGGAAGTTAAAAAAAAAAAAATTATGTACAAGTAAATAACTATCAAGAAATGATGGCATCGAAGAGATTAACTAATGTAATTAAGCAATCTACTCGGGTCAATATTACGGCAAATACTTCGACAATAATCGTCCATATTTTTGTTAGCCTTACAAAGCAAGACATTGCATCGGCATGTACGAGTATGCTACAAGATTTGCCAGCACACAGTTAATCGCCTAATTGAGCAAACTAATTGGCGAAGACTATGTGAAGGACCTGACGTCTAGTGTTTGTACAGCATCTTTGTTAAAAAAATGAATGATATAGGTATATATGCATAATCAGTTAACGTTGCGACAAATACAAAAAGTCGTAAACAAAAATTATGGATGACACCTGATGTAATCAGACTATGCAAAAGAAGAGACGCGCCTCTACAGGAAGTGGAAAAATAACATACTTAATAAAAACTACGAAAATGAATATAATCAGTTTCGAAACATAGTGAATAAAAAGATTCTACTTAAAAAGAGTAACTTTTACAAGCAAAGATTCACAGATGCTAACTAGGGCGAAACAAAAGATCGATTGATGAGATTTTTATGAACAACTTTCCCGTTACAAATTATCTAAAGAATCTAGCTAATAGATTTGCTGAACGATTTTCGAATCAAGTATCTAAAGTAAATCATGATTGTGGCCATAAAACCTTAACCCATGCAAATATTCATCTCGCACAATCAATATATGTAGAGGAAGCCAGCGAAGAAGAAGTGTAAAATATACTTTGCTATTTAAAAGTCAACAAGGGACCAGGAGTGGACAACATTAGACCGATAGATCGTAAGTTAAACGCTACACATGTTGCTTCAATAATTACAACAATAATTAACCAAAGTACGAGTATAAGACAAAGGTGCATTCCGAAGATATTGAAAACTTCGATAATCAGACCAATTTCCAATTTACAAAGGCGGAGTATATATATAATTGAAAATTATAGGCATATTGCAATTTTTCCAGTTGTAGAAAAATGTTTGGAGGAAATAATTGTATGAAAAATAGCCACGTTCATAGAAAAAAACAAGGTTTTACAACCAAACCAATACGGTTTTCAGAAACATAAAAACACTGGAACACTACTGGGAGAGCACTCGAATGTGATAAACGCAATATTTATAAAAATTATCAGATATTAGTCATGTTTATAGACTTCAGCAAGGCCTTCGACACACTGAGTGAGTGAGTGAGTGAGTTTATTGTCATTTATAAAAAATTACAAAATTCAATATACACTGCAATATCTTATGCACCTTACAATACCTTCCCCTTCAATGCTGGATGAGACCTTGAAGCGGTAGAGGAGAGTCCAAGTGAGACGTCAGTTAGCCCTACAACATTGTTTATGAACCGTTTTACATTTGCTTTACATAAAGACAATAGAAAGATCTGCGAAGCCTAGAGGCTTTTCTGCAGAAGATTATTCAAAAGATAGATTTTACATATAAAATAATATAGAGTAAGTTCTCATTATTTTGGGAATGTAGATTAATTGTTGTATGATTTTATATGTTAATATTGGTTAATATTATATATTTCTTAAGTTCTTTTTTTCTGGTGTGCACAGACTGTATACTCCATAAAGAGCGTGGGAGTTGGTTGTATACTGTTGGTACCACAAAGGAAAGTTGCTTTCTTCCATACGAGTTGTATATCCTTGGTATTTTCAAAAGTCCATTAGCTCTTTGCCTTGTGTTGACGCCGTGATTTATCGGTTGTTTAAAGCGTTGATCGTTGTACGTTTCATCAATTAAATTGAAAAGAAAAAGTTTTTGGACGGTTAGTACATTTAAATTTTCACTAGGACTATACAAATTTTCTACATCACGACTACCATACTTAGCTCGCAGAAGAATCTTTAAAATTCGGTTTTGAGCCCTTTGGAGTTCCATAATTCTGTAGTGCGCTGCATTGCCCCACGCTGTTATTCCGTATTGAAGTACTGACTCCACCAAAGAGTAGTATACTTGCTTCAATACTTCAAACGACGTGTGGTTGCTCAGATGGTAAAGAGCATATGTCGACTGCCGAAGTCGTCTGCATAAGTACTTTATATAGTAGTCCCACTTAAAGTTGCAGTCTACTTCCACTCCGAGATATCGATACACGTTAACTGCATCAATATACTCTGCGCAGCCATCTGTCTCTGGTGTTTGTTGAGACTTGTGCAGGCAATCAAAACTATGGAATCGTATTTTAATTGGATTACTTACCATTTGGTTTGACCGGATATGCATTATTTTGGTTTTTTTTCGAGTTTATAACTAATCCATTGTCATGACACCACCGTAGAATGTTGTTAAATTCTGTTTGCATTGTCTGAGTAGCAATCCCAAGGTCTTTGTTGCTCACAACTATGGCAGTGTCATCCGCATATTGGAAACCGACGCTATTTTGCAGCACAGATACCATATCATTCACGTATATAATGAAGAGAAGAGGCCCCAGAATAGATCCTTGAGGTACACCCATGTCAATAGTTTGCAGATTGCTACAACTGGAAGATAATCTCACCATAAAACCTCTGTTCCGAAGATAACTCGCAAACCAATCCAGTATTCGACCACGAATACCTATCTTCTCCAGCATATGGATGATTCTCGTGTGACAGAGTGTGTCGAAAGCTTTTTTGAAATCTAGAAAGATCACCAGGGAGTGTAGATTCTGATTCAGACTACTGTTTATATTATTGGCAAATTCTTTCAGTAATTGGCTTACATTTCTGTTTCTTAGGAAACCATACTGGTTCTTGTTTATGATTTTGTATTTGCCAATATAATCTTGTAGTCTTCTCGCCATTACTTCTTCTAACACTTTGTCCACTACTGGTAATATGGAGATGGGGCGATAGTTCGAAACATCGTTTTTCTTCCCGGACTTATAGATTGGTCGTACAATGGCAATTTTAAGTTTATCAGGAAATTTACTTTCCTCCAAAGACTTATTCACCAGTTGTGTGACTGTAGGTGCTAAAATACTCGAGTTGTATTTGAGGTCTTTAGCCCTTATATTATCTATGCCGGCAGATTTGTTAACGTTTATTTTGTTTAAGATGTTCCTTACTTTGGTTTCGGATGCTTGTCCAAGGAACATGGATTGAGTTGTAGTTGTTTCTCTACCATTATATGTTATTATATTGCATTTATGTGTAATCGATTTTATTTCTTCCTTTAATTGTGTAGCGAATTTATTTGCTATGTCTGTTGTATTTGAGCCCAACGGAAAGTTTATACTAATTATTTCATCGATGTTATTTGTTGTTTTTCCTAGTAAATTGTTTATCAGTGTCTAGGTCTTCTTTGCATCTTTTCTATACTCTGCAAATTTATGTTTGTAGTATTCCGATTTTGTTATTTTTATTCTTTTATTTACATAGTTTCGGAAATATTTATATTGATTTTCATAACTCAGGCACTGTCTGTTGTGTTTCCATTTATTGTACAGCATATCTCTTTTCTTACATTCTTACACAGAGCTAGGGTTTCCGCTGTTATCCATGGATTTGATTTTTCTCTTTCCTTAACCTTAATATTTACATAGGACTTTTCATACACACCATTGAATATATCAGCCAGCTTATCAAAGAAATCATCAACATTAGTCTCATTATTTAGAAGGTTCCAGTTCACTCTCGATAGTTGATCAGATACTTTGTTTTCGCTTAGCACTAGTCTTGTCGTTGCTTTGCTCTTTGATTTAGAATCTTTGGGTATTCCAAACATTAGCGTGTAATGATCCGATACGTTCGATTCCACTGTAGCTGCATAGATTATTTTACGCTCACATTGTATCAAACAATGATCGATTGTTGTACTGGAACCTCTGTTCAAGAGTCATGAGAAGCTCATCAAAAGTCTCAATAGAATAGGCATAAGAGGGATCTTAGCGAAGTGGGTAGAAAATTATCTGGAAAGAACTATAAGAGTGAAAATCAGAAACGAACTTGGCCAAGAAAAACCGAGTTATTGCAGTGTGCCACAAGGCTCAAAGCTAGGCCCAATCCTTTTTATTTTGTTCACCAATGAACTTCTTCGTGTACTCAAAAAAAGTACAGCTTTTGCATACGCCGATGATATAGCAATTATTGTTAAAGACAAATGCCTTGATACAGCCGTAGCAACAATGCAGGATGAATTTAACAGCGTTTCAAGACGGTGGCACGACCGAGGACTAGAGATAAATGCTGTTAAAACAAAGTTGATGCACATACTATGATACGTCAAATTTTTTAAATTATGCAACTAAAAAGTGCTGCTTTTGCTATGGTGTACCTCAAAAGATTTACATATGTACCATACTAGCGCTGAAGTGCAGAAGCAGATGTATTTTTCGCTTGCCGAATCACGCTTAAGATACGGAATATTAGCTTGGGGAAATGCTTCGAAACTCACCTTGACAAGATATTAAATCTTCAGCATCGATTATTTAAAATCATTAACACTAATCATTTTAATTTAAAGGTCTTGGATGTAAACGGCATATTTAAGATGACAATATTGTTGCAGTACTATGATGATCAACGCTTCCAACAAAACTTACGCCATAACCAGCATAAAAGGAGACGATCTCAGGGGGTTTTGGAAATTCCAGACACTTTTAATATACATATATGGACAAAAACATCTGAGATACGCCATACCAACAATTATGAATACACTAGCAGAAAATCTTAAAAATATTGTTAATTTAAAAAAAAAAAGTAAAAAAGACTTAAAAAAATATTTTCTCAATGTGTAGAATGTCATTTAAACAATCAAAAAGCAACTATTGTATGTACATTTTTCACAAACTCAATGTTAAATCTTAATTAATTAAACTAAAATAACTTGAATAATATTCACAGCCGAAAAACTCATTAAAAGATTAATAAACTGTAGATAAGCACTTAACATAAATTAAATTATTGTAACGTTTTTACGAAATAAAATAAAGAAAGAATAAAGAATAAAGAGTAAGTTCTGAATTGATCCAAGTCGATCAGTGACCATAAAAAACAAAAAAAATTTAATAAAAATATCTCTTTATCAGTCTTTATCAGATCAGTCTCTATTTTTAACAGACATGGGTTAGTATGTCATTTTTAATTTTTCTGTTCTTCGTTTCGCAAGCATGGGTGAATTTAGTCACTTCCTGCTTGCATGCTAAATGCTACCACAAAGATTGAGCTCCAATGTTGTTTCGGGGGTCAGTCGAAGCGTTAACTTAGTGGTAACTCTTATGAAAACACTAAAAAAATTGTGATTTGATTTGATTTTTAGAAGAAGAAAAAAATATTATAAAAGAATTAAGGTATGTTAAGTAATATGTAAAGGGATGTTTTGTATGTTCGTTTAATATAAGAACATTTTATTTACGACAAGAGTGGTGAAATTTTAATTTTGTCTTAATCGTGTACTCAAATTTTAAAAAAACGATATACCAAAAAAAAAAGTTAAAAGAGTAGCTAACATTTTCCCCTCGACGTCTATAAACTAATCACGTATGCTAGGACTATATAATAATCAATCAACGTTCTCCTAAAATCCATTTTGGAATAGCAGAATTGGACTTTTAAATCCCTGATTACGCGTTTGATTTGCATTCTCAATAAATTCTGATTGCTGAATTCGCATTGAATACAATTTTACATTCGCATTCAATTTTCCAATAAGACATGTTTGAAATGGCTTAATTTAATTAATTTTAATTGCAAATTACCCATTTGCCCAAAATTAATGAAGTTAGAAGTTTAGAAAAAATATTTTTTTATTTTTGTAATAGCGAAGCAATTAATTTAGAAACATATGGTCTGTACCCGATTAACATTACAAATCCAACTCACTTTACAACAACTAGTTCAACGCTTTTAGATATATTGACTGTAAACAAACCATCTGAGATATTACTTTATTCACAACTTGACGCCCCTGCCGTCTCTAAGCATGACCTTCTGTTTGCCACTCTTAAAGTTAATCCACCTTGCAAACTAACACTTCACAGGTAGAGGGATTGCGAAGATTTTCCGTGCAGGGACGGGTTAAGAATATCCCTGCAGCGATATCTCTCGCTTGTTGTAAAAGGCGAATAAAACAAAGGTAAACAAAAATCACATCTAGGCAATTTAGAAAACACCAAAGTGAGCCTAGGGACACATATATCACCATTAAACTGCCCCACAAGTGTACATGCAAATCAGTGGGTTGACACGACTAGAGATCACCGGTGTTGTAAGAGTAAGATCAAACAAAAAAATCTGGAGCATGCCCGTGTAACAAAAAAAAAAAAAAGGCAGGCCGAAAAACAATTGGTGCAAACAAATGCAAAAACAACAGCATTTTATTGGCCTCAGCGATGAAGTAATCCCAAACCGGGAAGCCTGCCGCTACTTTCTGAGGTCAAACCGGCGGACCCCACAAGCGGACCAGTAGGAATGAAGTTAAGTGGGAAGGTTATGGTCCTACACTTCTGACCATAACAACGCCGGAAAAAGGAAAAGAAGAAAGAAAGGGATTTCGAAGATGTTAAACCTGAAGAGCTTGAAAATGACATCCGGCAAATTAACTGGCAGACAATATATTCTCTTCCCTCGCCAGATGACCAAATTAATTTCTTTTAAAACTCCATATCTCAATTTTTTGACAAACATATTCCTCTTAGAACCAAATTAATAAATGTTGCGAGGAACTCATGGTTTACATCCGAAATCTTTAATCTTATGAGACAACGTGATCAGGCATACAAACGATGGAAACGGTTTCGTATTCCTGATTTGCTATCGACATTTCAATCGTTGAGAAATAGGGTGAGCAAAAAAATACGAGAAGCTAATGTTAAGCTGTATTCAGAGCGTCTTAATAAAAACATGTCTTCAAAAACTCTATGGAAGAACATACGAGAGCTTGGCGTTGGTAAACAAAAGGAACATTGTAACACGGATATATGTCCCAATTATCTCAATGAAGAGTTTGCAAAAGTTCAAAGCAATAGAGATATTTCTGATAATAATGAAGTTCTTGATGGCCTGTCTGAGCTTCCGATTATTCACGATAATCGAAATTGCTTTGGATTTATAAGGGTAGATGAGGTGGAAGTCCTTAGTGCTATTCTTAAAATTCGCTTTTCGTTAAGATGATCTTACCTCACATTCTCCCAGCACTCACGAACATCTTTAACTCAATTATAATGACATCATCTTTTCCTAACACCTGGAAAACCGCAAAAATTATACCTGTTCTTAAAAAGACTGAAACTTGTTCATCGCCAAAAGAGTGCCGACCGATTTCAATACTATCGTTCCTATCAAAGGTATTAGAAAAATTGCTTTATGAACAAATAAGCAAATTCCTGAGTGCAAATAAGCTCTTAACCGATAAACAATCTGGGTTTAGGAAAGGACACAGCTGCGTGACAGCGACTTTAAATGTTTCAGAGGATATTCCCAATGCAATTAATAAAGATTTGGTAATGTTTTTAGTTTTACTAGATTTCTCTAAAGCATTTGATTCTGTCAACCATGAAGAGCTTATTATTAAACTAAAAAAACAGTTTCAATTTTCAGATGGTGCAGCCAACCTAATCTCATCGTATCTTGTTGGTCGGAGTCAGGCCGTTGTCATTGATGATCAAACTTCTCGCCCCCCTCAATCTTTTTTCAGGCGTTCCACAGGGATCGATTCTTGGTCCACTGTTGTTCTCAATGTTTATTAATGATCTCCCAATACAAGCAAATCACTCATCCATAGATTTGTACGCTGATGATGCTCAAGTTCAATTAAGTTGTAAGCTTGGAATGATTGAAGACGGGGCTAACAAACTTAATACTGACTTAAGTAGAATACTGCAGTGGTCTCAGACTAATTGCTTAAATCTCAATCCAAAAAAATCAAAATGCTTAATTATCTATAAAACCCCTTCGCTCTTCGAGCGCCTTGTCGCGGCGGAGGGGCTTAAGAGGTCAATTACCTCGAACTAAGACCCGGAGAACCCCGAGTTAGTCATGAATGAATGGACAACCAGATGGATGGAAATACTCCAGGTGGCACCCGCAATAGCGGAAATCCACCCGCGATCTCCCTGATCGCGGCCGGGGCAAGGATTCTGGAGGCCCCACCAGTCATTCTTAACTCTCCGGCAGCCCGGAACGACACCGACTCCTGCGGCTCATTGTCCAACCACTTGGTTGGACTGAGCGTGAGCGGTGCAACCGACAGAGGCGACACCGACGATGGTGCGGCACGGGAAACCGCCAAGGTTGAACGAGCCCCAGAATTGGGACGTGCTGTAGATTGCACTGCTAAGTGCCCAAAAAGAAGGAGGAAGAGGCGTGCCCGAAAATCGTGCAAAGAGGCTGGCACAGCCGAAGGCACGAAGATTGAGGGCGAACCTCTGGGAAAGGCAGGTAAGAGGATCAGATCGGCGGAGGTATCCCCTACCGAAGCCCATCCAACCCTCTCACCTGCAGATGCCGCACTTCTTGCCGGCGCGCAGCGCAGAAAACGTCGGCGGCTAGTAAAGGCTGCTGCTGGAGGCACAAGCATGCCAGCACTTTCGGCATGCGCCTCAAACACTCCTCCTCTTATTGGTGACGGTCAAACTCCCAATAAGAGCGTGCCAAGTTCCAAAACTGACGGAGCTGAAGATGTTCAGGGTCCTGTCATGGTCGGTGCCACCGCCGAAAAAGGTGATGATGCTGGCAGACAGACTCTGATCGCAGAAGGCGAAGCGGTCTTGGATCATAACAACCCTCAGGCTGGCAAAGCTGTTCGAAAGCGGCGTCGGAAGAGAGCAGGAGCTCGAACCGAAAAAGGTAAGAGCACTTGCAAGCGGAAGATGGCCGCCGGGGACAATCTTGCTGGGGAGAGAGAACGTGATGTCTCCTCCTCTGATATGGCGGCGGGAAATCGGAGTCCAAAGGCAGATGCGGCGGTCAATAAAGATCAAAGCAAAAACCTGAAGACGGAGAGGACCAAAGGCTGCTCATCGGAGGCGGGCACTTCACACAAAAAAACCCCTTCCTCTGGAAAGGCAACACAAATGACCGTAAAGAGTCGAGACAAGCACCTCTCCTACAAAGAGGCAGCCATCTCCTCCGAAAAGGTCAGGATAGGGAAGGCTGGCAGTGACAGCAGAATGACCAGCGCAGATTGCCAACACTGCGAGGATCATCTACTGGAGCTAGCTTCAGCAACAAGCTTCTGTATTCAAGCGGAGAGGTCTGCTTTGATGAATGGTACCTTCGTGGTGAGCTGTTCCTCTCAGCAGACATCTGCCTGGATCAGGAGCATGGTGCCGAAAATCCCCCCCCTGGGAACTAGCACTTATCAAGTAGTTAGTCTCCCGAAACTAACGCGCGCCATCTGCTGGATTCCGGAAACAAGCTGAAAGTGCTGACGCGACTACGTGCGCAGAACCCGGGACTCGACACGAGGGCCTGGACTGTCTATTCCTACAAGGAGAAAAATAACTCTCTGAAAAAAGAGGGCTTCACTCTGGTAGTGGGAATGGACAATGGCTCTGTTGAGGCCCTGAAAACCGCGTACGACTCACGTCCCTACTTCGGCCTTGGTAGGATTGTATTCCATTTTGATGTCAAGTAGTCGAAGGATGGAACGTGTTCCCCAGTATGAATCCATGATTTTTACTCAGATCAACCTACAGCATTGCAAGGCTGCTACCGCTCTTCTAAGTAGCAGAATTGCATGCAGTAGTACAAATCATCACATTGTATCCATTCAAGAACCATGGGTGTGGAACAAACGCCTGTGTGGTCTTGGTGGCATACGTGATGCTACAATCCTTTATGATGAGCGATCCGAAAGGCCCAGGGTCTGCCTCATCATATCGAATACGCTATCGGCAACCAAACTTGGTCAATTCTGTGGTCAAGATCTGGTAGCTGCGAAAGTGAGCTACAAGGCGCACGGAGAAATTGAACACTTCGTCGTGGCGTCTGCTTACTTCCCCTACGACTCGGTACTACCCCCGCCACCTAAGGCGGTTTCCGAACTCGTAGAGTACTGTGAAGCCAGAAGGATTGGACTCATCATCTGTTGCGATGCTAACGCTCAAAACACATTTTGGGGCAGCAGCAAATGCAACCGGAGAGGAGACCATCTTTTAAACTTCATTCTTTCGTCTGACCTTTTCATCAACAATGTTGGCTCTCTACCAACCTTTGTGACGGCGAGACGACAGGAAGTGATTGACCTAACCTTATCTAACAGGCATGCGAAGGCCATCACTAACTGGAGAGTCTCACCAGATGTTACGCTGTCAGACCATAGATACATCGAATTCCAATTGAAGTGCGGGATCTCCCCCTCGCAGCCCAAGCGGAATCCGAGAAAAACAGACTGGGTGCGATTTAGGGAGGAGCTTGAGAAATCCACTCAAGCCCCGCCTAAACTCAAAACTAATCAATCGGTGGAGGATGCAGTTCATAACCTGAACAGCGCCATCACCAAATGTTTTGAACTCGCATGTCCTGTCAAAAAACCTCCCAACAGGAAGCCGGTTCCCTGGTGGAATGCTGAGCTCCAACGGCTTCGTAGGGAAGCCAGAAGTCTTCTGAACAGATCGCTTAAATCGAACTCGGAAGATGACTGGAATAAATATCGATCGAAGCAGAAGGAATATAAGAAGCTTATTCGAAAATCGAAGAATGATTCCTATAAGTCCTTCTGCGAAGAGATCAAATCCCTGAGCGCGACCAGCAAGTTGGTTAAAGTCCTCAAACGAGGAAAATCGACAAAGCTGGATGTACTCAGAAAGTCTGATGGTACCTTTACCGAGTCTAAAGCAGAAACTCTTAGTTTACTGTTTCAGACCCATTTTCCGGGAAATCAGACTGTCATCGGCTCGTTGCACACTCCCTCATTGGATACTGCGGCTGTAGCGATGAAAACAACTCGGCGTAGCTGGTATGTTGCGTCACGCGTGGCAACTACTGAGGCCATTGAATTTGCTGTGGCATCCTTCGATGGCTTTAAGTCGCCGGGCACTGATGGGATATGCCCCGTTATGCTGCAAAAAGGTATAAAACAGCTGCTTCCTACACTGAAAATAATTTTCACTGCTAGCCTGGCACTTGCCTACATACCTATCCCTTGGCGCGCGGTGAAAGTGGTCTTTATTCCCAAAATAGGGAAAGAGGATTACTCACTAGCCAAGAGTTTCAGACCAATAAGTCTAACATCATTCCTGCTGAAAAGCATGGAAAGACTAGTAGAGTTGCACGTGCGCAAAGTTGCCCTTCGAATGCATCCTCTGTCGGACATGCAACATGCTTATCAGCGCGGAAAATCCTGCGAGACTGCGCTTCAAAACCTAGTTGGGAGAATTGAATGCGCTCTCGAAAGGAAAGAGTACGTACTAGGCATTTTCGTCGACATTGAGGGAGCTTTTGATAACGCTACCTTCGACAGCATGTGTAACGCTGCTAGACGGCATGGCGTAGATGAAGCACTGGTCTTGTGGATCACAGCAATGCTTGTGCACAGGACATTGATCGCTGATACAGGCCTCGAACAATGTGTCAAGTCTGGAGTAAACAGGGGCTGCCCGCAAGGTGGCGTCTTGTCTCCGCTGTTATGGTGCATGGTGGTCGACTCTCTGCTAGATGCTCTCAATGCCTCTGGAATCTATGCCCAGGCCTATGCGGATGATGTTGCTGTTCTCTCTGTCGGCTCATGTTTAGCGAATGTCTGTCTCAAAGCGCAGGCGGCGCTAAACGTGATCGATGACTGGTGCACGAGAAATGGGCTGTCGGTTAATCCTCTTAAGACCGATGTCGTTCTCTTCACGAGAAGGAGGAAAACAACTGGCATTGCTCAGCTGGTGCTAAAAGGCATTCCCATCCCTATATCCAAGGAAGCTAAGTATCTGGGAGTCATTCTAGATAACAAACTTCTCTGGTCAAAACATGTTGAGTCCAAAACCACCAAAGCGCTGTCAGCTTTCTGGCAATGCAAAGGTGCCGTTGGCAAAACATGGGGCTTATCGCCGAAAAAGGTCCTTTGGATCTACACGGCAATGGTAAGACCGATAATCTCATATGCATCGGTTGTTTGGTGGAGCAGGCTGACACGAAAACACGTTGTGGCTTCACTCACCAAACTCCAAAGAGCGGTCTGCCTCATTTGCACGGGGGCTTTCCCCAGCACACCGGGAGCTGCTTTGGATGCTATGATGAACCTTCCACCCCTTGACATATATATCAGAGGGTGTGCACTGAAAACTATTTCTCGCTTAAAAAGGAATGGTCTTTGGTACAACTCGCAGTGGAGTGAAAGTGTACTTGAGAGAGAAATATCCTACGATCACTGTCTCATGGATATGCCCTCTGACGCAATGACACCTGCCATCCTACTGCGCTGTAACTACACAGTCACATTTCCTTGGCGTCAGGACTGGCTTTGGCCAGACACTGAACCTGGAATAGAATGTCTTCGCATCTTCACAGATGGCTCCAGGACTGATCAGGGATCCGGCGCCGGAGTTTTCTTCGAGCGCGAAAACATTCGACTGCACTTCTCGTTAGGAAAATATGCGTCTGTCTTCCAGGCGGAGATTTACGCAATCCTAATGGCCATGCACTATGTTGTGAAACACAGATGGAGGGGAAAGAGCATATGTGTCTGCAGTGACAGCCAAGCTGCACTCAAAGCTGTATCCAATCCTCTGTCCAACTCCAAACTAGTGCATGAACTCAAGACCTTCTTGAACAAAGTCGGAAGACTTAATTCACTTAGGCTTGTATGGGTTCCAGGTCACTCTGGAATCCCAGGAAACGAGATCTCCGATGAACTCGCTAGAAAAGGCTCAGAGGAGAGTTTCTCAGGGCCTGAACCCGCCTTAGGTCTACCAGCTTCAACGGTTAAATCTGACATCAATGACTGGGTATTTAACGTACACAGTCGCAGATGGAAGGAATATCCAGGATGCAGGATGACTAAGCGCGTACGCCCTGACGTCTGTAAAAAGTCCGCAACATTCTTCTTATCCTTAAGAAGAAATGACTGCAGAAGGCTAACGGGCGTCATTACGGGCCATTACACTTTTGCCAGGCATCTTTACGTGCTTGGCATCAGTGAGACGCCTACCTGTGCTGCTTGTTGCGAGGAGGACGACACAGCGGAACACTTTCTCTGCGACTGTCCCGCCTTCGCTCGTGCACGGTGGCGCACCCTTGGGGCCGACGTGGTGGCTGCCGAATCTCTTAGCTCAACATCACTGAAGCCCCTCCTCATTTTTCTCCGGATAACGGGGAAAATACAATAAAGACAAGGTGTCTGTCTGGTATTACAATGGACCAGTACTTGTGTCTGAGTGCTCCAGCAGATAGTAGAAGCCTCCAACAAAAAAATAAATCTATAAGACCCCACTTGATCAAGACTACTTCCCATCTTTGTATCTTGGAAATGAAAAACTGGATTATGTAAGCAGGGCAAACAACTTGGGTATACTCTTCAACTCGACTCTTACTTGGGATGATCACATTAGAGTGGTTATTTGGAAAATATATGGTTCTCTGCGTAGCCTATCTGTATCGAAACACCTTACCCCACAACATATCCGACTAAGGTTAGCAAAAACCCTAATTGTAGCGTTAATTACATATGGAATCAAAAGGAAATACTTGTCCTTGAAAACACTTAACAAAATAGTTATGAACAAAATACCTACATATCTTTTTGAAAAAATTAAGTTTCCTAACTCGTCTCGGTCTTTCACAATATTAAAACCCAGCTTCAGTTGCCGAAATTCCGAAAATCAGTTTTTCGTCTATGCTATAAGGCAGTGAAACAAATTACCCATTTCTATCAGAAAACATCGTGGTACCTCTCAGCTTAAGGCAATTTTATTTAAATACATGGCATTAAATTAAATGTAAAATTATTTATTATTTCATTGTTCTGTTTTTTACTTATTGTTTAAATAGAAATCCGGAATGTAGAGATTAAGTATATTATGTAACCCTTGTTTTTTTGTATTCTTTCTTTATTCATTTATTTATTTATTTTTTCTTTCTATTTTTAAAAGTAACTCAAATATACAATAATTCAATTATATATAGGACGAAACCGGGTGGAGTTCCGAATAGTACTCACCCCCGATTTTTTTCAATTTTTTTGTACGTATAGCCTAATGTATCAAAGTTAAAAATCCAAAGCGGTTTTTGGCGCAAATGACTGGAAAGGACTAAAAGGATGTGCTAAATTTGAATATCCTGCAGAAAATATCTTGAAAGTTACAACAGCTATATTTATAAGTGATATCGCAAATTAAAGCAGAAATTAAGTGCTTTTAACTGATAATAAAATTATAGTATATAGTTTACAAATATTGAAGATATGAAGTATTTTGGAAAAATAGGTCAATATTTTCAAGGAAACATTTTTTTTTTGAAAGAAAGTGTATTATGAAGGCATATTTTTTTTTTGGAATTATAAAACTACATTCGAAAACCTTTTTAACGATACCAAACATGCTATACTTTTCGTTAAACATCACCTTAAGAGAGGAGTTTTTTTCTTTAGAAGTGACATTCATCAAGCTTGGGTGAGCCCTGGGAGTAACATTTGTATAAACAAATGTTTTTCCCCTCGTATAACGGCGATAACGGACCCAAGTAAAGACAACCGATGATGAAAAAGCTTTTCGTCTCTTGTTGAGTAGAAACTGTCCACAAAGGTAGACCTAAATTTTCCGCGATTGTTCATACTTTGTATTTTGCAATGGATTTAACGTATAATTTATTTCAATTAGCAAGTATTTTAAGTGATCATTCGAAAACTTTGCAGTGGTTAAGAGATCTTGGACTAATTCCAGCGACAAAGTATTGCCATAAGCATAAAAAATATATGGTATTAAATGAATTAAAATTAATATGTGGATTATTTGAGTGTCGTAAGACAAGCAAATACTATCATTGTGAAAGTGTTGCAAATAATACGTGGTTTGAGAGATGTCGTATTTCACCTGAAGTTTGCATACTAATTACTTATTGTTTTTCTTTAAATATGTCATTTGAACAAACCATCCGGGAAAGTTCAATTATTGATGGAAAGCAAGTTTCCCGTGAGACAGTTGCGGATCGGTTTTCGTTTTGTCGAGAAGTCTGTATGTTGGCGTTAGACGAACAATTCGAGGAAGAGGGTCAAATAGGAGGTGTTGGTCAAGTTGTTGAGATTGACGAATGTAAAATTGGTCGTCGTAAATACCATAGGGGGCGTGTTGTTGAGGGTTCTTGGGTCTTAGGCATTATACTTCGTGGGAGTCCTTCTCAATACCGTCTCGAAATTTGTCCCGAAAATAAAAGAGACAAAAATACTTCAATAAGTCTAATACAAAAACATGTGAAGTTGGGAACTACTATCCACACAGATTGTTGGAAGGGATATATGGACTTAGAATCTTTCGGATATCATCACTTTATTGTCAATCATTCCAAAGAATTTGTAGATTCCGAAACAGGGGCTCATACCCAAAATATTGAGTCGTCGTGGCGGTGGATGCGTCGTCAATTATCTCGTGGTGGTGTCCGTGTCGACAATAAGGAGCAACATTTATGCGAATTTTTGTGGCGTCGTCGCGTCAAAAAGTTGAACCAAGATCCTTTTAATCAGTTGCTGAAGGATATTAAGCGCTGTTACCCTGGTCAATGATTTGTATTGTCAAATTGACGTAAATTAAATATTATATTTATATATATAATAAATATTTATATTGTGTATGTGTGTGTGTATCAAACTGTATATAAATAATGAAATGTGAAATAAATGTTATTGTAATTTGAATTTTGATATAAAAATGTTATATTTAAAAGTTATTATTCAGGACTAAATTTGTAAAGAGAAGATGGAATAATGATAAATATTAACAAAAGAGTACTCCTGCCCGATTTTGATAAAATTTGAGTATATGGTAAAGGCCATTCTAATATTTTGATACACATATGTATGCACAACCTCATACTTTGCACCTACCCCAACTTTGCACCTACCCCAAATCCTACAGTGAGCCCAAGCAGGGGGGTTGCAGGGGGGCAGCATGCCACCCCATAGGTATTTCACTGCGATTTATTTATAAAAACGGCGACGCACATATATACATATGTATTCATGGCAGAAAAAAGAGCATTTTTCATTCCTTTTAGCCATTATCTTGTAAACTATACTTTGATGAATGTTACTTCTGAAGAAATAAACTGTTCGCGTAAGGTAATATTTTGTGAAAAGAATGTTTGGTATCATTGAAAAGGACTTCAAATGTAGTTTTATAATCCCGTAAAAAACATATGCCTTTATAATACACTTTCTTTTTTAATTTTTTTTTTCCTTGAAAATATTGACCTATTTTTTTAAAATTCTTCATATCTTCAATATTTGTGAACGGATTACTATACTTTTGATGTCAGTTAAAAGCACTTAATTACTGCTTTAATTTGCAGTATCATTTACAAACATGGCTGTTGCAGTTTTAAAGATATTTGAGTTTTATTTCTGCAGGATATTCAAATTTAGCACATCCTTTTAGTCCTTTCCAGTCACTTGCGCTAAAAACCGCTTTGGATTTTTAACTTTGATACATTAGACTATACGTACAAAAAATTTTAAAAAAATCGGGGGTGAGTACTATTCGGAACTTTATCCACGAAACCTATTAAATGCAATTCGACTAAACAACTGCAAGCACCTTAGCACAGGCGAACCAACCTATTGGCCAACTGACGTCAACAAAATTCCGGACTTAATTGACTTTTGTATAGTCAAAAACATTCCCCAGAAAAACCTTAAAATTAAACCACGCTACGAACTATCATCACACCATTCACCATTCCAACTGGACTACCTAAATAGTGTCAATAACCTTCAAACGTATCACCCCATATACAACAATAAAACGGACTGGGACACATTCCGGGACTATATAGAATCAAACTTAACAGTAGATATCCCACTAAAAATCAACAATGACATAGAACGGGCTGTAGTGCACCTGAATGACATAGTTATTGCGGCAGCTATAACTGCAACACCACTCAATAAACACAAACATTATGACTATCACACACCTCCAAATTTACTAAAACTCATAAAGAAGAAGACTCCGGAAAATATGGCAAACTACCCGCTCTGCTGTTGACAAAAGCAGAGTTTAGCAGCCGCTAAAGAACTCAAAGAAAAATTACTTACCATTCAAAGTAACGGCATAAGCGACTACTTAAAAAAACTAACACCTACTTCTGAAAGTAACTACTCTTTATGGAGAGCCACAAAAAAAATTAAAAGTAGAACACTACACCAACCTCCCATAAAAAAAAATCGATGACACATGGGCTAGAACAAACAGGGACAAAGCCGAAACACTAGCTAAACACTTTGAGGAAGTGTTCACAAATGACGGAAATACAGACTCCTTACCATCATTCGACAACGGAATAATCCCCAACACAAACATAAAAAAAATAACTATTAAAGAAATAGAGCATACTATTAAAAGTAGAATTAAGCATAAGAAAGCTCCAGGATATGACCTCATGACCGATAAAATTCTTGACGAATTGCCTAAAAAGGCAGTTTTATTTATAAGAAATATATATAATTCTATAATAAGACTAAAATATTTCCCTAAAACCTGGAAAGTGGCTCAGATTGTAGCTATACCTAAACCTGGCAAAGACGCAACAAAGGCAACATCATACAGACCTATCAGCCTTCTTCCTTTTTTATCAAAAAAATTCGAAAAGCTCTTACTCGACCGAATTGAACCACTACTAATCCAAAATAAATCAATACCTGACCACCAATTTGGTTTTCGACGACATCACTCCACCATACAACAAATTCACAGAGTTGTCAACAAAATTTCAACTGACTTGGAAGAAAAAAGATACTGTGCGGGCGTATTTCTAGACGTGGCTAAAGCCTTCGACCAAGTATGGCATAAAGGCCTTCTACACAAACTGCGCCACATTCTACCTCTTGACTTTTACCTCTTACTAAAAAGCTACCTCACGGATCGTACTTTCTATGTAAGGTATAAAGACGAATCTTCGAACCTTCACCAGACGAAAGCAGGAGTTCCCCAGGGAAGTGTCCTAGGACCAACTCTATACCTATTATATACTGCTGATATCCCAGTTCCAAGAGAGGAAAAATCAATGATAGCGACTTTTGCGGACGACACAATAATCCTGAAATCCCATCCAAGCAGATTTGAAGCCACTAGGCAGCTACAGAACACACTGGACCAAATAATTAAATGGTTTGATGATTGGCGAATTAAAATTAATGAAGACAAAACTATACAAGTCACGTTCACTAACAGACCAAATGATCAATCCCTACCACTAAAAATAAACGACAAAATAATCCCTGTGGACAACGTAGCCAAATACCTAGGAATGCACCTAGATTCAAAACTGACATGGAAAAACCACATATTAAAAAAGAAACAACAGGTATTGATAAAATTCAGACAACTTTACTGGCTTCTTAATAAAGACTCTAAGCTCACAATAACCAACAAATTGCTGCTATACAAATCAATAATTAAACCCGTTTGGACATATGGCATTCAGCTATGGGGAACATCAAAAAAATCGAACATAGACATAATTCAAAGACAGCAATCAAAAATATTACGCACAATACCCAACGCAGAATGGTACATAACCAACGCTGACATCCACCGCGACTTGGGAATTCAAACTATCAACCAGGAAATAACGAAGACAAGCAGACAACACCACATAAAACTATTACTACACAAAAATGACGAAGTGAACTCCATCCCCTGTCAAGAAATCTCAAGTAGAAGACGACTTCATAGAACAAGACCAACCGATTTGATTCACTAACAAAACAAGATAACATTTGATAAAGAAATTTAATGTACTTAATGTAAAAATAATGTAATTTTGTAATAACGATTTGAATTGTATCTACTGTCAGTCCAAGTGAAAAGTACAATAACTTATAATTATTGTTAAATTTAGTAAAAATTTTTCTAACTGTTCAAATGAATGGGCTAAATAACACTGGTTACAAAGCCCAAATATTCCAGAAATTAATTAATTATAAAATGTACTAAGTGTCCCAGGACAGATGTATGCAAATTTGGAAATAATAAAAAAAAAAATTATATATGTAATCTAACTTTTACTAATCTAAATGAAAAAATATTAAATTAATGAAGAATTAAAATAGTTCAAAGAAACTTAGCTCATTATATGAGTTATAAATACAATATTTACATATATTATAACAATTAAATTGTTAACCATGCGCTAGTAGACCTTATGTTAACTTATGCTACTGACACTGTTGGCCGCTCCTGAAGAAACCTGTTGATTCTATCGCCTTTTCCTTACCTTACCTGAGGCATCTTCTTGCGTAGGAGTCGGGTGATTAAAATCTCTTTTGGATCAACTGGAGACGAAGTCAGGAAAATTTGCCTGTATGTCGCCCTCTACCGTCACTTCTTTTTCGGATCGCCTGAGATGTTCGAGAATTGTATATACTCCATTCGATTAACCGGTATCCTTGTTCTCCCGGCGTGGTTGGTGTGATGGGCGATGCAGCGGTAGTTTCCGATAAAACTTTGATGTAGAAGTCCAGAATCCAGTCTGCTTCCTCAAACGTTATCAAGCGTTCTCTAAATGTCGTGAAGAATTCGTCTTCGGAGAAGCGCCTGACGAAATACTGAAATGGAAAAGTATACTTAACTTACTCTTTACATCTATTTGCTGACGTTGAAGGCTTTCGATGATAGATCCTTGCTCTGTCTCGTATAAAATCTTATTCGTGGAGAATTTGCGATGTTTCATTGCCATTGTCAATAGTAATTTCATTACAGTTCCTGCTGTCAGCAGAAAATTGGCGGTACACATTATGATATATAATATTTATCATATTGTCCTTTTGAAGGTCTTGATCCTTCTTGATTTCGTAAACCGACTTTATTTTCTTTGAAGTCGACGAAGAACTTTTCATCCGTTTCTACCATTTGAAACCATTTCATCATATTCAGTAGTTTGTTCATCGTTTCCTGGCTCATTGGCCTCACAAGGCCTGGCCACGCTGACCGCACCATTTTGTTGCCGCTTCCTTTCTCTTTGATGCTGATGAACTTCCTGGGCTTCTTGATCAACCCCGATCTCGCTGTCCATTTCTTGTTGATTCCATCTCTTGGTAATGGCACCTTCTTCTTCAACTTTATGACTTAGATGTTATTTTACTTATTAATTCACTCTTTTTTGCGTGTATTCTTTTAAGCTGATTTTTAAAGGACGTTTTTCTTAGAGATTCGATTATTAAACTGGCAACACTGCTTTTACAGATTACCAATTGACAGTTGACAGTCGATTTGTAGTTAGTACATTTTGCCATTTGGATTAATGTCAAATCAACGAATATATATTGTGCAAACTTTTTCGAAAACCATGGTTCGGTTCGCCAAACTTATCGTGCGCTACGTCCATTTTACGGTCGACATCGCCCATCTGAGCAAGTTATTCGGAACATTATGAATCATGGATAATATGCAAAGACGACAAAATACGAAGAGAAAGAGTTATTGCCGTTGTGGAGCTCAGTGTTGGAGAGAATCCGAATGAGCCAATGCGCTTTCGTGAACAGCAATTGGAGCTATGCCCATCCTCTTTGTGGAAGATTTAACGGAGAGATCTTGGCTTAGAAGCTTATAGGATTCAACTTGTGCAAGAGTTGAAAACACGTGGCCATTAGACGCGTAGGTTCGGTGAATGGGCCAAAACCATGATTCAGCTTGGTCCTCATTTTCAACGCAAAATTTTGTTCTCTGAGGAGGCCAATAGTCGAGACGCCCTTACAACCAAGGGTGAAATTATCGGCCCATATTTCTTTAAGGACGATGCCGGCCAGAATGTTACCATCAACGGAGAGCGCTATAGAAATAAGATTTCTGACTTCTTCGTTCATCAGTTGAATGGCATTGACTTGACAGAGTTTCAAGTTATTTTATATTAAATTTGTATACCTTTAAAAAAAACACGTTTTACAAGTTGATTATTCAGCTAATCCTCATATATTGGCATTAAGTGATTTTAGACGTCAAGGCGAGGCGGAGGTGAATGTTTGTAAGTTGCAAATATGTCTCCAGTTTTTTGCGCTATTTACACCAACTCCAAGCACCTGGCAGATAGAGAATGATTTGACTTGTCATCTGTTGAAGTTAAATGGTCCGAGGTACCAATAACTACTCTTTTCATATCGTCTAAAGATTTAACATTGTGACGTTATATTATGTTAGTCTTCTTATTAAAAGTATGTTCTTCAGAATTGCACTCCTTCCACTATGATACAGCATTTCCATTTTTGGAAGATGTCAAAAATTGGGTCGTTTCTTAGATGGCCAAGAAGTGTTGTTTTTCTGACGCAGAATTTATATGTCGCTGGTAAGATGAGAAAAATAGTTCCTAGCGATGGACAACACTTTAAGGGATATGTAAGTTTATTCAACTTACTTAAAACAAAACATTCGCTTTACAAGCTCCTCATAGCATTGAAACCTTGAGTCTTTAAACCTCGATTTGATCGTCTTAATCTATCATCTTACAATGAATTCCTCTTTTTTTATTTTCTCACATACCCTAAATGCTTTCTACTATAGCTATTACTAGTCAAACCAATCATTAATTCTGTAATTAGCATTTGAATAAAATTGTAATTATATTAGACCCCAATATATATTGAATTTTTCTTCCATTTAACGTGGAAGTCCCCCGTTAAGTAGTAGGTGTGTAAGTAAAAACTTGGCTTTGAAGGTGGCATTTCAAAACCCATCCCCATGTATAACTTTTGTAGAGAGACGGTTACATTTACGCCATTGCATTCTAAACGGTTTTCAAATGAACAAAAAAACTGCTCAAAATATGACATTGATTTATTAATTAAAAATTGGATTTTGACTGGATGCAAATCCAGAAAGGAGTTACTCACTTGCATGCAATGCATACGTAATGTAAGAAATTGAGTACCTCATAAACTGACTAAACACAGGAGAGCGAGGATTGATCATTGATATTTTGTCTTATTTATATTGTATTTTATTTTTGTAAAGTGGCATTCGACACTATTTATTACTTGTAATTATATACAGGATGTCACCTAATGCAAATAATAAAAAAAAAAGTGCAAACAAAAATGAATGCCGAGAAAATGTTATTGTACGTCTGGAGTGAAATGAAGTCATGTACATTTATCTTCTAGGACCTTGTCAAAATATATCACTTAGGGAAAGGAGAAAAGTGATAGCAGCACTATGACAGAAGCTCGTATTTGGTGGCGAACGAACGAAGAAGTCATATTTCGTATAATTGCGCACAATTTCTAATTTTGCACTTTCTCATCTAACAGGTGGATCGAATAGTTGAAACATCCGTGAACTCGTATATGATTACTGTCGCACAAAGATGCTCGTTTATTTGCTCCCGAACGATCGAAGAAGTCATATTTCGTTCGTCCTAATTTCGTTCGTCGCTAAATTAACTCAAGGACTCACCTCTATTCTCTAGACTTGGCTCCCGCTTTGATTACCAATTATTCAGATTGATGTCATATTTGAAAATACCTGTGCAGGGACGGGCTAAGAATATCCCTGCAGCGATACCTCTCGCTTGTCGTAAAAGGCGACTAAAACAAAGGAAAACAAAAATCACATCTAGACAATTTAGAAAACACCAAGGTGAGCCTAGGGACACATATACCACCATTAAACTGCCCCACAAGTGTACATGCAAATCAGTGGGTTGACACGACTGGAGATCACTGGTGTTGTAAGAGTAAGATCAAACAAAAAAAAATAAAAATCTAGACCATGCCCGTGTCAAAAAAAGGAGGGGAACAAAGAAAACAGTCAAACCGAAGCATTATGGAAAAGAACGCTAAAAGGAAAAGCACTACCCAGCCAGGCACTACTAATGGTCGTGATCCTGGGACGAGCAATGCCCGGGATTTCCGGGGGATAGCAAAGTAATGCAACGGCGTAAGCCACACTTAAGAGTCGCGAGAACGTTGGAAGCATGAGTGGTCGCAGCTATGAGCTTGAAGAAATGATGGTTAGAAGGCGAGTAGACATCCTGTGCGTACAAGAGACGAAATGGCGAAACACCGGTAATCGGGCACGTTTCTTGGACGTTAAAACAAAAGCCTACAAGATGTTTTACTATGGATTGGAACAAGGAAAAAACGGAATCGCCATCATCCTTGCGGCAGAGCTACTTGGCAACGTTTTAACCATTTCAAAGTCCAGTGACCGCTTGATGGCTCTCAAATTGGTGATGCATGGTGAGGTGTGGAACATCGTAAGCGCATATGCCCCTCAAGTAGGATGCGAACAAAAAGAAAAAGATGCAAAATCATCCCAAAGGAAGAGCGTTTGTTTGTTGGGGGAGATTTAAACGGACATGTCGGGAAGACAAGCGAAGACTATGAAGACTACCACGGAGGGCTGAGATACGGCACCAGGAACTCTTCAGGTGAAGATATCCTAAACATGTGCAAATCGTACGGTCTTATAGTGCTAAATACCATGTTCGTCAAACAAAGCCGGCACCTGATCACTTATAGCAGCGGCGGAAATGAAACTCAAATAGACTATCATTTGGTATCCAGTTTCATGAAGCCACGAGTTAAAGATTGCAAAGTGCTCCTGGGAGACGCGATCGCCCCTCAACACCGTCTCCTCCTGACTGAATTTTTTTATGGAGGCGAGTAAGAAGTCAAAGCAGGAAACGAAGGTGTCTGAGAGAATCAAGTGGTATAAGCTGGATAAAGGAAAAGGCGAAGCTTTTATTACCAACATGAGAAACTACCTCTCTTCCATTATCGATGAGGTCGGTAATGAGGAGTGCAGAGCACAAGACATGTGGGATTCCCTACAACAATCTGGTCTGGAGAAAGCCAAATCACTGCTCGGAACATCTAAAGGCCCCTGCTAACACGGAAAGGAAACCTGGTGGTGGACAGACGAAGCCAAAGCAGTGATACACGAAAAGAAAATGGCTTTCCAAGCTTGGTCAAAGTGCTCTTCTACTAATAGAGAGGAAAAAGCTCGCCGTGAAAAGGTATATAGATATTGCAAAGGTATCGCGAAGAAAAAGTGCGCCGAATTCAAAGCGAAAAGCATGGAAGGCCTCTATCAGGAGTTGGGAGAAATATCGTCTTCCGCGTCTGACAGGAACCAGGCTACCCAGGAGCTTCGACAAAGCAATTTGAACAAAGGAGCAAATATCTTTAAGATAGCCGCCCAGAGAAGAAGAAATGCTCAGGAGATTCGCTTCCCAAAGTTTATTAACAATGCTGAAGGCCAACTTCTTGTAGAAGACGAAAAAATTCTCCACAGATGGCGACAGTATTGCGAGGAACTTCTGAACGAACAGTTTCCCCGAGTGTACTTTCCAAAAGCCGCCCCGAATCATGCCGAAATATCCGACATCACAGTCGAAGAAGTTCGGTACTCGGTTAAAAACTCCAAGAAAAGAAAAGCTGTTGGGCCGGACGGGATACAATCCTCGGGTCTAGATGGCTCATGGTTCTTATCTCCAAACTTATGGGAGGCGACACTATGCCTAATCAATGGAGGGAAAGCTATCTTCTTCCTTTGCACAAAGGAAAGGGTGATACGCGAAATTGTGATAACTACCATTCTGTCAAGCTGATGTCGCACGCCATGAAGATCGTTGAACGGGTATTAGATAGCCGACTGCGGAAAATAATACGACTATCTGATGACCTGTGCGGGTTTGTCTCGGGTAAATCAACAACAGATGCAATCCAAAGTATAAGGGTCATGATGGAAAAGCATCGTGATTCTTCAAAGGACTTGCATATGGTGTTGGTTGATTTCGAGAAGGCCTTTTACCGGCAACCAAGAATCTTTTATGGGTAGCGCTAAGACCAGTTCCAGAAACCTACGTGCGAGTGATCATGGACATGTACAAGAGAGCAACGACAAGAGTAAGATGCACCGCAGGAGTCACCGAAGAGTTCGCAATCAAAGTCGGTGTACACCAAGGGAGCGTCCTCAGGACACTGCTCTTTATAGCAGTCCTTGATTGCTTGCTTGAAGGAAAAGTGACGGACCCCAATGTGCACCAGCTATTCTTTGCTGACGATGGAGTCATTATAAGTGATGATCAGGCGTCCCTACAATGAGCACTTGATGTGTGGGTGGACATTTTTGAGGGGCACGGATATCGTATTAGTTCAAAGAAGACAGAGTATCTGTGCTGCCCGTTCTCTGACCCTCATCAGCCTATTCCAGACATTTACTTGAATGGAAGAGTGCTTCCCAAGTGTGAAAAGTTTAAATATCTGGGATCTATGATTAATAAAGTAGTAACTTGTGATGACGACATCAATCATCGCGTAAGCGTAGGGTGGATGAAGTGGCGGGAAAGCTCCGCCATCTTCTGTGATCGAAAAATGCCCCCTAAGCTGAAAGAAAGGCTCAACACTTCAGTTGTACGTCCGGCGCTCACATACGGTTCACAAAGCTGGACAATGCACAAAAAGTATGAGAGCAAATTAACGGCAGCTGGGATGAAGATGCTTCGCATGACAGCGGGAGTAACGAAGCGTGACAGAATTAGAAGTTCAATGGTCCGAGGAAGCCTCCACGTAAAAGAAACCATCACAAGAAAGATAGAGCGCGACCGACTCAGTTGGTATTGCCATGTTCCTTTGAACCCCGTCCAAAAGGCGATATCAATCAACGTTCCAATTTCAACACGCAAAAAAGGCAGGCCGAAAAACTATTGGTGCAAACAAATGCAAAAACACCAGCATTTGATTGGCCTCAGCGATGAAGTAATCCCAAATCGGGAAGCCTGCCGCTACTTTCTGAGGTCAAACCGGCGGACCCCACAAGCGGACCATTAGGAATGCAGTTAAGTGGGAAGGTTATGGTCCTACACTTCTGACCATAGCGACGCCGGAAAAAAGGAAAAGAAAAGATGTCATATTTGAAAAATCAAATCATCATCAACCCACTAAATAGCAAGGGACTATAGACAAATATGACTTTGACAGTGCATTAATAGCATTAATAATAAAATGCTTTCCTATTTGCTTCCTATTTTCGAAATTCGCGAAATATAATTTCGATGACTTGTACGATTAGAAACCTATATCATCGAGAATAAAAAAAAATGTTTTCAAGAGGCGCCATTGGTGAAGATGTAGTTATTAGTTAAAGATCTGAAGTAGTTTTCACAGACACTTGGGAAAGTCCTGTTGTGAATATGACAAGTTAGGTGAGGTTGTTGAGGCGGTTGCATCTATACATTTCCATTAAACCCATGTAGTTGCTGCTGGGTCATCAGAGAATGGCCGTGATGAAAGACTTTCAGTTCTAAATCTATCCATCATGATTTGCTCACTGAATCGAGTACGATTCGATTTTCTTAGGAATATCAAGAGCTTTTGGGGCGACAAAACAACCGATACGTGGCTATAGCTAAATTGCTAAGCAACCGAAGGTTTTCGTATTATGGTTTTTGATGAATCTGTTTTAAGCCCGACCAGTATTTTTTCTGTTTTCATACATACAGTTTGAAACCTTGTCGTTGCAGTTAGATGTTCTATCCATCACTAACCATTCTTAAAAACGACACAATTTTTCCATAATTCTCAACCTCAAAGTTTTTCTTTTCGCATAATCAGAGAGATACTCTTCCATGAAGTAAGTCGGAAGCTGGACGGTTATGGTATCTAATAGAAGTCCTTTGTTTGAAATGACATCGACGTTAACAGGGTTGCAATTCTATTGCTCCCCTTTAACTTGACGATAGAATGATGTACACTTTAATTGTTCCAATCAACTTTTTTACTATCCACTTTCCGCTTAATTACCTCAAGCATAAGAAGTTTGCGTTTTATTAGCCCAATTTTCTCTCTTGTCAAATTGCATCCATGAAAATTGTAAAATATCACGCAAACTATTTTGTTAATAAAAGTTCTCGTATTCCTTCCAGTCAAGGTGTTTTTAACATTTTCCAATCGCACCTTTATATAGCTCAGCTCAGTGGCAGATGGTTATTTTTAAATTTTATTCTTTAAATTTAACAATTCATTGTTGGCTCTCGTTGTCTTAATTTTTTCATTTTTCCCCTTCTGATGTGAAGGATCGAGAAAGTGGCAACATTATTGAGGACATGGAAGAAAAGCCCGTAAGTGCATGAGAGACATAAAGTACACACGAAATGAGCACATCCTTGTGTTAATAAAATCTCAGAAATAATTACAACGTACTCGTACATCTGCATTGATTTATACAGAATGAGCCATGTTGGTATCCTTAAAATAATTGGGTGATGTTCTTCGAAAAATGTCTACTTGATATATTCGTATCCATGCGCCATCGTAATTTTTAATTCCTCTTGTCCATAGGTACGTCATGAAAATACATTAGTAGCTTGACAGCAGGCATTCCATTGCTTTAATAATTGCATTCCTTTGTATTCATTGGTGATTTATGACAAGAGGAAGCCTTGGCATATGCGTGACATGAAGACTGGTGCTCAGGGAATATAATAAAATAATATTTTCCTTCACACTTGGGATTCTGACCGTTTCAGTTTAAAGCAGGGGAAAATAGGAGGCAAGATGAATAGGATCCTAGTTGGACATTTTTAGACCAAAGACAACTAAGCCTATGCAGTACAGTCGCAGGAAAAAGTAATTTCTTCATAAAATGAATTCCCGTTCTCCATTTCCCTCCATAAACAGAATTACAATTAAACAGCCGCGTTATAAACAATCATTCTTGTGGCTTCCCATCAAACGCAGTAAGTTTCTCCATAAAATCAGTCTTCAATTGACCAGAAATCATTAGTTGACATGACCATAAAAAACGACGAAACAACCATATCAACAACCATTTTTATATCCTAGATTAGGAGCGAAATTACTTTTGGTTCTACTCGTATTACGATTTCTACCTCGCAACCTTTTGTAGTTTATCTATATCTTCGGGGGTCACCAATTGTTTTTATGACTCTCCACGTCTTTTTATTGTGTCATCTAACTTAAGTTTGAAAGTTTATTGGGACATGGAAAGACAAGGAAGTTTATGTCTGTAGGTCTTCAGATTATCTAATGCTCTTTTATCTTCTGCGCAAACTTGTCCTTTGGCATTCGCGAATTTCCCCTACAAAGATTTTCATGCATACAACTTTGACTCATTGCTTCTTTTGCTCCCCAGTTGTAACTCGTTTGTATGTATGCAAAGTTAGTTATTCAAGGAACTGCTTTGGAATTAATGGACATTACAAAATGTCCTCAAATAATGTTAAATGCGTTAAAATCTGCATCCGGCTGGTAGAGGAGTTGCATGATAATATGCCACGTCGTGGGAATAACCGTTCTGGTGAATTATACTTGTGCCAGCACTTTTGTTGCATAAGTTAATCCTAGCTATGCATATAGCATTTCTACTGTCTAGGGGATGGATGCAAACGTGCGCTTTTCTGGGATGAGATGTGTGGAGAAGATTGTAGTAATAATGCCCCGAGGGAGTTGCATAGGTCAGTAATCAGGGACTAGAGAGCAACTTGGGGTGGTATGGGCTAAATGATCCTCGTTTGGGAATAGGGTGGTTTTCTGCATGCATGCAATTTATATTTTAGACAGCTTGGAACGATATTTCATTAGCAGCGGTATGCTCGGTGTTTTCATTTACTTTAAACATATTTCCCTGGCGGGGGATGTTGCTTATGGTGGAGAAGTAATTTATTTGAAATAAAAACGAAGCTACAAAGACTGCAGATAAATAATAGTCAGTGTAAAAACAATTCTTTCAGCAAGCCTTGGGGATACATGCCTTACGAAAGGAAGTTCGAACAAAAGCGGTCGTGTCGTATATCATTTGCGCAGAAAATGCTCCTGGTTCCCGTCTTTTGATTCATAAAACGAAAATGCGACATAATGTATAATGCCCCTGTTGTCTGTTGACTTGTGAAACAATCATAGCTTGCTTTTGCCACTCTAAGTACTCTCAAAGCCTTGTTAGGATTTAATTGGTAAGTCAAGAATACCTGAGCTAAAATTGCATGAAGAGTTTAATTCTTCTTCTTTTTTTTTAAATGGCTGTAGTTTTCCGATCCTAGGTGTCGTTATCTTCTACTGGGCACGTGGTCAGAGAATTGTGGTCCCTATTCGTTGGTGTTGATGATGCGTGTTGATTGATATTGAAAGCCTTATTGAAATTGGCGAGGGATATTGCAATCGCAGCGTTTCGATATCAAATTTTAGACTTTGAAAGAGCTTCGAGTCTTTATTTGCTCTTCAAAAGACTCGGGAAGTTAAAGCACAATGCTGGTGAAACGATTAAAGCACCGACGTCGAAGTTGAGATGTGGCAATCGAGAGCTAATTTGGAGTATTGCAAAAAAAGGTCCGAAAGCCTACTCTATTTTTCAGACAGGTTTTTGAAAAAAAACTATACTTACCTATGAGTCGTTTAAGGACGTTTTGCATATTGGAATAATGAGAACATGATCTTTCTTTGAATTTTTGTTCCATTATACCATTATTTCTGAGAGTACCCTTTAGCAAATTAAAAAGCATAGGAGATTGTCAATATAAAGTTATTCTTAGAATTACTATTTATAATCCAATTAATACCACATCTGGAGTCCCTCAAGGTGGCCCTCTAGGCCCATTGATATTTATTTTAAATATGAATTATGACGTATATCTTCCCCCGATGATTCTCTCGGTAAATTTTAGGCTATTATTTATTCTCGGAAGTGCTTTCCTCCACGCTGTCAACTTCTTGATGGATTTGGGTGTTATCTGTGTACGGTAGCTTAACTATGATTTTCGCATTAACAATATTATCAAACGTACTAAAAAGTTCTTATTATTACATATTATTGTTATTATTATTTGGAACTCGGAAGTTCAGAGCCTGTTTGACTACCTTTCTCCAAGCTTCCCCGTCATGAGTGTGTTCCTGCCATATTTCGCTATTATGTGGCGTCTATTATAGGTCCATCCTTATATAGTGTACTCCGTGGTGTGTATTTACGTTGCGAAATCCCTATGTACTACTTTAGACCTCTTCTTCAGTAAACCTCTGGTCTGGTCCCTTCATGGAGAATCCACATCGTGGTCTTCGCTGGGTTAATATCTATAATTAACCGCCTCGTCAGGATGATTTAAAACGAATCCCTAGAAGAAGGACGAGAGGTTGCAGACATACTTTTAATTGCCCATATTGCTACATACGATTCCCCTTAACAGGAATTCTCGTAACTTTCAATCCACCCCCTTTTTCCACGTCAACTCCCGTCGCGAAGTGATCTTCACTCTTTTCGAATTATACCTTATTTAAGTTATTTTGGTTTTTGTTCAAGCTTGAATCAAGCGTCAAATCAAGTCATTCGCAAAAAAAACTAGAAACTTTTTGCCTGAGTCGAACTCGAACAAAGAATAAATGTTGTCTGTTTACCTTGCAGAAGACGCTGTATTCGATATCGGATATTTCCCCACTTTTTACTCGGCTACCTCAAAAATACTTTATGATATCTTAAAGGGCTTAACACTTACGCAAAAAATCATTGCCCATTACAAGGTTGCAAGGGCTTTCGATAACAGCTCCGTCCTTATTGAGCCCTGCAGTCACCTCTGAGCTAAACAGTATTGTCAGCGGTGAGAATATTATCCCTAGGCAGTGACTGTGCCAAAAAGTATTTGTAAGCACTTCCTGATTTCCACGATTTCCTAATCGTGTCGCGCCAACTGGGCAAACATTCCGGCGCTTAGCTACTCGACTCGAACCGACTGGAACCACAAGAGACTATACAGGGCGTGACCGCCACCGGACTGGTCGTTCGGCCGAAAATATCGCGGCTGTGGCTACCGATGTCGCTGAGAACGAAGAAACATCAACCAGACGACGGGCCGTGCAGGCATCACCAGACGGATCAGTGCATCAGTTAATGCCTGTTGACCGTCAGTCGCGTGAGTTATATGTAATACGACACCGATGACCCAACCGAAGAACCTTCGGTCATTGTCATCGAAAATATTTTAACTGTATTTTAATTAATAATGACGAAGCATTTCCGTCAATAATTTTGTAATGCAATTCGTTACAGCGTCAGCGAAAGGTCGACGATGGCAACGAACTTGCAATCGTAAGTTAAGTTAGATTTTAATTCATTCAGTGTGTAGTCATGAATCAATAAAGTGTTTTTTCGCGAGAAGCGTTGTGTTCTTTGAAATAACATAAGTCGTGTGAACTACTCGTACTGTCAAGCCATCCTAAATCTCAACAACGCAGAGAACGATTTTCTGTCGAAATCATTATGAGCGGTGGGGCGCATTTCCATTTAAGCGGTTAGGTCAATAAGCAAAAGGCACTGAAAATCCGGGTGTGATGCACGAAGAGCAATTACATCCACTTAAAGCCGCTGTGTGGTGCATTCCACTTTCAAAGAATGGGCGAAAAAATTTCGTTTGGAAAGACAATCAATTGATGATGAACCTCGCCCAGGACGTCCATCCGAGGCTATTATTGACGAAAACATTAAATTTGTGGAGCAGGCAGTATTAGAAGACAGACGGCTAAAGAATTAGCACAAATGAGAGGACTTTCAAAAACAACTGTGCTTCGAATCCTACATGAACATTTGGGTATGAATAAGGTTAGTGCAAGGTGGGTCCCAAAACTTCTTTCCGCTGTTCGAAAGTAGAACGTGTTAAGTGTTGTGCTCAGTTTTTATCTCTATGTGAAGGCCGGCGTAAAGAAGTTTTAGATTCCATTATTACAGGAGACGAAACCATGGTTCTTTATCATGATCCTCTGTCAAAAAAGGAGTCGATGGAATGGCGTCACCCGAGCTCGCCAAAAAAAGCAAAATGACTCAATCTTAGAAAAAGATTATGGCTACAATATTTTGGGATTCCGAAGGAGCTTTACTATTGCTACGGTAACGCGCAAATACTATGCTTCCTTACTACATCAATTGCGAGATGCTTTTAAAGAAAAACGTCAAGGGAAACTGTCGCGAGGAGTGTTGTTGCTTCATTACAACGCGCCGGTTCACACATCGGGTGTCTCCAAGGCTGCCATTAAAAAATGCGGTTTCACTGAACTCGACCACTCACCGTATAGTCCCAACTTGACCCCAAGTGACTATTATTTATTCTCAAAATTGAAAGCGGACTTGCGAGGAAAAAAGTTTAACACCGATGAAGAGGTGTAGTCAGCGGTTTTGTCACATTTTGAGGGCAAAACTTCAGACTATATTTTCAAGGGTATGGAAATGTTAATAAAGCGCTGTGAAAAGTGTATTTAAATAAAGAGTGATTATATTGAAAAATAATACAAGTGGGCTGAGATTTATCCTTCATTTTATAGGTATAATTCAGGCCGGAAACCTTTGGACCTTACTACGTATATCAACACTGGCAGCATCTACTTGACGGAAATCTCTTTCGCTTAACCGAAAAAAATGCAAAGGTCCAAATAAAGATTTCCATTAATAAAAAAAAAATGATTTTATTTAGTAAAAAAGTAATTCAAAAACAAATTTGGATGATTCATTTTACGCCTCTTTGTGCAAAGATATCATTCTTATCGATAGTGATCGCTTGGTGCCTCTGCTAATCGCTGTTGCTCATGGTTGCCTCGTTAAGGACACCTAAGGTTTAATATATAGCCCTCCTGACCACAGGGATAAAATCTAAGCATTTTCTCCACATCTCGTTAATAGCACTGAGTACTAGCTAAGACATGAATAGCCTTATTAATTTCGTACCCAAGAGAACGTAATCATTTCACCAAGTTTCCTATGCTCTTAAACCATCAAATGGATTGATCGCTAGCCATAAGATTTCCAGGTGGACTTGCTCTTCAAGGTAGGTCCTTTTTGCTTTTTAAAAATGGACGCGTGGATAAGGGGTTAAGACTACACTTAAAAGTCAAGAAGTCAAGACACAGCACGTGCCGAAGGTATAGAGAGAGAGGGGAAAGGAATCCTAGTCGAATAGTCTAGTCCTTGAGGTTTTGCTTTTTGGAGATTCCTTTTTTCGAGAAATTACCACCAAGATAAAGTTGACTTATTTATTCCGTGCAGGGACAGGTTAAGAATATCCCTGCAGCGATACCTCTCGCTTGTCGTAATAGGCGACTAAAACAAAGGTAAACAAAAATCACATCTAGGCAATTTAGAAAACACCAAGGTGAGCCTAGGGACACATATACCACCATTAAACTGCCCCACAAGTGTACATGCAAATCAGTGGGTTGACACGACTGGAGATCACCGGTGTTGTAAGAGTAAGATCAAACCAAAAAAAAAAAAAAAAAAAAAGGCAGGCCGAAAAACAATTGGTGCAAACAAATGCAAAAACAACAGCATTTGATTGGCCTCAGCGATGAAGTAATCCCAAACCGGGAAGCCTTCCGCTACTTTCTGAGGTCAAACCGGCGGACCCCACAAGCGGACCAGTAGGAATGCAGTTAAGTGGGAAGGTTATGGCCCTACACTTCTGACCATAACTACGCCGGAAAAAGGAAAAGAAGAAGAAGAAAAAGATAAACACGATGGTTGCAAAGAATTTATGCAAAAGAATGTATGCATAAAAGAAAATCCCGCTCTGTATAAAAAAAAAATATTTCTTCTACCTTTCATCTGTCCTCTTTTTACAACAAAGTCACCGTTTGCCCTTTTTCACAATCTTCAGTAACACAATACCAAGACTTTTGAGATTAATTTGGTTCCAAGTATTCCTTGAATTTGTTTCTTACCGTCATTATTTAGCAGTCATTAGAGGCGTTAATATTCCTAGAACGAATTCCAATAAACCGTCAGGTAACGCCTCAAATGATCCATTGTTAATCTATTCTGTCTCAAACGAATTCTACGAAAACTGTCTTTCATCTTTAATCTTAACAACTCAGCCGACTAATAATTTCGTGATGTCTTCCTCTTGAATGTTGTAATCATTGGCATTTATTTAAGGAGCACAACATACCGTTTAGGATTCCAGATGATATAGGAACCTTTTAACTTTCCATTAAAAATGTCAAAACACCCTCATTTTCGGAGTGTACATACCATACATATGTATGTACATACATGCGTTTTCATGTTCATGATGCACAAATCTTGATATCAACTGCGGATTTATTTTATTTGACACGTAATTGCGCAATGAGGAGTTGATTTTTATCAATCTTGATTTTATGTTGTTTTTTTAAACAAGCACAACTGCAAAAAACTGAAAAATTTACATAATATTTCGAAAAAGTATAATTGCGTATAAGCATTGAAATTGCCGTTGATGGTCCTGGAAGAATGGTTGCTTTAAAAAGCTTGACTTGTTTTTAAAGCCAAATGCGAACCAACCATGAAGTGTCAACAAATGAAATGCTCTGAAAGGATGCACGAAAACGATATTGCATGTGTAGGTGCTATTCTCTCAGCTTTTTGTTTAATTATGTGCAAAACTCGTGGAAGGAAAACAACGAGCACGGCTTGCAAATTTGGCCGCATTTGTCATGTGCTAAGCTTTTTCTAATAAAACTATTTTTTCTTAGCTTAAGATATAATAAGATTGTTTAAGATATTATAATTTTACATATATGTATTGTAGTTGTCGAAAGAGTTGTTCTGTTTGTTTTAGAGTGTCCGCCTAGGGCCAGTAAGATATTTAAATTTGTAAGGATAATTTAGCTTACTTTTTTGTCTAGCGTAAGATATGTAGTTATAAGCAAAATCGAATTAAAATGAATTTAAAATTGAAAAAAAAAAAATGGGCCGCGCTTGTCAAGCTCCTTCCTGTCTTCACCCCCTTGGGACGATTTTTTTTTTTTTTTTTTTTTTTTATTTCGTTTCCTTTCCTTTTTACATGTTACATATTATAAATATAAGTACATAAGTAAACATTTTATTACAAGCAAAAGGGAAATGAAGGGGCATCATTCTATAGTCCGTATTGACTAGAGGCGAATAATGCATCAAGAAATCTACATATTATTATAAATACTCGTTTGTGGGGTATACTACACGTTTTAAAAGGATACACATTAAAATAGATTTAAAATATACAGTATAATGAAACAAAGGAAATATAACCAAATTTAATATAAGTCAAAAACATTAAAGCATTAGGTAGACAGCCGAATTATCCAAACTAAAAAGAAATTTTTTAAGCTCCTTTAGAAATAAGACAGGTTGAGACAGTTTTCTTATGTGTTCTGGCAATTTATTAAAGAGCCTAGGTGCTGTCGCAGTATAAAATTTAAAACAACGAGTTTTTTTAGTGAGTGGGATATTAGACATAGCCAAATTATTTATTCTAAGACTGTATATAGCTGAAGATCTTAAGGTCGTACTGTACCCGCTTCTTAAATAAAATACTTTTAAAACCTTGTAGATATAGAGGTGGTTAAGTGGAAGTATACGCAAAGTCAGAAATAGAGGCCAACTGTGAGCTAATCGATTACGTTTGCAAATAATTCTCACTATATGCTTTTGAGATTTACGCAATACTTCAATAGTGCTATTATAGGTACTCCCCCAACTTGCAATACCATACTGAAGTTTGGAGTGGGCAAGTCCATAGTAAAACATTAATAATATTTTTTGAGAGCAGTGCTCCTTTAACAGATACATTTTTCGAATGACAGATAACATATAATCTTTAAGGTTTTCCACGTGTGGCTTCCATGTCATTTTATTATCTAAAGTAATGCCTAAATATTTAAAGTTTTCAACCCCTTCTATTTTAAAACAATTTGAATCACACGAAATATTATCTTGATAATTAATTTGATCACACTTATGAACAGAAATCGAATGCTTGGTACAGGCACTAGAATGAAATATGGTATCACAGTCAAGAGATGAAAGACCTTTTGGGTTACATATCATTAGCCTTGTTTTATTGCTTACAAGAAGTTCATGTTTGGAGAACCATTGTCTTAAAATATTTAAGTCCATGTTTAACTGAGCTACAGAGTCAAAAATAGTTTTATTCTCATATGTTAATGCTATATCATCAGCGAAGGCTGTTAGATTTCCACTAAGTCTTTGATAGAATAGTGAGTTGGTATATATTAGAAACAGCAACGGTCCCAACACCGAACCTTGTGGTACACCAATCTTAATATTTCGCGGACTGCTTATGTAACCACCACGTAACTTAACACATTGAGTTCTATTTGACAAATACGAAGACAACCACCTGTGAATTACACCTCTTAAGCCTGCTCTATGTAATTTTTCTAAAAGAATATCGTGATTAACCATATCGAATGCTTTGGTCATATCTATAAACAAGACTAAGTTCGAGGTGTTGTTATTAAAACTGTCATAAATTTCAGTGCATAGCTTAAGAATAGCATCTTCAGTAGATTTTCCTTCTCGAAAGCCAAACTGTTCTTTTCCGAAATATTGTTTCTTGTTTAAAAAAGATACAATGCGTACCTTCATTAGCTTTTCCAATAGTTTAGAGAGGGTCGGAAGTATGGAGATAGGTCTATATTGCGTCATCAACGTTCGGGATCCTTTTTTGAAAAAGGGAATTACCTCCGCAGTTTTTAACGATAAGGGAAATATACCACAATGAACACTTAAGTTAAATATATGGCTTAGCACATCTATCACATAGAAAGAAACACGTTTCAACATATTATTAGTAATACCATCAGAGGTACAAGAATTTTTGTTATCAAGTGACAGAATACATTTATGGATTTCGACTGGGGTAAACGGTTGGAATACAAAGGTGTCACATTGGGAAATGTCTTCAACAATGTCAGGAAACATATTACAATTACAACTGTAGTTACAAGGACTGGGTTTCATATCAGAGGCCATTGTAGTGAAAAACATATTGAAATGATTTGCTATTTCCAAAGGGTTTGTTATAGTTTCACCATTAACTTCGAGTTGTTTAATATCATTTTTTTCGTCCGATTTGTTAAGAATGCTATTAACTATTTTCCATTCCTTTTTAACATTTCCTCTACAATTTTGAAACTTTGTTGAGTAATAAGTATCGCGACTAGATTTGACCTCCCTTTGTACATCTTTGGTTAGCTTTAAATAGTACTGTTTCAATCTCTGATTACAGGGGTGACGTTTGCATTTTTTCCTCAACGAGTTCTTTTTATTTATTTTTTGTAGTAGTCTTTTGCTTATCCACGGTCTGAGACGCTTTAACCCTTTATTATTTGGGGTGATAGAAAGAGAAGCTTTTTGAATATGGCCTGTGAATATTTGAACAAATAAGTCATAAGCGTTTGTGGGCCTACTTTCTTCGTATACTATTTTCCAAAATTCATACTTCAGAAATTCTACCAGTTTATTAACATCAATTTCGCTTTTATTACTAAAGGGGACGTATTTACGGCTATTCTTAAATTTGTAGGTTTCTATATTCAGGTTCGTCATGCAATGGTCCGAGATTTTAAAGTCAATAACTTCACTTGTTAAATTGTGAGGAAAGTTGGAGTCTATTCTAATAAAAATATGGTCTATGCATGATTGTGACCTGTCCGTTATTCTAGTTGGTACCGTTATGAGTGGCTCTAGTCCAAAGGAAGACATTAATGTTAAATAATTATATGTATCATTGCTTCGTTTTAGGAGATCAATGTTTAAGTCACCTATAACAACAAGGTTTTTAGTCTTAACTTTTTTGAGAATGCTTTTGAAGTCTTCTAAGAATGGGTCAATACTGATGTTGTTTCTATGCAAACGGTATACACATAAGATCGTAAACTTTTCACCACATATATATCAGTTAATTTCTAATATGTCCGCACTTTTCAAATTTGGTTTTTTAACCTCACAGCTTAATTCTTGTTTTTCTTTAATAAATACTACGACACCACCTGAGCTATAAGAATTATTGCATTTGAAATAAGGTTCGTAGCCAGGAATATTATAGTTGGATAATTCATAGTCGTACAACCAGATTTCTGTAAGCACAATAACATCTGAGTTAAAATTACCGGCATTTAAGTGAGCTAAGAAGAGATCGAAGTTTTTTCTCATGCTACGAATATTTTGGTGAATAACTAGGGTAGATAATTGAGAAGCGCCATAATTTCTTGCGTTTTTTTTTTTTTTTTTTTTTTTTTTTTTTCAATTCATTTTTATTTCATATTAACTTATATCTATCTTACCCTAGTCAAAAATGCTTAAAACTAGCTTAACTATCTTAACAAATGTAACTATCTTACTGGCCCTAGGCGGACACTCTAAAACAAACAGAACAATTGAAACATACTTATGTCTTTCGACGTCTACATGAATTTACTATTAACATTATTATAACTAACTAACTTAAGCTAAGAAAAATGTTTTTTTTCTTTATTAAAAAACTTAGCATATGATCATTTGTTTTTTAAATATTTTATATAAAATTTAAAACTACCTTAAACTAATTAAACCTAACTAAACCTATCTTATTCTAACTTAACTAAAATATATATACACAAATATATACATTATATATATTTTATATATATATCTTTTTTTTATGTTTTTATTTTTAATTTTTTTTTTGTTTTAAGTTTTATTCTTTTTTTTGTGATTTTTCATTTTGTATTTTTTTTGTATTTTTTTTTTTTTTTTTTTTTTTTTTCGTTTTTGCCCTAGCCTACCCTAACCTACCCTACCCTACCTTACCCTACCCTAGCCTATGTAAGCCTGCCATTGGTGTTAGGCAGGCCTTGCCTTGAAGAGGCTGCTCCTATCAAGGTGTCCGTTGACGGAGTTCTCTCCAGCCACCAAAAGCGTTGATGCTGGCGGACTACGTCTCCTCGATCCCGGCGTGAGACCGATCTACAGAACCTGAGGCGCTCGGGCTCACGGAGCGCGACATCGGGTTCGTAGAGGAATCGCCGCTCCACGGAATTGCGACCCACGTGGAAGATTAGCGGTAACGCCAATCTGTCCTGGATCAGCCCACATCTATCTAGATAGAGGAATGCTTCTGGCGGGACAAAGCCGTTAAGGCGCACTCTCTCATGATATAGATCATTGGGGTAGTAAGCCCCGAAGATCAGGCTATTGACCGAAGTCATTGCTCTTGCAACGTGGCTTCGAATCAGTTTGATCAGAAAATTATCTATCCGTACAATCCTGGCCCTATTGTATAGGACCTCGTTCGGGTAAAATTTCGTGTACTCAGATTCGGGAGTCCTATGTAGCCCGAGACAAGTCCTAAGACATTGTCTCTCAAACACCCGAATCCTTTCCATCAAGCTGGCTCTCACATTGAACCAGACGGGACATCCATAGGCAACCATGGGCCTGATTAAGGCCATGTAGCAGATTACTTTCACCCTGGAATCAAGTTGGCTGCTATGAAACAGCCATCTTGTCAGAGCGAAAGCGCCCCGGGCCCTTGCCAGAGCAGCATCTACATGTTTGTCAAAATATAGATACTGGTCCAGCACGATCCCAAGGTATCTGACTACACTTTGTCTCGCCAGTGGACGCCCGTCCGGCCCAAAGATAGAGAACCTGCGCCAATTTTTTCTAGTGTCCCGAGAGGCCCTAGACAAAGGCGTTCTGAACAATATAGATTCTGATTTCTGGAAGTTGATTTTCAACTTCCAGTCATCACAATACTGCTGAATTTTTTCGAAGTCACGCTGCAGAAGAGTAACAATGACGTCGATCGTTGGACCTGATCTGTACGCGATTAGGTCATCTGCGTACGCTATTGAGTGGTGTAGAGAAACAAGTAGATCACTCAGGTAAATGCTGAAAAGGATGGGCGAATTTACCGTACCCTGTTGCAGTCCGTTTTTGATTTCAAATATTTGGGTAGAAGTTACATTGGCAATTTTCACAACGAACTTTCTACCGGTTAACATGTCAAAAATCATATATAGCAGTGGTTTACTTATGCCCAGCCGACTGAGCTTGTAATAAAGACCTTCTAACCATACGGTGTCGAAGGCTTTTTCCAAGTCAATCAGACAGGCACCCGTGCATTGGTTCTGGCATTTATTCCATTGGATATCCGACACAAGCTTCGACGCGGCATGAATAGTATCATGCCCCGCTCTGAAACCGAATTGGTTATCCGGGATGATTTTATTGTCCTCAACCCATTTAGACAGGGCCCTATGGATCACCTTCTCGAAGACCTTGCTGATACTCGGAAGGAGACTTATCGACCGGAGATTTGCCGGGTTAAAGGTGTCTTTACCCTTCTTGGGGATTGGTTGCACCACCGCTGTCTTCCAATGCACTGGATAATATGCATTATTCAGTGCATTGTTGAACAGGATGGTGTACCTCTCTACAGCCATTGGTGGAAGGTGCCTAAGCACAACATTGGATATGCCGTCGATGCCCGCGGATTTTTTCCTTTTCAATGACTGAAAGATCATCTGGAGATCTTCCGTCGAAATGAACAGGGTGTTAGCCCCCTCACTGGCGATGGCATTGCTTGCCATGAAATCTTCATTGAACCTGGTAAAACCAAGATTCTCAGATCGCCAATGATCGAAATCATTTCTAAGGTAGAAGTGATGAAGCAGGGCTCTGTCCTCCAGATCATGGTTCGGGCGAATACTATAATTTACCTTGTACACTTCCCGGAAAACAGCTCCCACTGTCGCCACCTTCTCCTGAGGATCCTCAATCACGAAAAGGTCGTCATCCAGGATGGCGCTATCTGGATCGATGCTAACTGTCCGTAGCAAACGTTCATTGTCTGACGTTCTCGGAAGTTTCAGATCCTGAATGTCATTCTGATTATTTCTCCGAAATATTTTATTTATTTGCGGAAACATACTCGCGCTGTTGGATTTTACAGCACGAATTCTGTTGTTCCAATGCAAACTTACAGATATTCTGTAATTTTCTCTGATCAATTGTTGGAGATTTTTAATCAGTGACTTCAGTGTCCTGACCTCCGAGTTTTGTCTGTCGGTAAACCGCCTGTACAAGAGTTTGAGTCTTGTTAGGAGTCTACTTTTTTGTCTATGCAGTGCGTCGATTGTCGCGTTTCGGTATATGTTTGTGGTATCGTGCTGTCTTTGACGTGGTATCGTACTGTTCATAGTCTGTTTAATGATATCGTCCATTTCTTTGAGATACCTGTCAATCTCGTGGTTTGACAGGTTCCTATTAGTTGGTGGGAAGGAGGCGCTCGAAGTGAGCGCTCTCGTCAGGGAATTGGCGAAGCGTGGCCAGCACACTCTACTGTAATCGTAGGGGTGCGTGTGGACGTACTCTGCCATTTCCGCGAACTCGTCAGGTACTGTGATCACGGCACATAGTCCGCAATGGTCACTGTCGTATACAATGGTCCGTAGACAGTTAATAGACCATTCGTTCGTGTCTGCCAGTCTCAGTCGAGAGTCTATCAGCATTAGATCCAGATAGGAGCCGCTCCTAGGATACGACGGACTATCCGTTGCGAGCAACTTGACTCTATATTCAATGTTGTGAAGAACCCACCAATGGCTTAGTAGGCTCCCCCTAGTGTTGGGAATGTTATTTCCCCAATCACTATGTTTGGCATTTAAATCGCCGGCCAGAATGTAGAAGTTTTCTACCGAGTTCAAGCGCAGAGATCGAAAGAGTGTCTCGAGTTCTGCAATAAAAATATTGGGTTGAGGTGCTTCAGGTGCATAGGCTGATACAATGTACATTCTCTTTCCATTTCGGAGAGGAATGCACACAATACAGGCCTCCAGCACCTGGAACCTCCGCACTTCACTGCTATATATGACCTTATGTTTAAGATTATTTTTAATGAAAATCGCAACTCCCCCGCCTTGAGTAGCGTTGGGTCGGTCTCTTCTAATTATTTTATACGAACTGTGCCGGATTTTGTGCTTCTGGTTTAGCTTTGTTTCGCTAACCAAGAATACATCGGGGCTTTCGTCCTGCAACAGGTTAAAAAGTACGGCTCGTCGCTCGATCCTTATCAGTGAATTTACATTCACCGATAGGATCTTCAAGTGTCTCTCTGCCAGCGTACCCATCATGACCTTAGGTGCGCTAGGCCCGGCAGAAGCGAGCAGATATTATCTACTCGGGTCGCCGTTTCCTGGATCTGTTTTTGGAGCTGCCCAATCTGCCCTTGGATTGCGAGCAAGATCGAACAGACATCCACCTCGGCCCCCGGTGCCTTAGAGACAGGCAATGGGGCTTTAGGAACAGCCACGGGTTTTTGTACCGTCTTTCCCGAACCTGCCGCCATTTGGGCGTAGGTCAACTGGGATGTGACGGCTGGTGTTTGGAAGCGACCCGAGGGACGCTTCTCCTCGACCTTCTGCTTACGGGTTTTCTTTCTTGATGTCCTGGAACTTAGGACATCCCCGATAGTTTGCAGGGTGCCCTCGGTTCCGACACAAGACACACTCGAGCTGCTCTCTGTCCGCCACCTTGTCTTTACCAAGGTCGCATTCCTCGTTCTTGTGATTCTTTGCACACTTAACGCATCGAGGCTGCATTTCGCAGTTCGACGCGGCGTGCCCGAATCTTTGGCAGCGGATACATTGCAAAATGTTTCCTTGCCTTTTTAATATTTCCCATGTTACACGCTGGGAAGCCAAGGAAGTAATGGACCTTAACCTCTCCAGCTTGCTGTTGGGTGTGAGCTGTACCAAGAAGAAGGGAATCACACGCTTCTCCCGTCGGGAGCTCACCGTGGAAAATGGCTTAACCGCCACGAATTTGAGGTCGTCACTCTCGAACTCTTTGAGCTCTGAGAGCATTTCCTCGGGATCTGTGATAGATTCCACGCCTTTGAGGAGCATCGTCCGCAACCTCTCGGCTTTTGGGGTGAAGGAGAAAAACTCCGTCGTTGACTCCTTCAATAGGCTTTTAATACGCTTATGCTGCTCAAGTGTCTTGCACTGAATAGCATAGCGTTTCTGGCCCAAACATTTAAATTCAAAATTACCTACACCAATGGCATACTTACACAGATCGATGGTTTCTCGTAAGGCCGTGGTATAGGTGAGGATCGTTCTTGCGTGTGTTGGTGTTAAGTTATTCATTTATAGTTTTTGTAAAATTAAATATTATTGAGATCATTAAGGCACCTTACTTTAAATGCCTCGTCCCCATCATTTTTACGCAAGAAAATTATGCCGTTCCTCATCCACATATACTTAATTTTTTTTTCTTTTTTATTTTTTTTCGCTTCGAAAAACACTGACCTCATATGAGGTGTGAGACTGTCATTAATATATATTTTTGATGTATTTGAATTTTCACCCAAAAGTTTTGTTGTGAGTCCCTGTACTTTCTTCTTCATGTTCATGATTTTCTCCTTTGTTTTTTGTCTGCTTAGGTTGAGGGTTATGATGTTCGTGGGCGTTGCACTCTTCTTTGTTTTTATTTTACGCATGCGAAGAGCGTCAATGTCACTCTCGTTGATATCACATCCGACACAATCGCGCAGGATAGTTAGTGCTGCTTGCACTGCAGTAGACTCATCGACGTTTGGCACATTGAAAATTTCAATCGACTTATTTAATTTTGATTGTTCAAGCTCATTTATGCGTTGCTGCAAAGCACCAATATCCGACCTTAACTGAAAGTTTTCATTTTGAAGATCACTGATTTTTGCAAGAAATTCGTTATTAATTTTTTTTAATTCCTGTATTTCTTTAAGAATCATATCATTGTTTATGTTTTGTTTCAGTTCACAAATCTCTTAGTATAACAAATCGATTGTTTCAGCTGTTTTATTATTTTGTCCTTTTTCTTTGTGAGAGTCCATTGTGTTCTTTTGTGGAAGCGGGAGGGGTATGTTATCGGCACAAAAAGAGTTACGTCGCGAGAGTTCGCATTTAGAGCATCTCCAAGCTTTGCGGTTTTTTTTTATGTACTCTAAATCGGCAACTAACACATTTACACATTTAAGATGAAACAGCTTTTTGCAGTCATTGCACTCAATTTTTGAGTCAGAGCGCTCCACTTTTTTTTCGCATACACAATACATTTTTGTTCTTGGAAAAAGATTGATACAAGTGTTCGCACACGAAAAAAAAACAGATGCACAGATGAAGACAGATTTCAGGAACGCAAACGAACACTTTACACTATATACAATGTTTAATTTGTATTATAAAATAGGAGTCAAACACTGAGTCAGTTTTGATACGTGTGTACCCCACAAATTACACTACACACTGTGATTGATCACCAGTTCCGCCGGAAAATCCGAAAATCTTTCTTTCACCATGTTACAGAAATCCTAAATTGTTCTCGACGCTATTGGCGACATCTGAGCAACTTCCATTCTACGTTGCTCCTGTTCGGAATTTACGGTTTTTTAGTATGGTAATTGTTGCTGTCATACGTTCACCAGTTGTTGATGTCCTAAGGCGTCCGTCGTCATCTTTAATGTTTTATAGTAAAACATTTTCCTATTCAGAGCAGATTTACCATAACATTAAATGTTGTGTAAAAAGTGCCCGCTATTTATTAACTGTTGTCAGAAACAGTCTGCTTTTAAGTGCTCCGCGATTTTTACAATCGAAAAATAAACTGAACAATTGTTCACTTCGTGTCGCTAGAAATATTGCAGAAGTTCTATGATGGATTAGGATAGTCGAAAGCACAGGTCGAAAGCAAGAAGTGTAAACGAGTAAAGTTTGAATATTGTAGATTGCTTGGTATGGTCGGCTTTAAATTTTTACTGATGATGAATATATCGACAAATTCAAGAAGATGCCTTTGAAGTATATTTAATTATTTTAAAGGAGTTGGGTTGATATTTATGCCATTAAACACATGGTCGCATGCCTTTTATTCTAAAAGAAAATCGATCTTCTACAGGTCCTACCTTTATGTCTTTAAACTCCCCTAGACAACACGGTTTCCTCAAATGCAGATCTACAACCACAAACCTTGTTGAATTTGTGTCCTTTACCCTTTCGGCCTTAGAGAATGGCAAGGAAGTTGACGTTATTTCAACTGATTCTAGCAAAGCAAAAAATGCTTAATGCTCCTCAAATTGTCTTTCCTTGGCTTCGATCGTATTTCTTTGAATTGGATATCTTCATAATTGGAAAATCGTTATTATAGTGTTCGTTTCAGATCTACCTTTTCTAATCCTTTTCTAGCTTCCTCTGGCGTCCCCCAAGGCAGCCACTTAGATACACTTCTTGTCATTCTTGCCGTTAACGATATTGAAATGGTGAATAAACATTCCCACATCTCACTATATGCCGGAGACACCAAGTTCTTTAAGACCATTCCCTCCAGTCACTTCCCTTATTCAATCGGATCTTAATAGTTTTTCCATCTGGTGTTTCAAAAATTGTTTGGAGCTTAACATTTCTAAATGCCCATCAATCTTTTTTTTGACGTAAACGAATTAAACCTCATCGTCTCAACTTAATCAATAATCAGCCCATCTCCACCGTTCAGGCTATCCGGGATCTTGGCATTTATGTGACCAGGAGCTAAATTTTCGGGCACATATCGACGAGATAATCCTTAAAGCCAGCACTCCAGCACTCGATTTTTAAAATTTTTAATCCATTTTCAGTTTCTTAGATCTACCTTATCCTAGTCAAAAATGTTTATATCTAGCTTAACTCTTCTTACCAATTTAAATATAACTTGAACCTATGTCTTGCCGAACTATGGACATGTAAACTTACAGTTAACATTATTATTACTAAATTAAGCTTAGAAAAATTTGTTATCAAATAACTAATCATATGATCATTTACAGCACTTGGTTTCATGAAGCGATGGTTTAAAGAATTCTCTAACATCTCTCTACATATCCTTTCTTCTTGAATACGCCTCTTAAGTGTGTTTCCTTTACCAACAAACCTCACATTTCTAGAATCGAGAGCATCCAACGCCGGTTCCTACGATTTGCACTTCAAGGTCTCCCCTGAAACAATCCTTTGCTCTTACCACCCTATCAAGACCGTCTTAAACTAATCAACATGAACACGTTGGATGAAAGAAGAACTGCTTCTGTCATTCTTTTTACCCATCGTCTCTCTTCAGGCACCATTGACTGCGGGACCCTCTACTACTCTGTCTCTATCAACACTCTCTGTCTCTATCCTGCGCAAGGATGACACGCAAAATCGTGAAGCGTTCCGCACTAAGCGGAGGGGCTTAAGAGGTCAATGACCTCGAACTAAGACCCGGAGAACTGAGTTTTGATGGATGAATGGAAAAACAAATGGATATTAATACTCCAGGTGGCACCCGCAATAGCGGAAATCCACCCGCGATCTCCCTGATCGCGGCCGGGCAAGTATTCTGGAGGCCGCACCACTCATTCGTAACTCTTCGGCAGCCCGGAACGACACCGACTCCTGCGGGTCATTGTCCGACCACCTGGTTGGACTGTGCATGAGTGGTGCAACCAACGGAGGCGACACCGACGATGGCGCGGCACGGGAAAGCGCTAGGGTTGAACGAGCCCCAGAATTGGGACGCACTGTAGATTGCACTGCTAAGTGCCAAAAAAGGAGAAAGAGGCGTGCCCGAAAATCGTGCAAAGAGGCTGGCACAGCCGAAGGTACGAAGATTGAAGGCGAACCTCTGGGGAAAGCAGTTAAGAGGATTAGATCGGCAGAAGTATCCCCTACCGAAACCTATCCGACCCTCTCATCTGCAGCCCCCGCACTACTTGGCGGCGCGCAGCGGAGAAAGCGTCGGCCGCTAGTAAAGGCTGCTGCAGGAGGCACAAACATGCCAGCACTTTCGGCATGCTTCTCAAACATTCCTCCTCTTATTGGTGATGGTCAAATCCCCAATAAGAGCGTTCCAGGTTCCAAAACTGACGGAGCTGGAGGTGTTCAGGGTCCTGTTATGGCCGGCGCCAGGCGATGATGCTGACAGACAGACTCTGATCGCAAAAGGCGAAGCGGTCTCGGATCACAACAAAGCTCAAGCTGGCTGAGCTGTTCCAAAGCGGCGTCGGAAGGGAGTAGAAGCTCGAACCTAAAAAGGTAAGAGCGCTCGCAAACAGAAGACGGCCGCCGGGGAAAAACTTGCTGGGGAGAGAGCACGTGATGTCTCCTCCTCTGACGTAGCGGATCTACACGGCAATGATAACACCGATAATCACATACATATGCATCGGTTGTTCGGTGGTGCAGGCTAACACGCAAACACGCTGTGGCTTCATTCACCAAACTCCAAAGAGCGGTCTGTCTCAGCTGCACGGGGGCCTTGCCCAGCACACCGGAAGCTGCTCTAGATGCTATGCTGAATCTTCCACCCCTTGACATATATATCAGAGGATGTGCATTGAAAGCCGTTTCTCGCCTAAAGAGAAATGGTCTTTGGTACAACTCGCATTGGAGTGAAGGTGTACTTGCGGGAGAAATATCTTACGACCCCTGTCTCATGGATATGCCTTCTGATGCAATGACACCTGCCATCCTACTGCGTTGTAACTTCACAGTCACATTTCCATGGCGTCAGGGCTGGCTTTGGCAAGACACTGAACCTGGAATGGAATGTCTACGCATTTTCACAGATGGCTCCAGGACTGGGCAGGGATCCGGCGCTGGAGTTTTCTTTGAGCGCGAAAACATTCGACTGCACTTCTCGTTAGGAAAACATGCGTCTGTCTTTCAATCGGAGATCTACGCAATCCTAATGGCCATGCACTATGTTGTTAAAGGAGGGGGAGGGGAAAAAGCATATGCGTCTGCAGTGACAGCCAAGCTGTACGCAAAGCTGTGTCCAACCCTCTATCCAACTCCAAATTAGTGCATGAACTCAAGACCTTTCTGAACAAAGTCGGAAGACTAAATTCACTTGGACTTGTATGAGTCCCAGGTCACTCTGAGTTCCCAGGAACCAAGATCTCCGATGAACTCGCTAGAAGGGGCTCAGAGAAGAGTTTCTCTGGACCTGAACCCGCCTTAGGTCTACCTGCTTCCACGGTTAAATCTGACATCAATGACTGGGTCTTTAATTTACACAGTCGCAGATGGAGGGAATATCCAGGATGCAAGATGACTAAGCGCATACGCCCTGATGTCTGCAAGAAGTCCGCAACATTTTTCTTATCCTTAAGGAGAAATGATTGCAGAAGGCTTACGGGCCATTACACTTTTGCCAAGCATCTCTACGTGATTGGCATCAGTGAGACGTACAGGTAGCTGTACTGCATGTTGCGAGGAGGATGACACAGCAGAACACTTTCTCTGCGACTTTCCCGCCTTCGCTCGCGCCCGGTGGCGCACCCTTGGGGCCGATGGTGCCGAATCTCTTTGCTCTACATCACTGAAGCCCCTCCTCACTTTTCTCCGGACAACGGGGAAAATACAATAAAGACAAGGTGTCTGTTTGGTAGTACAAGGGACCAGTATTTGTGTCTGAATGCTCCAACAGAAAGTATGTAGAAGCCTCCAAGAAAAAAAAAAAAAATCACCACTAACCTTCGCAATGTGGAAAATCCCCGTATCTTCTATCCACTCCCGGTACCGCCTACTTGCTTAGTATGCTTATTTCAATTTCAACCTCAGCACCCCATGCTTAAAAACCTGTCTTTTTGATTCTGGTTCCATCCCCCGTTCTTCTTAGTTTCTAAGTTAGATTAAGGTAAATTAAGTAAAATTAATGTTAGCTTGAATTAAGCTCGATAAATGGTGGTGTTTGCCCCCACAAAAATGTATGAAACCCAAATTAAATTATTATTTTTTTTTAGTTTTTAATACAATAATAAAAAAAAATTTTATTGACTTTCAAGATTGAAGCATGCTCAAGACTAAAGTCTACTTACTAGTACCTAGTAATCTATGTATTCCAAGTTGCACCCCTGCTCCAGGGACATCGTCATCACAGAGGTTGTTTGTCCAGAGTCTGATGCCAGTGGGAGGTTAAATGAATTGAAAAATTAGATTTTGTCGGTGTTTTTCACGTGCTAATTATATCAATGCTTAAATTGCATCTAAATTGACAATAAAGTATGATATGCAAATACGAGTCAACCAACAGGTGCATGACGAAAGCCAGAAGCAAGGGTCAAACTTTTTCGGAAATTGAAGTTATGCGGACAGTTTTCTTAAATGTCCGAGGTGTGATGCACTCCAAATTCCGGATGGATCAACAGTAACTAGGAATGCTATTAGGCATCTGTGCAGAAATATTCAAACATTTATTCAGCGTCATCAACCCAGCCTTTATGCCTTATACGAGGGATGCAATGATAATGAAAATAAAATATGGTGATTATAGTTAAAAGTCTACATAATCTCTAACAAGTCAATGCATTTAGTAACAAATCACTGCGAGTTAGATCTGGCAAATAGGGCCAGTTCTAATACCGTTTCTTGAATGGCAGCAATCGCAACTGCGGCTTTATGACCAGGTGCGTTGTCTTGTTGAAATATTAACCCAACCCGCCGTTTTCCAATCTTCTCAATTAGTCTGCGGATTAAGGTCCCGAAATAGTGGCTCCCTTTCCCACCATAATTATTCCTTCAGCGTCTCAAAAACTGGATGCCATAAACTTTCCCGCCGAACTTAACACTTTGAATTTCGTGGGAATCGTGATCTATTTATATGATTTACGCTAACCTGGGCGGTGTATATGAGTAAGCAAGTAAAAAAAAAAGTTTCTGGATTTTTTATGGGGACTGAAAATAATTGATTCTCATTACTTTTGGACCACCCCTCGTACGTACTCGTCTGAATTTGTTTTGTTTTTGTAGCTAAATAACCACTTCCAAGACGTTTTAAGACAATAGAGACTGAATATTAAGCCAATTTGAAAGTGGCAAAAAGCATTTTGAGCGATTATTTTCTTTTAGTTTCATTTAATAAATTTAGATACTTTTTATTCTCAATTTTTTGAACCTTTCTTAAAGTTTGTTGCATTTTATTCTGTTATTTTTGTAATGAAAATTTTTTGATCTTTTCGTAAACGTGTAAATAAGCGAGGGCCGCCGCTCAGTGGTTCATGTGTTGATTTTTGGCGTCGCGTCGATCGAAATTTCAAGTACGAAAGAAATACAATGTACAATACTTGTAGGGGAAGAGCTTCTCGGAATCAGCTGTCCATAGTTGGCAATAACCGTCATCCCTTTCACCTATGGGAAAATTAAAACGCACAAAACATACAAAAGCAGTTTCGAGAAGCTTTGGTTCTGGTTTTCCACGGGCTGTAAAGTCAGCTTTAAGTTAAAACTAATTAAATATTATTTTATTAAAAAAATTTAACCTCATAAACGGGGCAGATGTTACCCTTACAAGTCAACTTAATAACTTAAAAACTGATTTTCCTAATATTCCTTAAATACTATATCGTCAGCGATGAGTTCTTCCCACACGTGAACTCGGTTTCCCACTCGTACGTGATACCATTTGGCGGTGATGTCGGTGTATTGGGTGGGATGATGTATCGGGTGCTTGGCGATGGTGGATAATGCTGTTTAAAATGTAAGTAAGGCGATGCCCAAACGGTGGTATCAGGTGGCTTCGCGTATTGTGTTTGACGAGCAGCGGACATCACAGCTTCAGCAAACACTCTCACGTACCCTGTGCGATGTTCTGCGTGGGACGATCTCCATGGGTTGCGGTTGTGCAAGTATTTTCTCCGAATTTGAGAAGCATCACCACTTTTTGGCGTTAGTGTATATAATACACACAAAGTCTTTCAAAAGTCGCATCTAGATATCAGTAGTGTATGATTTCTAAATGCTACTAATCGAGTCCAATTTTGCATGTAATTTTAACCATGGGTAGGTTCACGCTAGAACGATGCATTAAAGTTATTCAAACTTATTATGAAAAAGGCCAATGCTTAAAAGATACATGTCATAAAATTCGTGAGTTTCTCGGTCAAAATAATAGTTCAAATGAGTCAACGATTCAACAGTGATTGAGAAGATTTGATAAAAACTAATTCCGTCGAGCATCAAAAAAGTTTGGCAGACGAAAAGTGTATTTTTTTTTTGTGGTCTTTGGACTGGTGGGATTATTGGTCCATTCGTCTTCGAAGGAGGGAATATGTCAAAACTGAATGGTGTGTATGGATTTGCTTGGAAACTCTGTAGGAGAATCCAAGATGGATTGTACTCTGGGCTAAGGTTTCTTTCCCCAGAATCTCAACTTGCTGTGCATTTTAGGACTTGGTTTCTTCTAACCAACTCTCTGTAATATATGATTTTTTAAGCGCTTCTTGTTTGTTTGTTAAAGAAAAACAGGAAAATTACAAAAGTGTATACAATTTTTAAGTTAATAAACCAATACTTGCCATTTAAGTTTTTTGCTACTAAGGATTTTTTTTAACCATTTTTAAGGGGTCCATACGGCCAGTCTAATTTTGATTCACTTTTACGAACATATTATAATTGCTAGTATCTGGCTACGTTTTATTAGCCACGTTCTCTTCCAAGGCTGTAACTGACACTAGCTTATTGGCATAGACGAGTGATTTGAGGTAGTCGGACAATTCACCAGTCCAAAACGAGAGATAAATTGCTCATCAAATTCATTTCACAATTGAAGTCCAAAACGAGAGATAAATTGCTCATCAAATTCATTTCACAATTGAGCCATCCATTCACGTGCCGTGTGGTATGCAGCGCGGTCTTGCTGGAACCACATGCTGAGCTGAAAATATAGTTCGAAATCATTGAACCAAAGCAGGCGCCATTCACGGTAACGTTATTCATCGTCGGTCATCTTTGAAAAATTACAGGCCGATGATTCCACTGGACCTTTACCGCACCAAACACAATTTTTTTCTGGGTGCATCTAGCAGCTCTTGGGTGCTAATGGACTAAAAATGGCAGTTTTGTTTATTAGCGACACTATAGCAGGTCGTTCGACTTCAGTTCTTGCATGAGCTGTATCTTGTAAGGCCTTAAATCAAGATCTTTGCATAAAATCTTCCATTAACACAATCCTAATTGCTGCGAATGATAATTAATGGACAAATCTCGGTTTTCTTTAACACTAGCGGAACCAGCAGCAATATTTTCCTCTGTACGCTCTCTACGTATGTGTGTAGGCGGCTTAATGTCCAATAGCGTGAAATTCGTGCAAAATTTGGTGACTAAGTCTTGAATTGCTTGCTCACTAGGCTGATTCTGGCAATCGTAAGTAATTGAAAAACATTTTTGACAGACCACGAATTTTGATAAAAAATTCAATTATTTATGAGTGCTGTTTAAGTATAGGGTTTCTTACGATGAAGTGGCAATATTAATTGAGTATGATTAACTTGAGCACATGTGACGAATTATGCAAAAGTTATTAAAAATAGAGCACCGAAAAACCAAGCAGTAAAAAAATTACCCCTTAGATGTATGAACGAAGAGCAATATTCGAATTTCCCTCGCATCTTTATTCATGCGAGGTTGAAGTTTCTAGTCATTCCTTACGTAGCTTTTTCGTATCATTTTGACTGATTCCAGAGGTATTGGAACTAGGACTGCGACTTGACGCGGGTTGCAACACAGTACATATAATGCCAGATTTGTTGAACAATAAACTTGTAGACATTTTCGATCAATTCAAGTCGCTTTTGAGATATGTTGCGTTTGATTCTCATAATTATTAAATATTGTTAACGGCCTCACAACGGTAAATCATTTTCACTCGTCTTTTTTTTACAATAAAAGATATAAGTTGATTAAAACTTTCGAGTCAGTTCTTTGCTGAGATTTTATAGCCCCAAAGGCGTCTACTTTTTATCGTTTGGAGGTAAAGATAGGCCCTGACATTTGCATCTATATGAGTTACTGTCGTTTTTAACGTGTTCCTTCATACGTCAATGACCAAGCAGGAAGCAAAGAAACATTTCACACATACTCTTATTAAGCAATAAATTCCTTCCGTGCGTGGAATATGACGGTATTTAAAAACAAATTCCATTTATGAATCAAGACTTTCAATGTTTCTGTAATAACACGTTGATTGTTTAAAAAATTTCAAATCACTCTGCAAGGTGTCATGCTTCATCGTCCCACTCTCATTTCAGGATTCGCCATGAGAGGTCATTATAGAATTTTCGTCTTTTGTTCCGTAAACAGGTCACCAACGTGGAGCCCCTTCATCCCCATCGTCTATCGAAACAGGACAAAGCAGCAATACAACAGCTGCTCGAAATGGATTGCCATTTCTTCCGTCTACTTACCCCGCAATCGACCCCATTTCCACTCCACCTCAATGCAAAACCAGGCGTGTTACAAAAACTCTTATCGCGGGTAAATGACGTTACGTGTGTCCCGCCGGTGCCAAGGGCTTTTTATTAGAACTACGTTCCTCGTTCTCCTCCAGCTCTTAGGTTATTGACTCAATTTAACAGTACTTGGGGATTGGTTCTATTGTTTTCCACCCCTCTAATAATCATCGCCAGAGAGGGGTGGCCACTCTGGACATGTCGGATTCAAATATAAAAAGAAAGATGGTGGAAACGCAAACTTATCGATATGTGAGGCTAAGCTATTTGTCCAAGGTTAATGGATTTCATTATACTTTTTATCCATTCATTGTGAAGACGACGTGCTCCTACCCGGAAACGAGTGCTTTCCTTCGAGAAAGTTCGGCGTAGATTACAAATCCCCCAGCAATAGAGAGGAAAAAATGGAAATAATTAGAAAAATTTGTCGCAGAGGCAGTTTGTGAAGCACGATTTCTGTTTGATTTGTGGGTTTGGTTTCTTAGAGGTTGCTAATGATTTCAGGCGAAGTCAGACAGGCTGATTGTACGCCTATCCTTGTAGTCCCGAATAAAGCAAACATCCGGAGGACTTGGATAATTATACGGCAATCAACGACAATTTGCAATAATTGCTTGCTTACATGCTTGTCTTGCATTCCATTGTTTATTGCTTCCTTTGGGAATGTTTCCTCGGTAAAGCTGATTCTTGACGGATTCCTTCTGTGCTATAACGAATCGTTGCTATCTGAGATGAATACATAGTTGTTCCAACAGATGTTTGGAAGGAATTTAAAAATTCGGTAGGCGTAGCACGTTTCTGTCAGAACATTAGAATGGAAGCCCGGGATTCAGAGGTAAAATGAAGTGAAGAGAATTGAAGGCAATAATTCGAGACAAATGGCTTGAATATAATTTTTAACTACTCAGTTCCGTTTTTAATTTCTGCCATACGCCGTTTTCCTATTTTTTCTTTTCTTATGATGTGCCATAAGCCGTGACACACTTGCCCGCTTCGAGTGGGTGAGTTTAAGTAAACTTTTACCTTCTTCAGTGCAAATGTTCTCCGCATCACAATTGGGTCAAGAAACAAGTCTTAAACTAGGGCAATGCATACCTATATATTGGTCTTACTTTTACGATTTTTTCCACACCCTTCTTCCGGCCCTTTGCTTTGTTAATCTTCGGCGAAGTAGGGATACAATACAAAGAGCTATTGCGAATAATTGCATTTTTTCCTCTCAAACGATAATTGTTCGCATTAACAGAAACATGGAGAGGGGAGGAAAGGATCCAATTTATGTTGCCCCATTTTTACACTTCAGGATCGTTGCTTAGGAATTAATTAATTCCTGAATACTGCTTAAAGGAGCTTATAAATTTGCACCGTGTTTTCCATTTAAGCGAAGGAATGAACCGGGCGAAAATTAAATGGAACGAATCGTGCGCTCTAGAAGCTATGGTCTTGCAGCGAGCTGCCCCCCTTTAAGATCCCCAATCATACTCTAATGAAGCAAGTAGCAATCTCGGAAACGGATTAAAAGTTCATACCTAATCAAATTGATTTTAATGTAAGACAACTATCTAGGTTTCTAAACGTCTTAAAACCATTAATGCCTTAAAGCCAGGGAATAATATAAAATAAATAAAATAAATGTAGCTGTGTAAAATTCAGGGTCACAGACCTATCAACATAAGATAAAGCTGGAAGCTTTTTAGTGGATTCAGAATAAACATATCGAAATTAAACTTCGAACGTCACAATTTGTCATTTTAGATAAAGATGTCAGAGAGTTCCGTCCACACGTCCTAGATATGATTAAGATTTTAATATAAAAATAATCAGCTCCTTATTACACAATTACGCCTTGAATAAAATGCGCCTGGAGTTGATGTCTTAATTTGTTCCGAAAATAAGTGTTACAAAAAAAAGTCAACGAATGCAAGGCCATTTCTCTAACAACGCCGGATTCGAATGTGAGAGTCTATGAAACGCGAAGAAGCGTAAGAATATTTGAATTCGAAAAGTTGCCTATTGCATTCTCTTTTTGATGGTTGATAGTAGCCAGCAACTGGTTTAATTAGCAGTGTTGAGATGAATGTTTCTCAGCAGATTTTAGAAAGGTTTACCAGCATAGTTCAGTTATGTAAAGCAACGCAATAAAGAGAAAAATTTAGTGAGATTATACAATTCCTGTTACTTTTTGAACACTCCTATACCCCAAACATTGTTGTGACAAAGGGTGAGTTCAGCTATCAAAACCCATTAGTAGCTTAAAGCCATTTCCTATTCTTAGAAAGTTGGAATAATTTATAGCTCGAACCATTTATGTTAACCGTTTATCAGTTCAAACTGAAAAGCCTGGATCATGGATGCTATTGGTATACCCACACTACGGCCTTCTTTTTTTTTGTCTCCGAGATGTACGAGACAAGGAATTGCGGAATTCCGAAAAACATAAGTTTTGGAAACAACAAATTCTTCTTTCTTCTTAGATGGCGTTAAAGCTCATGACGAGCCAGAGCCAAGCTTCTCTTATTCACTTATGTTGTGCGCGATTTGTATTTCCACTCAAGTGAAAGGAACCTACAGTTTAATGCCGATCCCGAATGGTGAGAACCGAGACGCTTTTTCAAGGCAAGTGTACTGCTTGGGGTTTTGTCGGTATGCCGCCGAGGGTAGCAGCCGCGAATTAAACATTCGATGGCGTTGGTGTTATCCGGATCCGAACTCGCACATCGCGCGTTAGCAGCCGACACACTACCCACTGCACCACGGCGCTCGAAAACAACAAATTGCTAACTTATAAATTGAAGTTATAAACTTCCGATGGTCCGATAAGTACTTAGCCTCACCGCCAGATGGCGCCAGCATCGCAAGAGCAACTTACTCGTGTAGTACATTCTAGTAGACGGCTACTGTCGAAATTTCAGCCGGATCGGACTCGTAGTTTTGTTTTGACCGCGTGTGGAAGCGTGAGTGTCCGCGGATTTTAGAAAAATGGAAAAAGAGCAATATCGGTCGGTGATTCGATTCTTGTTTTTGGAAGGGAAATCGCCCAGCGAAATCAAAGAGCGTTCGGATGCTGTGTACGGTGACTCTTCTCCTTCGATGGCGACCATCAAAAATTGGTTTAACGAGTTTCAACGTGGTCGCTCGTCGGTTTTTGATGAGCCACGTCCAGGTGCCCCGAAAACGGCTACCACGGTGGATAACGAGACAAAAATCCACGATCTCGTATTGGCAGACCGACGATTGAAGGTACGCGAGATAGCTGAGGCAGTAGGCATGTCAAAAGATCGAGTGGGTTATATCCTGCATGAAATTTTGGGCATGTGAAGGCTGTCGGCGCAATGTGTGCCGCGTTTGCTTACTCCGGACAACAAGCGCAACCGTGAGACCACTTCAGAGCAGTGTTTGACGCTGTTTAAGCGTAATCCGAAGGAGTTTCTGCGTCGTTTCGTGACAGTCGATGAAACATGGATCCGTCGAAGCAGTGGACTTCATCCGGCGAACGTGCTCCGAAGAAGGCGAAGACTGTCCCATCGACCGGAAAGGTGATGGCCACCGTTTTCTGGAATTCACAAGGTGTGATCCACATCGACTACCTGGAGAAGGGCAAAACGGTCACAGGGCTGTACTATGCCAAATTATTGGGCCGATTCAACGCCGGCCAAATAGGTCGAATTGGGCTACGAACTGCTGCCCCATCCACCGTATTCTCCAGATTTGGCCCCGTGCGACTTCTTTTCGTTTCCAAACTTGAAAAAGTCACTCGCCGGGAAGAAATTTCAGTCGAATGAAGAGGTCATCGCCGCCACGAAGGCCTACTTTGCAGACCTCGAGAAAACGTATTTTTCAGACGGGTTAAAGAAATTGGAGCATCGCTGGGTCAAGTGTATCGAGGTATGAGGAGACTATATTGAAAAATAAATCGCCATTTCTCCAAAATTTTTGTTTTTCTTTTGTAGGCTAAGTACTTATCGGACCACCCTCGTATGTACTCACATACAGACATTAAATTCGAGGAATAGGGACCTTGAAACTTTTGAAACTTGGTGACATGTCAACATTTTCTAGCTTAAAAAATGGGGGTAGCCACCACCACCATAAAAAGTGGTAACCATCGAGTGGCAGCATGGCTTCATAATTGGCTACAGGCTACTTTACGCCTATATGTAAAATAGATGAAAAGATGAATCTATGAGCGATGGTCAGTGTTGGGCTTAAATATATAATATAATATATATGTTTCTGTGGATACATATACATATATTATATGATATAATTAGATACCATCACGCCACACTAGCTGATCAAGCGAAAGCAATACATATATTGTACATTATGTATTACACATCCACATAATGCGAACACACAATATTGTTAGCGTGTAAGAATGTGTCACTTTGTATGGTAAGTAAGTTCAGTGAATAAAGAGTCACCAATCGAGACAGACGGTCTTTTGATAAACATTACAGTCAGATGCCACCTTTCTGTTGAATATTTTGTTGAGAAGATTTCTAACACTCTGGCCCACTAACTGATTTTATCTTATTAAGCTACTAGAAATCTGAAAGCCTTGAAAAACAAGTTTAGTGGTTCACCCTAGCAAGTCGGGCGATCGACGGTTCTTTTGTGTCAGAATAAAAGGTTGTAGATCTTTGACGTAGATATTACATTTTCCTTCATGTATAAAATAAAATCAGTATAAAATCAATTTAGAATCCCAACACTGGGCGAAGTTACCGAACACCTGGAAGAGTCTGGAAGCTAATAAAGTATGGAAAAGGTCCCAAAAAATATCGTTAAGTTAGCTTTGAAGAGGGTGGTAGGAAATTTAGGCCTTAACTTTGAAAGATGTGTTTGGGTTAAGTTATAATTTGCGTAATATTTTGAATCTTCACCAAAAATCACTCAAAACTTGCCTATTTCTTTCAAAACATACTAGCTTGAAGTTCCTTTGGTTTTCTTATATTCTCAAAGCAGAAAAAAAACTTACATTGTGGTAATTCCTACTACAAATTCCTTACAAATTCAAGTTCTTTGAATTAGGACGAAATCTTCCACACTGATAGTAGGACACGAAGCCGCGGTAGTTTGTACAATAGTTTTGTATATCTCCATCCTCGCCACGGAACGGTGTTATCGCGACAGAATCCATGTCCGTTTTTATTACAGATGGGCTATTGAGCGAAGTGCACCTCACAAGCAACACTTCAGCAAAACTTCAGCTTTAAAATAACTTTCATTATAAATTCAAACTGTGTCTTATGCAGTTTTCAAAATAAGTAATAAACAATAATAATAAGTAAATGACGTTAGTAACAGTCTCTGTATAATAAAAGAAAAACCTTAAAAAAAGCGAATCCTTCCCTTCTGATAATTTTATCATTACTCTTGGAAGTATGTATTCGCCAAAACAATACGGGGCGTATCTGTTTCGGTGGAAGGTGTTCCTTTTAGGGGTAGACCGTGTACTGTGGCCAAGGCTTTATGTTAAAATGTGGTATCACTCGATCCCTTATGAGCCTAAATATCTTCGAGTTTCAGCATCTCTTTCATATTGTTGGAATACTCGTATAATGATCCTGGGTAACTGTGGGTAAACGAGAAAAATCGAATTTTAAATAAAGCCTATTCATTAAATATACCTTGCTCAGTAACTAGCTGGCACTGTTCTCTCTGCCAAAGCATTGTCATTGGAATAGTAACACAGGTTCCAAAATCAAAATTCTACGAATTATTTAAAACCAGCGAAATTGCGATGAGTGGCACTGCCTGCGGTCCTGTGGGGAGGTTTAGCTTTAAACTTTCGGGCTAAGAACCACAATTTTTGGCAAGTTACTGCAGCAAATTAATTGCTAAAACTAATCTGTCATTTGGGTCATTTGGTTCGGTGTACCTTTACATATAACAGCATTTCGTGCTTTATCGAATATATCGAACTTTACTCCGGATATATAGTTTTTGCGGGAAGTTCTATCGGAACTCATAGTTCTGTCGGAAATCATAGTTTTTGTTTTATTTTCTAAGCATTTTTATTTTAGATAAAAATGCTTAAACCTAGTTTTACTCTCTTAACTAATTAAAATCACCTTAATAGCCGTGCGCGGGCACTGTAAGCCAGACAGAACGTTGTCTTTCGACTTAATTAATAATTTAATAACTTTGTGTATGGTGACCATGCTCTATATGAGCAAACGTGTAGGCTGGCTCATTCTAAAAATGGTGGCGACTTGGAAAACAAGGACAGTGGCAAAGTTAAAAGATAAAGATTGGAGGAGCTGCTTGATAAAGACCCATTTTAAGCACTTGAAAAATTGCCTGAATTGTTGGGTAGAATGCCTTAAAGCCAGAGAAATGATCGAAGAGCAAGGAAATTACGGCGGAATAGGAAAGGGTTTTTACATTGAATTGTCATTGAAAGTCATGGGTTGAGCCCAACTTACCATCAACGTCCGTGGATATAAGCTCTTGCTCTGTATTTGGTGGGATCAGAAAGATGGTTTATTCTGTAAGTTGTCAAAACCGAATAATTTTTTTTTTGTTGGAGACTTCTGCTATCTGTTGGAGCACTCAGCCGCAAATACTGTTCCATTGTACTACCCCACAGACATCTTCTGTATTTTATTTTCCCCTTTTTTCCCCTTTGTATCGAGATAAGTGAAGGGAAGCTTCAGGATTCGGCACACACCACGTCGACCCCAAGGGTGCGCCAACGTGCCCGAGCGAAGGTAGAACAGTCGCAGAGAAAGTGTTCTACTGTGTCACCCTCCTCGCAACATGTAGGCGTCTCACTGATGCCCAGCACGCGAACATGCCTAACAAAAGTGCAATGGCCACAAATGACCGCAAATCTTAGTTCTCCTTAAGGATAATAAGAATGTTACGGATTTCTTGCAGACATCTTGCGGCATCCTGCATTCTGAATATTCCCGTCATCTACGATTGTGTGCATCAAAGATCCAATCGTTTATGTAACATTTGACCGTGAAACCACACACTTAAGCGGGTTCAGGTCCTGAGAATCTCTCCTTTAATCCCCTTCTAGCGAGTTCATCAGAGATCTCATTTCCTGGCATCCCAGAGTGAGCTGGAACCCATACAAGCTATAGTGAATTTGGTCTTCCGATTTTGTTCAAAAAGCTCTTGAGTTTACGCACTAATTTGGAGCGTAATAGAAGGTTGGACACAGCTATAAGTGCAGCTTGGTTGTCACTGCAGACACATATGCTTTTTCCCTTCCACTTATGCTTCACAACATAGTGCATGGATATTAGGACTGTTTATATCTCGGACGCTTTCGCGCTCAAAGAAAACCAAAGCGCCGGACCCCCGCAAAGATATCTGTAAAAATGCGAACACTGTCCACTCCAGGTTCAGTATCTGCCCAGAGGCAGTCCTGACGCCATGGAAATTTGATTGTGAAGTCATAAGGCAATAAGATGGCGTCGCAGGGCATCCAGGTGGCAGACGCCACCTTGTGGGTAACCCGCATCCAGCCTTGTCGATTTTCCTCGTTTGAGAACTTTAACCAACAACGAACTCAGATCGCTAAGTCGGGAAAAATATACTTGAAAACGCCTAAGTCCTACTCTACCCTCCATATTCTCTATTTGGGCTTACTCAGAACCTTACTTCTCATAAGGTTTTATAAGGTTTTATCTAAAAACGGGACATGCTACCTGAATGGTATTTGTATTCTGATCGAAAGGTAGGAAAAAGGATAGAAATCGACCCCAGAGTTATAATTTTGCATGAATGGTTTTAATGATGTTGTTCCCTAGTTGGTCAATTGTTGTTGGTTTTTTTACCATAAACCAGCGACACAGGCATCCTACATCGCTTCTTTTGGAAACAACTTGTTTTGGGAATATTTCTTGCAAATTAAATTTAACGTCCAATGTGTGGCACGTTGCGCCATGTCATCCAATTGGGGCCACAAAAAGTCAGTTAATTGTGTCTGATACGATCACCATTTCTTATTTCGAAATATTATGGCCTAATAACACCACCTGCTAAAATCCACACACATATCGCTAAACAGGTATTCTGGATACTACTGTGGATTACTCTCTCACAAAATGCGGTAATTTTGTTTGTTTACGACGCGAACGTACATCACGAGGAGCATGATGATCTTTGGGTTTCAATTCCGATGTCAATTAGATCTTATAATATTAATTTTTTTAAATACCATATTAATTCAACCCGATGCACCATCTTCCACTCATTATCCATATCTGACAAAAAAGAATTGACTGGTGGTAATGTTCAAATGATGTTTTATAAATTATTAAAAGCTGCATATATTATATACTATTAGGTGCACCGAATCAAATCACGATAGCAATTCAAATTTATCATAATTCAATTCCTGTTAGATCTGTTAGATGTTCAAAAAGTTTGAAAAAACATTTCTTTAAAGCTCTGTTCGAAGTAAACTACATAACCATAAATAAGCAAAATTTTCCTCGCAACCATAAAAGCGAATCCCTAAATTTATTATGTAAATATATGTAGGTCGACTACTTTAGATATTAGTATCAATTTCGCTCCACTTCGAGCCAGAACTCACATACTTATCTCCCACCTGTCGAAAGAAGCCGCAAGCATAAAAATTCAATAGAAACGTGCTTCTGATTCCGAACAAATATTATACATTTTCAAGCCCAAATGGGAAAACTCTCTGATCCCGACTGCACAGGACATACTTGTATTTGTATTTTTGGCACTCAAAACAGAAATTGAAAACCATCCTGCCACTATCGTCCCGTTCGGGCAGGGGCTCTTGAATACAAGTGACAACGGTAGGGGAAGGTAGTATGTTTCCGGCAGTGTACTCGGATATGTTTTCATATTTTCGGAGGCGTATGAAATTAAATCTGAGCCAAAAGGATGGTGGAGGCAAGCAAAAGGCTTAAAGGCGAAAGTTTTGGTTTTTGCCGATAAACACTGAATGAAATTAGAAGGTATGTATAAATTGCGACATCTGTGGCTGACCTCATACCTTGTATATATAATGAAAACCACTTATAGGGGAAGTTTGGAAATATTCATAAATCCTGGCGGCTGGCTTATTGAAAGTTATTTGCAAGTGATTCATCGAAACTTCACGAGTGACATAGGCATTATTAAACATTTCGTTTGTTCGTAATATTTTATGATATCATCTTCTCTTGTTTCCGCAATCGATTTAAATTCCAGTCCAGTCCTTCTTTTTGCTTGTACCCCATTCTATAATTCCCCCTGGAGTAGTGCTTCGGGAGACGTACTTTTCTCGACTCCACTTCTCCCTTTTTTCGATGCGAACTCCGATGGCGTTTGTAGGTGGAATACCTATATCGCCACCACTGCCAGTGTTAGGAGTACACCAAACCGAGGAGTTTCAGTTTCCCCCTCGTATCGATTTGGAAAATCGAAACTAGAAAGAAAAACATAATTCCATTGAGCATGTTGGAAAAATGAATCATCGGTGCATGACGGTGAATGTACCTGCAGACCACGTATTAAAAACTTGCCCGGATCGGAAGAGAGTTTGATTTTCAATTGGAAAATAAAATAAATATCTTTAAGGGGTAAATTGGTTTAAAAATCTACTCGTCCACGTTGCCGGCATTACGGGAACTTTCCGTTACGTTTATGGGATTTCGAATGGTCTTGACGGCACTTGACTGTAATGATCAATGGTCGGAGATGAATAATAATTTATTGAATTTGATTGAGTGAAAGCGTTTGAATAGAAGGTTGTAGTAGTGCAGATGTACTTGTGGAATCCTTGACAAGTTTTGAAGGCTGTGTAAGTGGCGCTAGGCTTGAGTAAACGGGAAATTGTTCTCTTCTTAAATTCAATGGGTACACAGGTGGAGTACCGAAGAATGAGATTTTACCGTATTCGTCTACTACAAGTTAATTGATGCGATACGGGGCATTTAAATTCAATTACTCTGTTAAACCTAGTATTGAAATTGATACTGATTTGTTGTGTGATATTGAAGCAAACGGTGTTGCTGAAGCTTGTGTTGAAGCTGATACTGGTTAATGATTATACTAAATATGAGGCTCACTCTGATGACGAAGCTACGCTTACTAACTTCAATTACGCGTGATGTATTTAAATGCCTTATGTTCGTTTGTGGTCTTACAAGTTCGAGTGATCTAGACATAAGAACGCGGTTGCTGGCGGAGCTTGAGGCGGATGAACGTGATCCAAAACTGACTCTCACAGATTTGGCCAACGAATGCGAGCGCATAATTATGCGTAAACATGATGTTGCCCTGGTAGAAGGTCGGTTAGAGGACGCTGGAGTTAGAGCTGTGCGGCAGTCGAGCAAACCTAAGAATTCGAAAACACCAAAGAGCCCGTGCTGGTTCTGTGGCGGTATGCATTATGCCGACAAATGTTGGTACAAGGCACATAAATGCAGTGATTGTGGTCGTCAGGGACACAAGGAAGGATTTTGCAATAATGCGAAAGCGCACAGCAAGGGGAAAAAGCATTTCAAAAATAAGTTTTATGGTAATTCTAAAACTAATTATGAAGCAAAAAGTATCCTTTCAGTGTCGAAGGTGGATAATGCTGAACGGCGTAAATTTATATGCGTGTACATAAATGGACATCCTGTCCAGCTGCAGGTCGATACAGCGTCCGATATAACCATATTGTCTGAAGGAACATTGAAGATGATTGGAAGCCCGCATGTTAATTCAACAACGCACTCTACTAGGAACGCTGGTGGACAGCCTCTCATTTTGACTGGGGATTTGCAGTGCCATGTGTCATTTAGGGGTAACGAATTCGAAGGAGTGTGCTACATAATCTGTATACCACAGCTTGACATCAAATCACTTGACTGGATTGAGGCTTTACATCTTTTTGACGTTCCTTTGAACTCTATTTGTAATCATATACAAGGCAGCGGTCAAGAATCGGTAAGATCAACAGAGGTTATTCAGCGCAAGGTGGCTGCAATAAAGTCAAAGTACGCTGATTTATTTGATGGTTCGTTGGGATTATGCACTAAATCTGAAGCAATCCTGCATCTTAAGCAAGGAGTTATTCCGTGTTTTAAGCCAAAACGCCCAGTGCCATTTGCTTCGCTTCCGTTAATAGACGAAGAACTCAGTCGTCTTGAGAAGAAGGTAGATTTCTCACAATGGGCTGCACCGATTGTCGCAGTTCGAAAAGCAAAAGGAGGGGTACAAATCTGTGCAGACTTCTCAACAGGGTTGAATGATGCACTGGAGCCAAATCAATTTCCATTACCACTGCCCGAGGACATATTCGTAACACTTAACGGAGGTAAATACTTTTCGACGATTGATCTCTCAGACGCATACTTGCAGGTGAAGGTAAATGAAAAGTGACGACCCCTGTTGACAATCAACACACACCAAGGACTGTTCCAGTACATGCGATTGCCACTTGGTGTTAAAACTGGACCTGGCACATTTCAAAAAGTTACGAGCACCATGTTATCGGGATTAGCTGGCGTAGTGCCCTACATTGATGATATCATAGTAGCGGCAAAATCTATAGAGGAGCATGCACATAATCTTGAGATGGTCTTGCAGCGCATTCATGAATGGGGATTTAAACTGAATTATGAAAAATGTTGTTTCTTTCAGCCCAGTGTACGTTTTCTGGGATTCGTAATAGACGAACATGGTCGAAGACCTGATGGAAATAGAGTCGCAGCTATTGCAAATATGCCAGAGCCCAAAGACGTTACACAGGTTCGAGCATTTTTGGGCATGCTTAATTTTTATTCTCAGTTTATAGCGAAAATTAGAGAAATACGTGCTCCGTTAGACAAATTACTGAGAAAAGAAGAAAAATTCATCTGGACAAAGGAATGCCGCGCTGCTTTTGAGAAGGCTAAGGCAGCCCTCCAGTCTGAACTGCTCCTAGTACATTTTGATCCAGAAAAGGAAATAATTGTTGCAGATGGTATTGGTGGCGTTTTGCTACATAGGTTTTCGGACGGTCCCACAAAGCCAGTTGTACATGTTTCTAGGGCATTGTCCAAAACTGAACAAAATTACAGTCAATCCGAAAAAGAAGCTTTAGCCCTTGTGTTCTACGTAAAAAAAATTCACAGATGGATATATGGTAGACGATTTACGTTGCAGACAGACCACCAACCACTGTTGGCTATATTCGGCTCTAAGAAGGGAATACCAATCTTCACAGCGCATCGTCTGATGGGGCTAGTGCTACTCACTTATGACTTCAAAATTGAGTACGTCAATACCATAAAGTTTGGATACGCCGATGCGTTGTCGCGGCTGATCACCGTTGATCAAAGTTGCACACTGGACATCCAGGTATAGTCCGCATGAAAGCGTTAGCACGCAGCTATGTGTATTGGCCAAAGATAGACGAAGACATACAGGAAGTTGTCAGGGAGTGTGTAGCATGTGGAACGGCAGCACCCGCTCCTATTAAAGCACCACTGGCATCTTGGCCAGTGGCAACCAAACCATGGTCGCGAACTCATATTGATTACGCTGGACCATTTCAAGGCCGTATGCTTTTAATATTAGTGGACTCGTTCTCAAAATGGCCAGAGATTTTTTGTATGCAGTCAACTACAGCATCGGCTACTATAAAAGTGCTACGAGAAGTCTTCGCAAGGTTTGGGCTCCCCGACGTAATAGTGTCGGACATTGGAACTCAGTTCGCTTCTGGAAGTTTCGCCGAGTTTTGTGCCACAGGCGGTATCAAACACATAAGAACTGCACCTTTTCACCCACAGTCAAATGGTCAGGCGGAGAAGTTCGTCGACATCTTCAAGCGTGGAATGAGAAAATTGAAAGGAGAGGCCATGACATTAAACACATTACAGACCTTGCTGCAAAGTTATCGCTCCACACCAAACGCCCAGCTTCCCGACAATTTAACACCTGCTGAAGCCATGCTGGGGCGTAAAATTAAAATATCACTCGACTTGCTTAGACCACCAGCACCTGAAGCTCTTCAGAAGGATCATCGGAAGATGGAAAACCAGTTCAACCGTAAACATGGAGCAAGACATCAGGAGTTTCAGCCGGATGATCCAGTCTATGCAAGGAATTTCAATAACCCTCAACATTCCTGGGTTCCAGGGATTATACTTACAAAAATTGGTTCTAGAATGTATGCCGTCCAAGTAGGAGATAGGATCTGGAGGCGACATTTAAACCAATTACGACTTAGGCATCAGGTACAAGGAAAAAATGATTTAAACTTCCTCTTCTATTTTCAGGGAAGTCCCATCAGGCCTGCTGACAAGGAGGACAGAATCGGAAATGAAAGCTTATCACATACTCCAAATGTATTCGATCAACGTTCAAGGGAGTCATGTGAAAATCTTGAAGGTCAAAAACAGCAGACCAATTCAGCTCAACCTAGTGATACAGAACAAACAGCGCAAGGCACTCGAAGTGAGATTCCGCGACGTCCAGTCCGAAACCGGGGTCCACCTGAGCGTCTTGTAATTAAAGGAAGGTACACCTATGTGTAATCAATCAAGAGGGGAGATGTTGTGGATGAGTAAACCAACAGAGCTAACTTGTCAGCAGTCATTCAGCATGTGGTTTCAAAGACTCATGGATACTCTTTGTTCATCATTGCCTGAATATAGACGTATAAGTTACTATTACGGATTCACGTGTTTTATTTAAGATTAAAACACAACACTGATAATGAGGATCACGTTGATACTGAGGCTGATGTTGATGTTGATACTGATAGTGACGTTGATGCTGATGCCGATGCTGATTTTGATTCAGATGCTGATGCTCATGCTGATTCTGAAGCTGATTCTGAAGCTGATACTGAAGTTGCTTTCAAGGCTGATGATACAACTGATGATGAAGTTAATGCTGATGCTAGCTTGGATTTTATGCTAATACCTATCTTGACATTGGCATGATTGCTGGTGTCCATATAAATACGTATGATATCGCTACTACAACTCTGGCCTTATACTGATACCTATGCTGATGCTGACGATTTTGTAGTCTGTGATGGTGTCGTTGATGCAGCGAAAAAGCAATCGCGCAACTGTGTATAGCATCTTTCAAAGTTTCCAGATGGTAGTAGTGAATAATTTCTAAATGCAACCTTTTTAAAAGCCTATATTGACGTTTTTAATACAATACATACATGTACAATTTTAGCTATGTATAGTTACATGACAGAACAATGGATTAAATATACCTATCTACTTATTATGAAAATGGTCGATCGTAAAATTCATTTTTGTTGGTATGCATAATAGTCCAAAAGAGTGTACTTTTCAAAGGTTAGTTACAAGGAAATGAAGAAACTGCTCCTGCCGGGTATCGAAAAAAGCGGAAGCCCTACCGAGGAAATAGCTCCTATAATATATAAAGGATCGCTGAAATTTTTGTTATATCATTATCAATATATTGGTCGCATTTTAAATAAATATTTGCATTAGCATCCTTAAAACATTTAATTAACACAAGAACTGAAGCAAACAGATCATAGTTAAGGCGGGGCTTTTGTCAATTGGTTGTTGGAACGTGATGCTGTATTTCGTGTAAAACCATTTTTAGCAATGGAGCTCTAACAAAGCTTTCATATTGGATAGATTCATCAACAAACAAAGTTGTCCCATAGGGTGAGAATTAAATCTTATTGGAATCATTGATTCTTTTTTCTTCGAAGATGCAATGAAAGGGGTGTTAGGGCTTTAAATTATTTTTTTAAATTACTGAAGATTTTTTGTAGCCTTAACTTAAAGGAACGGACAGTGATGATATCTACAGCATGATGGAGCTATGAAATAGATGAAACATTGAGCCAATGCGGCCAACCGAAGTAGATGAACTTAATGCGGTAATGTGTGAGCGAGTACGTGAAAATGTTGACGAGCTCATATTGGACATTTATTTTTTACGTAGCCATATTTTTATAAAAATTAAAGAAATAAAAAACATCCGCAAAAACTTAGGTATTTGCATATTGTGTAGTTTTGCCGGGGATTTCCCCGATGTTAATCCAGCGAGATAGTAATTGAATTAAACTTTGTGCAAATGAACATGTGTATATGCAGGTTACCTGGAAACAGATGCATATTTTTAAGCGCTTTTTATACATTTAAATAACAAAAATAAAAAAAAGTAATCCATGGGATTAACGTTCAGTGTGGATCCGGAAAATGCGACAAACTGGTAATTATTAATAGGATTATATTGCAAAAGCAATGGAAATCCTTTTACGCCATTTCCATTTGTGTTTCTTTTTTTTTTTCTATATAAAAAATATCCATTATTTCTAACTCTGGCCAAAACAGGTCATTGGCAAGTGGGATGTATGTTTTATTAAAGCTAACCAAGCCTAATTGAGAGGGTGCGGGCTGGTCCGGCGAATAGTGCGTTTAGCTTTCATTTGCTTTCCACCAACCCGATACTTATGCTTTAGGTACTTCCGTCATCGCGACGTGCACATATTGATTCGCGACTTAAATCTTCACAAATAATTAATAATATTGAACTAGGTCTTCGGGAACATCCACTAAGAACTATGTATATAGATATTGTTCCATCTTACCTTGTAACCAATTGAAGAGTATGAAAGCAGCTTGAGAATATTATGCATACTGCTAGGGCTATCTAGCAAATAAATCTCAGGGTCCATGGTAATGGAAGCTAGCTAAATATTAATGGCACACGAAAAGCTCTGCTTTTGAAGGGCAAAATGTGTTTTAATATCAACTAAAGTAATGCCATACCGATTCAAAAGCATACTACTCTTGATGATCAGAGTAGCTTCGTTCACGTAAACTATCAGGCGCGACGACCTGACATTTAAAATATATAACCAGACATGCCTGCTTCTTTGATTCATGAATAACTGACCGCAAATCTGCCAACATCACAACATCAAAGCATTGATACGAAACTAAGGTTTCATAAACAGAGAAGTAGTTGAAAATGTTGGCATATTAGTAGGCTTGCACCATGAACTTTACCTATCTACCCCTTTATATTTGGAGTCGAAACATGTGGACTTATACCAAGCCTAATAGGTAAAATATAATTTTAGAGAGCGCCTTGGCGCAGTGGGTAGTGTGTCGGCCGCTGACGCATGATGAGCGAGTTCGGATCCCGATAACACCAACGCCATCAAATGATTATTTCTGGGCCTCTCTCCTCGGCGGGGTACTGGCAAAACCCCCCGTTGTAAAAAGCTTCTCGGCTCTCGCCGTTCGGAATCGGCATTAAACAATAGGTTCCGTTCACTTGTGTGGAAAACAAATCGCACACAACATAAGTGAATAAAAGAAGCTTGGCCTCTGGCTCTTCATGAGCTTGTAACGCTATCTAAGGTGTCTGTCTGGCAGTACAATGGACCAGTATTTGTGTCTGAGTGCTCCAACAGATAGCAGAAGCCTCAAAAAAAAAAAAAAAAAAAAAAGCCTAATAGAAATTCCTCAGGAATGATCAAATGGAATTAATAATGATATGGAACTACGTATAATAACTGATGATGTAACATGGGCTGACAGATATGAATTCGAAGGTAAAGTCCTAGTTGAGACAATCTGGATCTCCAAGTCCGAAAACAATTTGGCAAATGCGGCCGATATTTTTAACGGCATAGGGCACCATGAATTCTCGTGCTAAGGTAAAATGATGTATGTAAAGTACTATCCTTTAATTCGACGCCGATGAATTTTCCCAAGAGAAGACACGAATTTGTAGGTTTCTTTAAAAAAAGCGACAATTTCCTTTCTTTCTTGAACAATAGCATCCTTGTTCCTAGCATTAGGTTCGTTTCTGAAGATTGTGTTACGGTGGTAATAGTGAAAATACCATTGCTAATTAGAGCAAACCATTTACACTGGATGAAAATGAGAGAGACGAACTTTGATATCGAGTTTATTTATCTGTTGGATTTGGTTGAAGGAAACCATGCTCTATGAATGGAATCTGGGCATTCCTTACTCGGCCCATAAGAATGGGAATCCTTTTGACTGCGGTTAAAAAGGGGGAATAAGTCTCTTTTGCGTTGATTGCAAGATCTTCTCTGCAGTGTTGTGTGATCGCCTGATCCGTGGGCAATTTAATGCAGTTTTAGGCCAGAATAATCCACATTCGATCAGATATTCATGACAGATTCATGACAGATGTTGTAGAAGACGCCCGAATTTCATGTCGACACATGCTACCTTTTCGTCGTATAGAGACAGGCTAAACGAACCATGCCATGTTTCGAAATTCCTAAATTCACCAGGTTCTACAGGATGATAATGGAAAATTCTCTCTGCTCCATTAAGGTGGTTAACATTGATAATATGCAGGTCGATGCATCGGTTTCTTCAACATCTGTTCAACATATCGCTTGGAACTTACTATAATGTCGATGAAGCATTGAAGCCAAAACGGCTAAAATAAGATAAGTGAGGGTAAAATTAAATTTTGAGTCATCCAATTTGTGGTTCCGAAAGTAAATTTAACCCTCATCGGTCCTTTATTTTTAGTAACGTTACAATTCCGTGTGTGTCAAATTGACACACATGCTGTATTACTTGTATTTTAAAGAAGCCAAGACAGTTTTTGGAAAATAATCGTTTATAATTTATCACTTTAGATTTTAAAATAAAAAAGCAAATGGTTCTTGGTTAGATAATAATATGAAACAACAACAAATATGTAAAGTAAGACTCAAACATCAATTGAAGGGTTGTAAGTCTAAAGGGTCTAAGTGCCAATTTTATTATTAAGAGTTATACGAAAAGATACATAATAAAAATAAATTTTCTGGGTTACGTTTTCTCTGAATGTTTTGATCACTCGATGATGCAGCGTCCATTTCGTACCGTGTAATTTAATCAATTAACTGTTAACAAACATAAGCCCATGCTAACAGCCACCACCACCCGCACACCGGCCCAGACCCTTTTGAGCGAAAGTTCTTTGGCACCTAGACCCTACCACAACTTTATTTGTGTGTGGGTAAAATTTTAAAAGAAAAAGACACTTGGATCCATTTGGATATTATTAGGCTTGGCACTTAGATTGTATTTTACTAAAAATACTGTCTTTTGATTTTTTGGCACTTAGACCCTTTAGACTTACAACCCTTCAATTCTTCCAACCAGTCTCTTGTGCACATTTTTCGCAAATTTTGAAATAATGAGACGGACATACATATTTTACGAATTTATCACACCGCGCAGAGTGATATTTGAATTCGAGCGTGAAGGACACATGTGACAACGAGTTCTCTTTTTGATAACAGGTTGATGTGTCAACTGCAAGGATTCAACTTCTGGCGATTCCGATGGTTCTTGTGGCTGTTCAATCTGTCCTGACCTTGATGTCGACGGCATTATACTTTTGATGCTGCTTACAACAGCAAGCGCATTTGCACCTCGAGGCATTCCTTTTCGTTGTTGGATGTATGGGATACACAACGATTCGCCAAGTTATACCAAATATAACCTTCTTCTAATATTGTTTTTGACAATATTCCAATCGGGATTCAATTTTGTACATATTGCACGCCGATATATCTAGAATATTGGCAAAAAGGGCAACAGGCCATCTGTTTACCTTCCTTTTGCATCGATATGTTGCAACCAACTTATCTAAAACATCCACTCCACCTTTTGTGCGATTATAAAAATCTCAGAATCATCTGTGTCGATAGTAACAGTCGAATGAAAAGTAGAGAGCAATGTAACAAAACGACGTTTTTTCGGAACATATGATGACATGCTCGGTATGATGGAGCGGTTTCTTCTTCATATCCAATAATATAGGGGGAATTTCTCTACGATTGTTTCGAATAGTTCCCACTAGAGTCATCTGTCGTTTTTTAGTTTTGTTGCCAGGCTGTGAGAAGTGAAAAAATTGTCACAAGTAACATCTCTTCCATTCAAACCTAAGAGAAAAAAAAGATAGTGGGAGTATATGTATACAAGCTAAAGAACGAGACAAAGAAAATGACTGAAATACCTTCAGTCAATTCCAAAACCATGCGTTCTCCTTGATTCACTTCTGGTACACAGTTGCGATCACGTCCCTTATAAACTTGCACGGTGAATGCGTACCACGTTTCAACATCAACAACAATCCAAAGTTTCAAACCATATTTGGCTAGTTTCGAAGGCATTTACGAGTACTGTGTGAATGGTGATCTTCCCCGAAATGATACAAGTTGTTCATCAACAGTAACAAAATCGCCAACACAATACGACATTTTCAACCTTTGTACCCATTTATCGAGAACTGTTCTTATTGGAGCTAATTTATCCCTTTGTCTTGATCTGGTATCCTTATCATCGAAACGCAAACAACTGTTTATCAGTTTGAAACGTTTCAGCGGCATTGTTGATGCCAAAATTGGTCTGCCATGCTTATCCTTTCGAACGGTAAACTCCAGCCAATAAAAGTAAACCAAAAAAAGCATGCAGTTCCACCATGTCAATGCCTGTCCAATCATTTCGGTATCGACGAGTATCATACAAATTTGTCATTTGTAAAACAATTTTTTCAAATGGTTCGATAAATAATAAAAATGATGAACGGATATCCGTGCACTGACCAGAATCAAATATTGTTGGTCCTAGTAAATAAAAAAATAACAAATTACAATACTGGGTGGGAAACAAAAGAACAAAAAGTTATGCCTTGTCTATTAGCGAACGATGTGGTTGAAAATCTACATATTTGCACGGGACAGTGGCTCGGTTCTTTTGAATATTAAATTTTTTTATCTTTCGAAAGAAGCATTATATTTGGCTGTGTAACGGCATCTTCCCTTGTCTGTTGCTCAAAATATTCTGCGTCGGAATCATCACTGTCGTATGTCTCTTCACTACTATACTATCTTCATTATCGAAAAGGATAAATCCATTTTAATAAGAGCCAATTCACTCTTTACCGTCTTACTTCTGCAAATCAGTCACGAGAAGTGAAATAACAGGAAGTAACAAAGAACGCTCTTATCCGTTATCTCGTTGTGTCAATTTGACACACAGGATCTTATTAGGGAAATTTTTTGTACAGTTTACCAGCGACATCTGTCGCGAGTATAGATATCGCAGACACATATGTGTAGTTTATCCACGATTTTTACCTTAAGCCAAAATCTTAACCCGATATGACGAAGTAATAGTAGAGTAATCTCCAATTGAATTTTAAAAATTGACACAAGGAACCGATGAGGGTTAAATAAAATACATTTGTAGTTTATATTTCGCTCAAATTTTCATTTCAGTATATTGCCTAGATTCTGCCGTTAACAAAGAAATATAATTTCCTTCGAAAATTCTTCGGGGAGTGTTTGCAAAACTCGATTCTTGTCTTTTTCTATGGCTTTTTGACACATATCGGTCGATATCTCGGTTATAACCTAACCTTCACCCATCCCTCGAGTCTATTCGATTCAGAAGCAGTCTTTCTTTTCAAATATCTTCTAAAATATGAGACAAACAGCTCTGCAATTAATTTAATTTTCATTTAACAAAAAAAATTATAAAGGTTGAAGTAAAGATTTCAATTACTCAAAATTATTTTATTTATTTATGTAATAAAAAAGTAATTCTGAAACAAAATTAGATGATTAATTTTGCGCCACCTTGTAGAAAAAGTCATATTTTCCACAGAACGTGCATTTCGATAAAAGCCAGGCCTTAAGAATTTCGTAACAGAACCACTTTCTTCAACTATTCTTACAGTTTTGCCTATAGTATGCTCAGATTATGTCCACCATAATTAGCTCGTAATGCGCGAAACCTACCAACTACAAAATCGTTGATAGAGTTGGTTTAACGTATAAAATTAAAACAGGAATGTCAAATCTGGACTATCTGGATGACCCTGCATATGCTATCATTAAAAAAAGACATGCAACATCGTCTTCTGCACACAATGTCACCCGTTGGAAGCGACCTGTCGAAGATCGTGAAAGCTGGTTGGGGCTCAGGGCCTCCTGATTTAGCAAGTCCCTGATTATTTTCCATAAAGCAATAAGCAGTTTTGAAGTGACGAAGTGAATTCTCTAGTCTAAGTTAAGTTATGATTGACAACAGGATCCTGAAAGAATACTTGCAATACTGCACAGTGCCAAGCCAATAATTTATTATCCTGCTCCACATGAAATGAATCACTCATTGCATCAAACAATCCTTTATACCCTGAGTTACATATATTCTATACAACCTACACCGATACGCAAGGAAGAACAACATCCATCGCATCCATTTGCACACATTCTTATCACTAAAAGCGAGTGGCATTATCCAATTCATTTTCCAATGACGTTCGTGTAATCATTTCTCGAACTCCCAGTGCTATTTCACCCCCATATCAGCAGCAATCTATTACGTTGCCTTTCCTCCCTTTAATGGGTACACAAATCAACTAAAATAGCAAGAGGGTGAACACTTCTGCAGTAGTTGTGCATACGTTATGCCATCACTTTACTTTTGGTATCCATACCCGCACGAGGACGAAACCTCTGGTTATAGAGTACATTCAACAAATGATGATTCATTTTCTATATGAGTGGACGAGAATGAGGGTAGTGTGTATGGCTAGGGCGGGGATGGATACGTTAACGAATGCACTTTGGATTTATTTGCTTTATGTACGTGTATGGTACGCAGGACTTGAAGGATAGTTACTTTCTTTCTTCGAACACAATGTTGGTCGAAGAGTGGGTGGGTTTCAAGTAGTTTCGTTTGATTGCTTTTGCCAGAAGATGTATTGACAGGTTGGATGCGCTCTGTCATGCCACGCATGCTATGACTAATGGAAGTTCCACATGCCATTTGTGGATGGAGTCGAAGCAGGTCAACTAAATATAGGGAAAAGAGTCTTCGAATGGAGTGATGTCAAGCCGATGCATGGCTTGTAGCCATAAGACATTGTGGAAAAGAATGAATGGGAATGAGTCCTTTTTCGAGATAAACGCAATACACTTGTCGGGCGGTTTTTATTACGTTGTATTTACTCGTACTTGCCCTGTCACTCCATATTACTACCCCAGTATCTGGCTATCAGATTCAGATGAGATTTTTTGTTGTACCGCTGGATGTAGATTTTCCATTAACATGAGCTCGGAAAATCCCATAAATTACGAGCCGACAACAGCGATGAAACAGCGATCATAGTTGTCGCCATTAACATTCGATTGTTGCGTCACATTTGCATTATCTTTAAGCTCTTGGAAAAAAAAACATGAACGCCAGGGATTGTCCTGCACTCAGTGTCACATGAAATGACTTACAGCCTACCCCTGAATCTCGGTCACGCCAGGGGTTCCTTTGCAATTTTCACGCAGCGGGAAGTGCGACTCAAGTAAATTGTTCCATGATTTATACAATTTTAACCTTCTACATAGCTTTTTGTTTATGACAGTCTAGCAATTTTCCGTCCGTGTTGTGCACCAAGTTGGTTGGCGAGAAAGCCTTTCACAACGATGAACAATAAATGGGATATGAAAGTGAGCATAAATTGAATGCGGCATGAATCTAGAAAAAGAAAGTGTAATGGAGAACAAGTGGATAATAGCGAATCTGGAAGGGTCGATGAGAAATGGGCTGCTGGTTATGCTCCCTTGGCCGCGAGACTAATTAACCTGATGTGGGCGAGACATAAAGACGCTTTTTGGCGCTTTTTACGACCTGGTTTATTGGTTAATGGATGGATGTATAAGAATTATTGAAATAAATGTCTGAATGAGGCTGTAAATAACTTTTTAGTGCATTCCTTGAGTGAGCCACGTTTAAAGTCTTTATATGAAAAAGATTACCCAAGTCATTAGGGCTATCCTCGTTTGGATATCAAATCCGAAACGTGTTCTCTCTTAAAATAAGAGGCGTGAGTCCATTTAGCAGAGTGAAAGTTTCCCAATTAAAACCCAAAACATGCCGTTTGTTCAGGTAGGAATGGGACTTTCAAGTTAGGGAACGGGATGGGCACGTCCATTTTTATTTTTCTTTTAGGTTGGGCTCTGGCATAGGTATAAGTCTCACATTTAGGAAACACTTGTTAGAGACATTATCTAAAATCCATAATTAGGTCGGAAAATGGTTGTAGTGATGAGCCCGGCACTACTGGAGTCAAAGGGGTTTAATCCCATATCACTTAAAGCCCTGGACGAAAGAATTTGTATGGCATTGAGGTGAGCAAGGCTAAAGATGGAAAAGAATTTAAGAACCGGAGCTTACAGGAACTAAGAAATCTCTTATTTAGATTGAGATTGGGGTTCAGATGTTGCTTAAGGTGAGAATCTGTTCGGAACCTAAAATAAACTAGCTATCCGTTCCGCACCTCTTGTATTACAGAAGCATGTTGCATTCGGCTATAGCGCTGCCGCTGATTCGTCTAGACAAAATCCATATTGAGCGATTGGCTATTATGACGATCGGTCGTCTGGGTCATAGTCGCGTTGGTGACACTTATTCCAAGTCGTTTTCATTAAAATCTAATTGGGATATTTGTTTTGATATGTTCCGTGCAGGGACGGGTTAAGAATATCCCTGCAGCGATACCTCTCGCTTGTCGTAAAAGGCGACTAAAACAAAGGTAAACAAAAATCACATCTAGGCAATTTAGAAAACACCAAGGTGAGCCTAGGGACACATATACCACCATTAAACTGCCCCACAAGTGTACATGCAAATCAGTGGGCTGACACGACTGGAGATCACCGGTGTTGTAAGAGTAAGATCAAACAAAAAAATATGGAGCATGCCCGTGTCACAAAAAAAAAAGCAGGCCGAAAAACAATTGGTGCAAAATGCAAAAACACCAGCATTTGATTGGCCTCAGCGATGAAGTAATCCCAAACCGGGAAGCCTGCCGCTACTTTCTGAGGTCAAACCGGCGGACCCCACAAGCGGGGGGATATTTGTTTTGATATATGATTGAAGTATTGAAGTATACTTGACTAACTAAAGAAGAAGGGAGACCCCTATAATTGCGCCAACAAGAGGGAGATAAGTCTCCTTAATATCGCATACAAAATCTTCTCTGCCGTATTGTATGAACGCCTGAAGCGTTTTATGGATAATCTGATCAGCTTCAGGTTAGGCAAGTCCACGATAGACTCAAAGACATAATTCACACTGCGGCAAATCTTGGAAATGAGCCAAGAATTCCAAATCGACACCCATTACCCTCGTCGATTTTAAAGCCGCGTATGACAGTGTGCATAGTGACGAGCTATACGGCGCCATGTCTAGTTTTAACAAACTCGTCCGGCTCTGCAGGTTGACAATGGAAAACTCTCACTGCTTCATTAAGGTCGGTAACGAACTAACCGTGACCTTTGATGTTAAAATAGGATTTAGACAAGACACTGTCATGCAACTTTTTCAACATCGTTCCTGAAAAGATCATGCAAGTGTCACTGGCCACCGTAAGAGATACGATATATGTATTTAAAGTCTGCGCAATTGCTTGCATACGCTGATATGGATAAGAATGGTCTTAAGTTCAGTGGGGGTAAATCCAAATATGTATATGCTGTCATCAAAAAAAGACGCACAACACCGACGTCTTGGCCAAAACGTCACTCTTGGCAGATATAATTTTGGTAGTCAGTGAATTCGTCTACCTTGGCTTACTTATGACCAGCAACAACAACACCAGCGCTAAGGTAAAACGCAGAACTACCTTTGCCAATTACTGCTATTTTGGGCTCAAGAGGCAATTGAGCAGTAGAGCCCTCTTTCGAAAGACCAAAATTGCGCTATACAAAACCTTAATTATTCCGGTCCACCTCTAAGGCGCAGAGGTCTGGAATTTAAAAAGAGCGGATGAGGAAGCCCTTTCGAGACTAAAATATTGTGTCTAATCTACGGTCCCATTTGTATAAGCGGAAGTTGGAGGACAAGATCCAACGAAGAACTGTACGGGCTCTACAACGATATTGGCTTTGTACGACCCCTTCGGATCCAGCGTCTAAGATGGCAGGACCATGTAGAGCGCATGGACATCGCAGCTCTGTCCCTAAGAGTCTTCGAATCAAAACCGGAGAGATTTTTTTTTTTTTTTTTTTTTTTTGTTGTAGGCTTCTACTATCTGCTGGAGCACTCAGACACAAGTACTGGTCCATTGTACTACCAGACAGACACCTTGTCTTTATTGTATTTTCCCCGTTGCCCGGAGAAAAGTGAGGAGGGGCTTCAGTGATGTTGAGCTAAGAGATTCGGCACCCACCACGTCGGCCCCAAGGGTGCGCCACCGTGCACCGTGTCGTCCTCCTCGCAAGAAGCAGCACAGGTAGGCGTCTCACTGATGCCAAGCACGTAAAGATGCCTGGCAAAAGTGTAATGGCCCGTAATGACGCCCGTTAGCCTTCTGCAGTCATTTCTTCTTAAGGATAAGAAGAATGTTGCGGACTTTTTACAGACGTCAGGGCGTACGCGCTTAGTCATCCTGCATCCTGGATATTCCTTCCATCTGCGACTGTGTACGTTAAAGACCCAGTCATTGATGTCAGATTTAACCGTTGAAGCTGGTAGACCTAAGGCGGGTTCAGGCCCTGAGAAACTCTCCTCTGAGCCTTTTCTAGCGAGTTCATCGGAGATCTCGTTTCCTGGGATTCCAGAGTGACCTGGAACCCATACAAGCCTAAGTGAATTAAGTCTTCCGACTTTGTTCAAGAAGGTCTTGAGTTCATGCACTAGTTTGGAATTGGACAGAGGATTGGATACAGCTTTGAGTGCAGCTTGGCTGTCACTGCAGACACATATGCTCTTTCCCCTCCATCTGTGTTTCACAACATAGTGCATGGCCAATAGGATTGCGTAAATCTCCGCCTGGAAGACAGACGCATATTTTCCTAACGAGAAGTGCAGTCGAATGTTTTCGCGCTCGAAGAAAACTCCGGCGCCGGATCCCTGATCAGTCCTGGAGCCATCTGTGAAGATGCGAAGACATTCTATTCCAGGTTCAGTGTCTGGCCAAAGCCAGTCCTGACGCCAAGGAAATGTGACTGTGTAGTTACAGCGCAGTAGGATGGCAGGTGTCATTGCGTCAGAGGGCATATCCATGAGACAGTGATCGTAGGATATTTCTCTCTCAAGTACACTTTCACTCCACTGCGAGTTGTACCAAAGACCATTCCTCTTTAGGCGAGAAATAGTTTTCAGTGCAGACCCTCTGATATATATGTCAAGGGGTGGAAGGTTCATCATAGCATCCAAAGCAGCTCCCGGTGTGCTGGGGAAAGCCCCCGTGCAACTGAGGCAGACCGCTCTTTGGAGTTTGGTGAGTGAAGCCACAACGTGTTTTCGTGTCAGCCTGCTCCACCAAACAACCGATGCATATGAGATTATCGGTCTTACCATTGCCGTGTAGATCCAAAGGACCTTTTTCGGCGATAAGCCCCATGTTTTGCCAAAGGCACCTTTGCATTGCCAGAAAGCTGACAGCGCTTTGGTGGTTTTGGACTCAACATGTTTTGACCAGAGAAGTTTGTTATCTAGAATGACTCCCAGATACTTAGCTTCCTTGGATATAGGGATGGGAACGCCTTTTAGCACCAGCTGAGCAATGCCAGTTGTTTTCCTCCTTCTCGTGAAGAGAACGACATCGGTCTTAAGAGGATTAACCGACAGCCCATTTCTCGTGCACCAGTCATCGATCACGTTTAGCGCCGCCTGCGCTTTGAGACAGACATTCGCTAAACATGAGCCGACAGAGAGAACAGCAACATCATCCGCATAGGCCTGGGCATAGATTCCACAGGCATTGAGAGCATCTAGCAGAGAGTCGACCACCATGCACCATAGCAGCGGAGACAAGACGCCACCTTGCGGGCAGCCCCTGTTTACTCCAGACTTGACACATTGTTCGAGGCCTGTATCAGCGATCAATGTCCTGTGCACAAGCATTGCTTTGATCCACAAAACCAGTGCTTCATCTACGCCATGCCGTCTAGCAGCGTTACACATGCTGTCGAAGGTAGCGTTATCAAAAGCTCCCTCAATGTCGACGAAAATGCCTAGTACGTACTCTTTCCTTTCGAGAGCGCATTCAATTCTCCCAACTAGGTTTTGAAGCGCAGTCTCGCAGGATTTTCCGCGCTGATAAGCATGTTGCATGTCCGACAGAGGATGCATTCGAAGGGCATCTTTGCGCACGTGCAACTCTACTAGTCTTTCCATGCTTTTCAGCAGGAATGATGTTAGACTTATTGGTCTGAAACTCTTGGCTAGTGAGTAATCCTCTTTCCCTATTTTGGGAATAAAGACCACTTTCACCGCGCGCCAAGGGATAGGTATGTAGGCAAGTGCCAGGCTAGCAGTGAAAATTCTTTTCAGTGTAGGAAGCAGCTGTCTTATACCTTTTTGCAGCATAACGGGGTATATCCCATCAGTGCCCGGCGACTTAAAGCCATCGAAGGATGCCACAGCAAATTCAATGGCCTCAGTAGTTGCCACGCGTGACGCAACATACCAGCTACGCCGAGTTGTTTTCATCGCTACAGCCGCAGTATCCAATGAGGGAGTGTGCAACGAGCCGATGACAGTCTGATTTCCCGGAAAATGGGTCTGAAACAGTAAACTAAGAGTTTCTGCTTTAGACTCGGTAAAGATACCATCAGACTTTCTGAGTACCTCCAGCCTTGTCGATTTTCCTCGTTTGAAGACTTTAACCAACTTGCTGGTCGCGCTCAGGGATTTGATCTCTTCGCAGAAGGACTTATAGGAATCGTTTTTCGATTTTCGAATAAGCTTCTTATATTCCTTCTGCTTCGATCGATATTTATTCCAGTCATCTTCCGAGTTCGATTTAAGCGATCTGTTTAGAAGACTTCTGGCTTCCCTACGAAGCCGTTGGAGCTCAGCATTCCACCAGGGAACCGGCTTCCTGTTGGGAGGTTTTTTGACAGGACATGCGAGTTCAAAACATTTGGTGATGGCGCTGTTCAGGTTATGAACTGCATCCTCCACCGATTGATTAGTTTTGAGTTTAGGCGGGGCTTGAGTGGATTTCTCAAGCTCCTCCCTAAATCGCACCCAGCCTGTTTTTCTCGGATTCCGCTTGGGCTGCGAGGGGGAGATCCCGCACTTCAATTGGAATTCGATGTATCTATGGTCTGACAGCGTAACACCTAGTGAGACTCTCCAGTTAGTGATGGCCTTCGCATGCCTGTTAGATAAGGTTAGGTCAATCACTTCCTGTCGTCTCGCCGTCACAAAGGTTGGTAGAGAGCCAACATTGTTGATGAAAAGGTCAGACGAAAGAATGAAGTTTAAAAGATGGTCTCCTCTCCGGTTGCATTTGCTGCTGCCCCAAAATGTGTTTTGAGCGTTAGCATCGCAACAGATGATGAGTCCAATCCTTCTGGCTTCACAGTACTCTACGAGTTCGGAAACCGCCTTAGGTGGCGGGGGTAGTACCGAGCCACGACGAAGTGTTCAATTTCTCCGTGCGCCTTCTAGCTCACTTTCGCAGCTACCAGATCTTGACCACAGAATTGACCAAGTTTGGTTGCCGATAGCGTATTCGATATGATGAGGCAGACCCTGGGCCTTTCGGATCGCTCATCATAAAGGATTGTAGCATCACGTATGCCACCAAGACCACACAGGCGTTTGTTCCACACCCACGGTTCTTGAATGGATACAATGTGATGATTTGTACTACTGCATGCAATTCTGCTACTTAAAAGAGCGGTAGCAGCCTTGCAATGCTGTAGGTTGATCTGAGTAAAAATCATGGATTCATACTGGGGAACACGTTCCATCCTTCGACTACTTGACATCAAAATGGAATACAATCCTACCGAAGTAGGGACGTGAGTCGTACGCGGTTTTCAGGGCCTCAACAGAGCCATTGTCCATTCCCACTACCAGAGTGAAGCCTTCTTTTTTCAGAGAGTTCTTTTTCTCCTTGTAGGAATAGACAGTCCAGGCCCTCGTGTCGAGTCCCGGGTTCTGCGTACGTAATCGCGTCAGCACTTTCAGCTTGTTTCCGGGTTTTCCCGGAATCCAGCAGATGGCGCGCGTTAGTTTCGGGAGACTAACTATTTGATAAGAGCTAGTTCCCAGGGAGGGGATTTTCGGCACCATGCTCCTGATCCAGGCAGATGTCTGCTGAGAGGAACAGCTCACCACGAAGGTACCATTCATCAAAGCAGACCTCTCCGCTTGAATACAGAAGCCTGTTGCTGAAGCTAGCTCCAGTAGATGATCCTCGCAGTGTTGGCAATCTGCGCTGGTCATTCTGCTGTCACTGCCAGCCTTCCCTATTCTGACCTTTTCGGAGGAGATGGCTGCCTCTTTGTAGGAGAGGTGCTTGTCTCGACTCTTTACGGTCATTTGTGTTGCCTTTCCAGAGGAAGGGGTTTTTTTGTGTGAAGTGCCCGCCTCCGATGAGCAGCCTTTGGTCCTCTCCGTCTTCAGGTTTTTGCTTTGATCTTTATTGATCGCCGCATCTGCCTTTGGACTCCGATTTCCCGCCGCCATATCAGAGGAGGAGACATCACGTTCTCTCTCCCCAGCAAGATTGTTCCCGGCGGCCATCTTCCGCTTGCAAGTGCTCTTACCTTTTTCGGTTCGAGCTCCTGCTCCCTTCCGACGCCGCTTTCGAACAGCTTTGCCAGCCTGAGGGTTGTTATGATCCAAGACCGCTTCGCCTTTTGCGATCAGAGTCTGTCTGCCAGCATCATCACCTTTTTCGGCGGTGGCACCGACCATGACAGGACCCTGAATATCTTCAGCTCCGTCAGTTTTGGAACTTGGCACGCTCTTATTGGGAGTTTGACCGTCACCAATAAGAGGAGGAGTGTTTGAGGCGCATGCCGAAAGTGCTAGCATGCTTGTGCCTCCAGCAGCAGTCTTTACTAGCCGCCGACGTTTTCTGCGCTGCGCGCCGGCAAGAAGTGCGGCATCTGCAGGTGAGAGGGTCGGATGGGCTTCGGTAGGGGATACCTCCGCCGATCTGATCCTCTTACCTGCCTTTCCCAGAGGTTCGCCCTCAATCTTCGTGCCTTCGGCTGTGCCAGCCTCTTTGCACGATTTTCGGGCACGCCTCTTCCTCCTTCTTTTTGGGCACTTAGCAGTGCAATCTACAGCACGTCCCAATTCTGGGGCTCGTTCAACCTTGGCGGTTTCCCGTGTCGCAGTATCGTCGGTGTCGCCTCTGTCGGTTGCACCGCTCACGCTCAGTCCAACCAAGTGGTCGGACAATGAGCCGCAGGAGTCGGTGTCGTTCCGGGCTGCCGGAGAGTTAAGAATGACTGGTGGGGCCTCCAGAATCCTTGCCTCGGCCGCGATCAGGGAGATCGCGGGTGGATTTCCGCTATTGCGGGTGCCACCTGGAGTATTTCCATCCATCTGGTTGTCCAATCATTCATGACTAACTCGGGGTTCTCCGGGTCTTAGTTCGGGTCATTGACCTCTTAAGCCCCTCCGCCGCGACAAGGCGCCCGAAGAGCGAAGAGGAACCGGAGAGATTACGTAGCAGTGGACCATCGCATCTACGGTGGTATCCTCAGGTGGAAGGCGACATTAATCAACTAGGAGTGCGGCACTGGCAACAGCTAGCCAAGACCGTGTTGGCTGGGACGCTTGTTGGTTGAGGCCCAGGTTCACCCCGGATCGTAGCGCCATCAAAGAAGAGGAAGTAACAGATGCAGAATACCCGTTAGCAACCGTTGAACAACCTTAGTCGTCAAGATCGTGGAATTAACGTTACAATTTTTTTACGTAATTATTTGTCAGTTCATCAGTTCGCACAGATTTTTTTACTTTACGACGCCAATTGGTCAAACCGAATAGTGCTTAGTCGCTCGTCTCGAAGGGACTGGAACAACATGTGATGGATTGTAGTGCTCGTTCCGACGCTGTAGGTGGAGATCTCGCAAGTGAGCAGTTAACGTCGATAAAATGCCATATCACACAATGGATTATTACGCATACATCTCTGCAGGGTATTTTGGTGAAAGACCAAGATGTTCCCGTTCAAAGTACAAACATTCCAACAGTTACTACTTTCGGACAGTCAACGGTGTCTATACTACATTCAAGCTGTTCTTATCCTCAACGGCGGAGTGAACGATTTTTGATCGGCATTTATCATGAGCGACGAGTTCCATGATAATTGGAACAAAATTTTCATTTCTGCGGCACTGAGAGTCCTCGTATCATTCACGAAGAGCCATTACATGCACTGAAAGCCACTGCCGGCGGTGTCATCGCTCATCGCTCACGGAACCGCGATCAAATGATGAATTGGGACTGGAGGACATGTAGTTTCTGGAACCACATACACAGTTCGCGCGATAATAGAAATCTTAAAGGAGGCATTTCTGGTTCGCTGAATGTCTCATTTTCGCGATTTGCATTGACCGACAAGATCGTCCGATTTGACCGCTCTTTCTTTAGGGTTAAATCTCTATCAGAACAAGCAACGAAATCTGGAAGTTCGCACAAGAGTGCGAGAACTTGCCATATAGAGTGCCTAAATGATCATCAACAACGGTGGCGCCCGGTTGATTGGTATTATTTTCAAAAAATAATGGAAGGTCCAAATAATCATTAAACAAAAATTAAATTCTGTTGATTGGTTTTAAAGTTATACTAAACCAACATTGGGGTAGAGGTTTTTGAGCTATCTTGGGTAATCAGGCATCCGCCGATCAGGAGAGAAAAACTGATATAAGGACTAACGAAGCGTTCAGAGAGCAGAGAGGGATCAAAACAGTACGGATTTACGCACTTACAAAGGACGAGCTCTCTCGAGGACAGTTCTTGAACGAGTTCAATTTGGAGTCTACCCAAATATAGCTATCCGATAAATAATCGGGACAAAAGTCGGTGGCGTAGAAACAGCGTCTGATCGAATGGTAATCGCTCTACTAAAAAGCAGCAGAGCTTACGACCCAATACAATTTAAGGCTTATGCGTGGCTATTTGATCTATAAGTGTAAAAAAGAAAACGTAAGGCTGATGAATCCACGGGTATAATGATAGCCTAAGTTTGACTAGTTAAACGCCTAGTTAAACTCTTTTCAAATTGCTTCAGAATTTCTTAACCTCAAAGCTATCCTGAAAACCAATTAAAAATCCCACCTTTCCGACCACGTTATGCAATTTTACATATGACTCATAAATTTTCACTCAAAGAGCTGATTGTGCTCTTGATTCGCATATTTCTTAATTAAACCCGCGACATGTGTGCGTCATCTACAGATAAGGCCAACCACCGTGCCATTCAATATCGTCCTCCCTCTCCGATTCTGCTTTTCTGTGTACTCGGATTTGAAATTGCAATTTCCTGCGAATTATGCCTCGCACATATCACCGTGAATGTCGTTTGTCTGTCCTTGCAGTCGAATCGGGCGTTGGCAGAAAATTTGCATGGAAGCGTTTCTCCTTGACACGTACATAACATACCCATGTTGATGGGTGAGGAGCACCTTGCGTCAATGATAAATAACCGGTGAACCTTGAAACACAACATACCCGACTTTTGAGGACGACCGCGGATCCACAGCAGGATTTATGTGTGAATTCCAATTCAATAGTCTAATACGGAAGATTGTGTTCAAGAAGTGCATAATTTTTGTCGAACCTGAATCCGTTGCAGTTTCACTCATTAAATTGTTCTCAAGATGCAATATAATGCAAATGAGAAACAATTGGGAACTTAACAAAGAATCGACAAATTGCATCCGAAATGCAGAGTGAGCTAGCGGAAGCTCTATTGGAAGTGATTATGCGACATTTTAACGGGTGAGGGAAGAAGAATCTCCGTTTATTCTGCTTTGGAAAGGAATCTCATTAAGGAGGCTATTGAACTATGAGAAAATGGTTGCTCGCTGATAGATTAGAAAGAATGAATCGTTATTGCAGTGTTTAGTGAAATCGGAAATATCCTTCAGAGACAGAGCCAGTGGAGTTGTTCTTTACTTTACATAATGCAAGACTATAAAAAATGCGATTAATGATTCCTCGGGAATCCGGAGAGAGGATAAGTACTTTTGAAAGAAGTCATTTACTAAGTATGATTTTGTATGATTTATTGGAGCCACCAGTGAAGTGCTCCAATTAAATAAATTGTCCTGAGAAACTAGGCAGACCAGAAGTTCCCGATATTTATTCCCGGACAACTTCTATGTATGATCTTAATTCAATATTTTGTTGTACTAGATTTACAAATGCTATTTTCCAGTAGATGGTGCTAATGGTAAACGCTGGTTAGAAACATCCGATTAGAACGGTGACATGGTAAGTTTGGGGTCCGTCAACACTTATCTTCATTACATTACTTTTTCGATGGGTTTAATTTTTTTATGGGCAAAAATCTGGAATAAAATTTCGAGCTGTAGAAGCATCATGTGCGGGAAGATTTGATTTTCGCCTTTAGAAAAATTCGATATTATACAAAAACCCGTCGCAAATAGTGATTTCAACGTAGATAACAGTAACCATTCCAAACAAGTAAAAAGGTTGAAGACACAAAATTGGAGACATTACTCAAACACAACACGAACTTACAGATTCATTGGCTGTAACTGAACAAGCCATTTTTCCATCGTTTGAAAGCCATAGGAATGAAATAGCAATAATTTTGGGTGCCATTCGAGTTGAAGCTGAGAGACCGCGGGCTGCCTTTTTCATGAGCAGCTCTAGCAATTTTGTCCATTAAGAAAATATAAGGAGAAAGATCGTGAGATAAATATCCATAAATTAAAGCTCATGCTGCACGAGTTCAGTAAGGTATATTCTAAGTTCTTGCATCCGAGAGAGACCTTTACATAAGCTCGCTACAAAAGACAACTAATGCATTTGATCCAAGCTTCGAAGAAAAAGCGGCCACATTGCGGTCCTTAAGATCTACTTGAAAATGTCCTGCTTCACCCGTCATTTTCGCCAGCCATCCGTAGACGCTGCATGGAATGGCTGAGCAGCACTTCGATCTTCTCTCAAAAGACGCGTAGTTTTCTCAACTTGGAAATCGTTTGCGGTCACATAGATAGGCAAATGTGATAGCTAGCGGTGGACAGTAAAATAGTTTTAGGAATAAACAATCATAGAATTCTAGCTTCTGCAAAGCAATCAAATAATCATATATTCTTTAATAACCATGAATTCGAGCTCTATACTTGTAGTAGTTCACATATCAAATCAGATATGTTATGCAAAAACTTTTAAATTGAAAAAATCACCAATATAGCGATCCGAAGAGATACATGTTTACCAACTTGTTTGAGGCATCTTTCCAAATAGGGTGTCCAAGCGGACAATTTTCAATTTTAAATTCCGAATGTTCCAAAACCAGCGGGGTGAGGTAAGTGAGAGGGGGGAGGATTTATTAATCGCGATGAGTCATTGACCGGGATAATGAGGCGCATTCGCGGTTGAGCAATATTTGAAAAAAAGGTGAATCGTTGGTTTGTGCACCTCGCAATTTTTGTACTCACTTCAACTTATGCAGTCTGAGTGATGATCCGAGCATGCAATTTATCTTATCGATGGTTCAAAGGACAAGAAGGGATAATGGTGAACAGAACTCTTCCGGGACCACCAACATCAGCAGCGACGCCGGAACATGTCGCTTAAATTCGACACGACATTATGCGAAATCCGCGTAAATCCATAAAAAGACTGAACGGGAATGAACAAATCAACTGTGCACGTGTTTTTGAAAAAAAAATTTAATATTCCACCCATACAAAACCCAAATCGGGCAAGGTCTAAAGGAAAGTTACTATCCTTCGCGAGAAACCTTCTAAGCTAAATAAATAAACAAAAATTCCGTTACTGGTGTCCTAGCAACCCTAGAGAACGCCATCAAGAATTTTAAATTTAAATTTTCGAGATAATTGGCCCTAATTTTGTTAACAAAAAAGGGACAGTCACTGCTGAAGTGTATTACCGAATGATGGGCGATTTACTGCTGCTGCAATGATAGTAAAACTTGCGCCGGTCTCTTCGTAGATATATCGAAAGCGTTTGACATGGTAAATCACAAAATTCTTTTAGATACATTGCATCGCCTTGGTTTTCGAAATTTTGTTTTCGACTGGTTTACTTCTTATTTGAGAAATCGGAAGCAAAAGGTAAAAATTGGTGACACACTTGGCGGATCTAAGATTCTCAACCTCGGCGTTCCCCAAGGACCTGTCCGTGGGCCATTATTGTTCTTAATATATGTCAACTCAATCTTTAGTCTTCCTTATGTAGGTAAGCTTCGCTGATGACATTGCGTTTGCGTATAGTTCCGATAATTTGTTTAATCTACTCGCGGAAATCAACCATGACCTCCATCTGTTAAGAGTCTGGTTCGCACAACACAAATTAATTGCAAGCAGTAAAACTTAGCTAATGCTGCACAGCCTAGTTGCCACCGAAACTCCAGAGGTTGATATTGTGTTTCACTCAGCTGTTTTCGTAAATTTAGCTTACTAAATTGTGGATGTAGTGCTTGGTACAATGAAAGTTTTGGCTGTGACGACAATTGTTTTTGAAATAGTTAGGAGCTATAAGTACCTAGGAATCATAATAGACCAAAATCTTAGTTGGAATGAACACATATGCTTTTTGAAACAATATTTGCTTACTACCTTGAGATCTTACTACAAGCTAACTAAGTACTGCTCTTCAAGTATCTTAAAGAATATATATTTTGGACTTCTTCATTCAAGATTGCAATATGGCATTCATTGCTGGGGTGGAACGCATTTTAATAAAATTCATCAATTAGCTGCTTTGCAAAAATATGTTGTTCGGAAAATATGTTTCTCATCCCACCGAGTCAGCTCCTTTGTTTTATTTAATAAGCTTTAAATTCTTATACTTTTTAGAAGCGGCTACTTACAGAGTCCCAACGAAACTCATAATTTTCGTAGCAATATCAGTTCTCAAGTTACCATTCTCGTACCTCTCGATATAGAAGTTTTTATTTGATTGTTTTTTGTAAATTATTTAACTTGCTTCCCGAGTGTAAAGTAAAATCTTGGCTTTTGAATATTGACCATAATCAAATCGAAATTTTGTTGCACTTCATTGCCTAATCTATTTTGTTTTTTTCTGAATTATACGATCAAACTATTCATTATCTCTTTATATTATAATATACTGTTCACCTCACACTGAATTATCTTAATGATGTGACATTACCCCTATTTATTTCTGGATATAGATGTCACTAACTATTCTCAAATCATAATAATAAATATAAAAGTTTAATTGTAAGATCATATTTATATAGTACGTATATCGAATTTTGATAGAAGAAGATCTTGATGGAGAAGCTGAAGGCCATTTTCCCGAACAAATTGATCAGCAAGTCTGGAGACATACCCTGGCCACCTCGCTTTCCGGACATCACGCCATGCCGATTTAAATGCCAAACATAGTGATTGGGGAAATAACATTCCCAACACTAGGGGGAGTCTACTAAGCCATTGGTGGGTTCTTCGCAGCATTGAATATAGAGTCAAGCTGCTCGCAACGGATAGTCCGTCGTATCCTAGGAGCGGCTCCTATCTGGATCTCATGCTAATAGACTCTCGACTGAGACTGGCAGACACGAACGAATGGTCTATTAACTGTCTACGGACCATTGTATACGACAGTGACCATTGCGGACTATGTGCCGTGATCACAGTACCTGACGAGTTCGCGGAGATGGCAGAGTGTGTCCAAACGCACCCCTACGATTACAGTAGGGTGTGTTGGCCGCGGTTTGCCAATTCCCTGACGAGAGCGTTCACTTCGAGCGCCTCCTTTCCACCGCCTAATAGGAACCTGTCAAACTACGAGATTGACAGGTATCTCAAACAAATGGACGATGTCATTAAACAGACAATGACCAGTACGATACCACGCCAAAGACAGCACGATACTGCAAACGTATACCGAAACGCGACAATCGACGCACTGCACAGACAGAAAAGTAGACTCCTGACAAGACTCAAACTCTTGTACAGGCGGTTTACCGACAGACAAAACTCGGAGGTCAGGACACTGAAGTCACTGATTAAAAATATCCAACAGTTAATCAAGGAAAATTACAGAATATCTGTAAGTTTGCATTGGAACAACAGAATTCGTGCTGTAAAATCCAACAGCGCGAGTATGTTCCCGCAAATAAATAAAATATTTCGGAGAAACAATCAGAATGATATTCAGGATCTGAAACTTCCGAGAACGTCAGACAATGAACGCTTGCTACGAACAGTTAGCATCGCTCCGGAGAGCGCCATCCTGGATGACGACTTCTTCGTGATCGAGGATCCTCAGGAGAGGGTGGCGACAGTAGGAGCTGTCTTCCAGGAAGTGTACAAGGTGAATGATAGTATTCGCCCGAACCACGACCTGGAAGATAGAGCCCTGCTTCATCACTTCTATCTACGAAATGATATCGATCATTGGCGATCAGAGAACCTTGGTTTTACAGGGTTCAATGAAGATTTCATGGCAAACAATGTCATCGCCAATGAGGGGGTTAATACCCTGTTCATATCGACGGAAGATCTTCAGATGATCTTCGAGTCATTGAGGAAGAAAAAATCCGCGGGAGTCGACGGTATATCCAATGTTGTGCTTAGGCACCTTCCGCCAGTGGCTGTAGAGAGGTACACCATCCTGTTCAACAATGCACTGAATAATGCATATTATCCAGTGCACTGGAAGACAGCGGTGGTGCAACCAATTCCCAAGAGGGGTAAAGACACATCTAACCCGGAAAATCTCCGGTCAATAAGTCTCCTTCCGAGTATCAGCAAGGTTTTCGAGAAGGTGATCCATAGGGCCCTGTCTAAATGGGTTGAGGACAATAAAATCATCCCGGATAACCAATTCGGTTTCAGAGCGGGGCATGACACTATTCATGCCGCGTCGAAGCTTGTGTCGGATGTCCAATGGAATAAATGCAAGAACCAATGCACGGGTGCCTGTCTGATTGACTTAGAAAAAGCCTTCGACACCGTATGGTTAGAAGGTCTTTATTACAAGCTCAGTCGGCTGGGCATAAGTAAACCACTGCTATATATGATTTTTGACATGTTAACAGGTAGAAAGTTCGTAGTGAAAATTGCCAACGTGACTTCTACCCAAACATTTGAAATCAAAAATGGACTGCAACAGGGTACGGTAAATTCGCCGATCCTTTTCAGCATTTACCTAAGCGATCTGCTAGTTTCTCTTCACCATTCAATAGCGTACGCAGACGACCTAATCGCGTACAGATCAGGTCCAACGATCGACGTTATTGTTACTCTCCTGCAGCGTGACTTCGAAAAAATTCAGCAGTATTGTATACAGAATCTATATTGTTCAGAACCCCTTTGTCTAGGGCCTCTCGGGACACTAGAAAAAACTGGCGCAGGTTCTTAATTTTAGGACCGGACGGGCGTCCACTGGCGAGACAAAGTGTGGTCAGATATCTTGGGATCGTGCTGGATCAGTATCTATATTTTGACAAACATGTAGATGCTGCTCTGGCAAGGGCCCGGGGCGCTTTCGCTCTGACAAGGTGGCTGTTTCATAGCAGCCAACTTGATTCTAGGGTGATGGTAATCTGCTACATGACCTTAATCAGGCCCATGGTTACCTATGGATGTCCCGTCTGGTTCAATGTGAGAGCCAGCTTAATGGAAAGGATTCGGGTGTTTGAGAGACAATGTCTCAGGACGTGTCTGGGGCTACATAGGACACCCGAATCTGAGTACACGAAATTTTACCCGAACGAGGTCCTATACAATAGGGCCAGGATTGTACGGGTAGATAATTTTTTGATCACACTGATTCGAAGCCACGTTGCGAGAGCAATGACTTCGGTCAATAGCCTGATCTTCGGGGTTTACTACCCCAACAATTTATATCACGAGAGAGTGCGCCTTAATGGCTTTGTGCCGCCAGAAGCATTCCTCTATTTAGATAGATGTGGGCTGATCCAGGATAGATTGGCGGTACCGCTAATCTTCCACGTGGGTCGCAATTCCGTGGAACGGCGATTCCTCTACGAACCCGATGTCGCGCTCCGTGAGCCCGAGCGCCTCAGGTTCTGTAGATCGGTCTCACGCCGGGATCGAGGAGACGTAGTCCGACAGCATCAACGCTTTTGGTGGCTGGAGAGAGCTACGTCAGTGGACACTTTGAGAGCTTCAGCCTCTTCAAGGCATCGCCTGCCAACACCAATGGCAGGCTTACATAGGCTAGGGTAGGGTAAGTTAGGGTAAGGTAGGGTAGGGTAGGTAGTGGTAGTAGGGTATGTACACGTTTAAAAAAAAAAAAAAAAAAAAAAAAAAAAAAAATGTATATAATTTATATATATATATTTTAGTTAAGGTACAATAAGTTAGGTTTAGTTACATTAAGGTAGGCTTAAGTTTTATTGTAACACAAATGATCATATGCTAAGTTTTTAATAAAAAAAAAACATTTTTCTTAGCTTAAGCTAGATATAGTAATGTTAGTGGTAAGTTGATATGGTAGTCGAAAGACATAGATTTAAGTTGTTACGTCTATTTTAGAGTGTCCGCCTAGGGCCAGTAAGATATCTAGATTGTTAAGATAGTTAAGCTAGTTTTTAAGCATTTTTGACTAGGGTAAGATAGATCTAAGAAGTTATGAATAAAAATGAATTAAGAATTAAAAAAAAAATAAACATCACGCCATGCAACTTTTTCTTGTAGGGATACCTCAAGTCAATGGCTTCCAATAATAATCCCCGAATAATTCAGGCCTCGCCTCGAAACTGTCGCCATTAAACCAGCTCTTAGTTCAATTTACAGTTTTTTACTTATTTTATTTCAAAACTTGAAAATTTTCCACTGGACATCGCTTACGAGTACGACTAAAACATGAAACGATGAAAAAATCGACTCAATCGTCGATTCACACAATTCCTGTTACTTTTTGGACAAAATTGTTGTTTAAAGAAATTTCAAAAATGAAGCTTAAGTTCAGCCCTCAAAAATCATTTTTAAAAATGCAGCATTGAAACTTGCCACCTGCTGTACACTGCGTTCTATTATCACCAGCAAGCATATACGACAACATAAAGGGCGTTTTTTTAGAGGTTTGGTTTTTAAACTGGCAACACTGTTTTTACAGACAGACAGTCAATTTAACAGATGAAAGTTGATTTATATTTAGTACATTTTGCCATTATCTCGTAAATAGTTTATCGCCAGAACAACGCATTCAAATTGTGTAAACTTATTTTGAGAACCATGGTTTGGTTCGGCAAACTTATCGTGCGTTACGTCCGTTTTACGGTTGACATAATCGTCCATCTAATCAAGTTATTCAAAACCCGACGAATCGTTTTCACACCACTCTAGTGGATAATACGCATCCCCAAAGACGACAAACAGTGCAAAGAGAAGAAGTTATTGCCGTTGTGGACCGCAGTGTTGAGGACAATAGTGCACAGCAATTGAAAGTATGTCAATCCGCTTTATGGAAGATTTTATGGAAAGAGAAGTATAGGGACCACTATAGGCATCGTAGATTCGGTGAATGAGCCGAAAACATGATTCAGCTTGATCCTAATAATTTTAACGCAAAATTTTGTTCTCCGATGATCTTTGGTTAAATAAATATGTAAACAAGCACAACTGCCGAATTTGGAGTGGAGACAGTCCAGAAGCCGTTGTCGAGACGCACTTACAACCATTAAAACTCATTCAACTGGTGTTTGGTGTGCTCTATGGACTGGTGGAATCGACCCATATTTCTTTTAGGACGAAGCTGGCCAGAATGTTACCATCAATGGAGAGCGCTATAGAAATATGATTTCAGACCTCTTCGTTCCTCAGTTGAATGGAATGGACAGAGCTTTGGTTTCAACAAAATGCCGCAACATGCTACACGGCGCGCGACACCATACATTTTTTGGCTGGAAACATTTGCTGAGCGCATAACTTCGCGTAATGGATCTGTGAACCTCCACGATCCTGTGATCTGTATGACTCTACGAGAAAGCCAATTGGGGCGGACTCAACAGCTTCCTTAGGAATTTTAAATGGTCACGATACTTCTGCTGTGTATGAGATCCTTCTTCCACATGCAACTTTTAAACTGCTTTCTGAAGTTACTAGTCTATGCTGATAAATCAGAGATATTAGACGATTTGAAAGTCAACATTCGTCGTGTTATTGCTGATATACGGCCTTAATTGATCGATAAAGTTGTCGAAAATTGGACTTCAGGATTGCGGTTTAGTCGAGCTAGCTGTGGTCCGCATATGAGCAAGGTTATATTCAAAAATTATTGGCATAAAATGGTCTAATAAATAAGCTACAATAACATTATAGAAATTAACATTAGCTTCAAGTATTTTATTTCATACTGAATTTGTATACCTCTAAAAAGAACACAATTTACATTTTACATGTCACACCCTCAATCAGTTGCCAAGCACCTAACACATATTCAGACATTATATTCACTCGTTATCATTTAATTATACTGTGTACATGCCACAGTGTGCAGCGAGATTTTGATCGGCCTCTCGATATCATCCCATATAAAGTCCAGCTGTTCATCGGTTACTGTGTATGCAGTATCAGCACAACGGAGACCCTCAAAGAAAAGACGATAGAAGTTCGACTCACCACATCAATTCAAAGCGCACGTGACCTGTCTGAAAGACAACTTGGTTTCCGAGAGAGACACTTAATGAACGTGGCAATCGAAGAAGTGATCTACTCAGTAAGTTAGGCAGATATGCTGGGGCCTCTGATGAAACACTTTCAGAGTCCCACAGTACGTGTTCCAGACAGTGAGTAACCATCCTAAAGACCGTGAATAACTCTCCGACACTACAGAGGGACGACGTAGAGAGGTCATCACAGCCAAGACGGAATAGGGGTCAATACTCTGACCGGAGCTTTGGAATCCCTCCTATGAAGTAATTCTCCGGATAGAGATACCAAAACACAGCGCTCTCATGGGGAAATTAGACGACATGAGGGCAGTTATCACTGCTAGAGATAGATCAACTAGGTCGTGAGACAAGTGCAGGAATGGATGACGAACCAAGGCCTAAGATCTTCCTAGGAGCAGATGGACCGCGAGATTGATACCAGACGTTGCAGCATCTACGGAACGGAAACATGGTGAAGTTAACTATTACATTAGGTATTTTAATGCCTACTTTTGAAGAATGGGGAAGGGATATCTTGGCAGTACAATGACTCAGACGTTGACGACGCCTACCATACCTTCTTCGTCTGCAGCAAGTGGACAAAAAAGGTGGTTCAGAATTTGGTCTCGAATGCCACCAACTAGATAGTGATCAGCGCATTTATAGAATCGAAGATGAGAGAAAATTGAGAAATCGCACACTTCGCTTGATACTGCTTGAAAGCTGAAAGCCTCATCGCTAAAACCTGCAAGTAAAGGAAGACGAAATAAAATGCCAGACCCCCACTGGGGAAAGAAAGCGACACCACTCTTAAGTAATGCGAAAGCGATTAGTAGCGAGAGCTACGGGTGTGAGTCCCACATTACTTGAAAGAGGATGGGTTTCCCGTGCGCATGAGCGTTTTCACCAACCCTTAGCAGTAAAAGTAATGGCCATTTGAAACTCGGAAGTAAAGAGCCTCGTTAATAACCATACGCCAAGTCTCTATGACATGAGTGTTCCTTCCACGCTTCGCTGTTTTATATGTATATGTGCCATTTATCTGTGTCGAGAAATCAAATAAGACGAGCTTCTCTATTATGTCAAAAAACTTTTCCCATCATGATTTCGAATTAACACTATGAGAGTACAGCAAAGAGAAAAACAAGATTCGGAAACTCAGGGATTAAGGACGCCTTCGAGTTTTAAAAAATGACTTCTTCCAGTCCAATAGTATTGGTGAAAAAGGGTCTAAGAAGTTTCAAAATGTAAATGGGTCGAGAAGCCATTAGCTACAAAGGACTTATAGGACGACTCTATTGAACTCTATTTCAAACAAATCATCCGAATCAAAATGATTTTTAGGCGCATGAATTCACCGCTATTGAAGTGAAAGCTTCGTCGAGAAGTTGGGTCGAGGTATCTTCTTTAAGATCGTCGCATTTAGGATGATCAATGGAGAAATGAATTCTGTTTTAAACTAGCCATTTTAATAGCGATATTACAATATATACATAATCGCTTTATTGATTTACAGAATGATGGTACATGCCACCTAGCTTTTAGTCTTAAACTACTCAGTCATTATCCCTTAGGAATGAAAGCTTCTCAAAAAGCTCCTGAGAAACATCATCTCATATCCTATAGCTTTTTATTCCTTCTAGAACCAATTCAACCTTTTACAAAAGAATTAAACAGCCACAAGGAAACTATTAAAACACATACTTGGAAGCAATTATATCACAAGTTTTTTCCGCTAGCATCCTAATTACGAAACAATTTTCATCTTACAACCATATTCGCAACCATAATTACCATGCAACGCGCCTTACATGCCCACTCAGGAAAGATTTAATTACACGCCTCATTCCAACCAAGGATGCCGTATTCAAACCAATTTTCATAATTGCATACACCCTCTTACAGAGCCTACACAAGTATCAATGCCACGGTCAAATGGGGTTAACAACCCCGAAGAGTAAGTTATTGACGTAAGCAATGTTCAGTGCAACCATGATGTGAAGGATTTCATGAATAGACAGACCACTCTAGTAGGGAACCCTATTGTACTCGTAGAACTTGCCGCTACAGCCACTGTTTTCAACAACCAGAACAAAGGACAGTGTGTGTCGAGATACACCGATGGATTCATATACCATGAGCTCTAGCATTGAAGGATATGGTTATACTGCTCCACTACTGTCATTATCAATCCTTTCATCCGGGGAGGGAAGGGGCAAGGACAGACAAATTGAATGATTCTATTCTGTCCGACAGACATTGGACAAGATGGTCGGTCATTATATGGAGGACGAAACAGGGGTCGTACTTGTATTGTTGTCCAGGAAAGAAGACGAACAAGCAAAGGAAGGGATATCCTGGAATAATGTCCTGTTTTCGTACGTTGTTTGTTCATGTATGGTGTCTCGCCAAGAGGAGATACTTTTATTCTTTCAACGGGTTTCTGTCGGATGAAATTGTTTCCGTTTCCGTTTCCTTCTTCTACTTATTCAGATGTTTCTTATTTTATTAAAATCTGAAATAAGGAAGAGAAACGGTGGAAATTATTTACATAAATTTCATTTCTTATTGGTACAACCCTGGTAACTGGACGTTGGTGGTAGGAAGGACCCGAATTAAATGTCACATCCGGGTTTCCTGGAAATTCGGAAACTTTGAAAGAAATTCGATAGTTTTGGCCTTTAGCTGGATGTTATACCTGACTCACTCACCGCTTTTACTTTGAATTGACACGTGGTCCTTCTAGAGTTTACCATCATCATTAGGAGACTTCCATCCCAAGCACATTACAATTCCATCTTGGTATCTCATAATTATCGAGGAAATCAAACTGTTGAACCCGAAATGTGTCCTTCTCAAGACAAATGGACACATAACTTTTCCACAATTCTCCCCTGTTCCATCGGCTAACAATATGGACTACCATAAAACGTCCATACGACCAAAAGCCGCAAATGGACCGTAATAATAAGAAAAATACAAACAAAAATAGGAGAGGAAAGGACATAATCCAAAGTCTTCATTCTTTTTTCTGTTATGGAAGTCGTTAATCATTTCTGACCCTTTTAGCTTACTGCCCTGTTGCCTTATTGCTCCCGGCAGCTCAAGTGGTGGATCAAGAACAGTAAGAAGGAACTTCGGAGAGGTTGAGACATAAATCACTCGGTTTAGAGGTTTTCCCTTTTAATTCCTTTTCGTCAAAAAAAAAAAAAAACCAAATAAATACCGAAAGGGCAAGGAAAAGAATTTATCATTAAAAAGGATTAATAGGGCGGGAAGAGGCAAACGCTGAAATAAAGACCTCCGTTCTGATTAGTATTGTTAATTTTTCAAAGTACTTTGCATGATTAGTTTGAAGAACTCCGAAGTGGAGAACTCGGGAGGAAGGGATACCGGTTTTATCCCCGGATGCCAGCTAATTGATTTATATTTCTAGGAAAGGTGTGTTCGTCTACCTATTTTCGCGCGATATCTAGTATCTTTATTCCTGATTATCATCGGCTTATTTGCTCGGATAAAAGCAAAAGTGTAATTTTGACTATTGTCAACGCGGTAGAATACTGTGTAACCAAAAAAAGGTCCACCGTGCTTCAAGGGTTGGTGTGTTGGCCTCTCAGCTCGATGACATGGGTTTCTGGTGCCGCAACGGCCGAGTCATCGATAACGTATTTCGCGGTGTGTCTCCTCAGCGGGTTACTGAACAGCGGGTTACTGAACGAGACTTCCAGTGGAGTGTGCCTGCTTGTGAGAAGCTTTTCGAAATTTTCCGTTTGGAGTCAGCAGTAAAGGGCTAACCATAGTAGGCAGAAGCAAGCAGAAGCTTATGTCAGAACAAAATTCTCCCCTCTGTTTCAACGAATACATAGTCAAGATACCCACAACGAACAGATGCAAGCAGAAGCAAGCAGAAGGAAAGGAACTGTCAAATTGTTTTCCCACACCTTGGCTTTGTCCTGCACAATTGAAATAAACTTGTTAACAAACTCGTACTCGATATTTATTTTTATCTTTTTTCTCTTTCCTAACCTCAAATATCACATCTCAAAAATTCCGTCCGGAATGTCTTCTTTCATGGAAACCTTCCGTCTGCTCGCATCAGTTAACGAACATTTAACGAAACCTCTTATTATAGAAAAAAAAAGAGTGCGAAATTGTTTTAATATCCGGTTATCGTTTAAACCGCAGTGCCCGTAGCAAGATAACATGGATGGCATTGCAAGTGGAAGTTTGAGCTGGCCATGTTAAACCTTTTAAATTATTTCTTTCAAGAGCATGAGAAGGGTATAGAAAGAACCGCTTTCCTTTGGTACTATAAGAGGTACATTTGATACCTTTGCCCAGTTATTTCGAATGCGACAAATCCAGTTGAATCTCTTGAATCCTATCTAGGACAACCACCCTCGGAGAGCAGTGAACGAACATCTTCGACACACCGTCCAGGTTGTGTGACAAACGCCATACGAGCGTAAATCTTGAACCTGCGCGAACCCTATAAACAAAAAGAAAAAATACTGAGCTCCATCAATAATGAGCCACGTCGTTCCCTGGGCCAGAAAGGAAGTACTTTTAGCCTAACCTGTGATTCCCATTCCAAACAGTTATTACATTAATCTTCTTAAACAATAAATAGGAATATTAGAATAAGAGTACCAGTACTCGTGTGTGAATTAAGTCCGTTAGTACAACTAGCACCACGCAGAATTTCCTTCTCTGTCTTCGTCTTAAGAAGCATCGTGGTGATAAGATTCGTGTCAAATTTCACTTACAATTTTTGAAAGGGCTCGGTTATCTGTTTGGTTTTTGAGTACAAGGAAACAGCCATTGGTAAGAAAAATTGTGGGAATTCTGCGCGAATGTGGTAAGAGCTTACGAGCACGGAAATATTGCTGATAAGAACGTTTTGTGAGAGATTCTTGAGAGCACCATGCTGGGAATAGTGTACGGGCTGACGGCTTGTTTTTTTTTTAAGGCTGCGCCAAAGGATGTGTTATCTTCGAACAATACCTGTAGCCCTGATACGTACTATTTGTAAACCCGAATACTCTATGCTAGGATTACGCCTACGTACTAAACCACACCCTGCGCACTTCAACCACTCTCCAAGCGGGATTGCCATTAGGTATTACTTCACGGGCTGGTTAGCAACCTATGCTATGTGCTCTGTATCGTGATCGTGTTGTACGCTTGTTATCAAAGTGCAGATCTCCATCCAGTGGTCCCCTGAGCTTATCATGTGTTTTACTGTAAGATCCGGGATCGGCTGGTCCGTTCTTGCATTTGCGAAGCGTCTGCAGTGGAATATTGCGGGCTCTGCGACTTCCGCTTCCTCAGGATATTCTGGGCGGAAGGGCCCAGATCTGTGAAGATATTTTCGATAGCCGCCGTGACCCGACAGGAGTCGTGTAAGGTGGTAATTGCAACCAACGTGTACTCTTTTTCCCCAGGCCTCCCCCCAGGCCTCGATTGTGGTGACCAGCTAGTGGGTCCATCTGCCTTTTGCTGTGCTATCCTTCTGCTTTTATCCTCCGCATAACTTCTTGACGGACCTTGGTTCGCCTAAGGTAAACTCGTCGACGAGGATATCAATAGGGACCAAATCCGCGATAACACAGGCTGCTTCATGCGAGATTTTCCGAAAACTGCATACTGTTCTTATAGCGCAAAGCCTGTATGCAGATGAGAGTTTTCTTTCTATCTCCTTTGTTGTAAGACCTCCCACTCAAATCGGCGTAGCATACAAAAGTATTGAGTATTCTCGCCTGTGCCTGTTCACCGATATTTGGCAGCACTCTGGAAAGCTCTGCCTGCATTTGTGATCCCTTTTTACTGCAATATTCGATCTGGGTCTTTAAGTTAAGTCGATTGTCGAGTATCTTACTTACCAAAGTAAGTTAGTGCCTCTTTAGACCTTATAAACTGCAGGATTACATATTCTAAAGTCTTGCGGTCAGCCAATAATCTTGACTCAATCTGACTTTGCAGCGTTAATCGCAAAATTCCATCATACATTGACTGATCACTATGGGACTCCCGCGGAAACATTGTAGTATTTAAAGCCATCGTCCTTCTTCATAAGCTTTTTCAAGGCAAATGCCCTACGGGAGGTTTTGCCAGTACTCCGCCGAGGGGAGAAGCGGCGAAATAAACATTCAATGGCGTTGGGGTTATCGGGATCTGAATTTGCTCGTCGCGCGTTAGCGGCCGACACACTACCACGGACCCATGGCGCTCTCAGCCGTAGTATTTTTGTGTGTCCCCTCGCCATATTTTACCCTTTATCGCTACAGCTGCTATATGTACTTTTATGTGGTTGACGGTACCAATCGATTTTCTAAAACAATAATGGTGATAATGGCGGATAGCCTGCCATATATGGTAAGTTCTAGGATTTTTTCTCTTGTATTTAGCAGACATATTGGCCGGTAAGCGGAAGGTTTTCCAGGTGGTTTGCTTCCTTTGGGTAGCAACACCAGATGTTGGAGTTTCCATGGTTCAGGGAAAGTTCCCTCCTCAAGGCACCTTTGCATGGTTGCTATAAAAATGTGTGGTCTCCTTTTAAAGATGCTTCGATCACTATATTTGGGACGCCGTCAGTTCGGGGCACTTTGTTCCATGCTTCGTGCAGTTCATCAGTAGTTATTGGCGTGATCTGGTCCATACTAGTATCCCTCGTGGTGGTGCACGGAGTAGAAGATCTTTGGGGAAATAGATGCTCCACTATTGTTCCCAATGTTGTTGGGTAGGATATTTATGTGGATCTACTGCCCCTAAGCTTCTTCGTCACTATTACTATATCAGCACCCGGGAATCTAGGTCAGCTTCGTTGCAGAATTGTTTAAAGCATCTTGCCTTGCTCTCCTTGATGGCCTTTTCAAGTTTACGTCTCGCAAACCTGAAAGTGTCTAGTCGTTCTCGGAACTCTGGCCCTTTCCTGGTTCGAGCCTGGAGGCATTCTGCCTGAGCGTTTTGATTTCATCAGTCCACGGTCAGTAGCAAGGTTCACCCCTTCTGCTAGCTGATCTCCTGGACGACGCTGCATCATACGCTGTCGCGATTGTTGGAATCAGTTGGTACGATAGGTTGTCCACTGATCGATTGCTGGATAAGAAGTTGACATTGAACATTTCCTCAAAAGCCCCTTTGTCGAAGGATGCGTCTTTCGACTTCGGCCGTGTTAACTTAGGTCCCTGCCTCGTCTTCTCCTTGCCAATGTTGGGTATAATCGCCTGATGGTCGCCGTGCGTATATTTCTCGCTAATTTGCCATTTGGTTTTACGCAGGAGCGAGTTACTCACAAACGTGATGTCTATTATTGACCCCTTGCCTGCTTTACGAAATGTGTTTTTTGCACCATTGTTCGCCAGGCATATCTCAAGTGATGTCAATGCTTCAAGGATAGCTCCGTAGTCCTACTACCTCATTTTAGCTACTACCTCAGTAGCTTCAGATAGTCCTTGTACTAGGGGGTGCGTGGCATCTGTAGAAATCAATTGGCTGAGGGAACATATACCATATAGTTCAAAAGAAGATCTTTTCTTAAATTCTCTCAAATATTTCGTGAATGCCTTGGTTATTCTCAGCAATATTGAAGCAATATTCGGAGTTTATAAGATGTCCTATAAGATGGTGGTCTCGACAAATCGATATACTCAACGGTTTATGAGATATACGAGTAGACATTGATATAATTTCTAGCGTCCTGGAATGCTTTTTCCTATTATCTCGCTAGTGATTAGTCTAAATATGGCAACATGTCTGAATCTGTTTCTAAGACGTTAGCTTTTTTGTTGATACCATCTATTTAGCCTTATTGGCCGCTAGACAATGACTTCCCGCCGAAGCACGCTAAGTGCTTCTCTGACATACTTCATTCTTCCATTTACGCCAATGTCCTCGATATACCCGAGGATTTATATGGATTTGATCGTTCCGTCTATGGTTGACAGTAAACTTTGCGCGGTTTTTTGAAAAATCTTGATACTGAGCATATGTTCCATTGAATCATTTTTCGCTTTGGTCGGCCTTTAGCTGCTAGTTCGAATTTTTATGAAAATAATATCGTATCATATTAGCAGAAGAACTTTGTTGGCTTTCACATTGCTCTCAGGACTAGATTTTAATCCACATAGGGTGAAAATCCTTGAAACATTTTTAATATTTCACTTCCTGATTCGACTTCGGAACTAAAACTTGGATTAGAATATAGAATAATCAATTACTCTACTCGTGGTCCTACTATCCATTTTGCTTCCAGTTGGAAACAAAGGACCTTTTCGTGACAAGCGCTCTTTAATCCACGTCATATGTCATCCGCCTTACTATTGTTCGCCTTTCCATTCTAGTTATGAAACAAAAACCTTGCCACAAATTAATTAAGTTTTTAATTAAATTTATCGCGAAGATTTACTTGAAAACTTACTCCATAGTATAAAATCGCGCACAAAGGTTTCTTTCACTCCATTTTCTCCTTTTTTCATTTCCCTGCCATCATCTTTGTCTTTGCACCAGGTGAATGCAACGTCTATCATAGTCACATTGCATCCTGGCATCAAGTATTTGTAAGTAGTGCCGTGCGCATATTATCATCTTCAACCACCCTTGGAGCATTCCAGGCACATGTTCGGGTGGAGCGAAATTCGTCTTTAGGGGCATTCAACCGCTAAGTAGAGAATCTTGCAACTGTTGACTTTGGCGATGATCCCCATCATCTATCGCAGGGAAAATTTAAATTTGCATGCTGTAATCCGTTTATGCACATACTGCCGCGGTTGTTGTTGATCTGCCCCAAGCCTGCCGTACTCGCAGAGCATCATTCAACACTGCGTCATACTTCACTGATAGTGGTGGTGATGGTTGGAGTTGGGTCTCCTCATACATCCATAGATCCTTAGAGATTTACACTAACCATTCGAAGGATTTGGGAATGTGTTATTTACACTTGACGTGATGCACGATAATCTTTTCTTTGTTTCCTGAAATCTTCTCGGTCGTCCCTTTCATGTGCTATCTATCGTCTGCCGCACAGTGTGAAGACACGTGGAAAGTCTAGAAAAGTTTTCCGTCTAACGATACTTTGCTTTGCGAATGGGTTTTCGGGTTTAAGTAGTATTCGTTCTTTGGCGGTAACTGCGGTCAGGGTCGGAGATTGTTGTTTTAAAGTTTCAAACTCTACATACACAAATTAGTTTTGGGCTAAGGTGTAGGGAGCAATTCGATTTGGTTTTGTTTCTTGTCGATGTTTATGTTTTTGGTAAAGTTTTGCGGATTACTTTGGACGGAAGTTTGATGAATGGAGAGCTGGTACTTTGGCGAGACATATGGGACGCGGTAAAACATTTGTCGAAGTAGTTGCTTGAAGTGTATTTCCCAGAAAGAAGACATTGGTGGAATAGTTGTGGAACTTTCCTGACGGAAATGAAGTACCTCATTTTGATGAAGATTTATTCGTAGAGTACATCTAACAACTGAATTTGCCTTGAATCTTAATCTCTTTCTTAGAACTTCATATATGCATTGTACGAGTATATATGACATTAGTTGCCAAAACTTTCAGGATCCAAAATGTTAGTGTTTAAGGGTCATCAATCGCGAAGTAATTCTTCATCTCTGCTGCCACTAGACTACATATACATATATAATCTTTAATGTGAAAGGGAATTATAGCTACTGAGCAATTATCTTGACCTCATGAGGGTCATTCTGGTGTGCTGTGATGATGTACCAGAATCCTGCTAAACTGATGTAGATTTTAACCCGTCTGGATCTTATAGCGTCAACATTTGGTAAATGCCTAGACTTCGGCCAGATAAAATAAACTGTATAAGATGGGTTTTACAAACAGTTCAAAGCATCGAACAATGCCCATAGGTTGGTTTTCACTATGAAAATAAGAAAATAAGGACTAACTTCTTAGTAATTCTTAATAAATCATAGATCTTAATGCGAAAGTTTATCCAATGATCTGAGGTATCACTAACCTTCATGAACGAAATTGTCAACTAACTCACAACGAGGACCTGCCATACCGTATTTTGTTCTCATTTGGCAATTAAATAATATAAATCAGTCTTAATAAAACCAAGATGACTTCATGCTCTAATCACCTTGCGCCAAAAAATATGGAGCTTACCGTTGACAGGTTTAACACAATTTTGAGAGAAAGATTTTCGCAAGAAGCAGCACAGGAAATGGACGGGAAAGGCATGTTAGTTGAGGTCAAGGCAAGAAATCAACTAGTAAGATGAGAAAAACCGCATTGATAGATAATGGCCAAATGGTCTTGTTAACAGGCCAAAGATTTTCTTCTAAAATTATATTAAGGTCATTTTATATGATGATTAACACAAGAAAACCTGTGGCGCTTACTATAAAGCATGAAGACGAACTTATGTTATTGATTCCTATAATATTCTGACCTGTCCAATGGATGTTTTCAAGCGCCTGATAATTCTGATGTAGCTAGATTTATATTCTATTTCTTTAGGGAAACCTTGTTTACACGGCCAGTAAGGTAGCATGGACCAAAATATTGTAAATTTTACGTGTACGCAAAGTAATGCCATTATTTCGCGACATCTTACGGCTTCCAAAGCCGTACACTACATTCTGTGTGGTCCCTTTAGTGAAACCTTGTTCCACAGGGTCCGTAAGGGAAGAAGTACAAAAATACTGAAAATGTTACGTATACGCCCCGTAATGCTAATGAGGGCACCACTAACCTATGAGAAAAATATTGATATATACCTGGTAAATCATTTATCAATTTGATCACTGTAGCTTAATGTATATACAAAAACAGATAACACCCAATAACTTCATAGGATAAGATATAGATGGAGCCAATTTAACAAATCTGTTTTAGGAATAGCCTGCCTTCGGTATGTGTCAAGTTTTTTTTATGACTATCTAATGAGTAGTCCACTAATTGCAGTGGTTTTACTCACGCTACTTTTTTAATGTCAAATAAGAATTCCGTGTATTGCTTAAGCATTGCTTTTTAATGGGCAAAATCGTTAATCAGCTTTTGTCCCGGAAACCTTAAAAAAAGTCCACAAAATGTCTTTGGTCGATCGAAAGTTGAAGAATTAAAGTTACCTGGCATATCTGAAATATTAAAGATGTCAGCATGCAGAATGTTCGCAATTTTCATAAACATTTGGCCATGAAGAAGCTCTGCTTGAAATTAATATGGCGTTTTCTCACAACCAGTCCAAAACAACAACATATCGACGGTTCAGAGCGCTGTTTGTTAAGCACAGTTGGATTTTTTCATCCGGTGTGTGAGAGCGGATTATCCATCGTAGACCCGTCACTACACATTTACACAAGTGATCTAGTTGGTTCAATTAGTCACGTTTTGGCGTATGCAGATGATCTAATAGCATAAGATCGGGTAAAAAATTTAAAATCATCAATGCGCTCTTGCAATATAACTTCGATAAAATTAAAAGATACTGTGATGATTTATTTTTAAGTACTTTCGGTACAGGACCCCGGCTTCAATTCGGGATAAAGAAGTCGCGATCAGACAATAAAGTTTGTTCTGGTGGTTGCATTCACAATCCACTCATGAAAGTGAAATCAGTCCATATGCGGCACTTATAAAATAGCGCCAACAACGACCCTCACCTTTAAATGGTGCAATTAAAGGGATGAGCATATGTCCGATGCGATTTACATACTGGACATGTGTTCATCTCATTAATTATATTTATTTATCTAGTTAAAGTAGGTTAAGTTTAAATTTAAGAAATGAATTATAGTGTCTAGGTTTTTAATTAATATTTTCTTAGAAAGAAGCCATATGTAAGCCAGACGGCAATAAATAAAAATGAAGTCGAAAGACGTTAAAATTAAGATTTAGATTAGCTTAGAGTGCTCGTTAAGAGCCAGTAAGAATATGAAGTATAATGTTAAATTAAATTTAAGCGTTTGTCTAGTAAGTAAGAATATGAATAATAGAATAAAATGCAATTAAAAAGAAAGACCCATCACTACACTTCAGAGTTAGATGGGCAGTAAAACCGTCAAACGTGACCAAAACACAGATGTCAGCTTTTAAGGTTTTGCCTCCATAATTTAGAATAGTTTTATTCATCCTTTCCTGGAGTAAGAAGGAAACATCAATAGCGAATGTTGTCGTGCCACAAGTCGATCGGCACCCACAGATCTGGCTCCTAGCGAACTATAAAATGTGTCTTAATTGTGCCGAGCATGTTAGCATAAGTAAAAGGGGATTTGAGGATGACTTATACGTCACAAAAGGGGATCGAGATGCCCTGGATAATGGGGGGCATCATTTACCTGAACAGTAAAACGTCTTGCTCTCTTTCTCTTTACCTTCCAATTTCATTCTAAGCGCTTTTAAATGATGCTCCTGGAGGAAATTCGTGTAGCTTAATAAATTAGCTGGGTAAATTAGTTTAAGACTTGAGAAACCCAAGGAGGTTACTGGAAAACTACATTCAAAGTATAAAAGCGGACAGATACAGTTCTTCTTTCCTCCAACGTTTTCAAGTTAATTTGTTTAAGACGGTCTTGATAGGGTGGTAAAATCAAAGGATTGTCCCAGGGTAGACCTCGAAGAGCAAAACGTAGGAACTGGCGTTGAATGGTCTCGATTCTATGATAGATTGGTTTGTTGGTAAGGAAACTGCACTTGAGAAGCGTATTCAAGAAGAGGCCGGACAAAGGTTATGTAGAGAGATCGGGTAACGTAAGGGTTAGAGAATTCTTAGATCATCGCTTAACGAAACCGAGTGCAGAATTATCTTGCGCGAAAATTTAGCTCCTGGTCACATAACAAGGCAAGATCGCGAATAGTCGGTGGAGGTGGGTTTATTATTGAGGAAGTAGAGACGAGGGATGAGGCTTGAATCGTTTACATGAAAAAGTGATTGATTGCTATTTGGAAATTTTAAGCTCGAAGCAATTTTTGGAACACCAGATGAAAAAACTATTGAGATCTGATTGAATAAGGGAAGAGTCATGACTGGAGGAAATGGTCTTGAAGAACTTGGTGTCGTCAGCATACTTATAGTGAGATGTGGGAATGTTTGATCACCATTTCAATATCGTTTATGGTAAAAATTAAAAGAAGTGGACCTAAGTGGCACGCCAGAGGAAGTTAAAAAACTTTGCTAAAATCGGTTGAAATAACGTTGACTTCTTTGCCATTCTCTAAGGCTGTGAGGGTAAAGTACACAAATTAAACAGGGTTTGTGGTTGTAGATCTGCATTTGAGGAAACCGCGTTGCCTAGGAGAAACTAAAGACTTGTAGCGAAAACTTAAAATTTCATACAAGATACTCTCGAAGAGTTTGGGTATATGTGACAGTTTGGCAATGGGTCGATAGTTGTTAACAACGTTCTTCTGACCTTTTTTTGTGTATTGGCGTGATAAATGAGGTTCTCCCTAAGCGGGGAATTCACCTAGGGATAAGGATAGACTGAAGATTTTTAAGAGAAGAAGAAATAGGGTTGATGAACATTTTCTTAGAAATTTGGCAGGGAGACCGTCAGGCCCAGGAGTGAATTTCTCATTAAGTTGATTTAATTTGTTTTCGATGAAAGAAATGGTCCAATGAAAAAATTCGGTAATTAATCGAAGTAAGCGGAATCCGGAACAAAGGAGGCGACGGAGAAAGATTGTTTAAAAAAAGTGGCAAAAAAGTTGGCGTTAATGTTGGGGTCATTTCAGGTTTGATCATTGAAGGAGGGTGAGTCGAGAGAGAGCGTAGCGACTTTGGATGGGGTCAGCAGTTATATGAGTAAGTTTAACTATAGGGGGCAGAAGAGGATCAACGAAAGATTGAGGGTTGACAGAGGAGTGGGTAAACGGGGCAGAAGTTGTTGGTGTTGCGACAGATGAAGTGTTAAGTGAAAGGGATTTGGGTTTTAGATGTTGGTGGGATAGGATTGTGAGGGGTTAAAGATATGGGAGCTACGGAAATTTGGATACTTGGCTCCGGAAGTAAGTTCAAAATTAGGAAATGAATTCGGGTCAGGTTATTGGGATGGAGGCGTATTGACAGTAGAAACACACTGGCGGCGCTGTGGGAGACGGATATAGGTGAGAAATGGATGGGTGTGTAAAAGTTGGAAGAGTAATCTAATTCGACAGCAACACAATGACTTTTAATAGTGCAGTGCTCAGGTACCTCCTTCTGCTCCTTTAAGTTAGATTAAGGTCAGGAGGTTCAGTCATTTTCGAGTAAAATTTTCTAAGCTTTTAATATTCATTTATGTTAATTAAGTTATTAATTAAGTCCAAAGACATAATTTTAAGAACGTGATGTCTGCTTTAGAGTGCCCCAACAGGGCCAGTAAGACAATTTTAATTAGTTAAGATAGTTAAGCTGGACTTGAGCATTTTTGTGTAAAATAAGTTCAGTCATTTTAAAATGCCACCAGGAGTGTTACGAACTCATAAGTTTTATTGCTCTGTTTTTATCACCCGACCCAAAAAGAGGGGTATTATAAGTTTGACGTGTCTGTGTGTCAGCCTGGCATTGTAGCTCCTGAATGAATAGATCGATTTTAAGGGTTTTTTTTTGTTTGAAAGCTAACGGGATCGATGGCTACAATTTATGAAGATCTGTTCCATCTATCTGTAAGGATAGGTAGAAGCCAAACATATCTGTAACCTAACATTTGAAACACCCATGTATGCTGATACCACGGAGTTACGTTGGTGGTGAACTCGAATGTAGGAGACGAAATCCTGTACTGCTTATTAGTAAACCCATCAAGTTTGGGCTCATTCGATTCTTCTTAAACAGTTCTGTTCATTTCTTCTGATGACAAGACTATCGCGTATGGGTTTTTATATGTTCATTGTCTGTTATGAAATACGTTGTAACACAACATTACAAAAAAAAAAACATAGCATAAGTTTATACTACTATATATACTATAATAGTTATTATACAAGGTGGACCAAATTAATCACCCTATCGGATGATGTTATAATTTTTGCAAATGGCATCGTACCTCAATCATATTTGACATTAGTGAACTAGACAGCTCCAATATACAAACAATGGAGCGCTATACTCCCCAAGAGTATGGAATAATTGTGCAGATTTTTTTGACCAAATTCTAGCGCAGCGTGAATTTCCACGTTGATTTCCTAATTGTGTCGATCCAACTGGGCAAACATTCCGGCGCTTAGGTACTCGATTCCAACAAACTAGAACCACTAGAGATCATGCAGGGCGTGGCCGCCACCGGACTGGTCGTTCAGCCGAAAATATCGCGGCTGGTGCTGCCGATGTCGCTGAGAACAAAGAAATATCAACCAGACGACGGGCCACGCAATTGAGCATCACCAGACGGACCCTACAGTGAATTTTAGTGGAAGACTTGGACGTGTTTCCGTACAATGTTAATGCCTGCTGAGCGTCAGTAGCGTCTAAATGAATTCAGATCAAAACTCAAACCATGCATTGGTTCACAATACTTAATAAAAATGTAATTTTAGTAGTAACCTATCGGAATTAGGATCCGCGAATAATTTAAAAAGAATGAAATGAAAATAAAATTAAAAATTTTAATTAGCCTCCGACACAAAAAAAAATAAAACTCTAAAAAGTAAAAAAATAAAATGTTTCTCTCGGCCATTTGACTTTATTAAAAGAACCTATTAATATTATATTTTGAAGAAAAGCGTCGCCACGTTGGGGAACCGCTAAGTAAATAAAATAACACAAGAATACAAATAAAAAAAGAGATTGAAAATGGTAAAGTATAGATTATACAAAGACCTGATCTATTTAAACAACGTAACTAAGTAGCGAAGCAGCCATATCCAATTTTTTAATTAGTGTTCAGTCTTAATTAATTTAATCTGAAAAACTCGTGAAGTAGACACAACCGTCAATGACGTCTGCCCGTTCGGGTCTGTCACGCTCCAACTCACAACCCGTGCTCACATATCACGCATCGCATGCAGCTCGTAAGCGAACCTCTCATATAGAAGTGGTGCAAGAACTGTAGGAACTTAGTAAACCTTGTAAGATGGATTGACGTACAAAATCAAGTTCATAAGTATAGTACACCCAAATTCGATTGTAAGTGGATAAATACAGCCTCTTTGAGAGAAGAAGGCAAGCGTGGGATTCATTAAAATACTGTCAGGGAGCTTTCCCCCTCTGCAATTCACTGAACAACTCACTCACACTGAACTAGATTACCGGATGACGAAACACCACCGTCGGAATCAATCGAATTTGAGATTTTTACCAGAGGAAGGGTTGTGAGTGTTCATATCGAATTGATGAAATCACTGCGTTGAATTGAATAAGTTAATATTGCGAGTATAGATAAGCAGTAATTGATAACTGTGCGATTAATAAAGCACAATTGGTGCCAAAAAAAGAAAACATTTGGTTTATAGACAAACACGCTGTAAAATAAGCGCTGTAAAGTAAGCTGCCGAAATACTGTGGCGAGTTAAGCTATAAATACTCCGATAATAATTTTAATTTTGATTTTAGCATTTTAGCTTAAAAAAGGTGAGCCAACAGATAGTGTGAACGTTGGATGTCAATTACTGTCAGTTTACTTTATTGGCAAATTAAGTGATCAACATAATCGCTCCAGGGTCTTAGGAATTCATGAAAAAGTAAAGAAAAAAAAATAAATGGATAGGACAGCACGGCACGCCACAACTTCACCACTCTAAGTTAAACCAGCCAAGAACCTAAATCTGTCGCCAAAGTCAACAATTGGGTTCTCACTTTTGGAACATTTACGTCGAACTTCAAAAGTTGGTATTCACTTACATACATCCCTATAAAATCCAAATTACACAACAACTATAGCCTTTAGACTATTTACGATGAATAAGATTTTTGAAGGGATGTTAAAGCTCAAACGGGATTCACAAAAAGCCAATGCATCTCAAAAATGTCACCGTGTGGTGCGAATTATGAGTTGGCGCCATAATTGGCTGCAGAGCCTGCGCGTTATCGCGACATGTTGATCTACTATTTTTTTTCTAAATAAAATGAAATGTGTCTAGACGATACCTGATTCAACAAGATGGCGATACGAGTCTTCACTATTTATTACAATTAATGGCTTTAATAAAATATCGAAATGTGCTAGCTTTAAATAAAATTATAACAACTAAAGAATCATGTTACTTGTTTAACAAAATTAGATTCGCAATTGCTCAAAGAAGTCTAGAAATTATTATACCTATTCCCAGGTATCTTGTTACTAGTCGTCAATTCTTTGTTCATGCAATTCGTCTCTGGAACTATCTACCCGTCTATAATAAGCGTATGAACATCACAGCTACTTTCGCAAGCGAACAAAATATAATTCCAGATAACCTAGTTTTAGAGTTGGACACGATACCATACATGATGTGTGTAAACTGTTTCCGATATTCAATACAACAAAAACAAAAGCCATGGCTGCTGGTCATTGACACTATATGGCTAGAGAGACTTTTCTATAAGTTAAATAAGTTAAGTATAAGTCATCACTGTTTTACATGCTTTATAAAATAGTGCCTGATAGAGGGATCATTGTAAAACATGCATTGCAACTTCTTCCCCGTATTTGATGAATATTAAAAGACGTTTGCAACAGGGAATAGTCGCCATGGAATCGAATATGTAGACGACTTGGTTATGTCAGGTTTAAAAATCGAGATCAATGCAAGTAAATTAAATGGTGACTTTGTATTGCAACGACTGGAAAAAAAATAAATAAAAAAACTTTCTGTTTAGAACGCCACTATTAAGGTCCTCTAAGCATACTAAAAAAAATTATTACATATTGTTAGACCAGAGCAAAAACACGTCTGACTTTCTTGACTTGAAAAATGGAATAAATATTTATGTCAGTAAAACGTAAGGCATAGCTAACTATAACAAGTGAAGAGAAAAGATAACAACTAGTGTAGAGTGTTTTAAGATTATTCAAAACAAAATAAACTAACTATTTAACACTCCCACTTTTATGAATGTTTTAAATAAAATTAATAATTCAGTAACTTAACATTTGTTTTTTTTTATGACTTCAAAGTTAATTCAAACTTTCCAAAGCTACTACTCCCATCATGAAATGGAATCGTTGAAATTTATCTCTTGGTAACGCCTTAGTCAAGGTATCGCGCACTTGGTTTTGTGTTGGCACATACTCCAACTCAAAAAGTTCATCTTCGAACTTTTCACGGATGAAGTTAAAACGGATATCTATATGTTTTGTCCTCTTATGGAACTCAGGGTTCTTTATCAACCTGATTGCTCCTTGATTGTCCACGTATAGAACTGGTTTCATCACATGATTCAGCAGATCATTTAAGAGTTGTTGTATCCACACTAGTTCTTTGACTGCTTGACATGCAGCTACAAATTCAGCTTCTGTAGTAGATAGTGCCACGCATTTTTGACGTTGTGAGGCCCAAGTGATGCAGCTTGACCCTAATAGGAAAACATATCCACTGGTAGAACGTCTTGTTACTACGTCACCAGCGTAGTCTGCATCACTGAAACAAGAGAGTTTAAATTGAGTAGTTTTGAAAAATATACCATGATCAGCTGTCCCCTTAAGGTAGCGGATTATACTCTTGACCATTGTAACATGGTGCAGACTAGGTTTATCTAGATAGCGACTCACACACCCAACTGCATATCTGGACATGTACCCACCATGAGATACATAAGACTGCGCACCGCTTGGCGAAAGGGCAAGTGTATCTTCTCTATTGTCGCTTCCGCACAGCTTGCATCTATTGATGCTTCTGCTGGAGTTGACACAGCTGCTGCATCCAGCATATTAAATTTGATAGCAATCGGTTTAGATATTGCGATTGATTAATATGAATCGAACCATCCTGAAATCTCCTTATCTCCAATCCCAGAAAATGTCTCGCCGGAAACACTTTTATTTCAAAATTATGTTTTAGATGTTCACAAAACTCCGCAATTTTACAACTGTCTGTTGATGCAATCAAGCCATCGTCTATATAAATCGCCAAAATAACCTTCTTTTTATTTTCATCACTTATGAAAACACAAGGATCAGCAGCGCACGGTCGGAAGAAAAACGTTTCCAGAGTTTTGTTAAAGGTTTTGTTCCAGCACCTAGATTCTTGTTTGAGTCCATATAAACTCTTCTGAAGTTTGCATACTCGATTGCTTCCATCCTCAAATCAATTAGGCTGCTGAACATAGATTTCTTCCTTGATCTCACCATTTAAAAAGGCCGTTTTCGAAACAAATTTCTTAATATGAAGTTTTTCTGATGCTGCTATACTCAAGATTGTCCGAATCGGAGTGAACTTTGCCACCGGGCTGAAAGTTTCAAAGTAATCCACTCCAAATTGTTGAGTGAAACCCCGAGCCACTAATCTGGCCTTGTACCTTACCCCCTCATTGTCATTCGAATTCTTGATTTGGTACACCCATTTAGTATCAATCAACTTACGGTTTTCAGGCAATTCTATCAATATCCAGGTCTCATTTCTATTCAATGAAGCAATCTCCTCATCCATAGCATTTTTCCATTTATCCGCATCTTCACACTGGATGGCCTCTTCAAAGTAATCTGGTGTGTAAGACTCCGTTAAAAACGCAAAACCCTCTTGGATACAACAGTTGACTTCACGTTGAGCATTCTTGTTTCTGCTTCTCAATCGGTCTTTGATCGTACTGGCCTCCTGGTTCTTTCCAATATTTATACTATCATTAATAGCTTCATCAAAAATGTCATTCCGATAACCCTCAGCATCAACGTCAGTATGACGACTTTCATTCAAATTGAACACCTGTCATGTTCACTTACCACCACCTTTGCATCAAAAAAATTAACATCACGGCAGATTTCAACCTTATTATTTTCAGCAAAAAATATACGATAACCTTTGATACTGTCACCATAACCCACAAAAATGCCCTTTTTGGACTTCGGATCCCATTTTCGTCTTTTCTGTTGGGGTATATGAACAAAAGTTTCGGTACCAAAAATTTGGAAATTGCTGATGTCAGCTAGTCTTCTCTACCACAGCTCATATGGTGATTTTCCTTTTGTTGGACTGGTACCAGTTCGGTTAAGAATGTAAACAGCGGTGTTGACTGCCTCAGCCCAAAGTTTCACATCCAAATTTCTTCCGTGAATCAGTGTCCGAGCTGCCTCTACGATTGTGCGCATTTCACGTTCTGCACGTCCATTTTGTTCTGGCGTGTAAGGAACTGTTCGCTGATGCACGACGCAATTTTCCATTAAAATCTTTCTAACTTCTTGATTTGTGTACTCTGAACCATTGTCAGAGCGAAGAACCTTTACTTTTGGACCTGTTTCGGCTACAATCAATTTAAGGTACTTTGCAATTACAGTATGCATATCCGTTTTCTCTTTTAGAAAGAAAACTGTTCTGTAGTGCGAAAAACCATCTTTGAAAAGCAAGAAATACTTGGATCCACCAATTGAAGTACACTGCATTGGGCCACATATGTACATCAGAATGGACAAGCTCCCCTATGCAACTCGCTTTATTTTCACTTGGATGAAAAACTGCACGATGTTGTTTACCATACAAGCAAGCCTCATAAAAGAAGTCGTTTTCATCTTCAAAAGAAATATTTCAAGCTTTCAATACGCTTCTTACTTGGGTAATATTTTGATGCCCAAGTTTCTCATGCCATTTGCATAGTGTCCCATCTTCTTTCTTAGTCAAATTGGCACAAGCTCCAGCATCCATTGATTCGCTTGTGACTTTCAAAAGTAGTTTAAATAATTTGGACTCACTTACTTCCACTAAAAGGACAGACTTTCCTTTAAAAAGTTTACATTTTAAATTATCTGACGACAATTTAAAACCTTTGTCCAGCGCGCAGTTCAGTGAAAAAAGATTTAGCCGAATATCCGGAACATAGAGCACATCAGCTAAATGGTTTTCCTCCCAGCTGACATTGTTGAAAAACATCACATTTAGATCACCTTTGCCATATGCGTTAATGGTGTTTCCATTCCCTAATTTGACGATTACTGGTTTATTAAACTCCTTATAATTAATCATCCACTCCCTCCTGCTAGTCATGTGATCACTAGCTCCAGAATCCAGAAACCATTCATCGGTACTAGCACCATCTTTTGTCAACAGCGCTTCACACACAAATCACAAACCTTTCTTTTCATTCATGTCCAATCCATTTGCCTCTCCTTCTTCTTTGGACATTCATTCTTCCAATGCCCAGTACCTTTACAGAAGAAACATCTTCCCGGCTTTGAAGGCTGCTTATTCTTGTTAAACGACCTTTTCGGTGTAAATTTCTTGTTTGCAATCAGAGCAGTGCTTCCTCCAGATTCATCAAAATTGCTTTGGGAATTAATTCGTGCCTCTTCCAGAACTAATCTGCCAGTAAGATTCTCCGATGTCTGCTTGTCAACCGCCGTCGACTCCCATGCAGTATGAAAATGACTAAATGATGCTGGCAAACTCATCAGGATTTTTGTTATGACCATCGATTCCGAAACCTTTTCCCCTACATCAGCAAGCTGCTGCACAATGGTCTGCAACTTTGAAATATGCAACGCAATATCATTCTGCGGGTCCTTATTAAAATTGTAAAATTGTTGTTGAAGCATGTGGATACCCGCCTTTGATTTAACCTCGTAAACATTATGTAGTTTATCCCACATTTCCTTCGAGGATTTGCAGTTCATAATATGCAAAAGTGGTTGTGGACCTACCGAAGTGACAATACTCCTTTTTGCCTTATTGTCAAAGCGACTCCACAGCAACAATTTTTCAGGATCCGTCGGCCGTACCTCATCCCCTGTTAAATATTTAAATAGATCAGATGCATTCAAAATTATTTTTATTTGAAATTTCCAAATGTTCCATTGATTTCCATATATTAGCTTGTCAATTTTAAATTCAAAATTATCAGCAGATATGGTTTAATACTACTTGAGCACACAGTTTCCAGTTAAGTCAAGAAATTTAATATTCCACAGCAAATTCACCCAAATACCAATCGTCGGCAACCAAAACTGTTTCTCGGGATTTCTTTGATTGTCTTCCTTGAAAATTTGCAGACTGTATTTTTCCTTATTGTGAAAAACGTATTTCAGAAAAATATCCACAGCACTGGGACCATAACCTGTTAGACCAGAGCAAACAAGTCCGACTTTCTTGACTTGAAAAATGGAATAAATATTTATTTCAGTAAAACATAAGGCATATGTAGCTAACTATAACAAGTGACGAGAAAAGATAACAACTAGTGTACAGTGTTTTAATATTATTCAAAACAAAATAAACTAACTATTTAACACATATACAGCCACTTGTTTGCAAAAGTGAAGCTAGATATGTAGTTATCTGTTTCTATATTATAATAACAATTTGGATGATTCTCTAACCCGGACTAAAACTGGTTTGTCCTTAAATAAGCTGCTTTACAACAGTCAGTTCGATAAAGGTTATCTGATATACCGTCATGTACAGCCTATGTTTACTTATGGTTGCCCGGTGGGGTTCAACATTAAAGCAGGCCGTATAGAAAAGACTCGGGTGTTTAAGAGGCCGTCTCTCAGGATATGTCTGAGTTTGAATCCAACTCCCGAATCGGAGTGTACAAAATTCTATAAAATTTGAAAATTTTTACAAGATGGCTAATTTGAATAGAGTGGACAATTTTCTGCTGAATTTAATTCAGGAACGTCAGTACTAGACCCTATGGTGGTTTGGTGGTTTAGTGGTTAACGAACGTAACTCCATCATCGTATATTTTTGACCCGGGGTATATCATGGCCAACTGAACTTAAGGAAAAAGAAATTAATATCTAACTTATTTCTTTAAAATAAATAAATATTCCTTTTTTTGTAAGTGTGGCTTATAATGCCTGTCAACCTCCAGTAGGTAAGATAGAATACATAAATTAATTAAACAATTTTTAAAAATGAGTTTTTAAGTAATTTATAGGTGTGATTGAAAATAATTAAAAAATACATTCAAAAACAAAAACAAATAATTAAATGCGCACGAGATTTGGAGATCGCATTATTTCCGTTATAGGCGAAGTTGACCTTGGGCGCTAAGTCATAGATTTTACAACTTTAGATTAATTTTTCTGTTGGTAATTAAAGTGGAAGGTTTGTGCCAGTGTGAAGAAAAATTTTATTTGCTGTATATTTTCCCAAAGAAGACTTAAAAAGCAAATAAATGTTCATCCACAATATTACTACATACCATACTAAACAAAACCAAAAACACAAGAAACAGCAAACACAAAAATAAAAATTTAAAAACATTGTATTTCAATATTTTACTTTATTTTAAAATGTGACCACAGGTCAATAACACCAAGATGCTCAACATAGCTGGAGTCACCGCTGACGAATCCCGCAAGCAGGGAAAATGCCAGTGGCGAAAAGTGACCGTTCACATCGCCGTTAAGTTAAGCTCTATAAAAGGTCGTCGCATTTGGCTGAACAAGAATTCTTCACTGAGTCTTCAAAGGGGCAAGTCGAGCCAACCATCAAAGAACATATAGTAAACCACATACACAGCCACATACGGACAGTATATCTAAAGAGTGGACCTACAACAACAACAACTATAACAACTAGCACACTACTACTTGTCGTGTGCTTCGCGAAATCAACGACGCAGTGTTGATGGTAAGGTGGCATCTCATTGTACGAAAAAAAAATAAAGTAAAGAAAAAAAAAAAAAACTTTTACAACTACGTCGCCTACAAGCGAGGGTCGAGTTGCGTAGCCGACGCTAGCTGAAGCTTTCGCTCGGGCAAATACCGCGGTATTAGCACTCCGATTTGGGTTTAGACCCCTCCGGGTTAAAACTCAAAATTAAAAATCAAACGTTGTAGCTGCGCTCGAGGGCCCAAGCAAGCAGGGTTTTCACCCAGCTCGGGTTCTCACCGACAGTAACAACAAGATGACAAAGGCGCCACTACGAACAAGTTTCCCAAACGGGTCTTAGCCCAAATCGACATAGTAGTGCTATCAATGCCGCAACACTAGTGCGTCTGCTGGTGTCACAAAATAAATTTATGTGACAGACCCTGGTCCGGCAAGTATTCTCCGGCCCAGAAAGCGGTAATTATACAATTGGAGAATCAACCTTTTTCAGATTTTTTTTCCTTTTCAAATTGTTTATTTTCGCATTGGTTTTATGAAAAAAAATACAATTTTTCTCAAATTAGTATTTTTGAACAACTTTTTAATTTTGAATGCTGAAAAAAAATCAGTTTGTACAAAAAAAAATTCTACAGCTTTTTTTTCACGCTACCAAATCGACTTCCTTTATTTTTTCCGAGCAAAATGAAAAACAAAAAATAAAGTAGATTTTTCGATTTTTTATTACTAAGGACATAATTTGTTTAAGCATTAAAAGCTAAAAAACTATATAAAATCCGTGATTGAGATTTTTTTGAAAAAAATCTTAAATGAAATTTGCCATGAAAACAAACATTAAAAAAAAAATCATGAAGATCGAGTTTTTTATGCCCAAAAAACCAGGTGATCACGAAAGTGCATAATGACCCAGAAAGCTAGTTACACTAGTTACTCATGTACAATTCAGACCTCAAACTAAAATGTATTCTATTGACCCAATAAAAGTTATCGATAATTTTGTCCTCGAAATGATCGCCCGTAACGAAAGTCGTGATGGCACGATGTGACCGTACTTCATTAATACAGATTAACATTAAGCCCTATATACTTTATAAAAACAGGACTTTATAAAGCTTTGCTGAAATGGGACTTAAGTCCCGATAGTATTAAGTAGCCTAAGCATGACTAACATAGTTTCTTAGTTTATTATTAAATAAATAAAAAAAATAAAAAATCATTGTATTACACCGTTTTCCATGGCTAACATTTACAGTCATCAAATCCAGCTACAGCTAACCGTATCTTTAAATAATTTATAGTAAAACTCAAGCCTCAAGCTCAAACAATTGTATTTTGGCAGCTTTTGGCAGTCACTTGCACTGATTGCAAGGACAAGTGTTTTTCCAACTTTATTGCATGTACTTTTACAAAATTGACTTTTCTGTTAGATAGAACATTACAATCAAGTTCTCGTTTATGACATAAAGAAAATCAAAACATGATACCAGGAAATGTGAAGTCATTTTATTTAAGGACATACATAGCACGACAAGCCAGTAATGAATAAATCATTGGCATCCAGGTTATAGAAGCAAACGAAAACGACAATTCCGCCAATCTTTTCTCTAAATTTCTTATTCATCTCCTGGCATCCAACCAAAAGCCATAAGAGGACGAGAAAACAATGAATACGAAGGTTGTAGCCAAATAACCTCTGTAACACCGATGATGTCACAACATACACAATGGACTAATGGCCCTGACCGCAAAGCCCCACGGTTATGAGATAAAACAATTTTACTTTTAATCCTGCATATAGAAGACACATTTATGACATCTACCACTCTAAGGATTCTAGGACTTATGGTCAGTGAAAGATTGACTCAATATGTCGGTAGCGAAACCCTAAGACTACACTGTTCATTTCAGACTCTAGTGAGCCTTATAGCCAAGTATCCTTGATGGTAGGAAATACTATTGAGAAACTAACGCAGAACGTGGACGAAGGAGAATGCGAACTAATGATTGTGTATTAATTTTCCGCTCTCTGACGCATGAACTTTTATTCTATTACTCAATATCAAAAGAAAAATTAATGAACTTTGCTTCCAAGACATTCAGCGGGAAAAGGATACAACTTCTCATATTTAAGAGTACAGTTGATAGCCAGGCTATCAGTGATGGAAGTTGAACTTTGTGATGGATTCTTAGACTCGTAAATAATTAAAGAAAACTCACGTTGCCCGGTTACCAGTTATCGGCGCCGATATTTTGCCGTAATTATATACACAATACACAGGAGGAAGCATAGCCAAGGGCATCAATGGTTGCTTGTAGTGGTTTTTATGCTCTTTATCTACGTCCGGCATAGAGAGATGAAGATGCGGTTTGATTTAGTGGAAAAGGTGACTTCGAATGAATTATTTTCATACGAGGGCTGCTTTGTAGAGGGACTCGAAGGCTATTTGTTACGTCTTAATTGGGGTGTTTTGTCAAATCTTTGAGATTAATGAAAGGAATTAGACGAACGTACAATTTCTGATTTGCGGAAGACTAATTGCTTTTCGGTTGAGTAATTTTTGCCGCTGATCATATGTCAATTGTTTTCGTTTAGAAGTAAGTTAGAGTTCAGATAGAGTGCCTTTCGCTTAAGGGATATGCTTAGATGTTCTTCGTTGTCTTGAGAAACCAATTCAAGTTTTATTAAACTTTGTGAATGGCAATAGTTTCAAAAAAGAGTGAACTCCTAACTGACATCTCCCTTGATCTATCCTTTAAAAAACAAAAAAAACACGCTCAAAAGCTAAAAATACATTTTTAACTCAATGAAAACTTTGCACTTAATAAAAAGTTTATCTACGCCTTTATAGCGCCCAAAATGCACGCAAGGGTAGCTGTCCCACAAGTTGAAGAATATATAATTATACCACCAGTCAACTGCAACTGCGACTGCCTCATCATTGAGGATAGATGACGCAAAATGCTTGGGTAATGTACGCATCCTTCCATGCCCGGTTGTCTGGATGGGAAAGACAGCTTGACACAAGAGTTTCATTATGCCCGCCTGAGCAAAAGGATCTCATTGTCGTTTTTGAAAATAATTTTCGCGCATCCGGCCGATGATTGCATCCGTCGCACAACTCATGAACAAATGGTGCGCTATCCGGCACAATGGAAGAAAGGATGAAATAGCTGTCGGCAATAGCTTAGACGAAAACTTTTCAGCCGACGACTCCTTTCCATTTCGGTATACAAAAGAAAAGGATTGGAAAAGGACAACATTGTCGGGCGACAACTTGATTGATTTAGTTCTTCTATTTGAGTTGTCTTCCGAATCTTTCCTATTCCACCGACAGCTGCTGTTTGAATGGGCTCGACTGTATCCTTTTATGCCCTGAGTGACTGCTGGAAAACACACTTAGCTCACTGTTGTATTTGTGATTGTGGTATTTATGCCCGGTGATCATTGCCCAAAAGTTTTATGCATAAATTCACTTTCATAATTATCTCCAATCTTTTCCATTTTGGAATCAAATTTCCGCATAAAGCTACTCGGCCCGCTTAATGGTTCGGCTTTTCACATGGATTATGCATGCACCTTCAACCTAACACCTTGATTCAAGGATCCGTCGATGAAAACTGAAACTCGTATTATAATTTGAAACTTTTCTAATTTTTTTTCTTTTTTTTTTTTTGTGTCAATCCTTCTTCATCTTCGGCTCCACAGCGGGCGCTTGGTATATTTGCATTTCTGAAAAAAAATTCACAGACGAGATAATAATAATAATTATCTTCAGAATTACTTGAGCATGATGCACGGGCTCGAATAGAGATGAGGATGAATTCGTAGATTTCTAGGACCGGGAATCGGAGGAAGGGTCGCAATGGATTTAAAAGGTACTTTAAGGGTAACGATTTATATAACGTTTTTTTTTTTTGTCGTTTCGTTCTCTTTTTCGACTTACGGATTATAAAGCGGGAGAAGGAGCTCATTACGTTCGTGTACTCGAATACAGGATTCGTGCTGAATAAATTGGTGCGGTTGCATTTGGCTTTAATTGTTCGAAAGTTGTCGTCTGCGAGGTGGAAGAGCAAAAGGAAATGGTAAAGATGAAGTTCGTGGCTGTTTGACTTCATACACAATCTGTCTATTGCAGTTCGCCTTCGAGGTAATTAATTTGATTTCCGCTTGAGTTGGTGGGGCTCGATATTCAGTTTTGTGAAGTTGTACGAGTAATTGAAAGTTGATGACTGACATTGGAAAGGTTCAGGAATGATTTTTGGGAAAGGATGTGGGATGGAATTGCTTTTACAGCCGTAAGGCATGACGTGGGTGTATGACCTTGGATATAAAGTGCGTCATTATAGTGGGATCTTATCCATAATGGAGCAAGAGTAATGCGATGATGAATATCAAGAGAGATTTAGGTGCCGGTAAATCTTTGAAGAAATGGGTTAAACCTCAAAGAAATGGTTTCACAAAGCCATTGGAGATGGACAAAGCAGAAAGAATGCAAAGGTTGTCTTTCCAGATGATGATGATGATGATACGATGAAACAAACTTGACCACCACGATGAACAATAGCTGATTTCCACAATATCTTACGAAACATAACTGCAAAAAGAAACGCTTGAATAGGTTAAATTCCGAGATTTGGGCATGAATCATGCAGTAGAATAGAATCAAGCCGTTCGCACAAAAATTGTAATTACTTGAAACCTTCGAGTTTTTGAGAAGATTTCCCTTGAACTTTGGATAATCTCGTGTTGTTCTTTCGATGACACCATAAATTGTATAGTTTTTGCAAAAAAAAAACATACTATACATACAATAGCAGCTCTCGACTTGAAAATTACTTCAACTTTCCGCCCTAGTTGAACTTAAGGTAATCTCTGACTGTCTGTCTTAATTTTTATCTAGGGAGTTAGAAACTGCTCCAACAATAGGTGATTAAGACAATAAGCTAAAGACTACTATTGGCTACGCCAGGAAGAAAGGAAATAACTTTTGTTAACGGTCTATAAGTATTTACAGAGGCTAGTATCTCCTCAAAAGACGTCCTTTTAATATTATTCTCAAAATTCGGTTTTTCTGCGTTCAGACAGAACGAAAAGAAAAAGTTCTACTAAAATATCTTGCAACAATTGTTCGATTTTTCCCACATGTTTTGATAAAATTAGTTTCATTCTAAAGGCTAACCATGTAATTATGACGGTGTAACTCAGTTCTGTGAGTGACCTATCGCTCGGCTATAACAACAAGCAGTGACCCTTCTATAACTAAATCAGACCCTTGATCGGCTCGTGGTGACCATTTTCATCGGAAAAAAAATATGACCCAATCAGCCGGTAGTGTTATTTTGTGGATGCAATGGTGTCTTTCGAGGCACATAGAAGCATGCTACTGTCCAATAATTCACATTTTGTTTATTGACAAAGCAATTAAGCTGAAGTATTCGGCTCCAAAGTGAGTTCGGCTCCAGAAATCAGATAAGATGGTTTAGGCATCAGTCTTTTGGGATGCAAAAGGAATTTTATATACGTATAGAGGGATATAATTTTAAAGTAGTCAAGGTCTTCACCTCTCTTGCCTATATGATACTACACACCAACGATATTAGTACATAAATCAACCCCAGAATCACACTTGCCAACTACTGTTTCTTTGAGCTCAAGAGGCAATATAGTAGCAGAGCCCTCTCTCTAAAAACTTTGATGACATTGAACAAGACTCTTATTATCATAGAGCTGCTACAGCTGTTTTCCGGACCAGTTTGTGAATATATGAATGGAAGAGAAGATACAACCAAGAACTACACGGACTGTACTGCAACATTGGAGTAGTTACTTGGATACTACCGCACAATCCTGAAATACGAAGTAAAAGAGGACCACCACATCTAAGGTGGTGCATAAAGTTGGAAGAAGACCTTAACCAAGTGGGAGGCTAGAGGCAGCTCGCATTACCGATCTGCTTTGAGAGGCATGCCCTTTGAAGGCTTGGCTTAATGCTGACTGTAGCGTCACGTAAGTCTTCCTTCTGTCTTCCTTTTTTCTTCCTTTTTTCTTCCTTTTTTCTTCCTTTTTTCTTCCTTTTTTTTTAAAGGGGGCTAGTGCTTACAAATAACATGGGGCACTGCGACCAGTGTAGGTCTTTTATGCAGGCTAGCCATTCAGACGAGGAGTTCCTCTACCTTCTTAATAAAGTTGAGGACGTCCCACCTGATCCCATCAGGTGTCAAGATTTCTCTGAGGAGGATACGCTTTAACGCTTTAACGCTTCCTTAGATGGCAAAGGGAAATCGTTTTGACTGTGGGAGTCCTTCAACGCCGTTCCAAAAGTGCAGGTGTTGCAATTGTTCCCACTTGTCTAAGAGAAAATTAATCTTCGACTTTGGGATTCCGTAGAAAAATTCGGCATCTATGAACGTTCCGCAAGAACCTTTTCTAGGGAGTTGGCCGGCGATTTCGTTGTCCTTTATGCCCTTGCGCCCTGGTACCCACCAGAGTTTGACCTTATTACTTTTGGCTAGGTCCTGAGTTCGTGCCCAACACTTTGAGCACTGCTTAACTTTCTGAGAGTATATTTATGGTTATGTCTTTCATACCAGTCTCTAAATTTAGGTTGGCGCATGTCAGGATGATGTATAGTTCGGAAGACACTGGGTCTTGTTCCCAGGGACCTCGATATTTTCGATTTGGTCCAAAGATGCCAGCGCACACACCGGAATCCATCTGGAGCCATTCGTGTACCACCTGAGGCCTTGGACATTTAGCAAGAGGTCGCCGCTTTTCCCCAGTAGTGCGGTTGATGTATAATGTACCCAACGATCAGTACCGCTTGGGCTGCCGTTGGAGATGTTGTCGACCTGTAATGCCGAGACATGTTAGTCTCTGAAGGCGTTGAATTCTATGATAGTTTTCTGTTAAACTTTTGTCCACCATAGGGCAGACACATGTAAGTAACCAGTGTATTACCTTGGGTTTCTATTCCCAGTGCTTTAGTCGCCTTTGAAAGTTTGTTGTTGATGTTGGAGTTACAGCATATTGTGATTAGAATCATTCGAATTGGCAAAAAATGTATGCATAGGCGAGTCACAATCTATATAACTATTATAAGCTTAAATTAAGTTACTTACTATAACTCTTCTTCTGAATAAGAAAATCGAGACTATTATCCTTTACATATTTAATATGCCCATAAATACAGCTTGTAATTATGTAGTAATTGCTCAGTTCAAATGTGACTCATTGATTTCGTCCTGATGTGATTATACAGGAATTATGTATTTCTAATAACCATTACTTCTGGTTCTGGGAATTTAACTGACTTCTTAGAATTGCTCCCTTGTCGGGCTTGATTCTGTATAACTCAACCTATCATTTATAATCCAATTAAGTAAATTATCGGACGAAACTTAATGGGAACGCTGTTCACCCCACGGGAAAAGCAATTCTCAGTCGTCTTAGACAACTGTTGAACTTTAGGTTTGTTTTTATGGTTGTTCAATGATTTCTGTCATTTAGGGCCAGCAATATTTTTTTTGCCTTACTCAGCATACGAGGTACGTATTTGTATTTCGGGTGGGTTTATCAGCATATGTAGATTTACACAACACTGTGATATTTTTTAACTACCTTTATATTTAAAAGTGTGTCATGTATTGAAAACGCGGTAATAAGTTCAGGAATAGCTCATGTCTACATATCACAATTAGCGAATTGCACGGTTATATTCCTCGTAGAACAAACCAGTCACCTTTATTATTCTCTTGCGATACTGGCGTCATCTGGCGGTGAGGCTACGTACTTATCGGACCACCCTCGTAGAAGAAACCAGTCACCTTTATTATTCTAGCTTATAGCTTTTCAAAGTTCAATGCAATTTTCTTTTACTTTTCGGAACATATTCTAATCTTAAACCTTTCCAAATTTGTTTCATCCTCTTCCAGTATAGTTTAACCCTTTCGATACGGGTGGGACATATATGTCCCAAACGAAGTATAAACACTCCTAAGTAAAGGAAAATACATTATAAACGGGACTTTGAAGTCCCATTCAGTAGTTTATACTTTTAATAACGGTAAAATATTGTGTATTCGCCAATTGAGTGACGCATTTTTAGTCATTAGTCGAAAATCTTGCCAGGGGTCAGACGTAAAATTGAATTTACCAAGTAAATTATTAGAAAAAGTAGTGAAAAAGGTGTGTGAATATAAAAAGATCCTATCTATAGTATTTTGAATATTGTGAAAAAAGTGAGAAAGTGGTAAGTACGCTTTTTATATAGTATCTATATTTTTTTACGCATTTTTGGTAACTTTTTTGGACTTTCTTGTTCACATCGCGGAAAACTTAATTGATGAGGGGAAGAAAGCATCACAAATTCAACGTAGAAATCGATACGGGAGGAAAAATAAAAAAACGGTAACACATTTACCAGTTCAAGGATCTACACGCAGGCGGTGTTCTTCCTGTGCTCTAAAAAAGATGGAGAAGCGAACCAAAACAATGTGTGAAGAATGTCAAATTCCTCTCTGCCTTGAGTGTTTTGCAGAATACCACAAATAATTTATTGAATTTTATTTACTTATGTATGTCTATTATTTTTTTCATTGAATGTGTTTTGTTTTCTGTACATTTCTTTGTGTTTATTTATTAATGTGAACAATAAAATTTGATTTTGTATTTATTTTCTTATTTGAATATTTTTGGCAGAAAATACTGAATGGGACATATATGTCCCACGCCCCCACCATACCCCCTTACATGAAAATTTGAAAATTGGAGTGGGAATCGATTCAATATTTTTATTTTGTAAGGGGCAACCTAAGACCGAAGTTTTCTCGGCCTCGATACACATCCGGATCGAAAGGGTTAAAAAAGAATTAAACATCGACGTTTGCTTTTGAATACTTAAGCATTAATTATTTTAACCCTTCGGCCGAGAAGCATTCATAAACATGAACCTTTTCTATTTTACTATGTATTAGCAATTTTTCATTATTTTCGACCAACTTTTCTTCTAACTATCATTTTTTCTTCGCTGAATAATTCATTACTTTATAGTACGAAAGATGGAGGTCTAAGAGTGACGCTAACCTTAGAATGCCCGTATAGGAACAGCAAGATAGTTTTAATTGATTACCCTGGTAAAACTAGATTTTAACATTTTTGAAAATATGATGTTCTTTCAATTCCGATTCACATTTTGCGGTAATTTAGAGTCTTTTCAATGCATTTTTAGGTAAGTAGTGTCAGTAGTTTCTGAGTGTACTTCTGTATCTGATGTCGGATTCTGTTAGAGGCGTCGTATTGTGTTATACTCTCATTGTGACATACTCTCATTCTGTTCCGGACAACTTTAAGAAAGACAATGGCAAAGGAAAAATATTGATCAAATTGAGGAAAAATATGCATATGGAAGAATATACGCAATGATAATTCGTTTAAAAAGGTTACAATCCAATGGAGGAGATATTTGGAAAAGTGCTTAATGTACTTAGGAGAGCAGGCAACATTGGAATGCGATGTTACCCACACAACAGACATTCAGACAAAACTGCCAACCAACGACGAACTAAATGAAGCAATCCAAAGTATTAACAGGGCTGCAGGAGTCGACCTAATAACATTGAAATTAACAAAATATGCTGGTGAGGAATTAACAAAAAGTGGCTCATTCCAACTATATGGAACAATGGAACTATCCCTGAGGAATGGAAAACTTGGTCTTCATAATCGTTCTTAAAAATGGTGACTGAATAAAATAAAACAATTACCGAGGTATATCAGTACTATCAAGTTGTTATCCTTTCGCGAAAATTGCTCACCCTTCCGCGGTGCCGAGTTTTAGTACATGTAAAGACATTCGAGACCTGTCTCTAGAGGAACTCGAAGCCAAGAAGCAATTACTGACTATTACTATCCTTTGCCGACATTGCCGCCGGACGAAAAGCAGAAGATGTGTCTTCACTTTCCGACCCCGGGTTCACGCTCTGTGAGTATGCTTTCGGATGAAATCCCAGACGCGGAAGGAAACAGAATCACTGTTGTGGAGAATAAGTCTCTACAACCTGGTGGCTTCGTCAGTCGTCTGAACAAAGACGCTTTAAGGCCTCCATCAAGCAGGGAAAAAGAGATGAAGCCCTAGTATATGCAAAATCTGTTCTGCCACTAAGGGTCTGTGACAGCCAAACGCAGGAGAATTCACAACCCGGAAGTCGACAAAAAAAAAAAAATGCAGCAGTGTAGCTAGAAAAACAAGACTCGATGTCGTCCCCAATGATCTGGGTGCAAACCCCTTTACCACAACACAAATGGCAGCAATTCAAGAGACTGTAATTGACACTTCGATTGAACTGCTAGGTAAGGGGGCAAAGCCGCACTTAAAGGGTCAACATATAGGTCAGGTTGGCTCTATTTTATGTATGCCGGTGCAACCACAGTCGATTGGATGAGGTCCAACTTCACGGCTGTAAAAGAAAAAAGCGGACTTAATGTCAAATTTGTGGAAAAGACACCGTCCCAAAACCTCACATCGTTCGGGGATCCTTCCCACAGAATATCGGTCTACCCACAACTAAGGTTTTGGCGACGCTGGACTCATAAAACAGATGCCTTTATGCACAGCACTAGAGAGTCATGCAAAGCACGCCAGATAAAGAAAAAACATCCTGCATCTGGTTCTAGCAATCAGCGAAAGGTTCCTGGATCTGCTGCTAGAACTAGAATTCAAACTGGCTTATCGTTTTAATGATGTCAAAATCATAATAAGAAGCTACGAGAAAGAGTCAGTCAATCCACCATACCAAAACGGTGGTTGCACTTACTGACGCACACGCGGCATCAACCAATGGCGGCCCAAAAACGACCACAATACCACAGATGACAACCGCCAAGAGCCGCCAAACCAAAATAACAAAACGTCCTCCCACCAAACTCGGGGAATCTTCGATAGGTAGCAGATCGGCGGATCACTTTCATCGGACAGGAAACTTCCGGCGTGGAAATAACAAGCCGCCACACCGCGTGAAGGACCCGGTCTACCGTCGCAAGCAGATGAGTGAGTTGCGTGTACTGCAGGGTAACCTGCACCATGCAAAAGACCTCGGACACCTCAAGCCTGCGTTTCTACGGCCACAAAATATCATCCGGACTCATACCCCCCTCATACCCCGATAGAAAAACAATAACCTCTCTGGCAGTCTCTTCAGCCTGATAGAGTTAAATGGGCAATTGGCTCTTTTAAACCCTACAGAGCTCGAGAAAAGACGGTATCTTTCCTGCTATCCTCCGGAGAGGCCTCGACATCATTCTAGCACGACTGAAAGCTTGTCTTCATCCTTAAGATTGGAGAACCAAGTGAACAACCTAAATCCTATCGCCCTATCAGCCTAACATCTTTCTACTAAAAACAACGGAAAAACTGATAAAGAAACTAGAAACAAACACCTCTGCATCCAAATCAATATGTATATGGCAAAGAACGATCTGCTGAAAATGCGCTGCAGGGTGTCCACAAGGTGGAGTCCTTTCACCACTTTCCTGGTCGATAGTCATCGACGACCTACTCTCAAAGTTAACCAACCTCGGTTTTGAAGTCATCGGATTCGCCGATTATTGTTACAGGAAAAAGCGAAATTTCTGCCTGTGAAGGCATGCATTTTGCTTTCATTTTGTCTCTGACTGGTGAGGCAGAGAAGGTCTATCGATAAACCCAAATAAGACAACCTTAGCCCCGTTTAGAAAAAGGAGGAAAATACGATCTTGCCCCGACTGCAAAGGCGACTAAGGCACTCTGGGCCTATCGATGCACCTACGGTAAAACCTGGGGACTGAAACCCAAGGTAATCCACTGGTTATATACCGCGATAGTAAGACCTATCATAACTTAATACACTACAATAGTAAAACTTCAACGCTTTCAGGAGCTAACATATCTCGGCATTACAGGCGCCATGTCAACTTGCTCGACAGCAGCCCAAGAGGCACTGATCGGAATTACTCTGCACTGCACTGCACCTTTTTATGAAAAAGGTTGCTATACGTTTTACAATCAGACTCCTCCGCTCATGTCACATGTCCATACTACAACACCTTTCTGAACTGGATATGATTACCACAGTTTTGAACGCATTCCCACACACAACCACCTTTGACAAATGATTTAAGATATTGATCCCAAACCGCACATAATGTGATAGCGGTGATCTTTTGTTAAATGTCAAAGGTCTGAAGTGGTACAAAGATGGCTCCAAGATGGATTCCGGCGTTGGCGCTGACATCATTTGGCCCAAATCGGAAGATATCGACGGCCTTGGGAACTAGTCCTAGTGTCTTCCAAGCCGAACTATACGCCCTCTTACGCGTCAACGTAAACTTAGAGACTGACATAAGAGGTATAAGCATCAATATACTTTCGGGCAGTTAGGCAGCGCTCAAAGGCTCGTATAGTACGAACTCAAAATCCGTCAAGATAATTTGGCGAAAAACACGTGTGTATGAGTAAAATGAAACAAGTATCAAATATAGAAATAATCTGATGAAACGTTATCGATTCGTCAATGTATTGTTTGCTTCACGTAATACGTACGAGAAATGGCAATTACTATCATTTTGACTATTGTTCCTGAACGAAAGCTGTTCGAAATTGATTGAAAGGCCCAATTTTTGTTTTACTGAAGCTGTTAATGGGCAAAGGAAATCCTTTTATGTAATATTTTGGAATTCGTAATTTGTTTTTCTTAATTTGGAGTTCTATTTTAGAAATATTGAAAAAAAAAATGTTATCTCTTTCCCTCCATGGACTCACAATTGTGAGTTTCAGAATTTTGTCTGCCAAATGATTTATGTACTTGGTTCGCACCACACAAATGTGAATTCACCAAGTATTTGTTTTCGAGTATATTGTAGCCCATTGCGATAAATTTATGGGTGACGTTCGACCTGTCAATTGTGCAATTCGCCACTGTTCCGTTCTGTCATCAAACAGTATTAAATTTTAAATTTTGTTTGCTAATTATTCATCTCTAAGGTATTAGTTCTAAAGTTTTGTTAATTAAGTTTTACAGTGAATAAGTGTCTTTTATATTATTAACTTCGATTTTCACATTTGTGAGCTTCAGTTTTGTGTAGTGCCGAAGCGAGACTTTTGTTCTTTTTGCAAATTTTAATTTTTATCCGTTTATTTGGATAGAATGGCGCGGAGATATATTACCGATCAAGATATTTTTAACATGATTATCAGTGACGATGTTTTGCCTATAAAAGACGATGAAGAAAATGACGAAGCTAATATTAGTGAAGTAGAAGATGGCTTGGGATCTGACAGTTTTGACTCAGAAGATGAGATTCCATTAACTCAGCGTCTTGAACTTTCAGATTAAGAAGCTTCTACTGCAGCAACAATAAGTTCAGCCAAGAGAACATTTCAATGGGTAAAAAGGCAATTTCAGCCTGATATATCAACACCTATTAACTTGTATATTTTACAAGTTGTACTATTTTTTTAGACTGTAAAGACACCATATGAATATTTCTTGCAATATTTCTGAATTGATAGAGAAGGCGGTTATACTTACGTCGCAGTATTATTAAGCAACAACTGGTCATGGACATTTGGCATGGAATGCATGCCATAATTGGTTGCATTACATTTCCACGAATCCATATGTACTGGAATACAAAGTTTCTCTTCGATCTAATTACTCAGGCGATGCCTCGTGATCGATTTTATTTACGTTAATATTCACTTTGTGGATGTAAACGTTGTATCCGAAGAAATCAGCTTTGGGAGGTGCAGCTAGTGATTGACAGCATACGAAATAAATGTTTGAAAATCAACAGAGACATGTTATAAAAATTTTTAATTGACGAGCAAATAAAACCATTTTTAGATCGATGTGCTGTTCGTCAATATGTTAAAAATAAACCTCGTCCTCTCGGGCTTGAGAAGTTTTAGACTTACGTCATCTTGCGGTATGGTATTAGACTTCGGATTCTATCAAGATGCAATAACGCTTAAGACAGAAGTCTACGTTTAGGACCAGCAGTTGTTCTACGGCTAACGGAAACATTGCCAAGGAACTCTTGTGTCTACTTTGATAGATACATATATGAAAAGCTTAAATAATACCATATCTATACCACAGGAACACTAATGAACAATCGTCAGAATAGAAAAGATTCCAAGATGAAAAAAGGCGAGTTTGAAGAACTTTGCCTAAATGATAATTCTCTATGTATTGTGAAAAGGAAGGATAATAAAAGCGTGTTAATGGCTTCGAGTTATACTGGCGGTCAGCCTGATTGTGAAACGCTGGAACAAAACGGCAAAAACCCGAATTGATGTTCCGTGCCCTGCTTGTGTTTCATTTTATAATGCAGGTATGGGTGGGATTGATACTTGTGGCCAGCTTATTGAATGCTATCGGACGTGGATAAAAACAAAATGGACTGTAAAAACCATTCGTTACATGTCGACCTAACCATTGTCAATCGATTTTTTAGAATACAAATACGACTGCAAACAAAACAAATATGGAAGGAAAGAACAAATGGACCTGCTACAGCTTAGGTTAGAAGTGGGTGAATATTTATTGCGTGGTGTGGCCAGGAACAAACCAATGAATGTCAAAAAGGAATCAGAATCAGAAGAGAGGCCGGTTGAAAAAAAAAGGAAAAGAGTTTCTTCATTACCTGAACTAGATAAGCGTTTTGAAGGCTTCATTCACCGGCCAGTTGTTGAGACACTAAAAGCATTACTGAAATGTCGGCTACCTAATTGCGCAAGCCGATCGCGCACAAAATGTGAGAAGTGCGATATACAGTGGCTCCAATCCAAACTCGCTCACTTAGAAAAAAAAAGCTCAAAAGTAAAATCTGTGAAATAAAGCAGTAAATAAAAAAAAAGTATTAAATATTATTTTTCACAACTTCAATTTTTTATTCTAAACAGAAAACAAAACAAAAATCCATAAGCAAAAGCAAAAGTTATTATATAAACAAGACCTTAACTTTTAGTCTTTTCCCTTTTCGGTTCACATTTTGTGTGAAGTCCTTTATTTTTTACATAATTTTTAACCTTGACGGCATCGATTAGACCAATCGTTTGCAATATGCAGGCTCAATTTTATGCCACTCATCTAACAACACCCTCTTAAGCTCATTTTTATTTGAAAATTGAATTTTACCCATTTTTTTTAGATGGTGCTCTATAGAATTGATATCCGGACTTTGAGGTGGAGTTTGAATAACAATTGTACAAAAGCTAAGCACGAACTTTTAATGCCTTGTGTTTGGGATCATTGTCTGGATAAAACCGCCAGCTGTCTACAAGCGGAAGTTTTGTCTTGCATTGTGGAATATTTTGTTTTAAAATATCCAAATACAAGTGTTGGCCCATATTCCATTCAATAAATTGGAGAGTGCCTGGACCAACAGCCGAGAAGGCACCCAAAACCAACACAGACCCACCTCCATGTTTTACGGTCATCTGCAAATTTTTGGGACGAAACTCTTGGTTCGGTTTCCTCCAAACGTATGGATTACCGTCTGATGAGCATGAATTAAATTTGCCTTAATCAGTAAACAAAACGTCTTTCCAGAAAGAGAAGTCCTTATGCACATATTCCTTGGCGAATTGAAATCTCTTCTGCTTTCAAATTTACTTCATGAAGCATGTCTCTTATCGTAGAAGGACTAGCTTTTTTCGCAATAAGAAAGAATTACTTTTTTAATTTCGCGTAGCAAATACCTTTTTCCGCTTCACTAACCATGTTTTTTTTTTATTCGTCACTGTCGAAAATTAAATTTGTAATCTTCTAGTTTATTTAAGTAATTTATTAAGTAAGTTTTTGATTTAAATTGTATCCTAAAACATACAGTCAGAAATAATATTTAATACTTTTTTTCATTTACTGCTTTATTTCAGAGATTTTTACTTTTGAACTTTTTTTTTCCAAGTGAACGAGTTTGGCTTGGAGCCACTGTATATCTCTGCCTTGCGAAAGACTCCAACTGTTTTGAATTGTTTCACACAAAAAAATAAGATATAAACTGAAAACAAATATAAAGTAAAGTTAATTAATTATGAAGTATTAATTGTAAACTATTTCTTTTTTTACGATTATGTGCCAATATTGAAGTAATTACGCTCCAAAAGCTCACAAATGTGAGTGTCCTTTTTTAAGGACAATCAACAATTTTTTTATACATTTTTTTTTCCAAATCTCTTCTTAGTCATATTACAGAAAAAAAAAGTTGTAATCTAGAACAGATATTGATTTTGTATAGCTCAGGAGGGAAAAAGGGTTAAAGGATTTTCAATCGCCAGTTATTGCGATTTCTTACTTTTGAATCAAAGATAGAAAATTACTTGACATGGATATTAGCCAGAAACGCTGACATTTTCCGTCTTCAAATCTTTTTGTTCGGTCCGAGACCCCCTTACCTTACACCTTGGTAGCATGGAAACCATACTCGAAACCTATTCTTTAATATTATAGAAATCTCACCGTAGACTTTTTTAAAGGCTGACGCTTATGGTGCGTGAATGTGATGGAGTTATTGACGAATGCCCAAGCTTACCGTGTGACATTTCCGGTCTAGCATTTCTGACCATCATATTTCGTCATATAGTATAACTATTGAAAAAACGGACGATTCCCAATTGAACACATATGTATATTTGAATAATTACTTGAGTTTCTGGTGGTAAATGCAATTGCTTCAGTCCACCGCGACTGGACTACCTTACAAAAAGGGTTAGCTGATAAGCAACTTCAAGCGACAAATTGGTAGTAGTCGACAGTTCTCGCAGTACGCGAAGTAAAGAAATGACACAGTTTATGCATCGACTGGATAACTATCATCTGAAAAAATGCATGATATTCACAAAGCTAAATATAAAAATGAGAATAATGTTGAGCATAAGCAAGAAAAAACGTTAGTAGCCTGAGTCACGTTCGAGAATAGAAAAAAATCTTCCTATATGAAGTTTCAAGAAATAAGGTGACTTTTAATTTTTCTCGAAATATATTTATTTATTCATCAGCATCTATTTTGTCCTCTTTAAAGTATCTCCCCTGAGATGTAATATTCTTGCGCCAGTTCTTTTTCCAAATCTCGAAGCACTTCTGATATGTGCTTTTTGGTATAGCCTTATACCAAATATAAAGACCTACGCGGTCTTTATTTCCTCATTCCTGGTAAATCTCTATCCCTTCATGGATCTTTTCGGTTTTGGAAAGAGAAAAAAATTCGCAGGAGGCCAAGTTCGGTGAATATGGTGGCTGAGGCATGATTACGTTATTGGTTTTGGCCAAAAAAATATGCACAAGCAACGATGAGTGACCATTGTACATTGTCGTGCATTTTTTTCTCATAAATACGGAAGTTTTTTTCATATTACTTCACGCAAACTTCAAGGTTATATTCCTTATTGAACGTACGCCATTGTAATCGAAGAAGATCTTCCAGCAAAACTTTCACATTTGACCGGACTTGGCTTGGTTTTTTCGGTGCTGGAGCATTCAGGACAGGAATTGATATTAACATCATCTCGGGTTTCTTTGAAGAGCTTATCAACATATGCTTGGGGGAATGTGTATCAACATAACAAAAAAAGAAATTCGGAAATCGAATGTATGTATTTAGCCCGCGGGATTCAAAAAGTCACCTTAATTTTTGAACAGACCTCGTATCGATATGAGTCTGAATAACGGACTTGGACAAATCCCTTGAAATGGGGAAGTACTACAAAATATATGTACATTCAAAAGTTTAAATTTGGAATCTTATCAACGGCGAGGGTTAATGAAATAGGCACTGTCATGTTAAATTGCTTTTCCATAGCAAGGGCAGCTCTATGATAGCATAGGTTCGCACACGATTAAATGTGGGTCTATGTGACACGATCATCTTACAAATAGTCTTAAAGAAAGCTTTTTAACATTTGGAATCGAATCCCAACGGGGAATGCTTTTCAGCTTGTATTTCATATACATATATCAGATTCAATATAATACTGAACTTGAAACGCACAATCATGGATTGATTGAGTAATTATTCAAAAACCAAATAAAGTCGAATTTTCCTTCAGGAGACTGATTGATAAATGTAAATGGCTCTCAAAAAGATAACCTGAATTCTAGGCCACATTAAATATAACCACAAAATCATTAATACTTACACAGCATTAAGGGAACTTTAAATTAATTCATAATTATTTAAATTGAATTGTGGACGCAATTAACAACACCAGCCTCAATTCATTTTCTCTTCATTAAGGCAGCAATCATCCGTTTAAGCACACTGATACATTTTCAGTGTATTGCACTCCTAAAGCCGGTTTCTGGATCAGATATTTTTTTACCCCGTCTTCTCTGTATTTTCTCTTATATTTCCCACTACGTTCGTCATCCCCCCATCGATTCGTACGAAATAATTTTTCATATTTATTGTGGTAAGGGTGGCTTTTATGTCATAAAGCCTGACTTTTTATTTATATCCCTTATGCTCTGCATTACACTCCGGTTCAGTCAGTTGGTTTTGGTTGTTTCAGTAGATTTTTTGCGTTTGAGCTTTTTTCCTCTTGGATTCCGTACTGGCTTCAGTTAATGTTGGCTTTATATATTGTAGTTCCGCTTTTAACCCTCGTCCGGGCGGGGCAAAACAATGAGACCGGAGAATCGAGTAAATGGGTAAACGGGTAGCATTTTTCCTCCGCGGAATTGTTCGTAGGACGAATGGTAGCATAAGTTCCATAAATGGTTGTTACTTAAGTGGAACTGGCGAACGGAAACAACTGCATGACTTAACCGTTAATGAAAACAAAAAGGGAAATGCACTGAGCTACACGGGCTGGTTTATGGTGTATCTCGAATGCATTAAAAGTAACAAGCTTCAAGATCCCAGGACTGGTGGCTGGTTTATATGAGTTTTGTGGATTTTATACTGATAGTCTTGCCGTCCGGGGGAAGGAACTTCATACTGATTAAACGCTGTTCAAGTGTTCTCTGAATTGTGTTATCCTTGTGTGAATTTCTGTGTGTTCTGCTTCGGTTAGCGTTTTGGCAAAGCGCAAGTATACACGATTCAATGAATCCGCAGGGGAAAAACAAAAATACGCTGAAAATGGCAATGGAAAAATTAAATAACGTGGAACGAATACACTTGCGTCGGCAACGGATATAAATTAGATTTAGATACTCGCAGCTATACGGGATGATGATGATGCTAGCTCGAGTTCTCTTTCAGCTATTGTGACAACTATGGTTGCGGATATGTACCAGAGGTTTGCGGAAAACAAGCAATTTAATGCCTGATTTAATCGCTCAAAGAGTACGGGCGGTTTGAATGTGGAATGAGCGGAAACAATTGGAACAGACATGTTGGATGAAAGGATGTATAACAAATAAATTCGGATGAATATTTGATGCGTTACAGCCGGCGGAGGATTATGAGCAGTTAATTTTAGTACCAAGGATGGAAGTCTGTTCCATTTGTGTGGCATTTTTAAGGACGTTTTATGATGACTGGAAACGTGAGTATTATCCATATTGGATATGTTCATGCATTAAAGGCATGATATTAAACTGTTCCTTTGCCTCGACGTAGTCGATGTAATCGGGTCTGAACGCTCCACAGAAGTACATATATTAAAAGCTAAAAGGAACAGTAATATTATAGATGGGAGTTCTCGATTTTACGTTACGAGCGTTGGTTTGAGCGCAGTGTTTGAGGTTCAACCACCCCATAAATGCAAAGCAAGGAATTACGAAGATTGATGGCGTTATATCCCACGTAATAACTATAGAACATATTGTAAGAGCAACACGTCGTTTGATTTATGGAAGAAAGGATGCGGGACACGAATTGGTTGTAACGCCTTGGGGTACTGACACATTCTATATCATATTGAACTCATATACAGAAGGCGACGGTAAAAACTTATTGAAAGGATACATGTCGGGCGTTTACCCTGCCAAGATTCAAATTCGAGAAGATACTCTAGGGTGTGGCTGGTCTTCTTCTTCTTTTCCTTTTTTCCGGCGTTGTTATGGTCAGAAGTGTAGGAACATAACCTTCCCACTTAACTGCATTCCTACTGGTCCGCTTGTGGGGTCCGCCGGTTTGACCTCAGAAAGTAGCGGCAGGCTTCCCGGTTTGGGATTACTTCATCGCTGAGGCCAATCAAATGCTGGTGTTTTTGCATTTGTTTGCATCAATTGTTTTTCGGCCTGCCGTTTTTTTTTTTTTTTTGTGACACGGGCATCCCAAACATGTGGCTGGTCTATTCAAAATAATGATTTGCCAGTTGGTACGATTGGCGACTTAAGACGCCTCAACAATACTCTTATATCATGATTTTAAATACATATTTATAAATTGATACTAGTTCGGAAGTTCACGAACGCACAACACACAGAAATCTTTAAACGAGCTGCCAAAACAAAACACGCGTCAGTTTGGAAAAAATGTAATTTTCGGATATGTTTACCAACACAACAACTAAAAACTCGGTCCAATTTTCATACAATATACGTAACTATTCCCGATCCTTCTTGAACATAGTTCTTATACAGGGTGTCCCACGAGCAGTGTGCCAAAAAGCTAGAGCGTGTAGGTCTGGTCAAGACAAGAAAAAAATCGTATGGGAGGGGGGGGGTCTATTCCCCCCCGTTTAGCCGGGAGGGGCAATTTTCTAAAAAATTGACTTAATTTGGAAAAAAAATTATTAAAAATCAACAGTTACATCCACAATGCCGTGATATACTTTTTTGTAAAGCCAGAAACCTCTTCTTTCATCTCGTTTCTAAACGAAGCTGTTTTAAGGAATAGTTTTTGAGAAATTAATTTTCAAACTCAAAATTTTGAAAAAAAAATGAAAAAAAAAAATTTCGAACTATTTTTTTTCGAAATTGTATGTAATTAAGTACTAATTTTTTTTCAAAAATTCAATACTCTTATTAGTTTTTAGTTAAAAACAGAAAACCGGATGCAAAAATGTTTTGTAGTTTTCGAGAAATTAAAAAAAACCCGAACCATTTTTTTCTAAGAAAAATCTTTTTTTTGGTTTTAACGCGGCTGGACTTGTAGGCAAATTAATGTACGAAACATTGACATATTTTTTATTATTTTTTTTTTTGTTTTCTGTTTTTAATTAAATACTAATAAGAGAATTGAATTTTGGACAAAAAATTAGTACTTAATTACATACAATTTTGAAAAAAAATAGTTCGAAATTTTTTTTTGTCATTTTTTTTTTTCAAAATTTTGAGTTTGAAAATTAATTTCTCAAAAACTATTCCTTAAAACAGCTTCGTTTAGAAACAAGATGAAAGAAGAGGTTTCTGGCTTTACAAAAAAGTATATCACGGCATTGTGGATGTAACTGTTGATTTTTAATAATTTTTTTTCCAAATTAAGTCAATTTTTTTAGAAAATTGCCCCTCCCGGTTAAACGGGGGGGAATAGACCCCCCCCTCCCATACGATTTTTTTCTTGTCTTGACCAGACCTACACGCTTTAGCTTTTTGGCACACTGCTCGTGGGACACCCTGTATATTGTAAGTTAACGACACATGTGCTGAACACCAAGCACCAGCCAGAACATTGTGCTGGGATATCCGATACCACCAGCATTTCGCCATGTTTGCAAGGTCATGAAAGAGCACATACGAGAATGAATCGTGGCTGGACTTTCGCACAGGTTAACACTAAACTACCATTTAAGTTGTGGACCTTTTTGTATTTATTCAACTGTTTTGTAGACAGGATCGTTGCCAATTTTCAAAATAAATATATTCTTTTCACTTATTAACTTTAAATAATTTAGTTAATGTCCAGTATTCCAGTAAGAACATGTATCTGGACCTTGATGCATTACTCTCAACAGGCAGCATGCATTTTCCATAACCCAACGGTCAACCAAAACGATAACATTTTCAAGGAATGAATATCGTTTCGAATCATTAACTTGTCGCAACCAAAGACAAAAAATATTCGAGTAAGTGCGCAACATTTCAACATTGAAAACCTGCAATCACAGGAAACTGCTAAGTCTTTGCCGTTCACCTTCCCCTTCATGCATTATCAAATCAAGCAAGCGGCTTGCAAATATGAGCCACACCACAATTGCCTCTAAGGTCTGCGAATAGAAAAGGAGAAAGGGCGCAACATTTCAGAAAGCAGACGAAAGCTTTTACAAATATGTCAAGGCTAAAATTAGGTTTTATAACAGCTATGATAGCCATCATTTTAATATCAAATTACAGAGTTCATTAGCCCTCGCCGACATTACCTAAATGAGCTTAAGACTATATTATCGAAACTGAAATCTAACAAGTCTGCTTTGAGGACAAGCCCACATTCATTCGCTAATAAAATCTCACAGTATCAGCTTATGCGCGTGAAGCACCTCAACCCAATGTTTTCATTGCAGAGCTCGAGACACTTTTTCGATCTCTGCGCTTAAACTCGGTGGAAAACTTCTACATTCTGGCCGGCGATTTAAATGCAAAACATAGTGATTGGGGAAATAACATTTCTAACACTAGGGGGAGCCTACTAAGTCATTGGTGCGTTCTTCACAACATTGAATATAGAGTCAAGTTGCTCGCAACGGATAGTCCGTCGTATCCTAGGAGCGGCTCCTATCTGGATCTCATGCTAATAGACTCTCGACTGAGACTGGCAGACACGAACGAATGGTCTATTAACTGTCTACGGACCATTGTATACGACAGTGACCATTGCGGACTACGTGCCGTGATCACAGTACCTGACGAGTTCGTGGAGATGGCAGAGTATTTCTAAGCGCTCCCCTACGATTACAGTAGGACGCGTTGGCCACGCTTTGCCAATTCCCTGACGAGAGCGCTCACTTCGAGCGCCTCCTTCCCACCGTCTAATAGGAACCTGTCAAACTACGAGATTGATGGGTACCTCAAACAAATGGACGATATAATTAAGCAGACCATGGACAGTACAATACCACGTCAACGACATAACGATACTACAAACGTGTACCGAAACGCGACAATCGACGCACTGCACAAAAAAGTAGACTCCTGACAAGACTCAAACTCTTGTACAGGCGGTTTACCGACAGACAAAACTCGGAGGTCAGGACACTGAAGTCACTGATTAAAAATATCCAACAGTTAATCAAGGAAAATTACAGAATATCTGTAAGTTCGCATTGGAACAACAGAATTTTTAATGTTTAGTGTTTAAATTGAATGATACCATTCGCCCAAACCACGAATTGGAAAACAGAGTTCTACTTCATCACTCCTACCTTAGAAATGATATCGATCATTGGCGATCCGAGAATCTTGGTTTTACCAAATAATGCCGTCACCAATGAAGGGGCTAATACCCTGTTCATTTCGACGGAAGATCTCCAGATGATCTTTCGGTCATTGAAAAGGAAAAAATCCGCGGGTATCGACGGTATATCCAATGTTGTGCTTAGGCACCTTCCGCCAGTGGCTGTAGAGAGGTACACCATCCTGTTCAACAATGCACTGAATAATGCATATTATCCAGTGCACTGGAAGACAGCGGTGGTGCAACCAATCCCCAAGAGGGGTAAGGACACGTCTAACCCGGGAAATCTCCGGTCGATAAGTCTCCTTCCGAGTGTCAGCAAGGTCTTCGAGAAGGTGGTCCACAGAGCCCTGTCTAAATGGGCTGAGGACAATAAAATCATCCCGGATAACCAATTCGGTTTTAGAGCGGGGCATGACACTATTCATGCCGCGTCGCAACTCGTGTCGGATATCCAATGGAATAAATGCAAGAACCAATGCACGGGTGCCTGTCTGATTGACTTGGAAAAAGCCTTCGACACCGTATGGCTAGAAGGTATTTATTACAAGCTCAATCGGCTGAGCATAAGTAAACCACTGCTATATATGATTTTTGACATGTTAACAGGTAGAAAGTTCGTAGTGAAAATTGCCAACATGACTTCTACCCAAACATTTATTATTAACAACGGACTGCAACAGGGTACGGTCAACTCGCCGATCCTTTTCAGCATTTACTTCAGTGATTTGATAGCTTTTCTTCACCATTCAATAGCGTATGCGGACGATCTAATCGCGTACAGATCAGGTCCAACGATCGACGTTATTGTTATTCTTCTTCAGCAGTATTGTGATGACTGGAAGTTGAAGATCAACTGCCAGAAATCAGAAACTATTTTGTTCAGAACGCCTTTGTCTAGGGCCTCTCGAGACACTAGAAAAAATTGGCGCGGGTTCGCAGTTCTTGGACAGGACGGGCGCCCACTGGCGAAACAAAGTGTAGTCAGATACCTTGGGATCTGGCTAGACCAGTATCTATATTTTGACAAACATGTAGATGCTGCTCTGGCAAGGGCCCGAGGCGCTTTCGCTCTGACAAGATGGCTGTTTCATTGCAGCCAACTTGATCCCAGGGTGAAGGTAATCTGCTACATGGCCTTAATCAGGCCCATGATTGCCTATGGATGCCCCGTCTGGTTCAATGTGAGAGCCAGCTTAATGGAAAAGATTCGGGTGTTTGAGCGACAATGTCTTAGAACTTGTCTCGGGTTACATAGGACACCCGAATCTGATTACACGAAATTTTACCCGAACGAGGTCCTATATATTAGGGCCAGGATTGTACGGGTGGATAACTTCCTGATCAAACTGATTCGAGGCCACGTTGCGAGAGCAATGACTTCGGTCAATAGCCTAATCTCTGGGGCTTACTACCCCAATGATTTATATCACGAGAGAGTGCGCCTTAACGGCTTTGTGCCGCCAGAAGCATTCCTCTATTTAGATAGATGTGGGCTGATCCAGGATAGATTAGCGGTGCCGCTAATCTTCCACGTGGGTCGCAATTCCGTGGAACGGCGATCCTCTACGGACCCGATGTCGCGCTCAGTGAGCCCGAGCGCCTCAGGTTCTGTAGATCGGTCTCACGCCGGGATCGAGGAGACGTAGTCTGCCAGCATCAACGCTTTTGGTGGCTGGAGGGAGCTGCGTCAGTGGACATTTCAATAGCTCCAGCCTCTTCAAGGCAGGGCTTGCCTAACACCAATGGCAGGCTTACATAGGGTAGGGTAGGGTAGAGTAGGTTAGGGTAGGATAGAACAAAAAAAAATATTAAAAACCAAAAAAAATTATAAATATATTAAAACCAAAAAAAAAAAAGATATATATATGTATATGTATATAATATATATAAAATATATATGTATATATATATATATATTAGCTAAGTTAGAATAAGATATGTTTAGTTAGGTTTAGGTAGGTTTAAGGATTATATAAAAATATATGAAAGAATGATCATATGCTAAGTTTTTTGAAAAAAATAAATTTTTTTCTTAGCTTAAGTTAATTATAATAATGTCAATTGTAAGTTATTTAAATAGTAGTCGAAAGGCATACGTAAAATTATACATTTTATTTTAGAGTGTCCGCCTAGGGCCAGTAAGATTTCTAAATTTGTAAGGATAGTTAAGCTAGTTTTAAGCATTTTTGTCTAGGATAAGATAGATCTAAGAAACTAGAAATAAAAATTAATTACAAAAAAAAAAGATAAATAAAATTGGGAAAAATTTATTCAAAACAATTAGAAAAAAAAAAGCTATAACCTTGTACAACAATCAAATATTTAATGCAAGTAGTCATAAACGAAAATAAGCTTTAATAAAACTTAGCACGAAATTATTCACAAAAAAACCAAATAAGGAAAATTACAAAAATTAAAGTAGGTTGATGGCACATAAGTATCTAGTTGCATTCTCTTTAGCATCTATAGTCTCCCTTTGTTGTTTTGGCATACTATTGAAAAGTTTTTTTTTTTGCAAAAATCTCGGCTTAAAAGTTCCTATTCTCTTTGTAGAGCTTCCTTAAGGGAGGTTTTGCTGCTGATAGCACGATTCCGAATGCTTTTTTCAAACTCGGCCCAACAATGCTCACTTGGGTTGATGTCGAGTGACTGTGAAAGCATTTTAAACTGTAAGCAGGCAATAAAAAGCATCCACATTTTGAAGTTATGAGCAGTGAATTCGAAGGCACTGTTTTGTTGAAAGACAAAATTTTAACCTAGACGCATTTTGTGGGTGCTTTACTGGAGATTTATTTTTAGGATGTTGAAGCAGTCATATTTTTTGATTCTATAGTCAACCAACTCCATTTGTACAACCCCGCTCGCAGACATACACTTCCACATCACGATATTACCACGCCCAGTATTTAGGTTCCAATCATTGCCGAATAATTTGAACTTGCTTTCGTTACTGAAAATAAAGGTGTTCCAAAAGCCTAAAGTCAGAAGAGTCTAAAGTCTTACAACAACACCCTTTGTTAACTTTGGAAATAAATGCTTTGCGCGTTTATCTATGCTGTTAAAATTATTTGGCCTTAAAACTCGCCTTTTTCTGGCAGGAAGTGTTCTATTGATGCCGAATATCTCTGCGGTTTATCACTCCCTCTCCCTCTCTTTTCCCTCTCATTTTCCTTCGGGAATACTTTTTTTACTCTTGACAATCCTCATGTCTGAACTTATGGATACTAACCTTAACTATACAGTAAAGAGTTTTCCAACAAGTTCACTAGCCTTTCGGTGGGTTTTGCCTTCGCAAACTCATTTAAAAATAACCTTTCGCTCTTCTAAAGCAATTTAATATTACATATTTTCGTCCCATTTTACTCTGCTTTCCATTTTCTTTATTTTATTTTCTCAAAAATATCCTCTATACTTCTTCTTGTTGCCTCGATCACAGCGTTCAATAGAATGAGAGAATATTATTGGGAGTACAAATTAATTCAGTTCGTTTCTTTGATTGCACGGCTCAAACCATCAAACCACTTAGTTATAGCCTATACCCATCGCTCGTAATGGATTTGCCAGGTTGTAGCCGCTCATAGTACACATTCCCATGGATTTAAAACGTGCAGAAGCTGCTTGTTGAATTACTGCTGAATCTGCAGGCTCCATTTGCGTTTGACTCGGATTTTCATCGAGTAATGCCTCCACTTTTTGTTTCCGATTTTTTTTCGTTGCCTAGAGCAAGGCCGATGAAATCAACATTCCTAAAACATCGAAACCATTCCCTACATGAATGATCAGTTGTAGCATTGTCACCATAAACTTCCACAAGCATTCGATTTGCTTCAGCTGCTCTTTTATTCCAATTAAAGCAGCAAAGTAAACCTCCCGCAAATGTTGCTAAATTATCTCAAAATTTGTCATATTCAACATAAGAAAAAACAAGATTTGTTATGAAACTCAACGTGATATAAAATGAATGTCATTGAGAGATATCTAACGTCTCTGAAACCACCGACATCAGCTGTCACTATGAAACATTTATAACAATCATAGCCATATGTTGAAAACGGATCGATCTAAAGTGTACTCCCAATATAACACAACGCTTGAACTTGTGCGGATGTCTTTGCGTCTGCTTTCCTCTTTTCATATTTAACGAAGTCGAAAAAACTGCCCTTAGGCGTGTTGCACTTTGAATCATGAATGTGATTATTCAATACACAAAGGAGGTGAACAATACGGAAGGAAACAGTTACTTTTTTAATTGTTTATATCAACTTGATAGCGATAATAACAATGGTTTCAAGGTGGGGAACTTGTATAGCAAATTAAGACTAATTCAACAAGAGGTTTTATTTTTAATTTCATGCCATTATTAAACTGAAAACTTTCAACTATCACTATGATGACTTTTGAGACTAGGAGGTTATGAAATATATTTTCCCGAAAATGGTGTTCGAAGAACGATAATTCACTTTCAAAAATTAATTTACCGTGGATACGATTCTTTAGGTACATTTCGCTTTTTATCATCAACTGCGAATTCAAAGCTATGGTGAATTTGAACATCTTGGATAGGTTAGCGATTTAAAGGCTCCAAATTGTGCTGGTTCAGGACGGTCAAGTGAAAATAACGAATAAGCGTATTGCTGACAACTCCAATATACATATGTATATATATAAAAATGATCACAGGAATATGGCTTGTCGGCTTGGCCTATATGCAGTCGGTGCCCTTATTGAATACGGGAAATTATTGTACAAAATCATGAAAACATGACAGAAAATTATTTCGAATGACGAACTCATTTCGATTCATTTAGGTACATATAGAAACAAAACTTTCGTGTTTGGTGCTCTGCAAACACAAGAGAGTTGTAGAACAATTTGACCATTCACAACAAGTGAAGGTTTATTATCGTTTTTGGGCTATGGCTAATGTACCGCCAACGATTCAAATTCTAAAATATTAGACCTGTTATTCGCAAAACACATATATAAGTAATGTGCGTCTTTTTCAGGGGTTATGTATTTCCCAGCTATTATTAAAGGCACAAAAACAATTTAATACTGAAACGTTATTGAGTTGAGTATATTTGTTGAGTATTTGGCTCATTCGGCCTCTCAATTTCATAATTTTGGCATGATTGTAAGCATTTTACCGGAATATTTCCTTCGGGACAACCCACAAAGGAAGTGAAGCCACTAGAGAAATCCAAAATATATAAGGAGAGGACGTTCTCAGCGAATTCAAGTGCCGGTGATGGCTTGCAAAGTTTAGAAATGCCACCCTTGACCTAAAGGATGGACCTCTTTCGACTAGGTCAGAAAAGCTAGGACGATGAGCACCTGATGTCTACCGTCGAAAGTAATTACGACGATAAGGGAACTCATAAGTAAAGTCAACATACATATGTATGTATGCCCATAACAATCCACCGACACCTAATGAAAATGCAAAAAGTCATAAAGCACACAAAAAATCTTCAGCAAAGATTCGAAACTTGCATTGCGCTTCTGTCGCGTCACAATCTAGAACCGTTTATGAACCGGATCGTTACCGAAGATGAGAAATGGGTTCTTTACAATAACATTAAATGTTGCCATCTATGGTTTAGTCTAAAAGACCCACTACAATAAAATTCCAGAGAAAGACTTCATCCACTCAAGGTGTTACTGAACGTGTTTTGGAATGCTGAAGGAGTAATCCACTTTGTTTAGTTTCTTAGTTTTTAATTCATTTTTATTCATAATTTCTTAGATCTATCCTACCCTAGACAAAAATGCTTAAAAACTAGCTTAACTATCTTAACAATCTAGATATCTTACTGGCCCTAGGCGGACACTCTAAAATAGACGTAACAACTTAAGTCTATGTCTTTCGACTACTATATCAACTTACCACTAACATTACTATATCTAGCTTAAGCTAAGAAAAATGTTTTTTATTAAAAACTTAGCATATGATCATTTTTTGTATTATATATAAAACGTAAGCCTACCTTAATGTAACTAAACCTAACTTATTCTACCTTAACTAAAATATATATATATAAATTATATACATAATATATATTTAATATATGTATATATCTTTTTTTTTTTTTTTTTTTTTGTAATCCACTTTGTGCTGTTGCCGGCATGGCCAGGTCTGGTTAATCGAAGAGGTATTCTATTCCATCAGGTTAACACACTTCTAGGACCACCTGCACACAGTTACAAGAGTTCGGCTTGGAAAAGTGTGTATCCGCCTTGTTCTCTTTATTAAGCACCTTCAGATTGCTATTTGTTCCGAAGTCTGCAAAACTTTTTTGAATGAAATAATGTAAGATCTCGGGATGATGTCCAACAGGCTCGGGCTCTTGAAGTGTTTTTTTTTCATCGAAACCAAAAAAAAAATATGTTGATAAGGGCATTAAAAGTTCCTAGAGCAGCGTGAGCTTTCGGCCACTTTTGTTCATATTTAAGTAATGAAGTTAAAACTTGTGATGAAAATTTATAGTTGATTCAGATTCCCGTAATACATCTCGAAAAGCTCATGATTCATTTTCGATTTTCACTACTCCTTAAGCTGTGGCTATAATATAAATAACAAAACTTTGCATTCACCTTACACTGTTTCGGAAAGAACCCGAGGCATATTTCCATATATTTTTCAAAATTTTATTGCGTAATTCAACAAGTATTCATCAAACCTCATCTCCTAAGTGCCTTAAATACCTGAAGTCCAAATAACTGACCCTGCTATACGAGTATGCATTACATTGAATTCCAATACCGAAGGTATGCGGTATATGGCATTATAATTGAATTCCGAAAGCCTTCATCCTTAACCACATACTCGTAGACAAACCACAATTGTGTGGTTCAAGCAATAACGGATTAATCGATTACTGATTACCACAACCGTTGTACGACACCAGTGCTATAAATCCATATTCAAATCCCATCTAATCCCTCCGAAAAGCCCAGCCCTTACATAACCAATAAGTTAACAGAACCGAAAGAAACTGAAACACTTCCCTCTCTCAGATTAAATCAAATCGAAAAATTCTTCTTTCGATATGTCCTCCAGCACAAAAGACTGATGTAGAGAAACAAACAAAAGAGCAAAGAGAAGAAATAAAAATATTATGACAACCAGTAACCATATGAAATCTGTCCGGCTTTTGTACAAAGTGCCACCCCCATGTGGTATCGGCAGACAGATGTCATGATTCCATTTGGGAAAAATGGATTCCTTTTATGTGATTGGGATTTCCTTTCTCGAAAAAAACAGCTCTTTGTCCGCTTTGTGCTAAACGGACTCGTGACATCCATACACAGATGAACCAAGTCAGATTGATGTCAGAAGTCGTTGACTCCTAAACATGGAAAAATGCATAAAACGAACAGTTGACCTTTCTTCCTTCAGTTCCCTTTGGTCCATCGATCGATCGACCCGACTCCCTCCAATCAAACGCATCCTTTCGAATACCACGAATATTCCCTTCCAACATTCTTGAAACAGCATCCGGGTATAAGCTCGTGCACCCGTACCATACGGTCAACAAATGTCAATATTTGTCTCATTTCCCATACGTCCTTGTATGTCCCTTGGCAGCGCACGTACATTGACTGCATACAGTTGGGGTACACTCGCATATAATTTTTCAACTTTGAAACATGAAACACTCACCACGAAACCACAGGCGAGTTATTCACGTCGAAGTGGCAGCAGGTGGTTCTCTTCATTCCAGCAACGGTTGCATCTACATCTGCATCGAAATATTGACACTTCCATATAATTTTCCGATGATATGAGAACGAAAGGCAAATAAAAAAAATCTTTTCAAGAATCACATGACTCTCTAGCAGTCACCCGTTAGCCAGATATCGATTGAAATTCATTACACAACCACACGCATGGGGCATAGACACCTGGGCCTGGGCAATAATGTAACCAGCCGTAGAAGCCCCCAAAGCAAACAATAAAATCCAATAAACTTAATGGTTTTGCATTTGAAATGCATCGCAGCAACCATCGGACGACATAGTACTTTGGTCTTTGCTTCTTGCTCTGCGTATGCAGCAATCGTCCGGGTTGAAGGAGCAATGCGCGAAACTTTTGCTTCGCAAGAACTTGGTATTATTAGATGGCAACAGCACGGGAATCATGCTTGTGGGCACGTGAAACCTATTCCATGGGGGATTGGATGAGGACTATGAACTTGCGGAACAGTGCATATGAAAATTGATCTTTTCGTTGTGGCATCATGTTGGTAACGATGTTTTGCTATAGGGAATAGGAGACAACAAATAATGGATGAAGGATGGAGTTTCTTACACTGACTGCATAGGGCTGTGAATTAATGTGAATAATATTCAAGAATAAGCTTTAATTAAACAAGCAAAGCAACTTTAATTCACTAGTGGGAGACCTAATATATTGTCCTTTTTAGGACATAAGCCAATGGAAAAAAGAAAGCGAATTCACAATTACATACCAACTTTTAAGACAAAAAAAGTATTTTAGGTGCGACGGTTACAAATGTTTCCCAGCATATTAAGGCAAATTGAAGAAGCGCCACGGAATAAGACGAAGGGTTAGTTTAGTCCTAACAAAATGCAACGTAAATTAAGGACTTTACTATGCTAAGATAGTAGAAATGCAAGCCATGGAAAAAAAATCGAAGTGGATCTTGTTTCCGCCGCTCACTCTTTCAACCTTAACCACCCAAAGCACTCGTTTGCCAATATTGCTTCTAATAAAATAGGTCGAGAGTCGACATCATTATTCGTACTCACGACAATAGGAACGTACAAACATTTATACACACTTATACACAGACCTTTCTCTAAAACCAAGTTGTGAGTTTACGAGTATGTCGACATTCATAACTTGAAAAATTGGCTGCAGACGTTGAATCAGAAAACAAAATATAGACAGACAATTTCAGTCAGACAGGTAATTAGCTATCCAGGTTACTATAAGCTACCATGAACATCCAGATGGATTTGAGATTGCTTAGGATACTCTGAATTAAACGCGAAAGCAGAAATATGTGTAGTATTGATTAGCCAGCCATTCAAGAGTCTCGGCAGAAATACGAGGGTGATCCGATAAGTACTTAGCCTCACCGCCAGATGGCGCCAGTATCGCAAGAGCAACTTACTATCGTGTAGTACAGTCTAGTAGACGGCTACTGTCTATTCTGTATACTCCTGTCTACTATTCTATACTCCTGCCTATTTCAGCCGGATCGGACTCGTAGTTTTGTTTTGACCGCGTGTGGAAGCGGGAGTGTCCGCGGATTTTAGAAAAATGGAATCGGTGATTCGATTCTTGTTTTTGAAAGGGAAATCGCGCAGCGAAATCAAAGAGCGTTAGGATGCTGTTTACGGTGGCTCTTCTCCTTCGATGGCGGCCATCAAAAATTGGTTTAACGAGTTTCAACGTGGTCGCACCTCGGTTTTTGATGAGCCAAAAAACATGACAAACAACCAGAATCTCGTATTGGCAGACCGTCGATTGAAGGTGCGCGAGATAGCTGAAACAGTAGGCATTTCAAAAGATCGCGTGGGTCATATCCTGCATGAAATTTTGGCCATGAGAAAGCTGTCGGCGCGATGGGTGCCGCGTTTGCTCACTCCGGAAACCAACCCCAACCGTGAGACCACTTCCGAGCAGTGTTTGACGCTGTTTTAGCGCAATCCGAAGGAGTTTCTGCGTCGTTTCGTGACAGTCGACGAAACATGGATCTACTGGTACACACCAGAGACCAAAGAACAGTCGAAACAGTGAACTTCATCCGGCGAACGTGCTCCGAAGAAGGCCAAGACTGTCCCATCGGCCGGAAAGGTGATGGCCACCGTTTTCTGGGATTCACAAGGTGTGATCCACATCGACTACCTGGAGAAAGGCAAAACGGTCACAGGGCTGTACTATGCCAAATTATTGGGCCGATTGGACGCCGGCCAAATAGGTCGAATTGGGCTACGAACTGCTGCCCCACCCACCGTATTCTCCAGATTTGGCCCCGTGGGCCTTCTTTTTGTTTCCAAACTTGAAAAAGTAACTCGACGAGCAGAAATTTCAGGCGAATGAGCAGGTCATCGCCGCCACGGAGGCCTACTTTGCAGACCTCGAGAAAACGTATTTTTCAGACGGGTTTAAGAAGTTGGAGCATCGCTGGGTCAAGTGTATCGAGCTAAAAGGAGACTATATTGAAAAATAAATCGCCATTTTTCCAAAATTTTTGTTTTTCTTTTGTAGGCTAAGTACTTATCGGACCACCCTCGTATTAACTCAGGCCCAGAGACTCAATACTGTTAGTCTGTTAGTTTCCAAAGTAAAATTGCTCAGCATATCCTCGATCACGTCCCCGTCAAACAGACAATGCTCTTAGGCATGTTATTCAAGGGCTGCGTGTAGATTTCATGATTTTGTAGATGATCACTAGGAGTTCACTGTGGCTGTAGTCCTTGCTAACGCCCGATTTAATATGGTGCAGGATAGAAAATCTTACGAAAGTTAGATCGATGATTGATCCCATTCCTGTTTTGCGATAACCTTTATTTCCATAAACAAGTTTCCGCCCTCTTTCATTAAAGAGCCTGCCGCCTCACTCTGTAGACCATGCCTGGAAATCTGGACCGATGATGACATCAGTTCTGTGCTGCACATCAGCTATTAGGACATACAATCATTCCAGCTGTTTCCCACATGGCCATATTGCGGCATGCTTTGTCTTATCATCGTTGGCCCAAATACGAGTAGGGGATCCCGGGAAGTTGTCTTGCGTCCGCGATCACGGGATCTTTTAACCTCCCGACCGAACCTCCGGTCTCTCCCTTATTCTCGAACAAGAAGGCTGGTATTGGAGTACCCTCTTAGATGGAGCGTTAGTTTCCATGCGCTCGATGAGGCCGAGTCATTGTAGTCGACGGACTATATCGACATTATTTGCCTTCCTCGCAGAGAAGACCGAATATCCGTCGCAGAATTATTTTTTCGAAGGAGCCAAGGATCAGCTCTACTGTCCTGCTTATCGTCCAGCTTTCGGCTTTATATAGCAGGACTGGCAGAATAAAAGTCTTTTAAGGCACAACTTTTATTCTTCGGGACCAGGGGTTTAGACCTTAGCTGTTTCGACAAGCCGAAGTAGCAGCGGTTGCCGAAAGTAATTTTGCCCCGGATCTCCACTATGATGTCATTCGTGAAGTTTATGTTTTGCCGCGAGGTATGTAAACCCCTTCACTTCGAAGTTATAGCTGTCGATCGTTATATTTTGTCCTAGGTGATGGATGACGGGCCGCTTTTTTGTTAACAGCATATATTTCGTCTTCTCATTGAAGTGAAGACCAGTTCGTTTCGCCTGATCTTTAACCGCCGTGAACGCTTTCACAGTGCGCTGGGAGCTTGCAACAGTAGCCCAGCAACTGGACCGATTTTTGGAAGATAGTGTAAACTAACAGACCCGCCGAAACTTTGTTGCGCTAACTCATCAACCCGTCATAGCCTGTGATGCCCAGAAAAGCAACAACCCGACGAGAAGCTCCATGCTACTGGCGCAATGAAAAAAAAACGCTCAGGACGAACTGCCGTAGGGCCCGGAGCAATGGTCCAGAGGGTGATTCCGTTTCCTACAACCTATAGACCTATAGACAGGCGAGTCGGAAACTAACAAAGGCAGTCAGAGGAGCAAAGCAAAATTCTTCAAAACTATAATATTTGGGATGAAGCCAGCACCAACCCAGACTAAACCCAGACTAAAAGCCAGCCTAATAATGCAGAGAATTCCTAAAACAGCATTGAAGGCGACCACACAAAAGAAACCAGACATATTCATCGCTCACTCTATAGAGGAGTAGGAAGCTTTAGAAAGTCGCGCTCTACTATAGACGTCTTCTGCCCCATAGAAGGACATTTTTGGAGGCGGGGCCCAAAAATACTGCGCAGTGGTGATAGTAGTTGTGAAAAACTCATTTCACTCAACTGACTGATCCAGATTAAGAGATCGCCCGTAAGGATGGAAATACCTGCTTAGGGTAATCTCCAACCTTACCAACAGGAAATTAAGTTATAACACAGAAAAATGAATTAAATATTGCTATGTCTCCCCAGTGGTATTGTGAACTACAACCAACGTGACAAATTCAGTCGAATCTCTCGAATCCTATCCAGGACAACTACCCTCGGAGAGTAGTGAACGAACATCTTCGACACAAACCATCTGCACCCAGTTCAGGTTGTGTGAGAAACACCATTATAGTGCAACTCTTCATCTGCGCGAACGCTATAAAGAAGAAAAAAAAAACCTTAAGGTTTCGTTCTAGGTCGTTTCCCATGGACATACAAATCGTCGAGTCAGTCAGAAAAGCAGTAATTGCACAGATCAACAGATCAAGAAGTGGCTTAAATCCATAGATCTCGAACTGGCCGTTCTTATTACAAGTAGAAAAACAAGGGATATCAATATAGGGGTCGGAAGCCATAATATCCCATCGAAGAAAACCGTAAAATATTAACGAGTGATATCGGATAAAAGGCTGCGAAAGGCTACAAGAACAAAAAATCGTCATCGCTATTGTACAAACAGCACTCTCCAGAACACTACTAAACGTGGATGGAACACGTGACCACTAAACAAAGGTGATCTTATTTTTTAGAGCTCTGTTCTTCTATACGCTGCATCAGTCAGAGCATAATCCCTCAGAAGGGAAGCAATCTGCTGGAAACTGTCTTCAGTGTACCGGCTTTATGCGTTAAGAACAATAAGGCCGGACAATATCGAATGAAGCCGCATTTTTTGTTACTGGAATGATTCCCATTGACATCATAGCGGACGAGATGAGGAGAATTTGTTGCAGACTGTCACCTAACAACACACGCCATCCAGACCAGCAGTGGAAGTGAACCTGACTCCCTTATCTAATTCCCACACATTCCATCTCTCAGTTTCCGTACACTAGTTCTATCATACACAATTCATTTAGCCTTCATCTCATTTCCCACGTTCCATACTCCCACTCTTTCGCATCCTTATCTTACAGCACATTCTTCACCCGACACCTACATCTTATTAGAATTTGTTAAGGTAATTCTAAGTACAAGAGAATAAACGGCAGTCATAGATTGGATGAATAAGCGAATAGACGTGTCCATTAACATGTCCATGTCAATTTAAGTACACTAAGTAGAATCAAGGAAGAAGAAAGGATTCGCATAATGGTTATCAATCTCAGTGGAATAATATTACAAAAGGCGAATGGACTCACACTCTGAGTCCATCAATTGATGTGTGAGTAAACTGAAAACAAGGAAACTGATCCTACTGCTTCACTCACTTCCTCTGCGACTGCGGGCACTATCGCAAATATCGATATCGATTTGGTCATGATAACTCACGTTATTACCAGGACAAGGACGTGATGCACGCAATCTTCGACTGTAGAGGCTCCATTGAAGGCAAGCGAATCCAACTTTCCTAATTAGAGGAATGGTTGAACCGGATATTTGCGCATTAGTAAGAAACATGCAAATTGAACTACGGAAAGTCGAGACTTCAAGAAAAGTAGAAGAAACAATAAATTTTTCGCCAGCCCTGCGAAATTATACCTAACAGCGGTCTCATCAGGAGAGAAAAGGGCAGGGTGTAATACATCCAAGAATGCAAATGGATGCCAACGACGCGGCCTAATAGCGTCTATAGCGTATCCAAATAAAGCGGATGAATGTTAAAATTAGTTGACCTTATTAGATTATTGGAACACATGTCAAGAGATGATTAAAACGTACTCTTTCCAACCAACATCTAACTTCAGTTTTCACAAACACTGCAGTCCTTATATCCACATTGAGACTCAGCAATATATTACCGGCGACGGTAACATGCCTTTGTAATTGCGCACAATATCCTTGCACCATCTCACCCAAAGTTTCATATTTCACTGAGAGTATTTTAGTGTGTTTGTCCCTCCTGCACACTTAAGCATGTCGTAGAGAACGTCCAAACATACTGGTATGTGCATAAAACTGCAATTTTGAATTGAGACAATCAGACTGGTGCTCGTATGCAGCAGCATGTAACCATGCGTTATTTTCTTTGGAGTCTTGTTTTACCCATATTTATAGATAGTTGCTGTCCGCTTCATTAATTATTGCCTATCTGCGGCTGACCTCTTTGAGAGAAAGGAAACGTATCCTTTCCAGCCCATTTTGTGCATACTGCTCGAGTGTGCCATATAGTACGTGAGTAGAATGAAGTGGTTAGCAGGAACAAAAGTGTGGTCCCGTATTCAGATTACAACCTTCTACAAATGTTGGGGAAGGATTCCAATTAAACTAGATATGAAAGCCCCTTGTACCTCGTGCAAACGCAATTAATTGCGCCTTGTTTTGGGTGCATGTTGGCTGCAACACGATTAGTTCCTCTCCAAATGGCTCGTGCAATTGTTTTCGTGCATCTTGTATTGAGTGCTCGTCGATTTCCGCTTGGCCTAATAGAGAGCGGTTTAGAATCGCCAATCGAAGCAGGATGTGGAAGCCACAGGAAGTCAAAACAGCCAGCACGAAAATATGCTAAAGCAGAGCTCAGTGAATTATCTTTGATTAGCAAGTCATTTAAAGATGCTACCTTGGCAGTTGCCGTGCAATCGCAAAAGCTCAGCTGCATTTAATACACATAATCCTGCTAATCAGGATATACCCGTTGCTGTGTGTTAAACACAGGTGCCGCTTGTGGTCAACCAGGGATTATGAATCTATGTTTCAAGTGACTGAGTGTTTATGTCAGTAGTAAGTTTGTCGGTTTGATATTACATTCGCTCCACGTGGGTTTCCTCCTCACCTTGCAGTATTTTGCAACATGATATTTCCAATTGCTATGCCTACAAATTTTAATATGCAAGCAGTATAATTCAGTATTTCGAATTAGCTGCAATTTTGTGAACATTTTCTAAGGAGCTGACGCGAGTTTCAATAGAGCAGTGCAAAAAAAGAGCATTTTCTAGTTGAGTAGTCAACTTTTTGATTGTATAGGGTCCGCCAAATAACTTTTTTTTTTTTTGAAAATGTTATAAAAAAAACTACTGAATATTTTCTCAAATTTCTTTTTTTATTTGAAAGTACAATCCTTCCGGTTAATAATGGAAAATAATTTCATTCAAATGGCTGCCTCGGCTGGCCATGCAGTAGCCTACACGATCGGTCCAATTTTTAAGCACATTATCGATTGTGTGCAGCTGTATTTCACCAATGGCTTCACGAATATTGTCCTTTAAAGCGTCAATTGTCTCTGGCTTGTCGGCGTAACACTTATCTTTGACGGCACCCCACAAATAATAGTCCAACGGTGTCAAATCGCAGCTCCGAGTTGGCCAAACGACATCAGCTCTGCGGCTGATAATGCGATCTTCAAAAACAGGGCGCAAAACATCGAGTGTAGCTTCGGCTGTGTGGCACGTAGCGCCGTCCTGTTGAAACCAAATGTTGCCAATATCCTCCTCTTCAATTTTTGTGAACAAAAATTCGTTCAACATGGCCCGATAACGATCGCCATTGACTGTAACGGCCACTCCTTGCTCATTTTCGAAGAAAAATGGCCCAATTATGCCTCTGGACCAAAATCCGCACCAAACAGTGGCTCGTTTTGAGTGCACCGGCTTTTCAATATATGCGTGCGGGTTTTCTGTGCCCCAAATGCGACAATTTTGCTTGTTTACATACCCGCCAAGATCAAAATGAGCTTCATCTGAAAAGATGTACGCAATTTTCGCACACATTCTGCAACATTACCATGATTTTCAAAGTAATGTCAACCATATTCGTTCAGCGGAAGGATAAAACTAATTATCTGTCAAATCAGACATGAGCTAGGTGTTACCATTCACGAAATAAGCACTACTTGAAAAAAAAAACGTTAGATGGCGGACCCTTTATAATCTATTTATGGTTTGTTAGTCATACGCTACATGAGCCTGAGTTCGCAAAATAAGTCAGAGGGTCGGCAAGTAACGAGCAAGCTCACTTTTACGAAAATCTTCTTGGAGATGAAAAGAATACCGAAACCATCCTAAGATCTTTATAAGGTGCTTGTGAATCCAACAATGAACATTTTGATCCTTGTAAACGGATTAAAGTATGTTAAAAAATAGAAATTCGTTATTTTCGCGTTAAAATTGTCCAATTGTCTTCTTAAAAGGGATAGAACGTATTTTGATACTTACAAATTGTATAAGCCTTCTCAAAAGATCATGAAGAGGTTAAAAATGGGGAGGTCCTAGACGCCCCAGTACATTGGCACCAGATTAAACTGTAGAAAAATTAATTAATTCCAATATAACACCTTAATGACATGGGAACAAAAATAAGTTGCTGTGAACTACAACCAACGCGACAAATTCAGTCGAATTTCTCGAATACTATCTAGGACAACCACCCGCGGATAGTAGTGAACGAACATCTTCGCCACAAACTATCTGCACCCCGTCCACAGCAGGAGGTCAATTCGATCATCGATATATTCATCGTTATCAGCGTTAGAAATTAGCACCCTAACCCTAGGATAGAGATAGAACAAACCTTGTTGATCTCCGATCAATTAATTTGCAAGGTCTTTGAAAGAGTCGTAAACAGAGCTCTGACAAAATAGATGGAGGAAAAGAAAATAATACCGGACAATCAGTTTAGTATTAAGGCGGGGCACGATATTACTCATGTTAAGTCAAAACTAGTTTCTGACCTTCCATGGAATAAGGCAAAAAACGAGTGCTTATCTGGTCTTCGCACGGAAATGGCCATTGCGGGCGATTTCAATGAACACAATTCTAATTGGCTTCGACATTCGCGTCAGACAACTCCCATAGCAAGGTATGTATGTAGAGATCTTTACTGCAATAAACAATCTAACCCAGCTAATAAATGAGCCAACATGAATACCTGATATTGCAGATCATTCCGCCAACACCCTGGACTTGTTCCTCACCTCTCATCCTGATAAGTATTCTATCGATATATTGTCACCTCTAGGCTCGTCAGACCACTGTTTCGTTTCAGTTAATTTGTCGTAGTCAAATCAAACAGTTAGAGAACGAATTCCTTAAAAAACAGTATGGCTCTACTAGAAAGCCAATTGGATCACTATGCTTGCTCGATAGAGCCCTGGATGCTGCTGATGCGATCACGAGCATACTTCTGATGGGTATGAGATCCTTCATTCCACATAGAGTGAAGAGTATCAAACCTTAAGCAAATGCGTAGTTTTTTTTTTACTCGATCTGTAAAGAAGCTATCAGATTGAGAGAGCTGTGTTTCCAAACTTACAATGCCAACCCCTCTGAGGAAATGTACTGTAACCTACGCTCATCCCACCTGTCAGCTCTTTAGACAAAGCCAATCTGCTAGCCGCACATTTTGCAGCCAGCTCGACGCTCCCAGATTGCACTTTGTCTCCACCTGTACTTGAGAGCGTAGAATCTTCTATGGTACAAATCCACTTTCGCACTCGTACAGTTGCAAGAGTACTTAAGGATCTCAACGTACACAAATCCGCTGACCCTGATGGTATCCTCCCAATTCTTCTGAAGAAGCGTTCTTCCACGCTTGCAAAACCACTAGGTAAGCTTTTTCATCTTTCCTACTCTTCTGGTCTTTGTCCGAGTAGATGGTTAACGGCATTTGTCCAGCCCATCCCTAAAAAGCGCCATCTCCTACCGACCCATAGCACTAACGTCCCTTTTTCTAAGGTCATGGAAACGCTGATAAATCGTCAGCTTATGAAATATCTTGAATCGCGGAAACTTCTTAATGACCGGTAGTACGGTTTCCGCAGCAGCAGGTCCTCTGGTGATTTGATGGCATATCTCACCGAAAAGTGGAACCAATATTTGCATGATTTCGGCGATAGCAAGATTGTTGCGCTCGATATTTCAAAAGCATTTGACAGAGTTTAGCATCAGGCTCTTTTGTCGAATATGCGTGCTTATGGTATCGACGAATTAGAAATTACTTTTCGGGCCGTTCAGTTCAAATTGTTTTAGAGGGTTTCAAGTCTGATATTCATTAAATAAACGCTGATGTTCTCCAGAGCTCTGACCGTCACCGACACTCTTCCTCATTTTTATAAATAATGTCTTATCTGCTACTTCTAATCCAATACACTCCTTCGCTGATGGCAGTACTCTTAGCTTTTCATATTCGCTCTAGGACTCACGTCCCTACTCTTCGGTCGTAGAACTGCGACGACAGCGTATGTTCCGAACTTGGTATTCCGACCTTGACAGCATAATTAAATGGGATATAAACAATAGTGTGGTATTTAATGCTTCCGAAACACAATGCTGTCTACTATCACTCAAGCTAACCATCAACAATTAGCCATTATCCTTGAATGGCGTTTGCGTTGGCAAAACCGAAACACTTTCCGTCCTTGGTTTATGAAACTCTTAGTTGGAATGAATACTTATTCGAGATCGCCAAGAACGCTGTGAAATATCGAGGTTTCCTCAAACGGTGCCAGAAAAATGTTACCCCCTCTGATCTGGCTTCAATTTACAAGGCTTACATCCGCCCCAAGCTTGAGTACAACGATAATATCTTGCCTGGTGCTCCCAAGACTTATCTGCACCTGTTAGATAGAATACAAAAACAAGCGGTAAAACTCATAGGAGACAACAATATTGCGAAGTCGATTGATTCACTTGAACATGGACGTAATGTCTCCCCTCTCTCTGTTTTATCGTAATTTTAACAAACAATGCTCAAATGAGTTTGCCAATTGCATTGCCCCCTCAACTCAAGATTTGAACCGCAATACACGTTTCGTTCGGAATGCTCATAAGTTCACCCTTAAGCCTGTCTTCAGCCACACAGTCAAATTTACAGACTCGCTTTTTAGCCGAACTACACGAATATGGAATTCTTTTCCCAGCTCAACTTATCCCACTCATTACAATCCATAAACATTTAAAACCAATGTGCACCCGTACCTCATTTCCCTTTCTCCCTCTATACCTTCGGCCCGTGCTATGTCTTGACATTTAAGGGTAGCCATAACCCCTTGTGCACGTGCAAAAAAAAAGGCCGTCGGTACCGTATAATTATAGGTAAACGGTCTGTTGAACAAGCTCATCAGGCTAGGGATGCTAAATCACTTTCTACACATGATTATGAGTCATTACATGAGTATTGACTATGGCTTATAACAAGGAGCGGATAATTTTCTGATACTGTTTAACATCTATACAATCGATCTTATAGACTTTCTCATCAACTCAACAGCGTATGCAGATGATTTAGTAGCGTACAGTCAGGTACAAAAATGTAGGTTATCAACCCAATGCTGCGGCGTGACTTCGATCATATTAGGAGATATTGTGATCGTGGGAAGTTAAAAATTAACTTTCAAAAGTAGGAAAGAATAGAAAGTAGGAAAGAATGTTTAGGACACCGTTGTGCAGGGTCTTATGTGATACCAAAAAAACTGGAAGAAATTTGCGATTACTGCGCAACATGGACAACCATAGCAGTGAGAAACGTGGTTGGATATCTATGTATTTGGCTTGACCAGTATCTATATTATTATACAAAATAGGCATATTGCTTCTCCTCAGTAACAGATTTCCAAACTATTTGCGTCGTCGGGTTATTTTCGTTGTACTTCACAATTTCCTGTAGAGCCCTTCTATTAGTTTCTCGCATAATGATAATGATCATATCTTCTGATATCATTGGCTTGAAGATACCAATATGACTACGAGGCATTCCTCGTCTTGAGTAGCCACCGACTTCTCGAATGACATTGTGTGCTCTTAGACGAGCTGTTGCTGGTGGTTATTGGCACCATTTTGTTCCATCACGGGCCAAATAGTATTCCTCGGAGAATTGTCTTTCTTGCGGTTGATGAACTGGATCATTTTCTGCCTGCAACTCTTCTAGCATCGAATCTAGTATTCTATGCGAGTAACATCAATTAATAAATAATTCAAATTGAAAAAAACTTGAAATCAAAAAAAAAAAAATTAAAAAAAAAAAAAATAATAATAAAAATTAAAAAATAAAAACACTCAAGTGCGTGTTTCGGTGGTGAAAATAAGTGCGACCAAGTGTGTGTGTGTGTGCCGCCGACGAGGGGCGCATGGAAGATAAAGACAGGAGAAAGTCGGAGTCATCCGACGAGATAGTGGTGGCTGTCCCAAACAAAGGGATGGCCAAAAAGCGGCGTAGGAGGGTAAACCCTACGCCGAATCCTGCGAAGCGCCGTACAGGGGTCGCTTTGGTTGAAAAGCTGCCAACCGAAGCGAAGTCAACGGTGGCTTCAGCCCCAACAGCAGCTAGACAACAACAACCGCAAAAGGATTCCGTAGTCCGGGAATCTTCATACACCGGAACAAACAATCCGTTCGTCGCTCTGACAAGTGCAGAGTCAGGGGGCGAAGAAGAGGAGGAGGACGACGACGAAAGAGAGGCAAAGTTCATCGCCGCCAACATGGCCGCTATGAGAGAGCGACTCGAAGTCGTTGCCGCCAGAATTGCCGCCAAAAACCTGGCGAAGATGCAGGAACTGCACAAGCTGGAGCTACAACAGCAACAGCAGCAAACAGAACAGCAGCAGCAAAAACAGCAGCCGCTGAAACAAAAAGCCACGCAGGCAGCACCGGCCAACCTTCAGCAACAACAGCAGCCGAAACAGCAACAACAACAGAAGCAGCAACAACAGCAGAAGCAGCAACAACAGCCAAAACAGCAACAACAACATCAGGCGAAACAGCAGCCAGCCCAACAGCAACAACAGCGCTCAACCAAGGAGAAGGTGCCTCCAATCAACACCTACCAGATGGAGATAACAAATACCATCGAGCTATGCGAGCTAGCCATAGGTAAGAACTTTACAATAAAAAGGCTAGGGCAAGACAGGCATGTGATCCACTGTAACACAGTGGAGCAGCATAGTACTGTCAAGCAGTATTTAAAAAAGTCGTCGACGGAGTTCTTTTCATACACTCCGAAGACAGAGAGGCTGCAGACGATGCTCCTGAAAGGCATCGATCCGCAAACCAAGAAGCCGGAGGAACTCCTCTCCGAGCTCAAACAGTTCGAGAGCGACGACCTCGTGTTCAGGGGCGTCAAGCCATTTACCACAGCTCGGTCCAGACGGGAAAACAGGCAATTGCCTTTCTTCCTGGTTCAGCTGTCCCCCAATAGCAAACTTGATGGTTTACGCGCCATTAATGCCGTACACTATCAGGTTGTAAAGTGGGAAACATTAAAAAGGCGCGGAAACATGCTTCAATGCATCCGCTGTCAAAGGTTCGGACATGCCGCGTCGAACTGCGAAATGCAGCCTCGATGCGTGAAATGCGCAAAGAGCCACAGCAACGATGAGTGCAATTTTGGGAGGGACAATGTCGCACCAAGAGAGCAGCTCGAATGCGTGCTTTGCAAGAGCAAGGGGCACCCCGCAAACTATCGGGGCTGTCCTAAGTTCCAAGAGCTTCAAAAAACTAACCAGGCCCGTCAGCAGAAGGCGATAGTTAAGCGTCCACTCGAACGCATCCAAACACCAGCCGTAACGGCGCAACTAACCTACGCCCAAATGGCGACAGGTCGCAGCAGCACGGTACAACAGCCATCCAAAGCCCCAATGCCCGTTTCTAAGGCACCGGCGGCCGATGTAGGCCTGAAATCGATTCTACTCGCCATTCAAGTGCAGCTGAATCAGGTCCAACGGCAACTCCAAGACCATGCGGCTCGAGTGGACTATATCTACACGTGCCTGCCTGGCCTGGCGCAACATCAACCATAATGGGTACGCTGGCAGAGAGGCCCTTAAAAATCCTGGCGGTGAATGTTAATTCACTGATTAGGATCGAACGGAGAGCCGTGCTTTTTAAATTGTTAGAGGACGAAAGCCCAGATGTGCTGCTGGCTAGCGAAACTAAGCTAAACCAGAGGCACAAAATCCGGCACAGTTCATACAGTATTATACGAAGAGACCGACCCAACGCCACCCAAGGGGGGTGTCGCGATCTTCATTAATAAAAATTTAAATCATAAAGTCATATATAGCAGTGAAGTGCTGGGGTTCCAGGTGCTAGAGGCATGCATTGTGTGCATCCCTCTCCAAAACGGAAAGCGGATGTATATTGTGTCAGCTTACGCACCTGATGCACCTCAACCTACAGTTTTCATTACAGAGCTCGAATCACTTTTTCGATCTCTGCGATTGACCTCAGCCGAAAACTATTACCTTTTGGCCGGAGATCTAAACGCCAAACATAGCGATTGGGGTAACATCACACCTAACACTAGAGGGAACCTACTAAGCGATTGGTGGGGGCTACACGGTATTGAGTACAAACTCAAAATCCTTGCGACAGATAGTCCGTCGTTCCCCAGGAGCGGCTCCTATCTGGATCTTATGCTACTAGACACTCGACTCAGACTGGCAAACATAGACGAATGGTCTACGAACTGTCTACGGACTTTCGTATACGACAGTGACCACTGCGGACTTGGTGCCGTAGTTAAACTACCCGACGAAATTGTGGACTTGGGGGAATTCGTCCCGGCGCACACCACCTACGACTATAGTAGGGTGCGCTGGCCGCATTTCACCAGATCCCTGACGAGAGCACTCACTTTGAGCGCCTCCTTCCCACCATCCGATAGGAATCTGTCAAACGAAGAGATTGACAGATACCTCAAGGACATGGACTGTATAATCAAACAGACTATGGACAGAACGATACCACGTCAACGGCACAACGATACCACCAACGTCTACCGAAACGCGACCATTGACGCACTCCACAGACAAAAAAGTAGACTCTTGTCAAGACTCAAACTCTTGTACAGACAGTTTACTGAAAGACAAGATCAGGACGCTGAAGTCATTGATTAGAAACCTCCAACATCTACATAATTAAGGAAAATTACAGACTATCTGTAAATTTGCATTGGAGCAACAAGATTCGGGCTATAAATTCCAGTAGCCCGAGCATGTTCCCGCAAATAAATAAAATATTTCGGAGGAATAATCACAATAACATTCAGATGTTGAAAATCCCCAGATCGCCAGATAATGAACGGATCCTACGGACTGCGAACATTGATCCAGAGGGTGCCGTCTTGGACGACAACTTCTTCGTGATCGAAGATCCTCAGGAGAGGGTGGAGGCGGTGGGAGTCGTTTTCCAGGAAGTGTATAAGGTGAATGAAAGCATTTGCCCAAACCACGACTATTCCACTTACTCTAGGGGTTGTTGTAGAAATACTGCTTTTTTTTCTCCCCCACTTAGATTTTAAATTTATTACACACTAAAGCATTAAGAATACATATGCTGGCAAAGTCAGGAAATTCGGCAAAGATAGCTACACAAACAATTATGAAGAAATGGTCTCGAAAATGGAAAAGGCCTGGCCAGACCTACTCATTAACAGAAGGATTAAAAAAATTACTAAAAATAACGATGTTCCAAAAGTCTAGAGTATTATTAACTTATTATTATTTGACGAACCCCAGTTTTTTTTTTTTTTCTTACTCGTATATTAGGAAATAAATAGTTTGCGATGTACAACTTTGTCGTTCAAATTATTCGACTTTAAAACCCGCCATTCTGTTTGGAAAGAGAGTGGTTTTTTAATGACATATTTGCGGTCAATAAGGCGTCGTCTCATTTACCTAATATTTTCCTTCGACCCCAACTTTTCTCATTTTCTAAACAGCCCTCATTTCTAAACTTATGGACAACACCCTTATACACGGTTTATGATTTTCCAACAAGTTCAACACCCTCTCGGTAGATTTTGCCTTCGCAAACTAACTTTAAAATAAGCTCCCTCTCTTCTAAATAGGTTTCCGATTGTTTTCGTCCCATTTTGGTTTAATTTTCTCAGAAATATCCTCTACCCTTTTGAGTTTAGCCTGAATGTTTTAACACAACGTTTGAGCTTGTGTGGATAATTTTGTGTCCGGTTTCTTCTCGCGGAATTTGGAGAAGTCGAACAAAACTACCCTTAGGATGATTACATCAGCTTGAACCATGAATATGACTATTGAATATACAGAGGAGATGTTTAATATGAACAGAAAACAGCTAATATTTAAGTTGTGCATAGCAAATATTAGATAAGTTCGCCTTATTGGGTTTGTGTTCTCCAATAAAGTTGGTAAGTAGTTGAAGTACAACAGTTTGCCAAGGTGTAATTTTGGTTTCCACAGTCTTAAATATATCGAACTTCGAAAGGGTGTTTCTGGAAAATTTTATTGCGCTGTTATATTTAAAAATATTTAAAAATACACAAAAATTTGCATGCTCAGGCAAAAATGACGTGCAAAGACTCACGCTCTATAAATAATAAATTTAAGGTTGAAAATAAAGAATGTTCATAAAGACTCATGGACAGACGTTGAGGAGACTTGCGAAATTATAACAATGTCAAAATCTAGTAAGGATATGCCAATTGGGTTGAAGCCGCGAGACGTCGAACGGTGCATTTTTATTGAACTTTTTTGCTTCAACGGCAGAAAAGGAGATAATTCTAAGAGTAAAATATCGTGGGATAGGCCTCGCCATATGACAACATCGTCGGCAAAGCCAAATATTCATGGTTTATCGAACGAATCCATCACGGGAAATCGCTCTGGACTACAATTGATCCAGCATTGAAGGAAAAGTGGCAAAGTGATTCAAGCACAAAGATGATTTTTCTACAAGATAACGCTGAACCACGCCATGCAAAATCGGTGAAAACCTACTTGAAAACTTTTAAGTTCCACTCTCCCCTCCCCCCCCCCCCCCCCCCCCCCCCCCCAAGCTAGCAAACAATTTTTTTTTTTTACTTTTTTTGCGGACTAGATTAAATAATTATCATTACTTTTGGACCACCCCTCGTAGCTCATGCTTCTTATATTGACCATATCTTAGCATAGACTGTTAATCCACTACTTGGTGTTTATCTCTACAGGCTTCCGCACTGGCTTATAGTGCTTTATAGCCTTGTTTGATTGATTGTGGAAAACTTTCAAATGTCATTCAGGCAGAAGCATCTCTCCGTCTCCTCAATGTCGCTCTTCTCATGCTCTTTATTCTTCATTTTCAGTAGCGCATGCTCTTCGGTGAGTAGATCTCATCCAATCCAAGTAGTAAGGACAGCATTTTGAGTTGGAAGTAATGGAAGTTAGGGTACTGAACATTCTTAACTCGCCATAACCAAACTGAACTTTCCCTTTCTACTAGGAAAACTTAATTTGCCATGCTGTTAGGTTTTAAAGAAATTCAACAGGAGGATCTAGAAGCTGGAATTGAGAGCTGCGGATAATTTAGTTTATAACGTATAGTAATTAGAAGCTGACTTCTTGAAGATATTGACTTCATTTACAGTCATCGAAACTCCTAGTAAGCAAGTCTGTGGTAATCCATAATGACCTAGTTGAGAATTATTTCATCCACCCTATTAGACCTGCTTACGTCTACTATACGTTTCGCATGCCGAATATATCATGGCTCTACCAAAAAAGATCAACCCCACGATATCCCATTTTTGCTGTATTTTTGCCATTGTTGAATTGTTGGAATACCCCACAAGATCCATAAATAACTTCTGTACGACCCCCTAGTTAATGGATTAACTTCTCAGCATCTCACAAACAACATCACCGATAATCTCTAGGCTCTAGTCGACATACACCATGCACAATCTGAACTGAGTGCCAACCACCCTATTTAAAACGCACTTCACCCTGCCGATAAGCTTCATTTACAAATTCATTACTTATCATTCGAACAGATAAAACGTGTGCCTTATAAATCCTACATTGTGTACCAACTTGCCCTCCCGCCGGAAAACAAGGAGAAAAATCAATATTCATAATAAATTACCAAATTCCGATTGGAACGAGCCTCGGCTCGGCACGCAGCGATGACGGCAATGTAGGTGGTGACGCTCAGACTAACCACCCAAAGAGCAATATCAATAAATTAGTCTTAAAGCAAAGCGTGCCGGGGAAACAATCAACCCAATTCACCAAAACAATTTGTCACCCGGTGTATCCTTAATGATTTTCTATGCTTCATAGACCGCTTTGCCTAAACGCAAACACGAATTTCGCATTCCGACTAATGTATTCATTACGAGCGAAATTAGTATTTAAATTAACTTGACTGTGAGTACAGAGTCAAGCGTAACCGCTAGCTCATTATACTATCAAAATAATTTACAATGCCACTTTTCACCAGCTCTGTCCACCACCAACACCCTCGGTCTCCCTTGAAGCTCGTTTCAATTTTCGTTTTGTGTTTGCTGATGTACCTTTGTCATTGGGGATTCGAAATATTTCTGTCACCTGGTCACTAACATGCCGGCTGTTGAGTTATACCAGCACATGTCCTAGTAGTTCCATAAATAGTTACAGAACGGTTTCGGCCCATCCCTGTAATGACTATTTGTGGTAAATTTTAGTTGAACTTCGTGCTACGCCTGGACTCGTACGTGGTGCGCTTAACTCTTAAACGTTAGCGGCTATTGGAAGGGATTGCGTTGTGGAATGGTTCTGCGAGGAGTGAGGGGTGTTGTGTTGGAATCGGAACAATGTGTATAATATTAGAAATTACACTGAAAATCGAAATTAAAATTTTGGTGCAGTGAGTGCTGATGGATTAAATTGCATTCAATCGATTGCGGAAATGCGCATTCTAGCTTTGGTTAAATTTGTTTTAATTAAGAAGGATATTCTTTTCAAAACGGAGAGGAAACTAATCGAATGTTTGTATGGCATTGTACGAACATTCAAAATGTGGTCATTTTGTTGAAGGTGAATGCTGTTTTATGCTCTTGGATATGCTTTATTCAAGAGAATTCCACTTGATAGCCAATATAACGATAGAAATTCATGGTATTTTATCGAGAGCGCCTAATCTACATATCTCTAGCTATGGCATTGCTCACATGAAGCTCCAGTCCATTCACCCCTTACAGGGGATAACAACAAGAGATTGTGGTGATCAAAACTGCAGGAATTAGAAAAGATTAAATTAATGGCGCCAGAGACTTTATTGAACCATATCGAATGATTGCCTCTGAGAGTCAGTAAAAAGACACATGGTACATACATACGAGTATATATTTAGATTGCGAAGATTGGTATAAATCGAAACCCGGGTGTTAGGAAAATTTTCGAGGGAATTTCAGAAATTCATTGAATCGGATGAGTAATATGCAGCGTCGCACCCATTAATAAGGTAACAAACCGATAAGACCCGACCCCTGTGCGGGTAGTACGGACGACTGCGTGGTATCAGAGAAGATAAAACCTTGATATGAGCTGGCTCTCGACGTACGGAGTTAGAAATTGTAAAAAAACGTTCAAACAAAGAAGTACTATAAAGAAGCAGAAATTCACTTTACAACATATGTATATTTTTTATTACGATTATTTCTATTTCGACGTCACTGATCGGGAGTACAAAGCCTTCTGGGGAATTAGACTGAATACATTTCTTAAGGAACCGGAATAAAAGATCGCCTAAAGAGGAATGGTCTTTGGTACAACTCGCATTGGAGTGAAAGTGTACTTGCTGGCGAAATATCATACGATCCCTGTCTCATGGATATGCCTTCTGACGCAATGACACCTGTCATCCTATTGCGCTGTAACTTCACAGTCACATTTCCATGGCGTCAGGACAGGCTTTGGCCAGACACTGAACCTGGAATGGAATGTCTTCGCATTTTCACAGATGGCTCCAGGACTTGGCAGGGATCCGGCGCTGGAGTTTTCTTTGAACGCGAAAACATTCAACTGCACTTCTCGTTAGGAAACTATGCGTCTGTCTTCCAAGCGGAGATTTACGCAATCCTAATGGCCATGCACTATTTTGTGAAATACAGGTGGAGGGGAAAAAGCATATGTATCTGCACTGACAGCCAAGCTGCACTCAAAGCTGTGTCCAATCCTCTATCCAACTCCAAATTAGTGCATGAACTCAAGACCTTTTTGAACAAAGCCGGAAGACTAAATTCACTAAAGCTTGTATGGATCCCAGGTCACTCTGGAATCTCAAAAAACGAGATCTCCGATGAACTCGCTAGAAGAGGCTCAGAGGAGAGCTTCTCAGGACCTGAACCTGCCTTAGGTCTACCTGCTTCCACGGTCAAATCTGACATCAATGACTGGGTCTTTAACATTTTTCTTATCCTTAAGGAGAAATGATTGCAGAAGGCTAACAGGCGTCATCACCTCTACGTGCTTGGCATCAGTGAGACGCCTACCTGTGCTGCATGTTGCGAGAAGGATGATACAGCAGAACACTTTTTCTGCGACTGTCCCGCCTTCGCTCGCGCACGGTGGCGCACCCTTTGGGTCGACGTGCTGGGTGCCGAATCTCTTAGCTCTATATCACTGAAGCCCCTCCTCACTCCGGACAACGGGAAAAATATAATAAAGACAAGGTGTCTGTCTCGTAGTACAATGGACCAGTGTTTGTGTCTGAGTGCTCCAACAGATAGTAAAAGCCTCCAACAAAAAAAAACAAAAAAAAGATATGTTCCTCAAAAGAACTTCAACAATAACATAGTCAAACGTGAATAACAGTCTTTAACTTTCGATAAGAATGAATGAAAATTGTACGTGGTTTTTACACGAAGTGGTAACTTATTGAAAGTGGTGGGAGCTGTTACGGTGTAGAAATTGGAAAAATGGGTTTTAAAAACGAAAGGAACGTTCACAAGATGCATATTATTTACACGTAAGCTATAATGTTACGAGTTTCTGTTCGGTATATTACCACTTCTCTTAAAGAAATCTCTTATATTCGTAGTGTTCGATTGAGACCTGCCTTTTCCAGCCATTTCGTAGCCTCCTCCGGCGTCCCACAAGACAGCTACTTAGGTCCACTTCTTTTCATTGTTATTATTAAAAACATTGAAATAGACTTTAAGTATTCTATATCTCACCGTACGACAGCGACACAAAGATTTTCAAGGCAATTTCCTCGGAATATGGTTCTTACCTTATCCAATTGGATCTCAGCAGTTTCACCACTTGTTCCAAAAACTGTTTCGAACTAGTCATATGCAAGTGCTAATCTATCACTCTTTCACGTAAACTCATAAAATCTCTCTCCGATTCTACTCTCTTCACAATTAACCCGTTCCCATCATTCACGTGATCCCATTTCCATCATTCAAGTGATCCGCGAGCTAGGCGTAGGAGCTCAATTTCTGTACTCATTCGGCGACCTTAAAGCCAGTTCAGCATTCGGTTTCGTGAAACAATGGCGTAAAAAATTCTCCAGCAACTGCTTCTTTCAAGTGTGAATTCATTACCACTCATTATCAACATATTCACATTTCCAGAACCAAGATGCTATTTCCTACATTTTGTTTTTTCGGGTCTATCCTGGAACCATCCTTTTTCTCTACCCCTTTTTATTCGTCGACTCCATTTGAGTACCATTGACTGCACCGTCCTTTGGAACGCTATCTTTTTAAATTCTCGTCTCTTTTATCTATCTAGCCCCCTTAACTCCTATGGCTTCATTGACTACCTCTTGAGCTATTTCTAGTAAAAGTGAAATTCTCGGACTGTTTCTGGTTAAATATTTAGGAACGTGTTGCTTCTTTTCCGGATTGTGTCATATGCGGTATGTGGGTCTTGTAAGTTTTGTAGATGAGCATGACCTTCACTCGGTATTGGCTATCAAAAAGCTTTCGCTGGGACAATTTCCGATATTAGGAAACATGTTATACTCGTATATCACCTGAAATAACACATCTTCTCTCAATTCGTTTCTTTTTAAATTTCCCATTCATCGTTGTTCTTGTTCGGGATTTTACAATTTTGGAACAAATTTTGCTCCTACAAATTTCTTACACAAGGCATTCGAAAAAATATCATGGCATGAGCTATCTTTTATGGGTAGCGCTAAGACAAAAAGGAGTTCCAGAAACCTACGTGCGAGTGATCATGGACATGTACAATAGAGCAACGACAAGAGTAAGATGCACCGCAGGAGTCACCGAAGAGTTCGCAATCAAAGTCGGTGTACACCAAGGGAGCGTCCTCAGCCCACTGCTCTTTATAGCAGTCCCTGATTGCTTGCTTGAAGGAAAAGTGACGGACCCCAATGTGCACCAGCTATTCTTTGCTGACGATGGAGCCATTATAAGTGATGATCAGGCGTCCCTACAACGAGCACTTGATGTGTGGGTGGACATTTTTGAGGGACACGGGTATCGTATTAGTTCAAAGAAGTGGTTCAAAGGGTGGATGAAGTGGCGGAAAAACTCCGCCATCTTCTGTGATCGAAAAATGCCCCCTAAGCTGAAAGGAAGGCTCTACACTTCAGTTGTACGTCCGGCGCTCACATACGGTTCACAATGCTGGACAATGCACAAAAAGTATGAGAGCAAATTAACGGCAGCTGAGATGAAGATGCTTCGCATGACAGTGGGAGTAACAAAGCGTGACAGAATTAGAAGTTCTAAGATCCGAGGAAGCCTCCACGTAAAAGAAACCTGTTCAGGGTAGAGCTGTTGACTGTACCGAATTTCACCAAAAAAGGAAAAATCAAAAACTATTTGTTAAGAACGTTATAATATTTTTATTTTATATGTCTTCGCTGGGAGTTGAACTAAGAAGGGGTTGAACAATGACATGATGCGTCGTATTTATAAACATTCAGTCGTATTTATAAACAGCTGTTTTTTTCTCTATATACAATGGAATGGGGTGAATGGCCCAATGACCTACATTTTGTTTGTTGCGCTCTGCCATTTCCCCAGGTTTCGGAATGCCTTGGGAGAATGGCAGATCGCATTACATTCCACATTCCACAAATTCGATTCTCGCGCATTTGACAAGTTCTCATTCGTCAAGTGCGCGAGTCACATGTGTTGTTTTTATTTGTTATTTGTTTATTTTAATTTTTGTTAAATTGTTTTTTATTTAAATGATAAAATTGTTGAGCAGCAACATGCTCCCGGGCCAAACTATGTTTTTTCGTGGTGTCGTCGGGGGGTGTGCATCTGTGGTGTTTTCTCGTTCGCGTTGTTGTGAAATTGTCTCCCTTCCGTGGCTTCTGCGAGGTCGTGGTGTCATCTTGGTGTATGTGTACTTGTATGTCGCTCGGTTCGGGGTGATTATGTGGAAGGAAAAATAGATTTAATAATGTCATTGATTGTGGTTATTGAAAATGTGCTAGACGGTGAAAGTTAAAATTTATATGGTGTTTGTTATTGTTTCCTTCATGTCGACCTGTCTGTCTAACGCGCCCGTCATTGTCGGTTTGGGGCTGTTTCGGTTGTCCGGTTTCGATGGGGGTTGTGAGTCGTACGGCGGAGTTGAGACCGGTAAGGGGGATAATTTCGCGATCGGACGTTTTAGAGTGTTTGTTGCGGTTCGTATGGTCGCCACGCGCGTAAGACCATCGGTGCCCGGATGAAGTTGTTGTACTCGAGCGAGTATCCACGATGATGGTGGTATGTTGTCTTCTTTCACCAAGACTATATCTCCAACGTTGATGTTTTGTTGTATTCGTAGCCACTTTGGTCGATGTTGAAGCTGCTGAAGATAAGTTGTGCTCCATTTCTTCCAGAAGTCTTGGGTAAGTCGTTGTAAATATTTCCATTTATCCAAATGGTGGACGTTTTTTTCAATAAGGTTTCTCTCAGGTGCGGTCCGAAGCGATGTGCCAATTAGGAAATGACCCGGAGTTAGAACGTCTAAATCGTTGGGATCCTGGGACATGGGACATAGTGGTCTGGAGTTCAAACAAGCTTCAATTTGGGTGAGTAATGTGTAATATTCTTCGAAGGTTAGCTTGGAGACGCCAATGGTCCGCTTAAGATGAAATTTTATGGACTTTACTCCTGCCTCCCAAAGGCCTCCAAAGTGTGGTGATGACGGGGGGTTAAAGTGCCATGTTGTCTTGAGTGCAGCAAGGCTATTGGCGACCTCAGATGACCATTCTGTCGTGATGAATTTACTGTCCTTTAGGAATTCGTTGTTCGCTCCTTTAAAGTTGGTGCCACAGTCACTGAATAGATTGGCACAGGTGCCCCGTCTGGCTATGAATCGTCGATATGCAGCGATGAAGGCTGATGAGCTAAGATCGCTTACCAACTCGATGTGGATTGCCTTCGTAGATAAACAGACGAATACGGCTATATACCCTTTCGTTGACTTATTGCATCGACCCTTCCAAAGCTTGATTTCCACTGGACCCGCATAGTCCACTCCGGTGTTCGTGAATGGCCTCGATATGGTTACGCGTTCCACCGGCAAGCTTCCCATGAGCTGCTCCTGCATCTTCGCGTTGAATCTGTGGCAGCGTACGCATCTGTGTATGGTTGATTTCACGACACGTTTGGCGTTTGTTATCCAAAATGTGTTTCGGATCTCTGCCATCATAAGTTGTTGACCGCCATGATGAGTGTTAAGATGGATGTCGCTTATAAGCAGCTTAGTGAAATGATGAGTATCCTTCAGGATGATTGGATGCCGTTGACTGTAAGGGCATGTTGAATTTGTCAGTCGTCCTCCTACTCTTAACATATTGTTCGCGTCGAGGAAGGGGTTCAAATTTTGTATTGAGCTCCCTTTTGGAAGCATGTTTCCTGCAATTAGCGCCTTGATCTCTTCTGGGAACAGTTCTTGTTGAACCAGCTTGATGAGCTGATGTTGGGATGTTTCAAGTTCTTCTGCTGTGAGTGGATGAGTATTAAAAGGAAGCTTCTTATTGGCTTGTAGATTATGGAAATACCTTCTCCATATTGCTACATTGCGAATAAGTCTTTTGAGACTAGAAAACCTTTGAAAGAAAGAGTTATTGATCACAATGTAGTGTGAGACCAAATGAACAAAATGGGTAAGTGTAGTTGTAAGGTTGTTTGTATAAAACATTGAAATATTTTCCTTTTTTTGTCTTATAGTTTCTAAGTCGGTTTCGACGAGAATTTCTGCTGGGTGTTGCTGTGCAGTGAAGCCCTGCAGAAACTTGGGGCCACGCCACCACATGTCGCTTGTGGGAATCTCTTCCGGAGATAGCCCTCTGGATCCGATGTCAGCAGGATTTTCCTTCGATTTAACGTGTCGCCAGACGTTTGATCCGATTAAATTGTGGATCTCTGTCACCCGGTTTGCGACAAATGTTGTACGTGTTGATGGGCTCCCACGAATCCAAGCTAAACAAATGGTCGAGTCGGACCATGCGTACGTTTCTGTGGTTGGAAGCTTCATTGTGTTGGAAATCCTATGCAAAAGCTTCGCCAAGAGATGTGCAGCACATAATTCTAAACGCGGGAGACAGATTTTTCTCACGGGAGCAACTCTGGTTTTAGCGGCGATGATACTTACTTGTTCTTTGCCATTGTGTATCACGCGTGCGTAGATGACGGCTGCGTAGGCTTTCTCGGAAGCGTCACTGAATCCATGAAGTTGTAATGTTGCTGCGCTTTCATGACCGATCCAGCGGGGAATTTCTATGTCTTGGAGGTTGTTCAGCCCATGCCGAAGGTGCAACCACTCCCTTTTGAGATCTTCAGAGAGAGGAGAGTCCCAAGAGGCCTCATTTCGCCAGAGCTCCTGGAGAATTAGTTTTGCCTTGAGGACACACGGTGCGATCCAGCCAAGAGGGTCAAAGATGCGGGCAATGTCTGCTAAGACGGTTCGCTTAGTGTGTGTTTGGGTGTTTGGTAAGTCGATTTTGATTTTAAAGACATCGTTTGTTGGATGCCATTGGATACCTAGTGTCTTAATGGCATCTGATGATTCGAAACTGAGTGGAAGGTTAACTTCTCTATCCTTTTCAGGAACTTGCTCCAGAACTTTTGATGAATTGCTCGCCCATTTGCGAAGTGGAAATCCACCGGAGTTCAATACTGAAATAATCTCCCTTTGGATATTGATGGCCTCTTCTTCATTATCAGCTCCGTATATCAGATCGTCAACGTAAAACCCCTCAGTGAGTACCTGATTTATGTTAGGATGTGAGTGTTTTGTGTCTATGGCCAGTTGATGCAGGGTTCTTATTGCCAGGTATGGAGCTGCTGCCGTGCCGAAGGTGACAGTGTCTAAGGCATATGTTTTGATAGGCTCTTGTGTCGTTGCTCTCCAGAGAATGAGCTGATATTGGGTATCCTCTCGTCCCATCCTAATTTGCCTGTACATCATTTTAATGTCCGCTGAGAAGGCTATTTTGAACCTTCTCCATTTTGCAAGTAGATCTATGATGTCTGGTTGCATGCGTGGGCCAACCAGCAAATGGTCATTGAGTGATTGACCACTTGTTGTTTTGCAAGAAGCGTCAAAAACAACTCGAAGTTTCGTCGTAGTGCTTGTCTCCTTGAAAACAGCATGATGAGGCAGGAAATAATGCTTCCCAGGCAGTAGTTGCGCTGATGAAACTTCTCTCATGTGTCCCAATTTAGCATATTCGGCTATGCATTCGGTGTATGCTTCCTTCAGTTTACTGTTTGATTTGAATTTTTGTTCTAGTTGGAGGAATCTTGCCATTGCTGACCGTTTTGAGTCACCAAGAGTAGGATGTTTATTGTCCTTAAACGGAAGTCGTACTTCATACCTTCCGTCCTGAAGACGTCTTGTTGTTTGTTGGTAGTGTTGTAGACACTGTTCTTCTTCCAATGTGAGTTTACGATGTTCGAGATTCTCCTCAATTTCCCAAAACTGCCTTAATTGGGACTCAAGTGTATTGTGGTGGTTCTGCACTGTGATTGGATTTGATGGCACTGCTTGAGTCGTGTATCCGCTTAAAATCCATCCTAGTTCGGTAAGCTGCGCTATAGGTGCTCCATCTTGACCCTTGACGAGTCCTTCAAGGATGATCGATGAATAGACGTCAGCTCCTAAAAGTAAATCGATCTTCCCAGGGTTATAATATGAGGGGTCAGCTAAGTTTAAATTGGACAGATGGCTCCATCTGTCCTTATTTAAAGGTTGAGTTGGAAGCACCGATGTAAGGTGAGAGAAAACGAACGCCCTAACTTCGAGACAGAATGAGTTTGTTTGGGAATACATTGTGAAGTAAGTCTGGTACCGCGACATGCCGGTAAGTGTTTGTCCCAGCCCTGTCACATTCGCGGTGATCTTGGTTCTCTTTAATCGTAGTAGTTGAGTTGCTCGTTCTGTTATAAACGATGCTTCAGAGCCTGGGTCCACTAGGGCTCTGAGAGTATGTTTCCTTCCGTCAATAGCCTTAACGTTGACCAAAGCCGTTGCTAATAAAACCTTTGCCTCCAGTTGGTTGAAATTCGTTGTAAATGTTTTACTGGTATTTGTGGTTGAGGGACCAGTGTTCCTGTCTGAGTTGTTGGCTTCAATGTGTAACATCGTGTGATGCTTAAAGCCACATTTGAAACATCGATTACTGCTGTTGCATGTTGATGCATGGTGGTCGTACCCGAGGCAGTTGGAACATACTGCCTTCTCCTTTATTGCTTCTGCTCGATCTTTGGCACCCATGTTTAGAAAACGTTTGCATCGCCGAATGCTATGGGGGCCGGTACACACGCGACAAAGAAATTGTTTAGCCGACGATTTGGTGTGAAATGTGTTGGCCTTCTTAAAAGGATTAGTGGGCGAAAGTTTAAGGGAATGATTGAGCTCCGAAATATTTTCTAAGGAGCTGAAGCGACAGGAGATAAAGGAGAGAAATGTTTTAATGTCAGGGAGGGCTTTCGAGTTGCCTATCTTGTCCTCCCAGTCTCTCTGTGTTTGGGGAGGTAATTTATGAAGTAATATATAGATGAGAATGCAGTCCCAACTATCAACTGCTATTCCAAGGTTCGATAGTGCATGGATGCATTCCATAGTGGTATCATGCAATGATTTCAAGGACGCGGCGGTTTCATGGGTAAGTTTACTCTGTTCTATTAAAAGGCGTAATTGAGTGTTAACAAGTTTTCTTTTATTTTGATATCTATCTATCAGAATTTCCCAAGCGGCGGAATAATTTTTCCCATCGATCGGAAGGTGCTGAATTAGACGCGCAGCTTCACCTGACACAAAACTCTTTAGGAATTGGAGTTTTTGCACCTCTGAGAGCTCTATGTTCTGGTCGACCATGGTTTGGAATATGTTGTGAAACTCGCACCACTCCTCAAATTGTCCGGAAAAGTTTTTTATCTGTATTCGGGGAAGACGGATATCAGATACGGAAGACCGCGATTGATTGATACGGGAACTGTCAAGATTCGCACTGTTACTCTCATTCAATTTCTCCAAATCATCGTGGAGAGAACCGATAAAGGTAAAATAGATTCTTTTTATTTCGGAGTATGTTTCCTCTACCAAGTATTTTTCTTTTAGGGGATCTGCAGACGCACTAATAATGTTAGAGTGTTCCTTCTTCGCACGTTTGAACAACTCTTCCACCTCCACTAAGCGCGCGTTCACATACCCCCTCGATTTTCGCGCCGCGGAATTCTTTTGGTATTCTTCCAAGTCATTTGAAAGTTCCTTGAGGGTAAACTCTTGGAATTCAATTGATTTGTTTAGTTTCGCCATCTCGGATTGCACTATTTAAACACAGGGTACGATGCAGGGAGCAAAAGCAGGTACAAAAGCGAGATAGATGTGAGCCAGCGAATTGTTAAAGCACCGGATCACTTGTGGTTTAAATTCAGATTATTATATATGCACTGTTTCAACAAAGGATACGATGCAGAGAGCGAAGACAAAAGTGAGATGGATTGAGTTAGCAAATTGTAAGCACGGAGTCACTTATAGTTTAAATTTTGATTAATATATACACTGTTTGTATGTTTGTATGTATGTTAATTAATGGTAATTAAATCGGTAATAATTCAATATAGGTAATTCAATGTATGTAATATATGTAATTTATTTAATTTAATTAAGTAGATATATGTAAATGTTTTTTTGTACTCAGCAGATATCCTGTTCGCCTTAGCTGTTGGGTGGTTGGATACCGCTGCCTTCTGGATCACTGCAACTGTAACTTCAACTGCAACTGCAACTGTTCAACTGCAACCGTATCTTCAAGTGCTGGATCTTCGACTGCAACTGGATCTTCAACTGCAACTGCAACTGGACTTCTGTGTAACCACGATCACTGATGGGGATCTGGTGTATCTGGACTTTGCACTACACAGCACTACTATACACTGCAGATCGCTGATGGGGATCCGAATTAGCACTTTTTATTGTTTAATTATTATTTAATTGTTATTTGATTATTTCAGATCGCTGATGGGGATCCGAATTTTAATTATTATTGCAGATCGCTGATGGGGATCCGGCTCGAAGGACCAGTGTTCAGGGTAGAGCTGTTGACTGTACCGAATTTCACCGAAAAAAGAAAAATCAAAAACTATTTGTTAAGAACGTTATAATATTTTTATTTTATATGTCTTCGCTGGGAGTTGAACTAAGAAGGCGTTGAACAATGACATGATGCGTCGTATTTATAAACATTCAGTCGTATTTATAAACAGCTGTTTTTTTCTCTATATACAATGGAATGGGGTGAATGGCCCAATGACCTACATTTTGTTTGTTGCGCTCTGCCATTTCCCCAGGTTTCGGAATGCCTTGGGAGAATGGCAGATCGCATTACATTCCACATTCCACAAATTCGATTCTCGCGCATTTGACAAGTTCTCATTCGTCAAGTGCGCGAGTCACATGTGTTGTTTTTATTTGTTATTTGTTTATTTTAATTTTTGTTAAATTGTTTTTTATTTAAATGATAAAATTGTTGAGCAGCAACAAAACCATCACAAGAAAGATAGAGCGCGACCGACTCTGTTGGTATTGCCATGTTCAAAAGGTCCGTCCAAAAGGCGATATCAATCAACGTTCCAATTTCAACACGCAAAAAAGGCAGGCCGAAAAACAATTGGTGCAAACAAATGCAAAAACACCAGCATTTGATTGGCCTCAGCGATGAAGTAATCCCAAACCGGGAAGCCTGCCGCTACTTTCTGAGGTCAAACCGGCGGACCCCACAAGCGGACCAGTAGGAATGCAGTTAAGTGGGAAGGTTACGGTCCTACACTTCTGACCATAACGACGCCGGAAAAAAAGAAAAGAAGAAGAAGATCATGGCATGAGCTACTTGATGTAACAAAGTCTTTATAGACTCTTGTGATTGTGATTCGAAGTTCTTTCACACTAATACAGAGTGCGCCATCTCATATGGTCGATGTAAACTTCGAATAACTATAACAATTGTCAACCGATTTTCATATGTCAAACCATTTTGGAAACGTCAATTCAGTACAATTTTAACCATGAATCATTTCACACCAAAAGAACGCGCGAAAATAGTTTCAATGTTCATTGAAAATGAACGCTCGATTGTGCTAACTCAACGTGCGTATCATGCAAAATATCGTAATCATGTTGCTCCCAAAAAAGATACAATTTGTCGTTGGGCCTCGAATTTTTTTCAATTTGATTCTGTGGTAAGCCCTTGTGTGCAACCTAGGCCACGTCCGGGGCGTTCAAACTCATCTCTTCACTCTGTGAAGGCCAGTGTTCAAGAAGACCCAAGTTTGTCATATCGGCGCCGTTCGCAGCAGTTAGCCATCAGTGGGACCACTTTGCGGAGAATTTTAAAGGATGATCTTCACATATTTCCGTACGAAGTGCAGATAACTCAAAGAATTTTGGCGCAAGATGAGCCACGGCGCTTGACATACGCACAAAATGCCGTTGCAATGATTAATGCTGAGCCGAAATACTGGCAGCAAATTTTGATAACCGATGAGGCACATTTTACGCTCTCTGGCTCAGTTAATAAACAAAATTGTCGCTGCTGGGGCACCGAAAATACTCACATTATTCACGAAGAGCCGCTATATGATCAAAAAGTTACTTTTTGGGCCGGTGTATACGCTAAGACCATCATTGCACCGTATTTCTTCAAAGTTGGCGATACAGTGGATGGCGATCGATATCGGTGGATTTTGGTCCATTACGTGGTCCCAGAAATGCGTAAAAAAGCATGTTTCACTTTTGGTTTCAACAAGACGGCGCGACATGCCATACTGCGAACAAAACAATGAACATTTTACGTAAGAGGTTCCCTGGAAGATTGGTGTCAAGAAAGGGCGATATTGACTGGCCTCCGAGATCGCCGGACTTAACTCCTCCAGACTTTTTCCTTTGGGGATACTTGAAAAGCAAGGTGTATGCTAACGGCCCGAAGACAATAGAACAGCTGAAAAGAAATATTCGTGCGGAAATCGCAAAAATTTCGACAACAAGCCCATTTTTGCATCGGCAATAAATGCGATCATTTAATTGTAAAATAAATTGTAAAGGTTGAATAAAATTTTTTGAAGTTCCAAAATCCGTTGAAAATTGTTGAAGTTAATCGAAATTTACATCGACCAATATGAGATGGCGCACACTGTATTATTCATTTTTTCTACGTTTCCATTACTTGTTGATATGTCATGGTCTTCGGAATGCTCCTAAGCCTCAACATTGCTGCGTCCTTCTTTAAAATGATGATCCCACGCGTCAACTCTATTACATTTACAGAAAGCACTTTAATTCATTCTTATACAAAATGTCTTCAAGTTCTCCGATCCATTTTCTAAACACATTAATTAACTTATGAAAACACATGTCACCACTCTGAGAGTTCTAATCTAAATCCAAATCCCTTTTTGAACAACCCTCGTGTATGATAGAACCAGTCTTCAAACTCCTTAGCACATGGATCCACTGCGACAATTAGCAATACCTTATACAATTGGTGTAAAGCTGAAAAAGTATTTACAGCCTGATCTTAACAAGCTAATAGTTGTCAACCTTTGGACGAAAGTTTGCTAATATTAAAGCGATTTCAGCAGTCGCCAGCTTCAAGGATATCAGCATGAACTTTGGGTCCAATCGCTGTAACAGAGCTTTTTTTGGAGGACCAAAAAATGTTACGATGAAGTCATACGGATACAGAGGGGGACCTTAAAGTTGAATTCCTCCTTTCAAATAAGCTTTAGGTCTATCCTCATTACTAATTACATGTCGGAATTTCATCATTTGCTAATAGCTCATTCACAAGACGCTCTCTTGGTGTCTACTGGTACTAATCTCTTCATTACGAAAAATTAAAGTCAAAATTGGCTTAATACTGTTGGCTAAAGGATTCATTTTGTGAAAACAAATTATTCTTAAATGTTATGTAGAATCATATGCGACCTCGTAATCCTTCGTATGAGTTCAAAACAATGGGCTTTTAAGCACTGAACATTTCTAAGTGGTTTGTTTTTAAGTTTCTCCCAGGCTTAGGTCCTTTTATTTATACTCGCCACTATAAGTCACCTAGGATTACATTATGTCAGAATCTTTTCCACTTCAAGCTTCCCATACACAGGCGTTAAAGCTTTTCCTCAAGATTCTTTGTTTTTTCCAACTACACTTTCTATCTTAAACATGCTCAACAGCTAAACTCCTCTGATCTGAATATTGTTAGCCATTGTCACAGTCACCGAGCCGCTGCCACTGCATCTGTGAGTATCCCCTAGTCGTACCTCATCCAAGGACACAGCTCGATGCGGTACGTTTGCATATACTTAAAACGTACCACAGAGCAATGTCATGGTCGTGCATCAACACTACAAGCCCGAGTGCATGTAGTGCTTTTCATGTTTTGCATATTCCTTCATTCAAGGCTGCCTTACTACCACACGTGCATGAAAATGCAAAGTGTCAAGTACATAGTTTACATCGCCATCATTTCCGTCTCATCGAATAAATCTGTTTTTTTCGCATCAGACTCATGGTTCGAACAAATACTGTGGGCTTGAATTCTAAGGAGCATGTATTCTTTTCTGCCTTCGTTTACAACTCAAGGACAAGGGAGGCATCGTAATCATATTGGGCGACAGTAAATAGCAGAAGCAGAAAGACGATAAAAGAAATCAATTTGCCCCAAGGATACTGTCTTGCCAGTTAACCAGTGTCTCTTCGTTCATTTCCTGCTGTCCTATAATACACTGACAAGAGCGAATGATGAGAAAGAGACTCGGATAAGGGACCATTTATTCAAATATCTATTTTAGTTTTCATTTCGTTGTTAAATGTTCTTGTTTGCCGGATGAGAGAAACAAAAAGGACATTTATGACGCCTCTGGCTGTCATTACTGTGAGCGAGACTAATTAGTTCCGTTTCCGGGTTATTTATGGTAATTGGAATGGAACTGAGGCGCTATAAAAGGAATTCGAAAAAGAATCGAATGGGATGTAAAATAGAATAAGATGTTAAAGATGGAGAAAGTTAAATGAGATAGATTAAGATGTTTTAAGCAGAAGAGTTAAAAGACCTTGCACGGAGCTTCCTTGTTTTCCAGGTCTTTTAATAAACGAGGAGCAACAGTCCAATTCGAGATAAATAGGCTAAAGATAAAAACTTAGCTGAAGTCTACCCACCTTTAAGAAAGGTTCACAAACCTTTAAGCAAAATAAAAACCAGAGTTGCAGTTCTCATATACCTTATCCTTACCTCTATTTATAATGTGGTCGACAAATCATTCCGGTGGCATATCTAGCAAATGATAAATCGTAAAGAAAAATTTGTTTTCTAGAATTTAAGAAGACGAAATTCGACTTCAGACTTCGTCCAAATTACTTACAAGATCCATCTCGGCAATAAATGACTAAACTGCGGTGATGAAACTTCGGTCATGAATTTTAAGCCTCTGGGTCAGCTGGATCGTGTACGCAGATCCTTCTGCAGAAGGCTGAGTTCTTCTGCATGAGGAATCGATTGCCACGGATTCTACTGTACACTTTCACGGACCACGACGATGTTCTCGTTCAATCTTGCTTTCCTTTGATTTATATATGTTGGCTGATTGATTACCGAACCGGTCGTCTCAAAGTTGGCCACCAAACGTTGAAAAGTTAACTGTAAAGGGCCACCATGTCCCTAAAAAAAATGGCCATGCTGTTCATTTGTGTAACTTGCTATGGTGATTTGGCATCAGTGACTGAATAATAAACAAAAGATTTGACAGATGTCACCAAAATAACATGGTCGCCACAGGCCACCATAGTCAGCCCGCGCCAATTAAAAAACCCTCTATATGTCGGCCACCACGAATATGTCTATAGCCTTCAATACAAATAACAGGTGACAAAGTGCAATGTCTTGTTTTTCTTCTTCGAGGCTTTAGGAGGTTCGAAAAAAGAAGGAAAATGCAAATTCCACAAAACGGTCCACTAACTATACCATGCCAAAAAACGCATGGATCTATAAGCCAATGCCTCTTGTAAGTTTGGCAATCCCGAAAAAGTTTATGAAGTTGGTACAAGCATGCTTAAAGGCGAAAAAGGGATGAGCTAAAGTACGAAATGCCTTACCTTAAACCTCGAGAAAAATAGCACCTCACTGTACTCAACAGAAAGTAGACGAATTCAAATATTTGGTGACGTTATTGATTGGCTCAAGCGACATAAAGATCAAAACAAACAAAATGCTGCCTATGGACAACGCGTGTGCCTTTACATTGAAGGAACTATTCGAAACAACAACAACAATATCAAATTCCATATTTATAGAACTATAATAATTCTAGTAAAATTATATGGATATGAAACTAAGAAGGAGGAAAATAAATGCTAACGTGGAAACAGGACCAAGAAACAGGCGAATTATCTTTAAGTTGTAAGATATCCCACCCAACTTCAACTTCCGATCGGCCAAAACCAATCTGTGGACTGCCTTTATGTTTAAGATCAACAAACAACTTCTCTACCTCTCTACACCTGTCAATCAATGGCTTTGCTTGAACGGTATTCTTTTTCCACTGAAAAGGAATGCTTTATTAACACATGAAACTCAGATTTCTCCATTGATCTGAAAATTACCTAACAAAGTAGCGTCAATAAAATAATCGCAAGTTGTGAATCGAGCGTCAGATTGTCATAAAACTTGGACAGGTATCGTTCGAAAGCTGCCACTTCTTAAAAATTCGACGAGGTCGCCAATAGTGCCAGCATCAATTCGAACATATTGAGTGATGCGCTAGTAGTCTTCAGAATTTATTCACTACAGATATCTTGGCGCGAATTTTTAAAAACTCCTATAATTCTGTAATTAATAATATTATTATCGCCAATTTTAAACTCGGAAGTTCGGAGCCTCGTTCTCAACCTCGTGCCAAGCATCTCTATCTTAAAAGTGTCCCTTCCATGTTTCGCTGTTCTGTTCTATCCTTATACTTCTTATCTAATATCTACCTTATATCTTATCTAATCTTCGGCGTGTCCTTCCTGGGGGTATTTTTCCTACGGGTTTTCCACTATTTTGATTATTTGTTCACTGTCCATTCGTTCTACGTGTCCGTCTATAGTCGTCATTACAAAAAAAAAATGGTTTCATGCAACATTACACCCGTGTAGCAACGTATATAATACAGTTACGGACAGAAAAATAGGGTCACGCCCTTGTTACAAATATTTTCTTTATGTAATTCCCTCTTTATTGACTACAGCGATATCTTGTTTAAAATAGTTATAGTCATGTCTTTTAAATATACCCAAACTTGGCAGCATTTCGAGTGATTATATAGATAAAGGTAACTTGAAATATTTAAAAAAGTCGAAAGAGTTTTTACAAAACTGTAAGTATTTTGTTTTAGGGTTGTGTATTTAAATAAAAATGTTAGCTGGCGTTTACGAAGAAAACACCAAAAAATTGGCCGCAACATATGTACATACATTAGACGAACGACTCAGAACTTTGTTCATAATTCTCTTCTACTCTCAAGCCAAGACCCTTTCAAGTCAGCTGCGGTTTCAGTGCAAATTCAGTGGAAGAAGATCGCTAACAAAGAGACAGAAAAAAAATAGAATAGTGTTCTCGAAATCCCACTGGAATTGAGGTGGCCCAGTTAATGGATAAAAGTAGCGTAGGATGCTGTGGTCTGACGAATCAAAGATAAATATGATTGCTAGCGATAGCAGAAGTTGGGTAAGGATGCCAAAAAATGCTGAGCTAAACCCTTGGTAATACGAGTATAATAGTGTGGGGCTTCTTCTCGTGGTATGGAGTCGGGCCTCTGTTTTGGATCAAGCGTGCGATGGACAAGCACGTTTACGTTAATATATTTAAAGTCATAATGCTGACTTATGTCGAGTGGGAATTGCCAATGCCTTTAGAATTTCAACAAGACAATAACGGGAAACACACTTCTAGTCTAGCTCAGAAGTGGTTTCCGGCAATGGCGTACACCTCATGACTTGCCCTGCGCAATCCCCGTCTTAAATCCTATTGAGAATTGATGGGGATTGTCAAACAACAAATAGGACACATAAAAACAGAGACCTTTACGTTGTGATCCTATTTTATTGACCTTCAAAAAAGTCTTTCCTATTATTTATGTTTATATTATTTTAAATTTACACAATGAAGTTATTTCGTTTATTTTATTGTCTTTAAAGAACCAGAACTTCTTTTAAGTCTACTTTTTTTCCATGGGTCATCAACAGTTTTATTGCCCATATCGGATGAGCGGAACCAAGTCGGTAAAATTCAAAAGCTGGTTATCAGCTTCATGTGAGCCTCAATGGAATCATAACTCTCCTGTTCCCTTTTTTCTCTTGGAGGTTTCTGCAATCTGTTGGAAGTACTCAGACGCAAATACTATTACACTGTACTTCCCGACAGACACCTTCGGTATTGTATTTTCCCCGTTGAACCGTCGGCCCAAAGGCTGCCCTATCGTGCGCGAGCGAATGCGGGACAGTCGCAGAGAAAGTGTTCTGCTGTGTCATCCTTCTCGCAAAATGCAGCACAGGTAAACATCTCATTCATGCCAAGCACGTAGAGATACTTAGCAAAAGTGTAGTGGCCCAATGACGCCTGCAAACCTTCTGTAATAATTTTTCCTTAATGATAAGAAGAATGTTGAAGACTTGGACGTAGGGGCTTAGTCATCCTGCATGCTGGATATTCCCTCCTTCTACGTCTGTGTGCATTAAAGACCCAATCGTTGATGTTGGATTTGCCCATGGAAGCAGGAAGAACTAAGACGGGTTCAGGTCCCGAAAAACTCTCGTCTGAGCCCCGTCTAGTGAGTTCATCAGAGTTTTTATTTCCTGGGATCCCAGAGTGAGCGGGGACTCATACAAGCCTTAGTGAATTAAATCTTCCGACTTTGTTCAAAAGGATCTTGAGTTCATGCACTAATTTGGAGTTTGTGTAAGCTTTGGGTGAAGCTTGGCTGTCACGCATATGCTTTTTCGCTTCCACTTGTGCTTCACAATACAGTACGTGGCTATTAGGTTTGCATATATCTCTGATCGAAAGACAGACGCATATTTTCCTAACGAAAAGTGCAATCGAATGTTTTCGCGCTCATGTTACTCGCGCCTAGTCCTTGGGTCATCTGTAAAAAATGGCCAGATTTTGTCCATTCCAGGTTCAGTATCTGGCGGAGCCAGTCCTGACGCTCCTTGAGTGTGTCTTAAAATACCTCGCGCGCAAGTACACTGTCACTGTAGTGCCATATGTACCAGAAACCAATACTCTTGAGGCGAGACATGGCTTTTGGTGAGCACTCTCTGATATACTCGTATATGCCAAAGGGTGGAAGATTAATCATAGCATCTAGAGCAGAATCCAGCATGCTGGGTAAACCCGTACAGCTGAGACAAGCCGCTCTTTGGAGTTTGGTGAAAGAGGCCACGACAAGTTTGCGTGTTAGCCTGTTCCATCAAACAACCAATGCATATCCCTGTATTTCCTCTCCTTCTCGTGAAGAGAACGACCTCAGTTTTAAGGATATTAACCGACAGCCCATTACTCGGGCACCAGCCATCGAGTACATCGATGTGCTTTGAGACGGATAGCCGCTAAACATGAGCCGACAGAGAGACTGGCAACATTATCCGCATAGGCCTGGGCATAGATTCCAGATACATTGAGTGCATCGAGCAGAGAATCGACCACCATGCGCCATAACAGCAGAGATAGGAGGCCACGGTTTATGTCAGATCTGACATATTTTTCGAGGCCTGCATCAGCGACCAATATCCTGTACCCAAGCATTGATCCACAACACCAGTCGCCATGCCGTCTTACACATGCTGTCGAAAGTCGCGTTAGCAAAGCTCCCTAAATGTCGACTAGGGAGCTCCCACTTTACCTTCGTTAATTGTAATCGAACATCGAACTCTGTTAATAGATCTGATTTAAAATAAGTATTAAAGTCCATATCATTCCTTTGTTTGGTAAAGCATACATACCTACCATATTATAGCGCTTTCTAATTTTAGGTTTAACTTAAAAAGCAAGTCCCTAGTGTAGTATCGGGATAAAAAGAACTTGTGTTTTCAGTGGCGCAGCACTTATTCTCGAAAACGCCACGTGCTGACTCAGTCATGTACCACATAACATAGAAATATTACTCCATCACATCGCACTAATTAAAACGACAAACAGTGTCTGACGTATGGATCTTAATTAGCACCCTCTTTCCTTCATCTACGTAGTTTCATCTGTGGGGTTAATCAATTACTACCGAATGATGCACGATCACTGAAATCGCCAATGCAAACCCTCGAGCTGTATAGTACATATCAGACGTTTGAAAGTGATGCATTAAGCAGCACGTTCCGCACATTTTGCACGTTTCGCAAGTGCTTATCGCATAGCGTCGAATGGCATGCGGTTTATGGTTAACCCCTTTGGGTCGTCTTTAAATGAAATTACTTGCAATCATTTCTCACTCGTACGTTCATTTAAGTTCGGTCGAAAGCGAAACAGTTTAAGTTTGTTTACACTGGCTCGGCTGATGACCCGGACATGGAGAAAGTTCCTTCTTGACACGAGTCTAAATGTTTACTTGATTAAGATGACTTCAACCCAGAGTACTCGTATTCAGTATCTCGCTTTTCCTTTCCCTAAATGTTTCACACACAAAAGCTCTCACTGTACTCCGCATGAATGAATAATTTTTAATTAAATTTACAACGGAGATTTACAGTGCAAACCTACTACTACGCTGCATAAAATTTACTAAAGGCATTTGTTGTTTTTTATGTCCTTCTCCGTCCTTCGTTCTATGATTCCTAAAGCTCAACGTGAGCATCGTCGACGCCGTTGTGTCTGTTGTGTAAACAGCAGCTCCTATCCCATTGCATAGTGCCATTAACGCTTATCGCAGTTGTGCTTGTGCTTTGCGTGCACAGCGAACTTTGGGCATCCTTCTGCGCGATGTAGGAGAGAAGATTGTTTGTGGAACATACAACTAACTTAGCATGAATCCAAGAGTATAAACGGATACGGGATTCTGCGAGGAAATGGGATATTTATGTGACTACAATTTCATACAACGCTGATATGGGTACGGTTATAGGTCTAGAGTCACTTCCCGTGGGTATATGTCAAGAGTTCAGGCGTCAACGCGTTCTGGCATCTTTTAGATGCACTCGCATGTATTCAGATTACGGTCGAGGCTCTGATGTGGAATAAGGAGCTAGTTAAAGAGCCAGAATGCCTTGTTTCCGCTTGGCTTAAACATCGACCGGAAGCATGTGGGAAGATTGTACTTAAACGACTCGGCCAAAATCTAACACGACATGGTGGCAGTCATATGTAATGGTAGTTGAGCTTCCCTGAAGATTTGCATGATTTTCCCTCTTCGTTTCTCACATCAGACATCTTCCAATTACCCGAGCACACAAACAAAATAGGATTCCCAATTCATATCGAGCCTCGAGATGGAGACTATCCAGGAAGGCACAAAAACAGGGACGTAACTCGTCGTTTGTAGAATTTGTTTTTTTTTATTTTTTCTTTTTGGTTGGAATGAAACTTTTCCGTCTCCTCTAAAGAATTCGAAACTTTTACCACATCCATAGAGATATACAAATTAGTTGGACGTAAGGGCGAGTGCTTCATATCCAGCTTCCAACGTGAAGAGCCCTTGAGATATTGTTGGTGGTTGCCGAGGAGACGGTAGGTTGTTATCCTCAGCTTTTGGCATTTTTAAAATTGTTTGCTTATTCGAGTGTGTTTTTTTTCGGTATAGTTCCCGCTTTTTTGTTTTTTCTTTCATAGTTTTGGTTCTCGGGCAGAGATTAATGGAATCCGATAATTTGTAGTGACCGCAGTTGGGAATGTGCTTTTAGTGGCATTTGTAACTGTGGGGAGTGTCAAGAGAATTTTAGTGAGTTTCTAGGAAAAACTTTTCAAATATAGTTTCAGAGATAAATTGTAGTGTTTTTGTTACGCTTTGGGTTTTGGGCGGCACTTTCAGACTAAATTAATTTGAAATTATGTGTAATTGGTAGTTTCTCAGCTTGTCGGTGACTAGGTGTTGGTCGTATGGAACACCACCAACAAGATGGCACGATAGCACCATAAACGGCGAATATGCAAAAATTCAATTCAAAAATATAAATTCACCTCGTATGATAAAAATCAATTTTGAATAGCGCTTAAGATGTCGGACACATAGAAAGGCAGCGCAACGTAGATAAAATACCAGTCTTGTGGATTAAACCAATACTGGCCCACAGAATGTTGAAAGCTGACGCCAGTATCGACGTCTTCCCTGAGGGTGTTGTTCCATATCCTCTGTTGTAATATTATATATTGGGTTCGATTCACTACTGAATCCGTTTAAGGTTCAAGCTTATGCGGGTAATGTTGACATTCTCTTTGTCGGTCCATTTTTTGGGACTGTATGCTCCAAAGCTTAGATGACATTAAATATGATCGACGGGAACATGGACACATTGGCTCCCACACGTACAATAGTTTTCAAGTGGAGCAGACTGTCACTCAAACACATTGTACTATTGTATTACTCACAAAAATCCTAAGAGCTGACTGCCTGTACACGTGATCATTTTCTAGCACGCTGAGCTCGCTACGGTTCATTACCAAACGGACATCTCGCCGCAAGAATGGTAAATGTTGTTATAATTAGCGTTGAAATTCTGATAATTTGGTGTGAGGATTATCCTCCAAGTGTTGAGGGGGTTCGAGTGCGGATCTTCAAGACCATGAATGCACTATCTATTAAACAAATATGCTTCTATTTTTCATGAAGAAATGTTCGCATATTACGTCACGCCCTATTATGGTGTTGCAGTTGCAAAAGTCTGTCCTCAAAGTAATGCTCAACAATTCAACCATATTAGCACTTCTTAAAAGTACGCAAACTCAAGATCTGTCTGAATGAAGTTGTAGAAATAAAGTCACAGTAACGACTGGGTATAAAATCTCTCTTGTATCTTCGTAAATGAAATCTCCCGTGAGTCTACCAAAATTGACTTTGAGGAGGGATACTCCCGACAGTACTATAATTCTAACTATATTTCTTAATTAATAATGCCTCTCGGCATTAATGGAAACAAATGTTAAAATTGGATTTTCTAGGTAAATTTATTAAAAATACTAAATCTATGCCTAACCCACACTAAGCTAATCTTCTATATAATCAAGTCAACTTGGACTCGTGTGCGTCGAGTGGTCACCCCCTTGATTGCATTTTTCAGCGACTGAACTTCGCCATTCCGCTCACTGTGCATGCCCCAAACCTGACTAAAGCTAATAGGCCTCAGTCAGTTTTCAGGTTCATCAAGGCATGGTGACCCGCTAGCTTCCGAAAGATCCTCTAGCTAACACTAGTCTTGTTTACGAATCCATGAGTGAACAGAATCCTATCAGAGCAACACACCTTTCTGAGAAGCGTTTACACCCGGCAACTACCAAAAATCAAAATCAGCCATTAAATAACTATAATGTATGAGCATTGTCAACTGACCCATGGCAGATGAACCGTTTATCCCTCGCGCCCCGGTGACGGTGGTAAATTACTGGGATACCATTTCTACTTTGCAATCAGTAAGTTACGGAGATCAGGTTGTTGTCGTTAGTTAGAGCCGTCGTTGGAAGTGCTTTTGGGTCATTTAAAGAAGAAAATTGTCGATTCTGTTTAGGCGTGCTCCGCCATACAGGGCTTTATTAGGATAATTATTGATGAACTGGGTCTCTGGCGTTCTGTACATTCTAAGACAGTCCTTGAGGCACTACCTCTCGAATCTTTTTCATGTAAGATAGCGCTATATTAGCCCACACCGGACTACTATATGCAACGATTGGCCTTATTAGGACTACATAGCATATATAAATTGACTGCTGTGAAATCTTCAATGTTCCCTTATTTCCAGCAAGACAAGCTTCTATGTGTCTATCAAAATATAGATACCAGTAAATCAAAATGCACAAAATATCTAACCGCGTTTCTCACCGCTTATAGTTGTCCATGTTGCCCAATAATTGCGAATTTCCTTCAGTTCTTTCTAGTATCCCTTAAGGCCCTGTCCGACGGATTCCAAAACAGTATCATTTGCCACTTTTGGAAGTTCAAGTTTTGTATCATCGCAATATCTCTTAATATGATCGAAGTCGCACCGCAGCATTGTATTGATGACCTTCATTTTTGGCTGAGAAAATAAATCTATTAAATCGCTTGTGTAAATGTTAAATAATATAAAAAAACTAACAACTACTTGTTGTAAACCGTTTTTAATATCAAAGATCCTGCTCGAAGTAACGTTGTCACATTTAACAACAAACTTCTTTCACATAATCATTACGTGAATCATGTGTAAAAGGCATGCCTAGCCTAGTATATTTATAGAGCAAACCTTCTGACCATACGGTGTCGAAGGCCTCTTCAAACTCGACCAGACAGCACCTGTGCGTTGATTTTATGCTTTATTCCACTGAAAATCGGAAAACGGAAGAAGAAAAATATCAGATCCCACCTTACAACCAATCTGGTTGTACCAAATCGGTTGTTCGGTATTACGAGTATTTTCTTTTCCTCAACCCATTTAATCAGAGCTTTGTTTTCTTATATTCGGAAGCAAACTGATTGATCAGAGATTAGCAGTGTCGGTTTTATCTTTATCCCGTTCAGGGATGGGCTGGATTAGAGCGGAAAAAATATCTACTGCTTGTCTTAAAACGACGTTTAGGATACCATCTGTTCCCGACGACTTTTTATTTTTAAGCGAGTCCATGATACACATGAGTTCATCCCTTCTCACAAGCAACTCGTAAAAATTGCCGACATTGCCTTCCGCAAAGTTTTCATCATTCGATACGGTGAAACCATTATTCTCAGATCTCACATCGCCAATTTTCTACTTCTGCACAAAGCTATGGATGATTCAAAAATACCGCATTTCCAAGCACGTGTTTGCGGTGAGCAGAGCTGTTCATCGTGTGCACAGACTCGAAAAAAAAGCGCCCATCGAATTGATCTTATTTATTTATTTATTTGCTGCTGATCTTCTCGGCCACTAAAAAGCCGTTGTCAGTGTCGACACTCTCTTGACTTATTCAAACGTTTATTATTTATTTATATTATATTAATTAGCATTAGTATTTATTTATATTAATTAAAGGATTAATGATTAAGAAAAGAATTAACGATAGAAGAAAGGGAGATAATTTTAAATTGTCACAAGCAGGAAAAATCTTACCGGGAAATTGATGAAGTAATAGGAAGAACGAAGTCGACAATACAGAAGGTACAGAGATATGGACTTACCAAATGAGATAACCGAAAAATCGCGGCTTTCGTTCAAAAAGATCCATCAAAAGGGCCCCAAAAATAGCTGCAGATATTAAAATATCGCTAAGCAAAACCGTATCAGCTTGGACAGAGATCCGGTAATAACTCTTGAACATCTCGCAGAACACCACTTATAAGTGAGCTATGTAAACAAGAAAAAGAGGATAGACTCCGGTAATGAGCTCAAAAATAAGGCAAACGAATTTTGGGACAGCATAATTTTTTTCGGATGAGTCGATATTCAATATATTTGGCTCCGATGGATGTTTCAAAAAGTGGGGAAAGCAAGGTAAAGCAATGAACCCAAAGAAGACCATAAAGACAGCGAAAAATGGTGGTTGTGAGGTTATGGTGTAGTCAAAATGGACGAGATTATGAATAAGGAAGTGTATTTGAATATTTTAAGAGCAAACCTTCAACCAAGTGCCGATAAATTGGATAGTTTTTACTTTTAACAAAAAAACGATCACAAAAACACTGCTTTAGGTGTTCAGATATGGATCGTTTACAACACACCCCATATGCTTGTAAGACAACCACGAAGCCCAGATCTTAACCCAATAGAGCACTTATGAGACCATTTAGAGGAACGACTGCGAAAACATGAACTCAAAAGTAAATCTCAGCTCAAAGATTAACTAAAAGAAGAATGGCAGCAAATAACCCCTGATATAACAAAAAGAGCTGGTACAATGCATACCCAACCGTCTTATTATTATTATTAGATGACGTTACAGCTTACATAAAGAGCCAGAATCAAGTTGCTCTCATTCGCTTGTGCGATTTTTTTTCATACAAGTGAATGGGATTTACAGTTTAATACCGATTCCAAACGGCGGGAAGCCCAACCGTTTAAAGGATGTTTTAAAACTTAAAAGATTTCATCCTAAGTATTATTGGGGCGTGGCATATGAAGTTGCCAATTTTTATGTAGAAGGTTAAACAACGCTATTTCAAAAATTAAAAAAGTTTATTCCAAAAAAATGATCTCCGTTTACATCTGTAACATTTTTCAAACGTTCCAACAAAGTAAAAATGCCCCTTTTGAAAAAGTCCTTATCCTTTCGGGCTAAGAAATCCTTAAAGCCTTTTTTATAGCATCTGTGCTTATGAATTGTTTATTTTGGAGGTAACTACCCAAACTTCGGGGAAAGTGGTAATCGGTCAGGGATAAATCTGGTGAGTAAGGTGGATGAGGCAAAACTTCATAATCTAACTCCGCCAGCGTCAGGAACATCGACTGTGCGTTATGTAGTCTTGCGATGTCATGCAGCAGTATGGAAGCATGCCTAATTACCAGTGACGAATGTTTTTGGAGCAATTTGTTGTGCATTATGTCGATTTCTCTTCAGTACGACTGGGCCGTGGTTGTTTCTCTAGGTTTGAGAAAGGAATAAAGGACAACTATCCCACTCGTCCACCATACTAACACCATTACCTTTTTGGGGTGTAAGGCTGCCTTGCCAAATCCACTGGGAAGCTTACCCGCATCTACCCATTCTCCCGACCTCTTCCGGTTATCGTATAGGATCCACTTTTGTTCGCAGGTGACGATGCGATGCAAAAAAGGATCCATACGATGTCTGTTGGTCAAAGATACTGCAACTTCCAAACATCGTAGCTCATTCAGTGGTGTTAGGACGCGGGGCACCCAATTCTCTGGTTTTTTTTTAACTTTGCGATGACGGAAATGTGGCGACTTATGTTTGCAGTTGAAACTTTAAACCTTGCAGCAAGACCAAGAAAAATCATAGCTGGATTTTCTTCAACACCTGCTGCAAGCTCTTCATCATTAATGACATTCTCTGGTGTACCCCTTGGCAGATTTTAGAGCGGAAATCTTCCCTCAATGAACTTGATAAACCAGTTTCGAACGGTTCTCTCACTACACGTACCCAAGCTCAAAGCGTTCTTAATTTCTCTAGTCGCTGCGGCTGCGTCAATGTTTTTTTTTTAAATTGGAAAATTGCCCTCAAATTTGTTGATGAAAGCATTTTCTATGTAAGAAAAAAGGCAACTCAATGAGTTAATAGGGTAAATTAATTTTTACCGTTAGGAAAATTGAACTGCACTCTTTTCTTAAGAAAAAAAAATTCATTTTCAATTTCTCAACACAACTTCCCGCCACAACGATCACTTTAGGAATGATCGGTAATTCGGTAAGTTTATATGTAACGATATGTAAACAATATGTAAGATATTGGTTTTGAACATTGAATTAAATCAAAACATATCAAATGTCTTTAATTTTCCAAAAGTTACAAAGACTATTGCAATGCTAGTTTACTGGATTTGAATAAAATATTACAACTAATTTTTGTTTTTAAACGAATTTCGTTATTTTTTATTTATATTTATTACTTTATTATAAATGAAAATGAAAAAGTATTTTAGATTTTGTGTCCGAAAACTAGATTTTCAATTTCTTACGAAAATTATCGCAGGGTACAATGACTTATATTCCACACTGTATAAAGTTGAGTTCCTAAATTTACTGAAATCAAACATCTATCAGGACCAAAGACCAAATTTTGGGTCAATGTGCTTTAGCAGACAGCAAGCAAAAAAATAAAAAATAAAAAGACGCCGCATGATTATTCATTTTTTGATAGGTCGCTGTCATCATTACCTCATCATCAAACGCATTGTAGATAGATAATATTTTAGGAATCACCTCCGTACTTTAAGCAATATTCATTTTCCTAAAATATTTCAACAGTGACACATCGTCTTCACTTGGAAAAACCATCCAACGGTTATCAACGAGATGTCATCAACTTGCTTCCGAATCAATTAATTCGATAAAATATCATCGCAATCATAAAGAAATTTCTTCCGACATTGCTGTGAAATTTCGGTATTCTCGGTAATCCATTGTTGATAGCATAAGTCACCGCCGATGGATTCATGTCACGACGACAACGAATGTTATCGGGTATTTTATGAAAATAACGTATTTCTGGATTATTTTATTTTAAATTTGACTCACTACATTGGAAGCGAAAGAAAGAAAAAATATGAAGGATATTAACCCGGAAAGGTAACAGGAAGCTGCTAGAAGTCACGTGAAATGTACGATACAATATTCATAAACAGAAAGAAAATAAAGAATTACATGCTTATAGAAATTTTTTTTTAGTAGGACGTGATTTATGAGTGCATGTGATGAAAGCCAAGTTAGAATAAACTGATCTTCTTGGCATTACCTAGTTCGACTCTGCACTGTCATCTTCCTGGGGAAATTAGGGAAACAGATATTTTGAGAGCAGCTACATAAATGTGAACTGTGATTTGCTTCACTTCCCCCTAAAGACTTTTTGGTCTTCAAAATTGGGTAAACGCCAGAATATGTTGGGACCTTGGATTTTGTGAGAATTAAAATTTTATTTAAAGTAAGTAAATAAAAAAATATGTCACTCAAAGTATTGCCCATCGCTAGCTACTACTTTTTTCCAATGTTTCCGGCCGCATATGAATTCCTCTTCGGAAAACAACACGACTTTTGAGGCATTTCGGGAATCAACTTATTTTTTGGTGTATGAGAATGGAAATACTGCTTAGTCAGGCGATGTGTCATCGAATAGAACAAATGACATTCGGAAGGGGCAATGTCGAATGAATACGATGGGCAGGGTAGGACTTCCCATTTAAGCGTTTGCGAGTAAATTTTCACCGATTATGCAAGATGTTATGTTGTCGTGTAGTTAAATCACCGTGTCGTATGTCTACTCGTGTAGCGGCCGTTTTTCATTTGATAGTGATATCGATATGTCTTTGGACTTACTTAGTTTTCAGGCCACCAATCCATGGAGGGTCTGGGCCTAAGTTAACACAACCTTCGTTATATTTTGTCTTAGATGATGGGTGACGCACCGTTTTTTTATATACAGCATATATTTCGTTTTCTCTTTATTGGTGTGAAGACCAACTAGCCTGGTCTTCAATTGCCGTGAACGCTTCTCCAATGGTACGCATATAGTTGCTGCGTAACCCAGGAACTGGAGCGATTTGAGGAAGATAGTACCTTCCTTGTTGACGTTGGCCCGCTGACCTATTTATTCCGGGATTGAAGAAGTCGCATGACAGCGTATCTCCTTGCCGAAATCCGGTGCACTTTTCAAAAGGCTCGGAAATTCTGGAACCGAACTGCCTGGAGCATCGAGTGTTTTCCCGGAATGCCGAATTCGGACATCGCGTTAAATTAGACTTCTTCGATTAATGTTATGTTATGCGGCCTTAAAATCGATAAAAAGGAGGTAGGTATCGATTCGAAACTCGCTGGTCTTCTCCAGGACTTGTCGCAGCGAGAAGATTTCTTCTATTGTCGATTTACTGGACTGGAAGCTGCACTGGTATATAACAATTAGTGCGGTGCAAAACGGTTTAGACATTCACACGATACACGGGATATGACCTTTTAAGTGACATTGAGCAAGTATATACCTCTGTAGTTTTTGCAAGAAGTAAGATCGCCTTTTTTGATTTATTTTTGGTTCTATATGGATGGAGCATATAGAACTGAACTAATATTCCAGCCATCGGGCATGCATTCTACCTCCCAAATTCTACAGATGATCTGGTGTATGCTCCCTATCAAAACATCGCCTCCAGTTTTAAACAGCTCTGATGGGAATCCAATCGAGTCTGCGGCCTTCTTGTTCTTCAGCTTTTTAATAGCCATGCCTACTTCTTCAATGCTGGAAGGAGGAACAATTTCGCCCACTACCACTCTCTCATCTCCACGCTCGTTAAGCAGCAGCTGGAAATGATGCTTGAAACCATACACTATTCCCTGCGTATCGGTAACAAAATTGTTCTCGCAATTTCGAAGAGCCTGGGTGCCGTTCTTAAAGCCCGCTGAGGGGCTTTAGGCTTGAAGTTATTTTTGTCTCAAGACTCTTCAATATCCTTAGCTGGGAGGCTGCGAAAATTCTATTCTTTCCCGCAGCGTCTTTTTTTCTCCATTTGGTTAGGCTTCGTCGATCGCTTGCTTTTTCTGCTCACACTCGCCATCATACCATGAGTTTCTTGTCGGTGGTGGCGCGTAACCTATTGTAGTTTCAGCTGCTTCCTTGATGTCTGAGCGGCAATATAGCCACATATTGTTGGCTTTTGTGTCCGACGTAGGCATACTTGCGAGTCGTCCGCTCAGTGGCTCTCTGTAGTCTCTGGCTTCTCTGAGGCGCACAGGTAGCCTTGTAGCTTTCTAACATTGGAAAGCCGGGCTCTGAGTCTTGCTGCCACTAGGAAATGGCCAGAGCCGACGTTTGCCCCTCTCAACGTTCTAACATCCATGTCTTGCATCTGTGAGCACATGGTCGTTTTGGTTGGTAGTTCGACCATCTGGAGACTTTCAGGTTGCTGCGTGGATCTTCTTGCGAGGAAATCTTGTGCTACTTATTACCGTATTACAAGTTGCCGCAAAGTCCGTAAATCGGAAGGCGTTGTCTGTTGTCGTATCGTAAAGGCTGTGTTTTCCAACTACTCCGCCAAAGATGTCCTCCTTACCGATTTTGGCGTTGAAGTCCCCGAGTACGATTTTGATGTCGTATTCCGGACAAACTCCGTAGGCGTCGTACAAGAGGTCGTAGAAATCCTCTTTGATGGGCTCTTCAGACTCGTCTTTAGGGGCTTGTGCCCAGATGATACTGATGATGTAGAATCTGCCTTGGATGCGGTTCGCAGCTAGGCGATCGTTTATTGACTTAAAATCGATGGCTTTCGTTCTTAGCAGTTTTCCTACGACAATCCACATCCCAATAAGTGCAGCATTTGTGGCAACTGTAATAAATGTCGCACTCCTTTTTCGTTACAATTCCTTGTCCTATCCAACGCACTTCCTGGATCGCAGTAATATCCGCCTTATACTGCTTGAGGGTCTTTTCTAGTTGATGAGTTCAGCTCCAGGAGTGTAGAGAGTTCTAAGAATCGCAAATCGTTTTCTTTCCGTCATTATTGTTCCATATACGAGTAGTTGCGATTAGCCCATGTAATGTCTCTGTTAATTTATTTCCAGAATATTTTATTAATTCCTATGGTTTTAGGTGGACTCTTGCGGGCTTATTATTCTTAAATCAATGGATTACTTCTTTAATTGTTCCATGCCATTTTCTGTCTAGAAGCTAACGACTGACTTCAAGTTAGAAGATCTGATATCTTGAATGCACGGTTTTTTCAGTATTTCCAGGGCTTCTACTTTTTCCTCGTATTCTTCGTCAAACTAAGACTTTTCCATGGAAGCCTTGCAATAGCCTAGCCCTAGCACTTCTTAATCATTTATAGGACATACTGATTATGAATTTCGCTCTGCTATTAGCACTGGGATTTTGACGATGATTATAATATGGTCAGAATCGCAATCCGCTCCTCTGTATGCCTTAACACCTAGATCGTTGGCATGGTGCCTTCGATCTGTCAGAAAACTATCACTTTCGTTGCGCGTTAACTCATCCGGTGATGTCCATGAAGCCACGTGTATTCTCTTGTGTTTGAAAGTCGTATTTTCTACAATCATATTATTTATATATAAGACTATTGTCCTTTGATAACCCATGAAGGCCTTATTTTTCTCTTGTCGGCATGTATATCGCTTCTTTCATATTTTCGTGTTTGAATCCTCGATTGCACACCATCTCCCGGAGGACAATGAACATAAATATAGCTATGACCCCGAATTTTGGCCATCGAGTAAAATACTACGTCCTTTACGTTATGCACAATTTTCTTGCTGTTCCAAGATTGTGGGTTACCGGGCCACAAACGAGTGTGCGACCATTCTTAAAATTGTTTCGTTTGGAAGTCGAACTTCTTGTACCGCTATGATATCAAAATACTAGGTATGAGGCACTGCGACCAATGTAGATCTATTGTGCCTGTTATTCGATTAGACGAGGAACTGAGCTTCTCAGGTGCCATGATTTCTCTGAAGAGGATACGCTCCCGAGATGGCAGAGAGCGACACATTTTCATAGTATGTGCTCTGCAGTTTCCAGACAGAGTCAACATTCGGTTGACGGCGGACTTGGGGATTCCACAGAAAGGTTCGACACCTAAGTATGTACCTTTCGCTGGAACCTTTCCTAGCGAGCTGGTCGGTGATTTCGTTGCCTTTTATGCCGTTGTGACCTGACACTCACCAGAGATTGACCTTATTTCTTTTACCTAGGTCTTGCAGGACATAGTGGCATTCATTGATGGATTATGAGTTCGTGCTATACGAACCCAAAACTTTGAGCGCTGCCTAACCATCTAAGAGGTGTAACCATACCTTTTATACAAGTCTCTAAACTTAATTTGACACACCTCAGCGTGGCTTATAGTTCGGCTAGGACTCGTTCCCAGAGCTTTCGATAGTTTCCAAGTTGGTCCAAAGATGCCAGCACCAACATCGGAATCCATATTGGAGCCATTTATGTACCACCTGAAGCCTTTGACATTTAGCAAGACTTCTCCGCTTTCTCAAGTATCACTTTTTTCAAAAGTGAATGTGTGGGGTGATGGTCCGAAACTGTGGTAATCATGTCCAGCTTTCTTTGAATACTGTTTGGAAAACCTTCGATTTTTACAGCCTTCGTTCCTTCTACGAACCTACTCTTAATTTTTGTGGATTCTTTTTCATGGAAGCTCTCCGCTTGGAAGTTCTCACCCAAGATTCGATCTGGTTTAAACTTCGGTATATTTTACTCAAGGAAGACCAGCCATATTTAACACCAAAATGATTCAACCATGTTTCATGCTATTTTAATGGTTGTAATGGTTCATTGATGTAAGCGTGCGTAGTGCAGAGTCATCAGTTTTGCGCCTGCCTCTCCTATATAATCGTACAGTTATGTATCTATTCCAGTAATTTAGAGAACAGTAAAAAATCGATTTAGTAAGTGTATGATTGCAAAAGTAAGTAAAGGTGCCTGTGTCTCTCAAATTAACTATAAAAATTTAGATTATGGTGAAAAATGTTGAATTATCTTAAATATGGTTCATGAAATAATCATGTGCAGTTCAAGTAGTCGACCGAAAAAAGGAATAAAAATCGACTCCCTTATTGAAACCACGCCGGCTTCATAAAAGTTATTTTATTTTATTAAAAGAAATTGCGCACCAGAAGGAATTCCTATAACAACTTTATCCTTTTAAAATTCAGAATGCCGTTTTAAATAATTCCAGCAAAACTAAGAAATTAAAGAAAAAAAAATCTTTAGTTGACCAAAAGCCTGTTTTTCTATAAAAAAAATCTATATCAACGGACGACATAGACGGCGTCACAAGGTCAGGATTGAAATTGTTTTCCTAATTTTTTTTTGTTTTGTTTCCACTCAAAAATGTCGTTAGGTCATGGCCATTCTGTTGTTGTTATTTGCATTACGGTAAGTATTCGCATTTGTTTTATTACAAGTTCATACTGTGCAGTCACGTCCATTTTGGCTTTCGTCCAAAAATATGGAAACATAAATCAAAGAAATTAAAAAAATGGGTCGTCGTGCTTTCTCCCCGGAAAGCAAAAGGATGAGATTGATATATGTATGTATGTTTTAATTTTACGATGCTTTTATGGTTGCTTGAGGTTATTAGGTTTTATTAAATAATATGCCACGGTGGCTGGTGCTTTGGCCATTGGCGCCTTTGACACGGGTTTCGAGAACTGCAACAGCCAAATCATCAAAATTATATATAGCGCTACTCGTATTACATGCAATGAGCTGCATAAAGATGATTTGAAGAAACTCAAAGCTCTATTGGTCCAACGCCATTTATGTACATATATAGGGTGTTTTATAGCAGAGTTAGAATTCTAGAAAAAAAAATATATATTTGAAGTGACCGCTTGGGTAGAGAAGCAGTAGTTCGTTCGGATTCGTTCGTTCGTGCGGATTCGTTAGTCGCGATATCGCAGAGGTCGCACGCACACCGTGGGTAGGCATTCGAAGTGTTTCTCATAGAAACATAGCCGTACGAGATTATCTAATAAAAAAAAAAATTCATAAATGGAATCAGAACTTCCGAGTTACAGGTTCCGAATTTTCCGAATTCCGAATTAACCATGGAAATGGAGAATGGAGGAAACCTAGAATAGGTATTCCTCAAAAAATTTAACTCTTATTAGCTTCAAAGGAAAATAGTTTTCCTAAAATATGTGCACCTATAACTTAGTCATATAATAGGAATGTATGCTCCCAATGGAGAAAAATGGAGAGAAAAATTTTTTTTTTGTATCAATTTTAATATTACGCATACGCCAGAGTAGATGGAATATAAAGATTTTGTTCCCAGATTTCTTTGAATGGAACTCATTAGAGGGTTGTCTCAATTGAAAAACCCGTTCATAACCTGAGTAGCGCCGTTACCAACTGTTTTGAGCTCGTATGCCACAAAACCTTCCTGTTCCCTGGTGGACAGCTGAACTCCAATGTCTTCACAGGGAACGAGAAGTCTCCTGAATAGATCGCTTAAATTTAACTCATAAATGACTGGAATAAGTATCTATCGAAGCAAAAGGAATGTAAGAAGCTTACTCGTAAATCGAAGAATGATTTTTAAAAGTCCTTCTGCGAAGAGATCAAATTCCTGAGCGGGACCAGCAAATTGGTCAAAGTCCGCAAGCGAGGAAATCTGACAAAGCTGGATGTACACAGAAAATCTGAGGGTACCTTCATTGAGTCAAGAGCGGAAACTTTTAGTTTGCTGCTTCATTTCCATGCTGCCCATTTCCCGGGAAATCAGACAGTCATCGGCTCGTTGCATACTCGTCCAACGGTGACTGAGACTGAAATTATGAAAACAATTCGGGGTAGCTGGTATATTGCGTCACGCGTGGTAACTACTGAGGCCATTGAATTTGCTATGGCATCTTTCGATGGCTTCAAGTCGCCAGGTATTGATGGGATATACCCTATTATGCTACAAAAAGGTATAAGACAGCTGCTTCCTACTTTGAAAAGTAATTTCACTGCTAGCCTATATACCTATTCCTTGGCGCGCGGTGAAAGTGGTCTTTATTCCCAAAATAGGGAACTCGCAAAGAGTTTTAGATCAATCAGTCTAACATTCTTCTTGTTAAAAAGCATGGAGAGACTATAGGTAGTAAGTGCTGGACATTTTCATGACATTGGGAGAGCTTTTGATAACGCGGCTTTCGACTTTTCGCTTTAGCCAACGCTGCTAGATGGCAGGAAGCACTGGTTTTGTGGATCGGAGCAATCCTTGTGCATAGGACATTGATCGCTGATGCAGGCCTCGAACAATGTGTGAATTCTGGCATAAGCAGAAACTTCTCGCAAGGTGGCGCTCTATCTCCGATGTTATGGTGCATGGTGCTCGATGCTTTCAATGCCCCTGTAATCTATGTCCAGGCCTATGCGGATAATGTTGCCGATCTCTCTGTCGGTTCATGTTTAGCGACTGTCTGTCAGCACAGCCGGCGCTAAATGTGATCGATGACTGATGCACGAGTAAAGGGCTGTCGGAGAAGGCGCAAAAATACTGGCTTTACTCAGCAAGGAAGCTTAGTACCTGGGAGTCATCTTAGATTCTTCTTTAGTCAAAGCATGTTTTGGCAATGCAAAGGTGCTTTTGGAGATTATCGCGGAAAAAAAGGTCCTCTGGATCTACACATCAATGATAAGGCCGATAATCTCATATGCTTTGGTTGTCTGGTAAAACAGGCTCACAAGCAAACACATCGAGGCCTCTTCCAACCAACTCAGCTGTCTCAGCTGTACGGAGGCTTTCCCCAACACGCCGGGCGCTGCTCTAGATGCTATGATGAATCGTCCATCCTTTGACATATCATCCATACTGTATGTTCTTTAATTCTGTTGCCTGTATGTTGGTTAATTGATTACATACACAAGTCATCGGCCAAAGGCCTCCTCATTCACTTTCAATACTGTCAAAGTCGTAGAGAAAATTTAGGATGATTACGATAACCTTCGATTTTGTACTTTTCCTTAGAAGGTTTTTGGCAGGGATAGATTTTGGCGGCCATGGCGGTTTTGTTGATATCTGTCAAATCTGTTGTTTATTATTCAGTTACTTATGCCAAATCAGCAAGAAAATTACACTATTGAATGGCAAGTCCAAATGATAAAACTTTATTATCAAAATGAGTGTTCGATAGTTCAAAAGTTGCGCGCATTGCGCCCATTTTACGGTAGACATGGTGGCCTTTCGTCATTTGATGACCATATCCGGTAATCAATCAGCAAACGTTCCTACGTGAAAGGAACGCAAGATCGGCCGAGAACAACGTAGCGATTACATTTTGGCATACCCGTACAAGATCCAAGAAGACCCCGAAAAATCTTCTTTAGCGACGATGCTCTTTTTTGGAAGCCGACATTGGTGATGCACCCACCGTCCATGTCGAGCGCTACAGAACGGTTATAACCAATTTCTTATGGACCAAATTGAACCATATGAACCTAGACGACATGTGGGTCCAGCAGGACGGCGCCATGTGCCACAAAGCAGAAGCAAAGATTGACATTCTGCATGGACGATTTGAGGATAAGATTATCTCTCACAGAGGTGACGTGAATTGACTACCATGCTCACGCGATTTGACCTCGCTAGACTTTTTCTTGTGAGGTTTTCTGAGGTCGCAGGTCAATGCGAGTAAACCACAAACGACTGATATCCTTAAGGTGAACATGACACAGACCATTGCTCAAATTCAGGCTGATCTATGCGATAGAGTCATTGAAAATTAGAACACAACTGTGCCACCGGAAGAAGCCGAGGTGGGCATTTGAACAACATCATATTTCATAAATAATGGCATGTATGAACCTTTCAAATAAAAAAAATAAATTTGTTGATACCTCACACACAACTTGTTTTATTCCATTTCAACATCTACCCACCCTTATTGACAAACCTTTTACTTCTTAATTGCACCTTGAGTCCGAAGAAGCAGCGGTTGGGCAGAGTTTTTCTGCGTCTAATCTCTAACTTGTCACTTGGGATTTATGGTTAACACAATCCATGACTCTCAAAATGTTTGCTGGCACAGGTGACATTCTGGTAGAGATGTTGGTGTTGCGTGTCTGTGCTTGATGACTGTAAATATTTAGTTTTGTCCCTATTTAACACCTCAGACCCAATTAAGTCGGTGTAGACTTGCAAGAGACCATGTCTCTTATATTGGACTATTATAATGAATCACACTCGATATTTACATATCATCAATGGTTTCGGTTTGTTTATTGCTGACATTTATAGATTAACTAGATTTTTTCATTGTCACAAGTTAAGCAGAGATGTTAAAACCTGACATGGCTCTCTATAGTCTCCGTAGCCATTGTCATATGCGATTTTAAAGGTGTTGACATAAAATTCGTGGATCTTCTCTAATATCTGCCGTAATGTGAATATTCAGTATAACCAGGATTTTCCTGGCCTGAAACCATATCGAAAGGGACCTGTCAGACTAGTTTCAATTCCTCTCTGCGTTGTCTCTCAAGTTTCAAATTGTTCGCGAACGGTTTCAAGCGCTCACGCTGCACGACGAAGCAGATCTCGTAAGCAGTACTTAGAAGACTTAATTCCTTGCATTGACATCGTCATAGACACAACTCTCTTGCAATATTGATATATGTATTATACATAAATGCCTACTTATATGCGAGTCCATTGTATTTAAGCAAATTTAAAAGAATTTATTGAATTCTATTTAGTGATCAAGAAGTAAAACATATTAAACTATAAGCTTCAGTGTGTACGGCACTCCTTGGGTATTCATTATTTATTTTGTTTGATTTTGTTTTGTGCTCACTTGAAAGTTTGTGAATGACGACCACCTTCGAATATATAGAGCAAAACCATAGGACTCTAGTGCAGTAAGCAAGATTAAAACAATTTGTTGCCCAAGGATTAGCACGAATGATAGTTTACGCCTGAATACAGGACATACGATATTGAGAGGGAGCGGAAATGGTTTTCGGAAGTGTGCATTTGAGTATGAGTCATTGCTGACAGGGATAGCCAGAGCTTGCTGGAGAAATAGTGCCATTTTCGGTATATAGCCAAAGAGTCAAGCGCCGCAAACAGTTGTAGTCATCCGATTTAACAATGCTACATCCATATACATAAAATGGTATCGTATTATAGATACAATGGACGATACGATGGATGATGCTCCAAGCTTTTTTGGCCTTGTTGAGTGTATGATTTGAAATTCGTAAACAAGCGTGAAGTATTCGTGTATTGAAGCGGAACATAAATCTGTTTCAAGGTGATGTCATTACAGATTAGCTTCTCACTTATTGATATTTGTTTTGGCATGAAACGTAAAATGTATGTGTAAATCTTAAATTTACAAACATGGTACGGATTAACATTTTTAGTGTCTATGTATTCAGCCTGATTCGTCATATTTCATAAGATAATATCTGTAAGGGTGTATTTAAGACCTTAGAGCCTCACGGAACTCGAAAGAGGAGTAAGAAAACTGCAACAAAAATGAAGGGATCCTGTTCAACGGAGGCCAGAAAACGGCTTCAGACTAGTAGACTTTTGGCAGGACGAAATGATGACCAGGTGATTACCCCATCTCAATATTTATAAGCCCGTAAACCCCCGACAATTAGCCAAAGGGTCAGATATCGACTGGGAGCAATTTGTTGTGGTCAAGATGCGGGTGCGGATTTCGTGGCATCAACGGATTCGAATGTAACGTCGAAAAACTGCAGTCGCAAGAGACCGTCACGACTTTTGTCGACTATGTTTTCCTCCAATTTCCTCAAGACCCGATTAGCATTCCTTAATAGTTGATTTTGAGTTCGTATAATACGAGCCCAACGCTTTGAACGCTGCTTGACGCTGTCTCTAAATTTAGGTTGCCGCACGTCAAGATGGCATATAGCTCGGCTTGGAAGAAACTAGGGGTCGTTCCCAGGGCCTTCCGATGTTTGTATCGTTTAGTGAGACGGAGCAAGGTTGTATTTTCCTCCGTTTCGTAAACGGAACTGAGGTTGTTTTATTTGGGCTTATCGATAAGCCCTCTCTACTACACCAGTCAGAGATAAATTGAAGCGCTAGTTGCATGCGTCCACAAGCAGAAATTTCACTTTTACCTGTAACAATAACTAAAAGGTCATCGGCGTATCCGATGACTTCATAACCGAGGTTGGTTAGCTTGTAAAGTAGGTCGTCGATGACTATGGACCAGAGAAGGGGTGACAGAACTCCACCTTGTGGACACCATTTAGTTGCGATACTGTCACAGACACCATTCCGGATGTAGCTAATATGTATAATACGGCTTTCAAGTATCACTCTAACCCAATGTCCATATAGGGCCAGTAAGGTATTTTGAGTTAATTAAGGTATTTTTTTATATTTTATTTAGTTTTTATCATTTTTGCCAAGCATAAGATACTCATAGTTCAAAGAAAAGAAAAAGTAATGGAAACATGCTAAAATATCAATAGGGATATCGCTTCTATTGCGCTCGGTTTCAAGGCCCATACAGAGAAACAGAATCCATACAAAGCTGCATTCAGAAAAGAAGGGAGGTGCATGACCCTTCTGAAAAACAGAAAGTGACAAAACAGAACACGAGTAAGTCGAAAGCGAGAAGATGGAAAAATATTATCGCAGGAATTGACTTCGAAGATTTTACTTAAAAGTAAAACGGTCCAGTCAAGGCTATATAGCCGAAAGCCTAATTGAATGACTAGATAACTAGTTTTGTAGCCATAGTCGATGCTGAAAATATGGAAAGACCATTCCTCTAGACTACGTAACGATGCTGTTAGTTAAAATTCTGCTTTCAAGCAAACAAAGTATTCACAGTGGACGAAGATGACAGAGAAACCCTAAGCCCGACGAAATAAGATTAAGATAGCATAATCGAAACTAAAGTCCAATAAAGGCTAGCTGTCTAGCTAAGCAGCTGAAGATGATATTAAAGAATAGAAACCAGGATAATTTGCCAGGTCTATAAGGGAGGGGACCCCTATAACTACACCAATTACAAAAACATACGCCTATTAAGCACGCTTCTAGGATCTTCCTTGCTGTGTGAAGGTCTGAAACCTTTTAAGAACAGTCAGATAGGTTCCTCCTAGTGTGGTTTCGGGCCCGGAAATCCAGAATAGACCAATTACTCACACTGCAGCAGATCTTGGATTTTTCATCAGCAGATTTTTGTCCTTTTATAGGCGCATATCAGAGTGTCGGCGTCATCACTTGCACACACTGAACACCCGCCAAGATCTGTCACATTATTTCCCCTGTAAGTACAATTTATTAGTATATGTTCTGCTATTTGAAGCACTTTTAGACACTACATATACAATTGCATTCATCTCTTTCTATGCAAATCGCCAAACGAGAGAATAATTCGACCAAATCGCTAACACTGTCATCTGTACATACTTAAACAACAACCAACAATTAGAATTGCTTCAAAGACACCGCCATCTGCCCAGTAATTTATACAATAAAAGGATTGCATTGAATACAACATCATCTTCCATAGCCAAGACACCAACCTAGTGAAAACCATCGAACTACGTTATCCTTCGCTTCCTTTTCTTACTCCGTCCAGATTGCATATCTTCAGGATCTAACAAACAAATTGAAAAATGGAAGAAAAAATTGAACTAATTATTTAAACATTAAAAACTATGAGCTCGGATATAAATGCTAAACTAGACGAAACAAATAAAAAGCTAGATAAAAAATTTGAAAAAATGGAGACAGATTTAAATGAAAAAATTGACCTAATCAAACAAAAAACTAACCTGCTAGAGATAGATAGAAGAAAGAGGAACATAATAATCCAACATTTTCCGGAAGTTGAAGAAAATAAAGACGAACTTTGCGCAGCCCTGTTGGAACTAATCAACAATCATTTAGAAGTAAAGTTTCTCTTACACGATATCGACTTTCTATACCCACTCGGCAAGCATAGGGAGAATAAAACCCGCCCCCTGCTCCTAGGCGTAATATCTCTTCGTTTAAAACAAACTATTATGAACAACAAATTCAAACTAAAAAACCTTAAAGATCCTAATATATACTTGATCAACGACTTACCAAAAGAAATCTCCGACCACAATAAAAAACTAAGGAAGGTGGTTACGGAACTAAAACAGAAAAACGTATAGGCTAAAATTGTAAGTGGAAGAGTTATATCCAATGGAATTACTCTAAACGAAGACCAAATATCAAAAATAATCAACGACAACGGAAATTACAAAAAAAGAAGTAGATCGAAAGATGAAGAAAAAAAACGAACCAACAAACAATAAGAAACTTGTCAACAACCGAAAAACCAATTCAAACCCAATACTACAAAAGAAAACTACTATAAATAAGAAAAATACAGCAATAACACCAACTTCAATTACAAAGTTTTTTGGAACCCCTATAAAAACCATGGACTTAAATATCACCGAGCCTACAACCAACAAGGAGTAGCAGATGGAGAATCCCATAGTTAACAAAAACACGAACCGGACCACGAAACCTGATTGTACGCAACATCTAATGAACTGTAATACAAGAAATATTAATAACTCCTCAAGCCGGCTGATCCCCGTGAGGAGTCATGATCAAAACCCCCCAAATCCACCACATGCAACAGATAAAACAAAACAAAACAATGAAATACACGTTTGCACATTTAATGTACGCATCTTAAAAGAAAAAGGCCGTCAGATTGAATTAGAAAAACCACTCGAGAAAATAAATTGGGATATATGTATATGTAGGTCTATCAGAGACAAGAATATATGGAGAAAAGCTGATTGAAAAGAAAACTGGATACCTCTTTGGTTACAAAGGTCAAACAAAAGGCCTATATGGAGTTGGTTTTTTAATAAAAAATAAATGGAAGACTAAAATCGTGAAGATAACTTTTTATAATGAAGGAGTAGCAGCTCTACAATTGAAAATTGCAAACTCAAAATTCTCGATAATCCAAATCTATGCGCCAACAGAACTAGAAAATTTTATAATAATTTAGAATCAGCATACAAAAAATATAAATCTGAGTTTATATTATGCACATAAACTTGAATGCAAAAATAGGGTTGAGAAAAGAAAATGAAGAACTAATAATGGGCAAATACGGATATGGTGAAAGAAATGAAAGAGGTGAAAAACTAATAACCTGGATATGGCAACATAAACTATGCGTCGGAAACAGCTTATTTCCAAAAAATATTGTAAGAATAAGAAATGGACATGGCAATCACCCAACGGACTTGTTAAAAACGAAATTGATTTTATTATTGTCAACAAAAAGTCATTTCTCAAAGACGTCTCAGTCATAAATAAATTTGAATATGACAGCGACCACCGACTTGTAAGAGGCACATTTAAAATCAACCATAAACAGGAGCCATTAAGAGATATTCCAAAAACTCTAGACGACGAAAGCATTCAATTGTATCGTGATGATCTAGAGCAAAAATGCCGATTGGATGTTCTCGACACATCTAGTATCCAAAAAGCGTACGAACAACTCGAATCTGGAATATTAAGCGCAGCTGATAACTATATCCTGAAGATCAAAAATCTAAAAGAAGACAAAATTACATAAACAACAAAACATCTAATTAAAATAAGAGAACTATTACGACAAAAGGAACAACTGACAAATATGGAAAGAATCGAATTACATATATCATCTAAGAAAAGAATGTAAAAAAGCTGTGAGAAGAGATATTGAGGACTATAACAACAGAATTATAAAACAAACCATAGAAGAAACAAAGTCAATAAAAGATACAAACAAAAAGTTAAACATCGGAAAAGAATGGATACTAAAATTAAAAAAGAACAAGAAGACAATACAAAACAGAAAATCAATAAACAATATAGCCACAGAATTCTACGAAACACTTTTCACCTCTAAATAATTGAGCTGTACAGAATTACAAAACGAAACCTTAGATATAACCAATGATGACGAAGAAATCCCAGCCTTACTACCGACCGAAATAGAAGCTTCAATTAGAGAACTATCAAACGGAAAATGCTGCTAAAAATTGGTGAATCAAAACTAACAACCAGTCTAACGCATTTATTCAACATGGTCTTAGAAACTGAACATGTCCCAACACAATGGAAAGAATCAACCATCATATTGCTTCATAAGAAAGGTGACGTAACCAATATGAATAATTACCGACCCATAAGCCTAATATCAGTTATATATAAAGTCTTTGCAAAATGTATCTTCCGACACATACGTAAAATCCTAGATGAACAACAACCAAGAGAACAAGCCGGCTTTCGCCAAGGTTTCAGCACAACAGACCATTTACAAACAGTCAACCAAATCATTGAAAAAAGTAATGAATACCCACAAAATTTAGTATTAGCTTTTATTGACTTTACTAAAGCTTTCGATACAGTAGAACATGTTACAATCTGGAAAGCACTGAAAAACCAAGGTATACCCAACAAAATAATAAGAATACTCAAAGTCCTATACTCGAATGGTACTGCTAGAATTTCTTTGGAAAACAAAGGTAGAAAATTTAATATAGGTCGAGGAGTTAGACAAGGAGACCCACTTTCGCCTGCATTCGTCTCCGCCGTCCTAGAAGATGTTTTTCGTTCAATGGACTGGGATTTATTAGGACTAGAACTAGACGGTGAATACCTGAATAATCTAAGATTTGAGAATGATATTGTACTTATGGCAAAAACACTAGAAGTCATGAAACAGATGATACAAGATTTAGAAAAAGTCTAACAATGCAGGTCTAACAATGAATGCCGAAAAAACGAAACTAATGAGCAAATGCGAACAACAAGAAGTCATTGTAAACAATAAAACAATAGAATATGTTGAAGAATATGTTTACCTAAGGCAGCTTATCTCACTCGAAAACAGAGAAGAAAAAGAAATAGACCGAAGGATACCAAATAGCTGGAAGCAATTTTGGAGGCATAAACATATCTTCGATTCAAACCTTAGCTCAAGCTCCAGAAAATATCTATTTGACGCGACTATACTTCCAGTTATGACTTTCGGCTCCCAAACTTGGAATCTATCTGCCAAATCAACTCAAAAACTGAGAACAACTCAAAGAACAAGGGAAAGATCTATTTTAAAAATATCCAGAAGACAGCGAATACGAAATGAAACCATCAGAAATATGACGAATTTCTCAGATGCAGTCCTAACTGCGAGACAACAAAAATGGAACTGGGCTGGACATATAGCAAGGATGAAAGAGAACCGTTGGACCTCTAAAGCAACAATATGGATCCCAAGAAATGGTATAAGAAGAACCGGAAGACAGATCAAACGTTGGAGAGATGATATATGCCAAATTTGTAATAGGTGAGAAAGAATGGCCAAAGATAAAAATGCTTGGGAAACATTGGCGGAGGCTTATATCCGCCCTTGAATTATCAATTAAAACTTAATGAAATCTATATACACATATTATTAAATGTTTATATATAATGAATTATACTTCTAGTCACTAAGAAAAAAAAATGGATTAATAAAGCTTATAATAATAATAATCAGAGTGTCTATAAAAACTAGCTATACATGTTTTAAAATCACCGCCTAGTTCTTCAGGCTGTACTGACTGACAATGAAGAGCTCTCGCTGCTCCTTTCATGCTAAAAAGGACTGTTTAAATCCTTTGTCCTATGGTCCTTCAGTATCGTCCTTAAAAAATTGACAGAAATCAAGCAGAAGAGGCAAGCTTCCAATAAAAAAACAAGCATTTGTTTTAATGGCAATGCAGAACTGAAACATATGTTTATCTATTTAATATCAAAACGTATGTCACGGTCGATGCGTCCTATATCGTCAAAGCCGTTAAACCTCTAACAAATGGTTTCAATGGTTTCGCTTTACTATCTTGCGATTTTCACGGTATAGGGCCACAAGGTCAAACTACTCACATATGCAATTCCGTTCGGGTGAAGCCATCCGAAAACAGCGGCGGATTTATAGCGAAACCATTTATGGCTTTTGCTCACAATAATATACCTTCTCACGTTCATCGTTAGTTTTAAGTACTTAGCCAGAAGCTATACCGTAGCATCTTATATATACGCCTGATAAGGTCACTTGTGGCTATAATAATATCCATCGATGATTTTAAATTCCACCTTAAAGGGAGCGCAGTAGTGTCTCGAGTTTGATCGAGTTCAAGCACATTTTCGAAGATTGGAGGAAATACTGGCATGCTTACCATATTATATCTAATGAAGACAATTTTGAAGGGAACGACTGTCATTTCCAAAACTTCCTGTGATGATGAGACGGTGTGTCAGGTGACACCATTTTCCTATCTTTGTATCTTGAGCCATGGAAGCGACTTCTAACTAATAAACCGCAAGAAAGTTTCCATAATTTGAAGACATCTTTAGCTTCTTTTTAATCAAAAATTTGTTTGCATATGAATGTTGATGTTGACACATAAATACCATCTATAAGGATACAAAACGACGCAAGTTTATTTTTACGAGTGGCTCAGCGTCTAAACTTAAGGCGGAGAGAAGGTTCTTTTATTTTTCTTTTGTTGATTTTCTTTTATTGGAAAACTTTTTCTTACACTTCATGGGAACTTTTCCATATTTTTCTTGTGGTGGATACATACTCGTATATCAGAAGGTCGAGCAAAAAGTCTATAGCGCGGAAACGAAGCATCACACATGATGTTTTTCTTTTTTCTCTTGGAATAGATTATCTGGAGGAATATACTAAATTCTCATATGTCGAGGGTGTTTCTGAAAGTCTTCTATGAATTTCCATATTCAAGGGAAGTGGTTCGGCTGAGAGGGGTACTTTTGATTTGAATTATAATTGCCAGCTTGCCCACGTCCTTACTCAATAGGTGTTTCAATTCAGGTTTTGCAGAGCAGATAAATTCTCGTGTTTATTTCTCGGTTACTGGACACGAAGGAGGGAAGGAATTTTGATAACTGAATAAAAGTTTGAATGATTTTGGTAACTGTGAAACCTGCTCGGGTAGCATAATTATTTTTCATGTTTTTAGCAGATGATACCATGAACTTGACATTAACTATGCAGCCACCCTTCGTCAACCAACTTTTACAGATTTTCGTGATGAGTTCATCGACTGTGATGTAAAAATAGAAAGAAGGAGTTGGCCTTTAATTGCTGCAGCAAATCTCCTATCCGAAGGACAAATAGAAAAGACAGATGGGAAAACCAAGGGAGAAGAAAGAAAAACATCCATAATTCACTCGAAAGTCAACATACTATGTAGTAGAATCCATAGTCAGTCATCCTTAAAACCGAAATAGCTTTTCACTTCCGTCATGATGACAAGAAGAGAATATAAGAAAAAAATACAGAATGTGCTCGGGAAACAAAAGAGAAAAAGAAGGAAAAAAACTGAATAAACACCATCAAAGTCAGAGTACTCGTGCACCTTCGTATCCTTCCGCACAATGTACGAGTACTACGTGTGAAGTTGTTGTTATCTTCCGTTCTTTGCTGCTTCGGTTTTGTTTTATTTTGTTTCTGTACTGCGAATAGAAGAGATTAGGCATTGGAGGTGGATTACTCTCTCAGTCCGCTTGTTGGCCATCGCCTGTCTTTCGCCCTACTACCTCGTTGCGTCAGGAACTAGGAGTACAGATCCGACAGCTTTTAGTGCAAAAGTCAAACTGCAATTAAAACAAAAAAAAAACAAGTTAAGCCGAGTTCGTAGAAGTCAGAGAAAAATTATGGACATGGCTTATGTCCTGTCAGAGACACCCACTCGTTGTGACGGTGATTGTTTACTGGAGTCCTAGTTGGATGTGGATTGTTGGTTCTTACCCTCTTCCTTTTGATGTTTAGTGACGATATGGACTGTTCTAACTTATACGTCTTAGGTTAAATTCTTGTTAAATGAGTATGACGTACAGAATAATTCCTTCGGGTGTACATGGACAAGAAGGGTGATGGGAAGAAGACGTCCAATTAAGTGGTGCATTTCACGTTAATTTGAGAAAGTCAGTTAATAAAAATGTCTATAATTTGCAAAATCTTGTAGGCCAAATCTACATATGTAGCCAGGTAACATCACAGAAAACCAGGCGAATACATTAGGCAAGCCACCATGTTTCTCGTCTCAATTATCTTGAAAACAAATATTGATATCAATACAGGATAAATTTTATTGGTCACAAGATGGATAATGGGATGGGACCGGTAAGACCGTTGAACTTCTTTATTCTATCTTAAATCTACCAAGAAAAAAAAAAGATTGATGTGCCCCCCAGCTATTCCAAAATAGATGTTAAGGCATTGACCCCACAAAGAGTTAAAAGTGCTATAAATATTTACATCTCTATTTCCTTATACTTTCTTTTCTTTTTTTGTGACATTTCATTAAAGGGTTCCACAGATATATAGATATGTATGTAGTCAGCGGAATCACTCGTCCGTGCGGTGGAAATTGTGTGCTTTCTCCTCTATTATTACAGGACATTCATAGTAGCCTGCTGGCACAAATATATGTTTCCAAGACTTTTCCGATGCTAATCAACGTTGATCAAAACCCAAAAATAAAATGGGAAAAACCTTTCTGACTTCGGTTTTTTTTTTGCTAACTGAAAAGGGTCGACAGCTCTATGAACTGATTGTTCTGAATTACGTAACGTTACGCTCAACGGATTTATTAAAGTAAATGGTTGAAAATTAATAGGACTAGGAGCTGTTTTTCCGGCGGGTGGGCGTGGTGGAATGTAATTATTTAACGTTTGTCCGTTGAACAAGTGTCTGGCTGTTAAATTTCGTGAGAAGGCGTAATTTTTCCGGCCAGGTGACGATAATGACAGCAGTCGACGTGCTTATGACGGTGCAAGAGCTTATGTAGGTTACCTCCGAAGTGTATTTTTTTTTTTGGCGTTGATAAGTTCGAGGTGCGCTTCGGCTAGTAGGGGGATTCATTGCGATTATGGCGGATTGTTGACATAAGTATGAGTGGCTGGGGCAGGGTTGGATAGAATAAGGTTAATTTGATTAGCAGACACGAATTTTTTGCCGCATTTGGTTGGTTTGGAATGGGAAAAAGCAGAGTCATTAACATCTTCATGGAACAGGAAGTACTTATTTAGATGGTAGGAAATCGTTGACAGGAATTTAATTACCGAGGATTCACCTAGAAAACTGCTCAGCTTAAGAGTGTGTGCGTGGGATACAGTAGACAAATGATGGTTAATCCGAATCCGAACACGCACTGAGAAAATAGCAGGAACGAAGAGTGAGAACCTATATAAAGCAGACCTGAAACGTGGAATTAGCTTGATGCCAGCACACCCAGGTTTTTTTTGCGGTCTTTCCATTCGTATACGCCACAATGCATGCGGTCCCTCGGGCCCGAATCGTGTCCAGCGGAATGGTATCCAATCGCTTCACATGGCGTAGCCATATTAGACTTAAATCAGTATGGGACTTTACCTTCTATACCACACATTATAGATATGGGGCAATGTTGTTGTGAACTGGTGCGATTTTTAATAACATATATAAGCTTCCGCTTATCTTCGCATGTACAATGTGAATTCAAAAATTAACAAAGATGTTGATTAATTAACAGTTTTCATTTATCGAATGATTTCGAAGAGCATACTTGTAGGTATATTTTTAGCCTCATCGGCTACTTAGAATGTTGCAGATGTCTAAGAGGCTGGATGAGTTTTGGTTTTAATTTATTATTTATCTGCTTACAAATCGAATCAGAGAATTTACAAATAATTTTGCTATAAAATAGAATAAAAAGTTTTTTGATTTTGATTTTGACCCCCTACAGCGGCATTTTATTAGCTTAATGCAAGGCTTACCAAAAAAATAATAACTTAGTTAACTTATTAACTAGATGACATGGCGCATACTGGAAACGATTAAGGAGAGGGTGAAGGATTGTGGTATTGGGCAACTCTTAGACTGGCCTTTTTGATGTGAAGGTCGAAAAGATTAGTGTTAGCCTTGCGCTGCATTCCGGACATTGATTCGTGATAGCCACAATTTGTGCGATGAGTGTTTATACGCAAAAAGGGCATGGTTACGTGGGTTGGTGTTAATGGGAATCATGTGCAATAATGTGGGGCTGTCAATGTTACCGCTGAGAAGGTCGTGAATAAAAAAAATATCTGCAACATTGCGTTGTTCTTAAAGGGATTGGAGGTTGACTATTTTTAGCCGATATGATTAAGGTGGTAAATTAAGGGTGTTAGCCCAGGGAAAGCCAAGAATGGCAAAACGGATAAGTCTACTTTGAGTGGCCTCAATACGCGTAGTGTGGGATTCGTAAGAAGAGGACCAGATTTGACTAGCATATTCGAGAAGTGTGTAATGATTTCGTTACGCAAGGATTCGAGAAATTCTTTGTACCAACGTCTCACGAAACCGAGGGCAGAGTTGGCACGTTTGATAATATTGTAGGAGGCGAAAGTTAAGTTCACGGTAACAAATGGCCCCTAGATCAACCAAGAAGTTGACATGGGGAACATTTTCATTACGAATAATGATAGTTCTGGGTGGTGAGGAAGAGCCTTTGCGGGAGTAAGTGATGGCTTGGCATCTAACATTGATCGATCGATAACATTGATATCATCGGCATATATGGAGAGCTGAGAGTTCAGAATAACGCTGTCAACATCATTAACGGGTAGAATAAATATACAGTAAGTCAAAGTGAAACTCGTACATAGGTGCATAATTTCATATTTTAGGTAGAACAAAATAAAAATTAACTTTATTCATTTTTTTTTTTTTGTGAAACATAACTACAACTATTTATCTCAAAGTATATAAAAAAGATTTAAGGATTAAAATAAAACATAATATCAAAAATAAAAGTTTTTCTTTTCCTATGTACGAGTTTCACTTTGACATACTGTAAATATTCCGCGATGACTACCTTGTGGGGCACTGGAGGTAGCATTTAATTGGATCAGAAATAAAAGATCTGATCTTCTAGATAAGATTTGATCTATGGGATAAAACCGGGAAAGAAACCGTGGGCAGTGAGCTTGAGGAGAATAATTTGATGAGACATTTTGTCAAAGACCTTGCTGAAGTCAGTGGCAACAACGTCTACTTCTTTGCCGGCTTCAAGTGCACACAAAGATTGTGAAAAAAAACTCGACTAGATTAGTGGTAATCGATCGACCTTTTAGGAACCCATGTTAGTTAGGAGAAAAGGAGAAAAGAATGAGCGCAGTGAAAGAATAGCGCATCATAAACGATGCACTCGAAAAGTTTATAAGTGCTCTCGATAGTTGGACACATAATTTTTCATTCCTTTTTTGTGGACCGGAATGATATAAACATATTTCCAAAGCTGAGGAGAGAGTCCTTGAGAGATAAAGCTTTGAAATAAAACGGTAAGGGGTAAAATAAAATGGTTCGCGCACTTTTTTAAAAATATAGCAGGCAGGACCGGGAGAGTAGTCGTCCTTTAGGTTGCGTATGTTTTCGTCGGAACTTATATTCAGTGAGACAAGAGACGTCTGGGGACAGTCTTTCAAATATCGAAAATAATAGTGATCAGGTGGAAATGAGCAAAGAAGTTGGCGATTATTTCAAGTTTGTTGGAAGAGTTATTAAGAAAATTAAATGTAGCGAGGCAGTTATCGGTTTTTCTTTTTGAATTAATGAAGTGGAAGAAACACTTAGGGTCAGAAATAAGGCAGGATTGCATTCGGTTAAGGTACCGGAGGTAAAGTGGAAAATACAGAGGAGGATCTAAGATAGGCGTGCCCATTTTTGTTTCTTTTATTGCGGAAAGAGCGTAGTTCCTTGGTATACCAGAACGGAGATGAAATGTGATTATTTTTTGGTGAGTATGAGACTGAGAGAATGAAGCAGCTGAGGATTTTGCAGTAAAATAGCGCAAGGGTTTCGTTTAAGGATATGTGAGAGTTAGGGTTAAGAAGGCAGTTAAAATAAACATTGTTGAGCAGATTATTTAGTTTCGCGAAGTCTGCTTTCGGAAAAATGAAACAGTATGTATTTTCGGAGGGAAGAGTAGTGAATTGATTCTCGAGTGAAAAAGTTACCGATAAAGGTGGATGAAGGGGGTTTAAAGTAGAGAGAAAATGGTTACTCGGGGTAACAACGCAGTTTACGGCATCAGATGAGAAAAACAGGTCGAGTTGTCTGTCCATGTTATTGGTGATGTTCCTGAGGGGTTAGCGGCGATATAATGGGTATCATCAACGGATTGAGCCAAATTCAGGTGTGGGAGATTGAAATTGCGGCAGATGATGATGATGTCATTGGGTTCATCGGCATCAAATATAGAGCCGACGAAATTAATAACATTCGCAGTATAAGATCACTCTGCGTGTGCATTTCCAATATAACTTCTTAATGGCATGGAATAAATAAAATACTGTAAACCTACAAAAAACGCAAACATTCAGTCGAATCTCTCGAATCCCAAGACAACTACCCTCGGAGAGTAGTGAACGAACATCTTCGACACAAACCATCTGCACACCGTCCAGGTTGTGTGACAAACATCATAAGAGCGTAACTCTTGAACCTGCCCGAATTATAAAAAAAAAAAAAATGTTGGAGAATAGATTCGTTTCGGTTAGGACAAATACATCATAGAGTAGATTTCGGGAATTAAGGACTACTGCGGAGGTTTTCGTGTGTAATCCTATGACGTTCTGGAGGGAGTGTTGTTAGAAGCTGAGGAGAAGGAGGAAGTTGGATTCAGAGTATGATAGTGTATAAAGTTTGGGTACTGTTATGAGAAGCCTGCCGATTGAGATTGGGTATTGAATTGACAAGATTCGGTGAGGCGAATGACGAAATTGGACAGATGGAAGCAGTATGGTCAACAATAAAAATTGTTGTAAAGAAAGCAGTGGAAAATGAACTACGCACAAAAAATACGAGCAAAAAGTAAAAACCCTTAATGTTCTAAGATTTCAAACCCTGGAAAATAGTCAAAAGGTCACACGTACAAGATATCTACGAAGAGAAGTCAGCTGTCTCTTTAAGAAAAATAAACGACAATGGCAACGATAATGAGGAGTTCGTCTCGGAAAACGAAAAGGTGGCAGCCCAATGGAGGAAATATTTCGATAAACTGCCCAATGTAAACGGAGAGCAAGCAGAATTGGAAAACAGCACAAATTCAGGTGGAACTGCCAACAACTGAGGAAGTAACGAAATAAATTCAACGACTTAAAAATACCAAGGCCGTTGAAGTCGACATCAAACCATCAGAATTAATAAATTATTTTTGAGAGTAATTTAGAGGGAAGTTACACGGGCCTAACACACCTATATAGAACATTGAAACTATTATCGAGGAATGGGAAAATTCGTTCCTGATTCGCGTATTTAATAAGGGTGGCCGAACACAATGCAACAATTACTAAGGAATATCGCTGCTAAAAAGTTGTTACAAGGCTCTCAAATATACTCTTAACGAGGCTAACATCATACGCTAAGTAAATAATCGGAGACAACCAGTGTGGCTTCAGGCTTGATGCCTGATTGGATTTTACTATCCAACAGGTTTTACAAAACAAGTGGGAATTCCACGAAACGGTGCACCAACTATTCTGAGATTTTAAAAAGTATCCGATATCAATCCCGAAAATTTTGTGAAACTGAATACAAGTATGCCTAAAGGAAAACAAAAGAATAGTTAAAGTAGGAAACGTCTTATCTGAAATATTCGAAAAGAGGCGCCTTGTTCACACTTCTTTTTAATTTGGTGTTAGGATTCGTAATGAGATCCTTTCAGGAAAATCAGTATAGCTTACGCTGATGATCTGGGAGACACTGAGGAAACAGTTGAGAGAAATGTAGAAAGTCGACTAATGATTATGGAAGTACAATAGGTTCAGAAGGGAGTGACATCAATACAAACCTTGCACCTCACTGTATTCAATAAACGCTTTAAGAAAGTAGAAGAGGTACCCAGATAGTACCATATTGACCGCAAAAAATTGCATAAAGATCGAAAAATAAATGTCTGAATATAGGCAACGCGTGCTTCTTCGCGATAAATGAAGTTTTCAAAACAATTTTTTTATCCTAAAACCTCAAAATCCGTATTTATGAAACCATAATAATGCCAATGACACTTTACGGATGTGAAACTTAACTTCTGACTAAGAATAAGGAAAATAGATTTCGGGTTGTTGAAAACAAGATCTTAAGGAGAATCCATAATGAAAAACATGACGAAGGAACTATTCTCCATAGAATGGAGAAGACTGCACTCAAGAACTCGAAGAGTTCTATTCGTGCCCAAGCATTGTCCGAGTAATAAAATCGCGAAGGCTAAAATGGGCAGTGCACGTAGAACGAATGGACAGGGATCGCACAGTCAAACGAATAATGAGTGGAAAATCCGTAGGAAAAAGGCAGCCAGGAAGGCCGCGCCGTATATGGAATGACAATATAAGAATGGGCTTAGAAGAGATGGACCAGAACAGCTAAACATGGAAGAAACACACTGATGACAAGGAGGTTGTCGACGAGGCTCTGAACTTCCGAATTCTAAATGGCCTGTTATAATAATAATACAATAGAATAATGCGCAGATTTAAATATGTTAAATATTACCTTTGATCTGCTGATGGCATGCACCCTGGAAACCCTGGCATATCAAAAGCGATAAAAATGTCCAAAAAATTAACAAAACACTCGTAATATTAAGTACTCACCGAATCACAATAGGAAAATTCGCTGTGATTTTATATCGAGCTCAAATCGCAGTACACCGAATTCTATAGTTGGACAATTTTCTACTTTAGTTTATTTGCGAGAGCAATGACTTCGGAAAACAATCTAATTCCTGGAGCCTTCCCAATTATGAGTATGATGTGAACGTAAGCCTTAGGTGTGTAGGTGTACAATTCTGCTCATTTACCACATCGGCTGCTTCGCTAGTGGCGAGCAACTGAATAACGACCAAGACATGGCATGAACACGAAGCATCTCGGAACGCCTCCGATATAGTAGAGCGGTAGCTACTCGCGATATTTTAGAATTCGAGAGTCAGTACCAGACTTTTTGGTGGTTAATAAACGTGACTCCGTCATCATATACTTCTGAATGTATGTAGGTTAAGAGAGATTAGGATTTTTAAAACAAAAAAAAAATTATTTGACTTATTTCTTTGAAATATTATAGTAAAGTACGTGGCAAGGTTTTTTTAAATATTTTTCCTTAGCATAAGATATCCTTAGGTAATCTATCTAAATATCGATGATAGATTTGAGGTTGTTAGCTGTTGAGCGTAGCTTAGAGCACCCGTTAAGGTCCAATGGGCTAGTTACAATACATTAATTGACTGAATTAGTTTTTAAGCGATTTTGTCTAGCTTTAAGTGTGATTGAAAATAATCAAAAATCACATTAAAAAAAACGCAAAAGGAAACCGCTAAATACGAGTATGTATAAGTAATAAGCTCATGCCATGAATTTTCTCGAGTCTTTATAAAATGAAACATGTGACATACTTTTTTCCACAATCTTTGATTATGACATAAAAGCTATCACGATTGGAAGCTGTTCAGGAGTCAATGCCCGTCCAAAACTGCATAAACATGTCGTTACGAATGATGAAACACGGGTCACGGGTACGACGTCGAAACTAAGGCTAAAAGAAAAAGCTCGTTAAATGCGGTGGAATGGTATGTTCAATGTGATTATGGATTATGGATAAAGTTAGCCAACCTTTTAGCACCCCTCCCCACCATCCATCACACCTCCTTTTGCATCGCATGAATCAAATTTAATAAATGATAGGCGAGACTATCACATGACTGAATATATTGCGGAGTTCATATTCAGACGACGTTTCCCTCATCACACACATCGTCTGCACGTATTAGCTATTGCTATTCGTGATTATCATTTAAAATACAGTAATTAATTAATTACTATAATACTATTAAATAATTACAATATTTTTTTTGCTATTTTTCAATTTTTTATTATTTTTTCAGAAGGGTTTCCGGGGGGTGAACAATTTTTTGGAGCGAGTTTGGTCTGGAGCCCCACATTTAAATAATTACCATAACTTAACTGACCCCATCATTAGTTTCTAGTTTGATTCCATTCGAATTTTTGAATTGCATACGAGTTTCCAGTTTTCGCAAGGTACTTAAAATTTGCTTAAGTGCTCATAAAATAACGATGACTAGTTGACTTCTGTAATTAATATTCTTTATACTAGTACATATTATGCAAATCGCTAATTCGCTAATCAAATGAACTTACAGAAACCTCGAAAAAGCCTTGCATAATGTTGTTGTTTCCAGATATATACAAGCGCGTTTAGCTGCATTCATAAATAAGAATTTACTGCAAATGACACTGAAATTCTCTTTTGATCGTAAACAGTAAACAGTTGCAACTTGTAAACAGTAAACAGGATAGTACAATTAAATGTCGTGTTTATATCTGGGATGGAATTAACATGGTCTTCTTATGCTTGGAAATATAATCCACGGTACTCTGTAAGAGAAGGCTAAGTAGTGACAAAAAAATACTCCCGGATTCAAGGACTCATTATTTCACTGCAGGGTCCTAAGGAGTATTTTCGTTTTTACAAAGAGATAGCTTTTCAGATTTACAATCGCCAACGAGAAAAGAACACTTAATTACCGCTGCTGAGAAGCTTTTATAGTAGATCCATGTATGTGCGTAGACGTTCAAGTTCAAGATACTTATTTCAAGACGGTAGAAGCAAAACTTGTTTTACTTGCCATTAGCCGGTAGACCCAAACACTAGTAAGTCATCATCGAATGCTCTTGGTTGACATCATAAAAACCACTCCGAGCTGTGGAGTTAACAATGTTGTATGTTCATCTGTTCATCGGTATCTTTCCATTCGTGTTGCAGTTTTCTTCTGTTTGTATTATATTTAATTGCGATTTTATAGCTTAGGGGTCGGAAAAAAAATTCATTTAGAAAGTACGTGCTTTGGTAGTGATCGAGTTAATTTTAATGATTATTAATGATCATAGACCAATAGGTCCAACAGCAAAGTGCAAAGATACCGGCCGCCTTAGCCTATCACATCTGTGCACTTAAGCTCGTTACCAGCACCAAATAAAGCGAAGGAGATCGTCGCAAAGCAAATTTAATCAAATCACCAGAATCAAAGTGTTCCCCTTCACTCTCCTCAAAGGAAGCCCTGATTATAGCCCCTGTTTCAAGGCCTATTTTGGACTAAAGTAAACTTGTATATTCTCTTAAATCATAGCATCGCCGACTCAAAGGCTGAATTTAAAACGTCCGCGGCTCACAATATCCTGCATAGGGCACGGATCCACGTTTTACTGCAAACCTAATCAATTGAGTACCGCGTATGGCACTAAAAAAATAGAAACAGACTTGTGTAAACAAATTGATTGCACTCCCTGCACAAATGTACACAAACGAGGAGCGAAATCAATCAAACCTAACGTTCGTCATCATCGTCCTCGTCGTCACTGTCAGAACTCTCCTTTATAGTCGAGTAACGCTAGTCACTGTCGTCGTCATCATAGCTGTCGCTGTCATCGTTGTTGCATTTACCAATTCTCCACATTCGTTATCCTTCCTTAGTCACTATTGATGTTACCATCACCATCAGCTCCAGCATCGACGTTGAAAAATAACAACAACAACAACCACTAAAGAGCTGCAAGCTTTCAATTTTGTTTTACGATACGCTTATACACAACAAGAATGTAAAAGATGAAGCACCGTTTCGAGCAAGCATAAAGCTCTGTACTCGTATGCTTGTTTTGAATTCACTGAGATTGTTAAACAGCCGGATACCAGCCGAGGGAACGCGATGGATATGCGAAAATTATTTAAACGGAAGCAAACCAAACCGGGGGAAGTAGCAGCGAATAGAATAAATGTGAATGTGGGCGGATATAAAAGACAGGCGATGTAATTAAATTTTAGCGAATCGGGTATATTTGCCCGAAGTTACGTGTACATGAAGAAAGTTGATTTTAGGTGGAGGCATGCATGGAAGAGCTGTCAAAATTTCGCACTTTGTAAATAAAATTTATGTAGATACATATCAACAGGCCTTACGGGGGATGAAGTAAAATGCTGTGAATTCAGTTTGCAAAATTAAGTTCCCTTACGGACTCTTTGAGTTTGGAAATGATTTAATGTTGATGGAGGACTGAGAATGACTGCCACATAGAGGCTAGAAGGATAAGGAGGATGATGTAACCAACGGTGAAGAAATTTACTAAAGATATCTACGATTTCAGGAATTAATTAAAAATTAATTAAAATTATCTCGTATAACGCATTTCGTATAGCAATATGTTTGTAGACAGCTACTTACTAATGTAACCGCCTTTCGTACACTATACATATGAAGTTATTATTTAGTCGTGCCACAATGTTATTCCTTTCTGAAGACTTCCGCTTATGTTTTATACCTTTAGGTCAGCGCTCCTCTAAACGTCGAAACACATCTGGATTTCCATCTTTGGTACAGCATTGAGCTCTTTCAGAGAAACTTGTCTTTAATTGAAAAAGGGACACACGGAACCATGCTGTTCATGATTCCAATTGTTTTTTAGGCTAAATCTTGTGGATTTTCTTATACTGTGCTCTTTGACATAGAAAACGCAGCGAGCACAAACTGCACTTTCGATAGCATTTTACGAAATTCACTCATCTCATGTAGCATATCCCGATATTCTAACATGTTCCAGTAGATCTACATTATTATTGAGCAGCTTAATATAAGAAATAATTTTGCCGCTACAGTTTTCATACCCAAAACGTCCGACAAAACTTTGATATGAACCAATCGATACCATCGTCAGCATCTTACTAACATTTCCTTACTTTTTTCGGTTGGCAAAATGCAGGTCACTCGTTATCTAGTGAAGCTATATGACTGACTGGTACAGATCAGAGTGTTATAGATCTGAATAAGACAGTTGTTGTTCAGCACCAAGATTGTTGAAGATCAACGTGATGGCAGGACGCAGCTGAGTTTAAAAAATCGAGATGCATTCCATTTTCGTCCTTACTGACAAAAAATGAAACTGAAATATACCACGGGACACCACGGGGCGTATCATAACATTTTTTCGGTGCTTGCTTCCTTACTAACCGCGTGTATGAGGTTTCCCTAAAGGAACCACACTCAAAGTAACTGAAACGTTTAGGCCTGAATACACACCAACTTTTTGAATTAAGTGCAAGTCGACATAGAAGTTCTCGAATCTGTAAAACGTCGCCGAATAATGGTACTACGACGCGTAGTTAAGTTTAAGGCTTTCTCCAATTGTTCGTCTGCACACGGTTACTTGAGGTAACTAACATTTAATGTACAAAACTAAAGTTATTTTATGCGTTTCCAGAATTGGGAGTGGTCGTGGTGCATTGGCAATCATCACCAACTGTTGAGCAGAAGGTCTATTATTCAAGTCCGTCAATAGCCAAGAACAAAATTGCTATACGGAAAAACCCTGCAACAACATCAATTGTGAATGACACTCGCAGTTTAAGATCAATATATTATATTACGTTAATGACATGGAAACAAGAAAGTTACTGTGAATTACAACCAACGCGACAAATTGAGTCGAATATCTCGAATCCTATCTAGGACAACCACTCCTGGAGAGCAGGGAACGAACAACTTCGACACAAGCCATCTGTACCCCATCCAGGTTGTGTAATAAACACCATAAGAGCACTTATGGTACACTTTTGCACCTGCGCGAACCCTATAAAAAAAAAGAGGTGGCCAACATCGGCTCAAGCAATTGATTCTCTCAGAACAAGTAGTTCATATCTTTTCTTACCGGTCCAAATATGTTGTGATAGCTCCAATATGATATTCACCAATTAGATCTCCTCACTCAGACAGTTGATTCCATCTTGGGAAGTTTTCCGCCGCCGTCTTTAAAAATAAGTCGAAACTCAGTGGCGGCCTCTCACCTAATAACGTCAAAAATGGCTTACCCAATCTGCAATTTAAGTAGGAGTTTATAAATTGAGGCTTAGTGTCAATGCTTGTTTCTTCATGTACATGTGTTCTCGCGATCTACTCCTTTACCGTCCCAGCCACGGTTTAAATTTCAAGTGAGTCGATAGTGAAACGATAAGTGGATAAAATAATTTTTGATGATTATAAAAGAGACGACAAGTTAGTCATTGAACTCTTTTCAAACCTTTGTTTTCATTCCCACCGATCTGAAAAAAGATGGCTAAGAGCAGCGTCACCCTAGTGCCACTGCACACTATTATTGTAAACATTGAGTAACCTATCATATTCTTTTCCCCAATGCTTTCTAAAAAGTCTTTACTATAAAACTCCTATTGCGCCTGAAAGTCATCTCCTTGGTTTGTGCAATAAATACTTCCCTTTGTTCTCCGTCGTCATCAAAGTCAATCAACATGGCCACACACCAAGATTTCTGCTGCTGCTTAGAGCCCCTGTATGTTTCTAATTGTTTATTTACAAGTAGTAAGACCTCACGTGCTTACTGATTTTTTTTAATCAAATGGCATTACAACTCAGATTTGACTTTTTTATACCAACTGACCCATTGACTCAATCGTTACTCAACCACACGAACTGTCAGCGCCTCGCCCACCAATGAATCATCACCACAAATCCAGTTTTAGCCCGATATCTCTGAACTCATGTTTTCCGCCATGTTCCTTTTTTTTATTTTCCTTTCAAAAGATTAACCTGAATCCAACTTAGTAGGAACTCTAATGCCCCGTCCGGATACCAGTGATAGATTAATAAGACTTTAGTGCCTTACCTTCGTGCACTATTAGCTCCGGACAAGCACTTCCAAAATTAATTCGGTTCAAAGCTAAAAATAAAACCTTCGTTGCGTGATTTAGCGATTAGCAAACGTTTTTGCCGCTAACTGAATGGAACTTGAAATATTCTTTAATTTCGCTAACCTCCCCATTAGATACGAATTGTTTTCCTCTCGTCCTAGTTCCCTTCGCCTATGCATCGTTGATTTCCATTTCCGCTGGATTAAGTAAGAGCACCCACAAACCGGCGTCGAAACGCGGCAAATTTATAGCAACAGTCACTTTCCATTTGGTATTCCGACAAGCGCTAGACTTTTTTTCTTCTTCTTTCGTGAATCCGTCTTACGAAGGCAAATGTAAACACAGACGAAGATATCCGTCCGGCGGCGGCAGATCGATGAAGGAAATCTTCATCCCTTGAATTGGCAATTGACAATTGCCTTTCCTGAAACAATTGTTTCCTGACTATTTTACTGTGTTTACTTACTGGAATGTTTTGCACAAGCGAATGATGATGAGAGCAGGTGGATTAGTTTGATGCTTTTGGTATGCCTCGGACCTTGAGAGTGCTGCAGAGGCGGTATAAAGGAAAAGAAAATCAATTGACATTGTAGGCACGTGTCGAATGATTTCGAATGATTAGAAAAGTGAGGGAGTACTGCCAGGCTGACGGTGGAGAGACAAGGAAACTTGGCGAGCAATCCATTGGGCGAACCATCGGGTGATTAGACTTAAGAAGCATTTGCCGCGACGACTTATGTTTTCGATTTTTGAATTCTTGAACTTTTTTTCGATTGATTTTAAATCAACGGAATGGATAGAAAAGTAAAGAGACAGAGAAAGAAAGAAAAGGAAAAAGTGAAAGGGACGATGTGAAATAGGGGAAGTATCTAGATAACATTGTAAAAGCTGTGTTTGTTTTCTTTGCGACTATTTAGATGGTTTCAATGCGTATGGTTTGTAATCGGAGCCGACAGTTACGATAATTTGTTGTGACATTATCGGTGAGTCTTAGGCTCTGAGCGTAATAGCCATAGAGTTTTGACCCGACTATCACCAACTGACATAAAAATGATCCTTAAGAAATGTTACTATTTACTTTTACTAAATAGTAACACTTTTACTAAGGGTTATGACTACCCTTAAATTTCAAGAGGTCAAGACATAGCACGGGCCGAGTTAAGGAATGCTCCGGAAATGGGACTCGGAATCCAGCGATCTCTGCCGAAGCTGCGGCGATGAGGAAGAAACTGAGACAATCCAACATCTGCTTTGCCACTGCCCAGCTCTCCAGAATCGACGCTTAGCGTCGCTGGGCCAGAGATCCTTTACAGAGATTGCGGATGTAGCAAATGCAGATATATCGGATCTTCTAAAATTCATAAAGAGCACGGGGTGGTTTCAGCCACCACGTGATAGGACAGGTTAATTATATGTATGTATATGTACCCCACAAATGAAGGGAATCACAATGGGCCTTTTGGCCTCCGAGTGGAAGTGATGCTTAGCCATCACACTCCCCTTCTTTAACCTAACCTAACCTAGCAGGTGCACCAGATCAAATATAATCGTTGTACACAAGCTTGGGCGGATGTGGGCCTTGTGAATTGAAGCCAGATCAGAGGGGGTGAAATATTTTTTGAGGAAACCTCGACATTTCACAGTGATCTCAACGACCTCGAATATGGTGTCATTCCAACTAAGAGATTCATTAACACACATTCCCAGGATGAAATGTCTTAAGAACTCTGTCTAATTCTTTTGAAATAACGAGCGCAACAATCTTGCTTTCGCCGAAATAGTGTAAAGATTGGTTCCACTCTTCGACGAGATATCCAATCGCCAGTGAACCTGTTGATGCGGAAACCGTACTGCCGGTCATTAAAAGGTTTCGCGATTCAAGATAGTTCATAAGCTGACGACTTATCATGGTTTCCATGACCTTAGAAAGAAAGGACGTTAATGCTATGGGTCGGTAGGAGGTGAGAGAAGAAGATTCGCCCTTTTTAGGGACCGTCTGGACTCGGACAGAGACCAGAAGAGTAGGAAAGCTGAAAAAGCTTATTCAGGGGTTTTGCCAGCGCAGCGTCGAAAAACACCTCTTCAGAAGTATTGGGTGAATACCATCAGCACGTTGAGATCCCTAAGTGCTCTTACGACTGCACGAGTCCGAAAGTGAATTTGTCCTATGGGAGATTCTACACTCTCAAGTACAGGTGGAGGGAAATGAAATCTGGGAGCGTAGAGCTGGCTGCAAAATGTACGGCTAGCAGATTGGCTTTGTCTAAACACCTAACAGCAGGGATGTCATGGCTTTTTCCACAATTATGCTGATAACTTCATGCATAATTATCGACAGCGATATATTCGACGTCGTCAAAGGTTGCACGATCTCGTTCAAGCCGTAAAATCGCTCGCGCAGATTGTCCACCTTGATATGCGTTGTGCGTGTGTGTGTGTGGTCTGTGCAGGGACAGGTTAAGAATATCCCATGCAAATCGGTGGGTTGACACGACTAGAGATCACCGGTGTTGTAAGAGTAAGATCAAACAAAACAAAATCTGGAGCATGCCCGTGTCACAAAAAAAAAAAAAAAAAAAGGAAGGCCGAACAACAATTGGTGCAAACAAATGCAAAAACACCAGCATTTGATTGGCCTCAGCGATGAAGTAATCCCAATCCCACAAGCGGATCAGTAGGAATGCAGTTAAGTGGGAAGGTTATGGTCCTACACTTCTGACCATAACAACGCCGGAAAAAGGAAAAGAAGAAGAAGATATGCGTTGTGTGCACGTAGCGCCATCATGTGGAAACCACATATCGTTAGTATCTATATCATCCAGTTCAGGCCACAAAATTTTGCTTAACATCTATCAGCAAAGCTCGCCGTTGACAGATATGGCAATGCCAGCTTCGTTTTGTAAGAAGAGCGAACATATGATTCCGATTTATTCGGTGTTGATGTATTTCGTGTGAATTTGTATCGATCCAAAATCGACTGTTGGCTTATAAAGGGTCCGCCATCTAACGTTATTTTTTTCAAGTAGTGCTTATTTCGTGAATGGTAACACTTTGCTCATGTCTGATTTGACAGATAATTAGTTTTATCCTTCCGCTGAACGAATATGGTTGTATATACGCCTGAACAACGCTGGGAAATATTGCGACATTACTTTGAAAATCATGGTAATGTTGCAGAATGTGTGCGAAAATTGCGTACGGATTTTGGAAGAAGAGAAGCACCGTCAGCTCCGTATGTTCGTTATCTTGTGAAAAAAGTGAAAGAAACTGGCATCCTCATCGATAAACCAAAGCGTGAAAAGCCAAAAACAGTGCGTACACCCGAGAATATTGCTGCTGCGGCAGAAAGTGTGCGTGAAGCGCCATCAACATCAATTCACCGTCGTTCTCAACAATTGAACATTTCGGAGATATCATTGAGACGAATTTTGCATAAAGACCTTGGTATGACGCCATACAAAGTCCAATTGGTTCAGGAGTTGAAGCCAACTGACCATCCAATGCGTTTTCGCTTCGCTAAGTGGGCCTGCGATCGACTTACAGAAGATGCCGATTTTGCCAAAAAAATCATATTTTCAGATGAAGCTCATTTTGATCTTGGCGGGTATGTAAACAAGCAAAATTGTCGCATTTGGGGCACAGAAAACCCGCACGCATACACTGAAAAGCCGGTGCACCCAAAACGAGCCACTGTTTGGTGCGGATTTTGGTCCAGAGGCATAATTGGGCCATTTTTCTTCGAAAATGAGCAAGGAGTGGCCGTTACAGTCAATGGTGATCGTTATCGGGCCATGTTGAACGAATTTTTGTTCACAAAAATTGAAGAGGAGGATATTGGCAACATTTGGTTTCAACAGGACGGCGCTACGTGCCACACAGCCGAAGCTACACTCGATGTTTTGCGCCCTGTTTTTGAAGATCGCATTATCAGCCGCAGAGCTGATGTCATTTGGGCACCTCGGAGCTGCGATTTGACACCGTTGAACTATTATTTGTGGGGTGCCGTCAAAGATAAGTGTTACGCCGACAAGCCAGAGACAATTGACGCTTTAAAGGACAATATTCGTGAAGCCATTGGTGAAATACAGCTGCACACAATCGATAATGTGCTTAAAAATTGGACCGATCGTGTAGGCTACTGCATGGCCAGCCGAGGCAGCCATTTGAATGAAATTATTTTCCATTATTAACCGGAAGGATTGTACTTTCAAATAAAAAAAGAAATTTGAGAAAATATTCAGTAGTTTTTTTTATAGCATTTTCAAAAATTATTTGGCGGACCCTTTACAAACATTCATTCATCCAAAAATATTCTTCGCCGCAAAAACGTTTTTTTTTTTTTTTTTTTTTTTTTTATAAAAATTCGGTCAAATCCCTACTGTTCTAGAGTCCAATCAGCGAACACGGTTTGTTTTTATCGTCGCTACTTTAACTTCCTGAATCAATTAGACATTATATGGACATAGACCGAAGAAGGGTTGGCTCGATTTGTTTCGAATTTAGTAATAATAGGTACCTACTCAGTGGCTTAACATTTAAAAGTTATATAAGCCTAAAATAAATGTGAAATCATCGTACATTCGAATACATTGGTAACACACATAAAAATGTGGCCCAGAGCAGACTTACAAGATTCAATTTATACAGAACTTGAAGTCTCCGGATCGTCAACATGCCAATGTGTTTGTCGCGGCTCTTACAAAAAATCAAAAATCATCTTCACTGACAAGGCTGGTTTTCATCGCAGCGTATACGGGAACAAGTTTTTGGCCAATGAAGACTCAAAAGACTGTCTCACGTCATTGCCAGATGAAAAATGTAAACTAATTAACGGAAAATAAGGGCTTATTTATATTCCTGGTTAAAGGATTACAGTACATTGAAAGAAATTGGTTTAAATAATGATATGCTGCCGTAATGATGAAGCTTGGTAATATATTAAATAGGTATAGAGCTTAGAATTCCTTATTGCTTATTGAAATAGTTTATCTAATCTATGTCTTACTGTGTTAATATCAGCGATATACCATCTAGTCTGACCTATAATGGTGGTTATAATTGTCATTCCTCCGTGTTGGGCGTATTAGTATCCAATATGATTGTATATGTTAGGCAATATATTTTGACTTACCTATATTCGGATCAAAATCCGTATTTTGTCGGAGTCTAAAATCAAGAGAAAAGAGGGCAATATGTACAAGATCAGACTCACTTCGCTCTGGATTAACTTCTAAGCTCATTGACGATCTTAATTTTATTGTCACAAGTTTCGCTGATCAAATACAAGGTAGCGTTGACTTCAATGCTCTTAAGGCTCCTTAAAAGGATTCATCAAATAATTGCTTTTTAACTTAAACTCACTAATGATAGGAATACTTCCTTAATAAACGTTTCTTAAAACTAAAACCGCCAGTCGCTTTTGGAGCTTCTTCCTAGCGAAAAATTAGACTTCTTGCACTCCAAAAGTAAGTCTCATCAAGTACTTAGTATTTACAATCCTGATAAATCACTTTATTAAATTAAAAATTAAGGCTAAGAAAAAATATATTTTAAAAAACTTAGCGTCAGGTAATTTCGTGTCCAATCGTTATTTTAAAATGTACTTTAATAGTCACGTTTCTGGCACTGTCTGCTTTCATTCTAGTGTTCCACAAGGCTCAGTTTTTGACCTGCCTTGTATATACATTTTGCCTTGTTTCACTGTAAATACCTGATTTTGAAATAGCTGTATAAACTGATGGCATCGCAATGTTCCCATGTCAGGGATTCGCACCGACATTAGAGGGAATCTTAATTATTTCCATAAATAAAAAAGTTGTCTGCAGTTACAAATAAATGGGACATACAATATTTGGGTATCCTTTGCCAAGTATTCGGGAATTCTCATCACAAAGCAGGCATGTGGTGCTTACAAACCGCGAAAACAAGATTATTTCACTCAAGCTTGGTTGACAATTGTGTCATGTATCATGTTAAGAAATCGCAGATTTCCCAAAATAAATTACTTAACATTATAGTTATTATATGGAATTGATTCTCGACAGAATAGAGAAATTGATTCAATTTTTTCAGATAGGATTTTGCTGATGTCCTTTAGTGAATAATTCAAATGCCAGCCTATTATGTTTTCTTCGCTTCTTGTAGGCACTAGTTACGTTTGTCTTTCAGTAATGTATATACTTGTTTTTATTTACATATGTATCAGGTGTACAATCCCCATGTCCATCTCCCTGTCAGCATACGAATTCCGCGTTGGCAAAACTGCACGTACTTTGAGCCACCAATTGACCCGACTGTAGGTTTCTTTGGTAGAACGGAAATGCTGCTTAGTCATGCCGTCATCGGTCCGAAGATGAGATAGCGAAAAGATCGATGTCTGGAGAATTCGTCGAATGGGACATGTGGCCGAGCGATATCATGCTGAAAATTCAATTTGTCTTGTCCTCGCTCGAATTGTGGCCGTTTTTCCCTCAATGCTTGACTCAAACGCATTAATTGTCTTCGGCAATGAGCTCGTGGTTTGGTTTCACATGTTTGCATCAACTCATAATACACCACACCAGATGGTCCCACCAAAACACAACATACGCTGCGGCTTTTCCACGATTTCTGTAGTTTTAGATTATTGTAATTGATCCTTTATTTATTGTCAGTAGTATGCCGCCAAAGCTGTAATCCAACCTTGTCCCACATACATATATGTTACTGATGATCAGACATTACAGAATAATGCAACAATGCAAAGGAATGAAAAAAAAATCCTCTCTTTCCATGGGTTTTATTAGCCCACATTTAAAAAATCGACTCTTGAGTTGTCACCTCTCTGCATTCTACAATTTCATATCTTCTCTAATATGGTGGCCTCTACTATGATCAAAAGTGTGTGGTTATTCTCATGACCTAGTTAGGTGGAATCCTTTTCAATGCGAGTGATTTACATACCCCAATAACCACGAAAATGAAATGCTGAAATCCTCTTTGCAAAGGTTTTAAAAAATGTGATTTAGTAATTTTAAAAGGACAAATGGAATACGCAGTAGAACGAAAAATTGTACCTGTCCACGATAAAATTAAGCCTTAAACTGTGATCTCTTTTTCTCATATGAAACACCTGCACCCTAGGCATCATAAAACAAAGTAAAAATAAACCGCCAACCCTGAAACTAATCACAAAGATATGAATAAACAGTGACACGCGAAATATAGTATCATTTATAACAAACGACAATCATCAGTCTCGGAACCTCAAGGCTCGCTAAGCTCCCACGACATACCGGCCGGTTTTTTCGCAATCAAAATTTCCATCTTTTATATGTGCCTAGATTCAATTAAATCAGTAGTCCACACGTTTTTGTGGAAAAGGATCTCAACTAGCTCATCACATACGAGTAAGTAGCAATCACTCCATTCCCAAAATCTCTCCGCCATAACTTTTACTACTTTATAGAATTAAGTATAAAATTGGATGGCACCATGCTCAGAAAGCGTTCTATAATCAGCTCAATTTGACTCGGATTTCACGGCTGTGGAGGCAGACATCGACTCCGAATACATAGTTAAAGCTAAGACCACATAACATAGACCTGTTTAAGGCTGTAATGAGTCTTGGCAACAGACTGACATGAATGAAGATGAAGCAATTAAAACATATCTAAAAGCCATTTAATTACGAGAATTATCCAAATAATGGCGAAACGTTCTAATGGATACAAGATGCATTTCTGAAATGCAATTGTATGTTTATTAGAATATTATCTTGTTCATATAGGTAGTTCTTGGGGGGAGAATATTCATTTTGGAACTACTTGTCATGGTGCTAAAGTCGAAGTAAGTTGCATACAGTGCACAATCGTTTGGCTTAATTGATTTCGGGTATAAAGAGAAAAAGGGCGGAGATTGAGTTGAAACATTTAACAGTGCTAAGCTTGATTGCGTACATTCGACTGCAAAATACTAGTAACTTATTATTAGTTCTATAGATGCTACACAAATGCACACACATACGAGGTTTGTTGAAAAAATAAGGTGACTAGTTTGGTTTCTCCAGCTAAGTACTCGTACATACGATAAAAGATAATAAAATATACGTGTCCCATCCTGACTCTGGCACTTGGCGAGTCTACCCTTAGCAAAAAAAAGTTTACAAGCGGTACAAGCTCTGCACAGGAGGCCGAGATGTTAATGATGAAAACTTTGTAGAAGTGAAGAAAATTGTCATGTAGCATGATGGAATCACTTTAAAAAAAAATTGTGTAGGATATTGGCATATCGGTTGGCTGATGCCATTAATTTTTCCTTCAGATATTTTGGGCTCAAAACATGTGTCAACGAATTTAGTTCTGAAATTGTCAAATTTTGACCAAAAAAAACTGTCGCATGAGCATCGCTCTCACGATCTGTTGAATGACAATCAAGGTTTGCTGGAAAGGGTATTATTCCAATAGAAGCGACCAGAAGAGCTAAGGCCAAGAAAAGCCAGGACGTTTTCTTCGATTACAATGCCGTGGTTCATCATTTCTTTTGTGCTTGCGTGAAGCAATATGAAACAATGTCTGAATTTGTGGGAAAGAAATCATGACTGTTGCATCACGACATTACGAGGGTGGTCCGATAAGTACTTAGCCTACAAAAGAAAAACAAAAATTTTGAAGAAATGGCGATTTATTTTTCAATATGGTTTTCTTTTAGCTCGATGCTCCAACTTCTTTAAACCGTTTGAAAAATACGTTTTCTCAAGGTCTGCAAAGTAGGCCTCCGTGGCGGCGATGACCTCCTCATTCGACTGAAATTTCTGCCCGGCGAGTGACTTTCAAGTTTGGAAACAAAAAGAAGTCGCACGGTGCCAAATCTGGAGAATACGGTAGATGGGGCAGCAGTTCGTAGCCCAATTCGACCAATTTGGCCATGACGAGGGCGGAGGTGTGAGTCGGTGCGTTATCAAGAGCACTTTTTCTTCGCCAAGTGGGGCCGCTTTTTTCTTCAATTCGGCGTCGAATCGGCTCAATAATTTGGCATAGTACAGCCCTGTGACCGTTTTGTCCTCCTCCAGGTAGTCGATGTGGATCACACCTTGTGAATCCCAGAAAACGGTGGCCTCACCTTTCCGGCCGATGGGACAGTCTTCGCCTTCTTCGGAGCACGTTCGCTTAGTACTTATCGGACCACCCTCGTACTCTTGTTCTCTCTGACGTCTTCTCGTATTCATACCCTTGATCGAATTTCATACCCTTGCGGCGTAGATGTAGAACTGTTTTTCTGTCACCCTGTAGTTAAAATTAAGTAATATCAATGTCCCATTTCTCTCAGACGTAGAGAATCGAAATCTCTGGTAAAGATATGGTCGGGCTTTGGTCTGTTTGAGTTTGAAAAGAAAAGTTAGTAAGCTAAACTTAAGGAAGCTTTGAAAGTGCATGCCAAGAAGGGTTTTAACGAATGACGAGATGTGATCTCGCCGCAATCTGTATACGAAGCGCACTGTGCTGTTAAACGCAACTGTTAGCTTGCATGAGCTGTGACTTTCGAGATGGCAGAAGACTGGGGATGCGTTAAAATAGGGACCAACAGCGTCTTCGCGAGCATTGATTTAATGCTAAAGAAAGAAGTCGTAAATCTGTTGATTAAAGATGTCTCCAGTATTTTTAACAGTCTTGACATAGCCGACGTTGCTTCTATTGGCTTGGATAGTACGACTTATGACAATGACTTGGCTCTTGACGGAATTGAACATAAGTTTGTTTTTTTTTTATGACAATCGTGTAACGGCCTAAAGATCGTCATTTTGTTGCGCGGTAGCATCTATCTTTAGGTGAAATGGGTAGCTGACATACAGTTGGACGTTATCTGCGTAAATATGAACGTGTTTGAAGATAGTAGGAATGTCGTTATTAAACAGCGAAAACAGTAAGGGCCTAAGGATTGACTGTTTTGATATTGAGAAAGGTGGAGAAGTTACATTATCTCCAAGGTAATTCCTAATGAGTCTTAGCACTGAGGAATCCATATTAAAATAATGTTTGAGTTTTTGGGAAGGATTTCATGTGGGACAATGCTTTAGAAAAGTCCAAATAGTACCAACGATATCACATGGTCCTTATCAATTCCAAAGCAAAAGTCTCTAACAATCTCTAGTACAGCGGAAGTGCAGCTGTCTTGTGGCATGAAACCCGACTAAAACAGTGAAAGGAGTTATGTTAAATACATACGGGAGAGGTGTTGAAATGATTTGGATGATTCGTTTTATAAATTTGGGGTCCATAAGATCCAAGACAATGACGTAAGATTTGATTGCAAAGGTTGATTTAAGTACATCCTCTTCGTGGACTCTTGGAAAGCCAAAGCTACTAGTCAAGATGAATGTATTACCGGGATCTATAACGTCACACTCGAACTTCATACCTCCCTGGCCTGAGTGTATTTCTTCCATATTTCGCTGCTCTGAACCATCTCTTTGGGTCCGTACGTACATATTTTTTTCCCCTTTTTTCCCTCGGGTTTTCCACTCATTATTCTTTTGATTGTTCGTCCACTTCGCTCTACGTGTCCTGCCCTTAGTCTTAGTCTTAATAAATATTCTCGAATTCTTGATTTTGTAGTTTTCTCCTTTCCTAGACCTATTTTCCACCAAAAACTATCCTTAGGATTTTGGCCTTGAAATCTATTTTCCTCCTTCTTAAAACGACATAATATGTTTTTTTATGTACCATAACTATAATAATGTTAAAAAAAAAACTAAAGTGAATATGCCATGAAAAAAAAATTCAAATGGAACTACTTATGTATATCTGACGAATATAGGGGCAATTCCGTGCAGGGACGGGTTAAGAATATCCCTGCAGCGATACCTCTCGCTTGTCCTAAAAGGCGACTAAAACAAAGGTAAACAAAAATCACATCTTGGCAATTTAGAAAAGACCAAGGTGAGCCTAGGGACACATATACCACAATTAAACTGCCCCACAAGTGTACATGCAAATCAGTGGGTTGACACGACTGGAGATCACCGGTGTTGTAAGAGTAAGATCAAACAAAAAAATCTGGAGCATGCCCGTGTCACAAAAAAAAAGGGCAGGCCGAAAAACAATTGGTGCAAACAAATGCATTAGATTGGTCTCAGCGATGAAGTGATCCCAAACCGGGAAGCCTGCCGCTACTTTCTGAGGTCAAACCGGCGGACCCCACAAGCGGACCAGTAGGAATGCAGTTAAATGGGAAGGTTATGGTCATACACTTCTGACCATAACAACGTCGGAAAAAGGAAAAGAAGATCTGACGAATATAGGGGCAGGGGCACGTTTCACTTTTGTTTTTACCCAAATATTTGCCAACAAGTAGTGAAACGCAGGTCCTTTCTTATATGTTGTTGCGAAAATCGCGCGAACACAACCCAGGAAATTACAAAATATCCTTCAATTTTTGAGCACATCTTGTAAGCACAAAGATCCTTCGTGTCTATTGGTCTTTTGTTAAATTTACTATGATTCGAATATGCCGAAATGCCACAGTTCTAAGATTAAGCTCTCAAAAAAATGAACGTTACATAAAAATTAATCACGAACCTGGCGATTGTTATTATTGACCTAGATTTGCATATCAAGGGCTTTGAGACGTCCAGTTTTCTACTCTATAGCAGATCACTCCTTTTTTTTGTCAAAAAAAAAAAAATATCACACATCACACAAAATATAACATGATATTTGTTGGTAGGAAATATCAGTTAAGGAACCTGGGCATCGGTCAAAGACTCCCTATCATAAGATTTGTGAATTCTTTCAAACTTTCAAACTGAACAAACGCCATTCGCGGGTGTTGCTTTTTAAGTTAAATTTACCTTTCGACTGAGGCACGTCGAATGATTGAAAATTACACTTAAGTTTCTTTCAGGCAAACAAAAAAACGTACTGCAATTGATTTTAACTATCCAAAACTAGTTACATCAACATTTAAGACAAGGAGCTTAGCGAAGAAGTTGTGAAGGCACGAAGTTGTACTTACTATTGGATAAAAGCCCATAGCAAATGCAACGGGGAATTGAAGATTGACTAACCGCAACACAACAATCAATTTCCATCGTAAGAAGAAGATCATGCTAAAAATGTCAGTTATGTGGTAAAATATAAGGAATTCCGTTTTGTATTTCTTTGATGTTTAACGAAAATATTTGAAAAAAAAAAATCCCTTTAGGCCCAACAATCGCAAACAACCCTCACTCGTACTTAAAAAAAAACGTTAAATGTTCCTCCTTTTCCCTGTTTTGACACTTTTCACCGTTACCTAACGAGCTTGAAAACGATATACTCATACGTACTTAACCGTAAACCTTGAAAATTACACGACAGATGCCATTCCATCCGAATAACCTTTTACTCCTTAAAAATTCAATGTCAACAATGTCAATGGCTTTAAAGTTGTAATGACACATTCGCCCACTTTGGTATATGATGTAGCAAAACGCTTATCTCCGCATACTCGTATGTGCGAGGCGGATAAGGAAAATGTGAAAAGTAATAGCATCGTTATTTCGAAAATGTGAGATCATAACATCGAAAAAACCTCCGCTTAAAGGACTTTTTCTGCTCTTACTTAGTTTTATTAAGATTAAATGGCGAGGGGGTGGTTTTTTTTACGTACTTAAGGAGGCTGCAAAACTGATGCTCGTGTAGTTTTAATTATGTCGATATGAAAGAATCTTGCTTTAGCCATCGAACCATTATGTGAAAACTTGTTTTTTTCACGAAGAGGCACTTTCTTTCTATTTGGTATGACAGCTTTGATTCAGCCAAATTGAACATTTAGCTCGATACTCTGGAAGTCCAAATGATTTTATACGTTATCCGGTTGCACTGTTGTTTTATTTGTCCTTGGATCCAGCAGAGGCTGATGTGATGATGATGCAGCTTTGATTCAGCCATGAGGCCGTAAATCGAGCACTATTCCCATTATTTCGCGTTTTATTTTATATTTCAGTCGATAGGTATGGTGGAGGTTAAATGAATTTTAACAGAATTAATAATTTAAATCTTAATGATGTAGATTGCTAAATTTGAACTGTCCTTTGTATTGTTCTTAATTCAGATGCCCGGTCCATCTCTGCAGAGTGCACTTACATACTTGAGCACCGTAAAAATATTATAGTACGATTCGAACACATGTGACATGTTGCGTGCCATGCCCCTCGCAATATTATTGGAACGCCTTTGCGGTTAATGCAGTGCGGCAGTCCATGATTATCCGCCCAAGCATCTCTCTCTCTTCCATTTCATCTTTCCGCCTCGCATATGCGCAATCCACACACCCCTCGACATGCTATCGAGTGAGGCCTGACATCCTAGGAAACCAGAATGTCTTCTATACTCGGGCCTTCATCAACATTATCTGGAACTCAAGCAATACTTAAACGACAATCAAACGGACATAACGCTTATTGTTGAAACACATTACGACAAAAAACATATCCAATTCCCTGGTTATGACATTTACCGAACAGACCACCCAGACGGAACAGGGCACCGAGGGTCCGCAATAATAATAAAGAGACAAATACACTGTACTGATCTCAATAACTTCCAAATCGACTACATTCAGTCAGTGTCTATTCAACTAGAAGATATGCATGGAGCCCTAGTTCTGTCTTTAATGTACTGTTCTCTACTACTCTACTCTACTCTACTTTAAGATGGCTTTTAAGAACGTCCGAGCTGATAACGAATTGAGGTTACATTCCCACAATACCATACCAGACAACTGACACATTAAAAGGATGGAAACAAAAGAAATAGAAATTTGTATCAAAACTGAAGTAAAACCAAAAAAGGCATCTAGTTATGACCTTATAAATGGACTAATCTTAAATGATCTTTCTGCGGAATCAATTTTTTTTATAAGGTTCGCGCAAGTTCAAGAGTTACACTCTTATGATGTTTCTCACACAACCTGGACATGGTTTGTTTCGAAGATGTTCGTTCTCCGAGGTGGTTGTCGTGTTGATTGTAGTTCACGGTAACTTTTTTGTTTCAATGTTATTAAGGTGTTACATGGGAAATGCACAAAAAGAGTATGAATTTTGAAGTGATTTAAGAGCGTGTTAAGGCTAAAATATTTTCGAGAGTTGTGGTAAGTTGCCGAGTCAATAGCGCTACCGAAGCAGGTCACCAAAATGACATCTTACAGACCCATCAGCTTGCTTCCATTTGCCTCAAATTTTTTTGAAAAATGCTAGGAAGATGACTCCAGCCAATTTTAGTTCAAATCAACGGAATTCCTGACCAGACCAAATACTATATCAAACGACTATCTTGTTGTATTGACAAGTTATCTGACAGATCGATGCTTTTATGCCAGATACAAAGACAAATGCTCACAAATGCAACCGATCTATGCTGGAGTACCTCAAGGAAGTATTCAAGGATCACTTTTATATGGGCTATTTACAGCTGACATCCCACACCGGACAGAGATACGGCTATGATAGCAATATTTGCTGACAACACGGTTATGCTCAACTCGGGGAGCAGTCTCCATACCACAACTGACCAATTACAAGACGTATTAAATAAAATGCTTGTCTGGTTCTCAAACTGGCGTATAAAAGTCAACGAAGAAAAAACAGTCAAAGTAATCTATACCACAAGAACTAAATAAAAAAATAAAAAGTAATTTTTTTTATAAATATATATAAAAATATATATATATATTATATAAATATATATAAAATAATTTTTTTTATAAATATACAGGGTGTCCCACGAGCAGTGTGCCAAAAAGCTAGAGCGTGTAGGTCTAGTCAAGACAAGAAAAAAATCGTATGGGAGGGGGGGGGTCTATTTCCCCCCGTTTAGCCGGGAGGGGCAATTTTCTAAAAAATTGACTTAATTTGGAAAAAAAATTATTAAAAATCAACAGTTACATCCACAATGCCACGATATACCTTTTTGTAAAGCCAGAAACCTCTTCTTTCATATTTATTTTAAATGAAGCTGTTTTAAGGAGTAGTTTTTGAGAAATTAATTTTCAAACTTAAAATTTTGAAAAAAAATTGAAAAAAAAAAAATTTCAAACTATTTTTTTTCAAAATTGTATGTAATTAAGTAGTATTTTTTTCAAAAATTCAATGCTCTCATTAGTTTTTAGTTAAAAGCAGAAAACCGGATGCAAAAATGTCTTGTAGTTTTTGAGAAATTAAAAAAAAACCCGAACCATTTTTTTCTAAGAAAAACCTTTTTTTTGGTTTTAACGCGGCTGGACTTGTAAGTAAATTAATGTATGAAAGATTGACCTCTTTTTTATTATTTTTAAAAAATTCGGAGTTTTATGAGGATACAATAAAGTGATACAGTATTGGAATAACCCTAGATTAATTCTTTTTTTTCATTGATAACGCCTGAAAACTGACCTGCGAATTTCGTCTGGGTCCGCCCGCTGCCGATGGGTTCTACCCGAATTTTGGATTTGGTCCGACGCAATCCCTCCCTTAGTACAAGGAGGATGGCTATTATGCTTGGAGTGCCCAAATCTAGAGTATGGAGAGTGCTTCATACCGAAAACTTACACCCGTACCATTTTAGGCCAGTTCAGGGACTCACCTCAAACGACAAGTTTTTGAGAGCAGAATTTTGTCGATCATTACTGCTTCGAGATGAAACTGAACGAAACTATTTTGCAAGGATATTCTGTACGGATGAAGCACAGTGTTCGGGAGATGAGGTTACTAACTTCCACAATTTGCATCATTGGAATAGCACCAATCCACACAACAAGAAACAAAATAAATCACAACACCGCTTTAGCTGTAATGTTTGGCTTGGTATTGTTGGACAAACTGTAATCGGGCCCCGGTTTTTGAATGCCGTTATTAATGGAGAATCATACTTGCAATTCCTACGAGACCTTTTGCCCGATTTGATGGCCAATGTTCCTTTGGCCATAGCAGATAATTTAATCTACCAGCAAAATGGAGCACCAGCACACTACAGCTTACGGGTTAGAAACTGGCTGGATGATCATTTTAGTGACCGTTGGTTCGGAAGAAGGGGCCCCACGGAATGGCCACCTAGATCACCAGATTTAACTCCTCTAGATTTTTAAGTGTGGGAATTCATGAAAAATTATGTTTACGAAGTGGAAATAGTATCTTTGGAACAACGGATTGAAGTCGCTGGAGTCAAATTGCAGGAAAATTTGTCAAACATAGACTAATGTGCAGCCATTAGAAGAAGATATAATCTTTGCCTTCTAAAAAATGGGGATCATATTGAAAATTTATTATAATAAAACTCCGAATTTTTTAAAAATAATAAAAAAGAGGTCAATCTTTCATACATTAATTTGCCTACAAGTCCAGCCGCGTTAAAACCAAAGAAAAGGTTTTTCTTAGAAAAAAATGGTTCGGGTTTTTTTTTAATTTCTCAAAAACTACAAGACATTTTTGCATCCGGTTTTCTGTTTTTAACTAAAAACTAATAAGGGAATTGAATTTTGGAAAAAAAATAGTACTTAATTACATACAATTTTGGAAAAAAGTAGTTCGAAATTTTTTTTTTTCCAATTTTTTTTCAAAATTTTGAGTTTGAAAATTAATTTCTCAAAAACTATTCCTTACAACAGCTTCGTTTAAAAACAAGATCAAAGAAGAGGTTTCTGGCTTTACAAAAAAGTATATCGCAGCATTGTGGCTGTTACTGTTGATTTTTAATAATTTTTTTTCCAAATTAAGTCAATTTTTTTAGAAAATTGCCCCTCCCGGCTAAACGGGGGGGAATAGACCCCCCCCCTCCCGTACGATTTTTTTCTTGTCTTGGCCAGGGCTACACGCTCTAGCTTTTTGGCACACTGCTCGTGGGGCACCCTGTATATAAAAAAACGGGGCAAAGTTGTCTCCTCCGCCATGTGCCTCAAGGCCTCTCGCAGCCTTCTGTCTTGGCATAGCATAGCAGACAACCAATCGTTGTCACTGATATACGAGGGTGGTCCGATAAGTACTTAGCCTCACCGCCAGATGGCGCCAGTATCGCAAAAGCAACTTACTATCGTGTGAAAAATTCTAGTAGACTGTCGAAATTTCAACCGGATCGGACTCGTAGTTTTGTTTTGACCGCGTGTGGAAGCGGCAGTGTCCGCGGAGAGCAATATCGGTCGGTGATTCGATTCTTGTTTTTGGAAGGGAAATCGCGCAGCGAAATCAAAGAGCGTTTGGATGCTGTGTACGGTGACTCTTCTCCATCGATGGCGACCATCAAAAATTGGTTTAACGAGCTTCAACGTCGGTTTTTGATGAGCCACGTCCAGGTGCCCCGAAAACGGCTACCACGGAGGATAACGTGACAAAAATCCACGATCTCGTATTGGCAGACCGCCGATTTAAGGAGCTGAGACAGTAGGCATTTCAAAAGATCGCGTGGGTCATATCCTGCATGAAATGCTGTCGGCGCGATGGGTGCCGCGTTTGCTCACTCCGGACAACAAGCGTAACCGTGAGACCACTTCAGAACAGTGTTTGACGCTGTTTAAGCGCAATCCGAAGGAGTTTCTGTGTCGTTTCGTGACAGTCGACGAAACATGGATCTACTGGTACACACCAGAGAAAAAAGGAACAGTGGACTTCACCCGGCGAACGTGAAGAGGGTGAAGACTGTCCCATAGGCCGGAAAGGTGATGGCCACCGTTTTCTGGGATTCACAAGGTGTGATCCACATCGGCTACCTGAAGAATGGCAAAACGGTCACAGGGCTGTACTATGCCAAATTATAGGGCCGATTCGACGAAAGTGCTCTTCCTCCCCCCTAGCCACGGCCAAATTGGTCGAATTGGGCTACGAACTGCTGCTCCATCCACCGTATTCTCCAGATTTGGCCCCGTGCGACTTATTTTTGTTTCCAAACTTGAAAGAGTCACTCGCCGGGCAGAAATTTCAGTCGAATGAGGAAACTTTGCAGACCTCGAGAAAACGTATTTTTCAGATGGGTTAAAGAAACTAGAGCATCGCTGGATCATGTGTATCGAGCTAAAAGGAGACTATATTGAAAAATAAATCGCCATTTTTCCAAAATGTTTGTTTTTCTTTTGTAGGCTAAGTACTTTCAAAGTAAAGACTGATGCTTCTTCCATCTCCTGCTAAGTGTCGACTGAGTGCGTCCACGTACTCCGAGTTCTACCCAAGTTGATGAATTGTCTCGAACGAAAACTCTTGCAATTTCAGCCAACTCCTTTCCACCCGCGAAATTATCTTCTGTTTTTCCTGGTGGCCACAATCGCCTTGCAGTCTGAGGACACCTTGCCCAAAAGGTACGATGTCGATGATGACCAGATCCCCCAGCTCATAGAAGTGGTACTTCTTTTCAGCTGAAATAAACACTCGGCCGAAAAGAATTCTCCGTAGTCCGTTGGTGCCCTCGGCGATTCGAATTGATTATACCCCTATGTGCACCTCATGCTGTCAGTCGGGTGTTACCAGCGGGTTGCAGAGTGCTTGCTTCAGCTGTCAGAATTCTTCTTCCTTTGCCGTCCCCCCAATTAACCTGTGCACCTCCTTCATCAAATCTGTCAGATTTCTTGAACTTGGACTTCAAAAACTATAGTAGAACCAATACTTAAAGCCTGACCTTAAAGTATACGATTTTAATCTGACGGCATTCATAGGAAAACCTCAAAAACAATCAGCTGTGAATGCAAGCAAGACCCGATCATCCATCGTGCCATCACTTACAGCGCATCTCATGTTCCTGTACAGTTAATGGAATCCAGGAAAAAGTTATACCAGTACACCATGTCATCTACCTCTAGCAATCAATTTTAATTGAAATTCACTTGTAAACATTAAATCATGACGGATTCTGCTCGTAGCAAGGAATTCTCATTCGAGTGTGAGCTCGCTTTTCACTTGTTTTAATTTAATTTTCTACCACCTAGATGACAGAAACAATACATTGCAGGCTAGCTCGAAGGGCAAGTAATCCATAGGACACGGCCGTCGGCCTTGAACACTGAGTCACGTTACAAAATAATTTATTTCAAATATCCCCGAATTTCCTTTTGAATTTTTTTTGTCGGCTCGAATTTAAGCTCAGAAAATTCAATTTCATGCAATTGTATCTGTATGATCAATAAATCTGGGAATTTCATAGAATTACGTACATGCCCCTGGTGAATTTGGCCGATTTCTAACCCAACAAAAAAAAGTCCAGTTTAGTGGAATTTCAAATTGTCCGCCTGACTGCCACGGAATTTGTTTACTTTTATTCGGCATTCCCTTTTGTTTTCTCTTCCAAATAAAAAGATTCGACGTTATTTGACACAGAGCTACCTCACATAAGGGTATCAATTTCCAAGGATTAATTATTTAGGCTTGCGCATTAAACTAATTGAAAGAAACGGCAGCAAACTGTCAATTAAATTGGTATTTTCTCTCGCTAGTATTAGATGTAACATTTGCAGGCTTCACCCAAACTGGAACGTACTCCCACGTGAACGAGAAACATGTATGGGCTGCTGAAGTTTTAATTATTTACCACTTCAAAGGGGGTGAACCGGCACTTCTTACTTATTGAAAAAGCTTTTATAGACGATGGATTCTGGACGTATCCGAACACATGTCAAATCCCAGAGACCCGTGTGACGGAGGGAATCACTATACATAAATATATGGGGTGCTTTATCCACTTGGGAATGGTTGCTTAATTGATTTCTACTGGATGATTCACTCGGTACTCCATTCCCTAAAAGACCCAAGATGTTCGCCTGTCATAAAACCAAGATAAATTATGCCCCATTTACTTTACCACCCCCACAAATGAGACTACCACCCATAAAGGCTGTATTTCTACCGAAATTACATCATAAAACGATTTTGTTCCCACTACCCGCCACCCACATTGTTATAAAAACGAACAAATTGTCCTTCTCAGGATGTACATATGTTGCATACTTGTCAGTTGACACACACGTGTAAATGTGTGAATGACTCATTTATGGTGTTGAATTTGTGTTTGCAAAGTGTTCGGACACAAAGTGAATGCCGACATTCCCCTTGAGCATTTCGAGAACTCTCACTCTAATTTGCTATAAAAATTATGTGTGATGCCTGTAGCAGGGCGACATATTGTCAGTTACTTGGAAGTGACATCGTCTAACTTTTGGCACAGTAAGAAAACTTTTGCCAACAAATATTTGGTATCGAATGTGCTCAAGATGAAAGTTGGTATCGGAAAGAGAAATGAAACCAATATTGTTTGAAAAGTTTAGATTTTAGAATTTAATCAATTTGAGAGAGACCAGGGGCGGCCTGTGGAAGAATGGTATTGTGTCGAGATGGATATTTTGTCCCATGGATATCTTTGTCCAGTGGAAATTTAAATAGAAATGTAATAAGCTTGATTCAGTAAATGTATAGAGGTGTCAAAGGAGCCCTCCGACTGAATTTTGAGAACTGTATCGAGTTGGGAAGAGGCATTATCCATTTATATGAAAATACAGCTTTTTGTATCAAAGAAGCATGAACGTGTAACTGATTACCTAACACATAAAGCTACTTTATCCTAACTCCAACATATAGAGCTGACCTAGGTTGATTCGAAAAAAATCGAAAAACGGCCAAATAGGGTTTAAACATTTCAACATAAATGATTGCTGTCTAACCCAATTGCATGTATTCCAGCCAAGTCAAATGGGATGAGTAGTGCTCTGAAAAATATCCAATTTAAGTGACAGAAGCTGAGTAAATAGGTTTGATCGAATTTAGATATTTGACCAGCTAAAGTACTCACTCGTAGATCCTTCAAATCGTCAAAGAATGGTTGCTAGCTGCTAAGCCTTCATCTCAAACGATCATGACATTTGTAAATTATGTGTTATGTGTGGCTGCGCAAGTGCTAGTTGTAACGGCTTATCATTCTGGTTCCATTCAATTTCAATAAGCCAACGTCTCGTGACGACCACAATGAATATATGTGAGTGTCCCCGTAAATTTTACTTTAGATTTGTACGAGTATGCTTCCCCGCTCCTTTCCGGCTTTTTTTTCTTCTTTTTTTTTGTAATTCGAGGCGCAAAATGCAATTAGATAAAGATTTTATGGCGATCATAGTGAATAATGAACATAAAGGTGTATATCCTAGAAGGTTTTCTCGTTGCACTGCCGACTTTTTTGTCCTGGAATCCAGAAGAGGGTGACTTTTCAATTCAGTTTGTCAAAAGCTATGAAAAATCTTTCGCGGACATATTTAAGTTTGAGACCGAGGAGCTAAGAGCCTATAAATCCAGAGCGGAAGCCAGCAGCCAGAAAAACGGAGTGAGCAAACGCGGCACCCAACGCGCCGACAGTTTTCTCATGCCCAAAATTTCATGCAGGATATGACCCACGCGATCTTTTGAAATGCCTACTGTCTCAGCTATCTCGCGCACCTTCAATCGGCGGTCTGCCAATACGAGATCGTGGATTTTTGTCACGTTAACCTCCGTGGTAGCCGTTTTCGGGGTACCTGGACGTGGCTCATCAAAAATCGACGTGCGACCACGTTGAAGCTCGTTAAACCAATTTTTGATGGTTGCCATCGACGGAGAAGAGTCACCGTACACAGCATCCAAACGCTCTTTGATTTCGCTGCGAGATTTCCCTTCCAAAAACAAGAATCGAATCACCGACCGATATTGCTCTTTTTCCATTTTTCTAAAATCCGCGGACACTCCCGCTTCCACACACGGTCAAAACAAAACTACGAGTCCGATCCGACTACTAAAGGGTCCGCCATCTAACGTTTTTTTTTTCAAGTAGTGCTTATTTCGTGAATGGTAACACTTAGCTCATGTCTGATTTGACAGATAATTAGTTTTATCCTTCCGCTGAACGAATATGGTTGTGTATACGCTTGAACAACGCTGGGAAATATTGCGACATTACTTTGAAAATCATGGTAATGTTGCAGAATGTGTGCGAAAATTGAGTACGGATTTTGGAAGAAGAGAAGCACCGTCAGCTCCGTTTGTTCGTTATCTTGTGAAAAAAGTGAAAGAAACTGGCATCCTCATCGATAAACCAAAGCGTGAAAAGCCAAAAACAATGCGTACACCCGAGAATATTGCTGCTGCGGCAGAAAGTGTGCATGAAGGGCCATCAACATCAATTCACCGTCGTTCTCAACAATTGAACATTTCGGAGACATCATTGAGACGAATTTTGCATAAAGACCTTGGTATGACGCCATACAAAGTCCAATTGGTTCAGGAGTTGAAGCCAACTGACCATCCAATGCGTTTTCGCTTCGCTAAGTGGGCCTGCGATCGACTTACGGAAGATGCCGATTTGCCAAAAAAATCATCTTTTCAGATGAAGCTCATTTTGATCTTGGCGGGTATGTAAACAAGCAAAATTGTCGCATTTGGGGCACAGAAAACCCGCACGCATACATTGAAAAGCCGGTGCACCCAAAACGAGCCACTGTTTGGTGCGGATTTTGGTCCAGATGCATAATTGGGCCATTTTTCTTCGAAAATGAGCAAGGAGTGGCCGTTACAGTCAATGGCGATCGTTATCGGGCCATGTTGAACGAATTTTTGTTCACAAAAATTGAAGAGGAGGATATTGGCAACATTTGGTTTCAACAGGACGGCGCTACGTGCCACACAGCCGAAGCTACACTCGATGTTTTCCGCCCTGTTTTTGAAGATCGCATTATCAGCCGCAGAGCTGATGTCGTTTGGGCACCTCGGAGCTGCGATTTGACACCGTTGGACTATTATTTGTGGGGTGCCGTCAAAGATAAGTGTTACGCCGACAAGCCAGAGACAATTGACGCTTTAAAGGACAATATTCGTGAAGCCATTGGTGAAATACAGCTGCACACAATCGATAATGTGCTTAAAAATTGGACCGATCGTGTAGGCTACTGCATGGCCAGCCGAGGCAGCCATTTTAATGAAATTATTTTCCATTATTAACCGGAAGGATTGTACAATACTTTCAAATAAAAAAAGAAATTTGAGAAAATATTCAGTAGTCTTTTTTATAGCATTTTCAAAAAAAAAAAAAATTATTTGGCGGACCCTTTAGAATGTACTACACGATAGTAAGTTGGTCTTGCGTTACTGGCGCCATCTGGCGGTGAGGCTAAGTACTTATCTGACCATTATCGTAATACCCAACGAATTTTCGCTGCTGAAACAGTACGAACCAGTATGCACCTTCGACTATCAAAAGGTAGGCTGGTCACTCTTCTCAAGATCTTTGAAAAGAGAAATACGCCTGAGTAGAATTAATCCACCCGTAAACCATATCTTGACAAACGACGGAATTGACCAGCATTTGCAAAAGATAGATGTCGACATAAAACGAACAATGAAAGAAACTATCACTTGGATAGTTTAGACTAGCGATCAAATCTACAAATACAGAACATCAACAATCGACGCGCTTCACAAGAAAAAAAGTAGAGTTTCTCTACAGTCTTAAACGGCTATATAGACAGTTTACAGACCCACACGATCCGGAGATAAGGACATTAAAATCGGTGAACAAAAGCTGCAAGTTTGTACTGGGGCAATAAAGTTAATTTTACAAATAATACGAGCACACCACGGAACGTGGGAATAAGTCAAATCGATCATAGATTTTTCGAGCCTGTGCACACGGTGAACAGCTCTGTTCAATGAAATCACGAGCTTGAAAATGCGGCCTTTTGGACCAATTACAGTTGCGGGCAGAAATAAAGTATTAGCGACCTGAGAATAACGATTTCAAAGTATTAAATTATGAAAACTTTTGCGAATAACATTGGCGCCAATGACCGAATTTTTACCGGTTTGTTTGTGGGAAGGGGTGATCCTGGACTCACTTAAAAACAAAAAGTTGTCGAGGGTAGGTGGTATCCCAAACGTATATTCTCACCACGCTGTTCAACAATGCTCTGAACCGCATTCATTATTCATCACAATGGAAAACGAAATTGGTCCACCCTATCCGTTAACAAACCCGGCAAATCGAAAAAATTTGCATATGCGTTAACTATCATGTCTCGTTTACTCCTATCCAATTGTATTTTATAGTTTCTTATATTCCACCAGGCCCTGTTAATGAAATTTACGAAGCTCATACTTCAAATATCAAACATATTGTAAATATTTGCAATAATAAGTCTTATATAACTGTTTTAGGTGATTTTAATTTATCTACTGTAAAATGGATATATTGTGATAAAGATATTATGCCCATTGATGTAATACGAAGCCTAGAATGTGAACCCATTGATACTTTGCTAGCTATGAATTTACGCCAATTAAATTTAATTTATAATTCTATTGGAAGAATTCTAGATTTAGTTTACATTGATTGTGAGCTCGAAGCTTTGGTTAGTGAAGCTACTTTTTTACTTGATAACAATAGCATTCATCATAAAGCTCTAGAAATCGTTTTTGATTTCTCAGTTCTTACTGTAATATGGAATGTAATATGGACAGTTTTAAAGTTGATTTTCGTAATGCTAATTATGTCCAGATAAATAGTTATTTATCCGTGGTGGATTGGGATGCAATGAATAATTTGACTTTGGTAAATGCGTATGACTTCTTTAGAAACACAATTGAATTCGTTCCATTCAAAAAACCAAAATATTCCAATAAACCAGTCTGGTTCAACAGAAGCTTATTGAGATTAAGAAATGCCATGTTAAAAGCTCTTAAAAAAAGCAAATCATATATCTCTTTCAAAAACAGGTTTCTGCAATTGCGAAACGAGTATCAAATCTTAAAAAAAATTGTCTATAAGCCATATATTTGGTCAACTGAATCTAATCTTAAGCAGGATTCTAGGAAATGTTGGTCTTTCATAAATAATAAAAGGAAATTTCTTGGTTTTTCTTCTCGAATGAACTATCATTGTGTATCTAGCAATAACTTACAGGAAGTTTGTGATATGTTTGCTTCTTTTTTTCAGGCTAATTTCATTCAAAATCAGCATAACTGCGGATTTTCAGCTCCGATCAATCCATTTACGGATTTAGGTTCTCTCACTATAACAGAGAATCCTCGCAGAACTGTCTTCCCTAAGCTCGAGTGTAAGCGTTCCACCGGATAATATTCCTTCTTTATTCTTTATATCATGCCGGTTAACTTAATCCTTTATGCTATTTATTTAATTCTTCCTTAAATAGTGGTGGGTTTTTAGATTGCTGGAAGAGTTCCTACATCACTCCTATCTGTAAATCTGGTTCGAAATCATCCATTGAGAATTACAGACCAATCGCTATGCTTCAAGTAATCCCCAAGATTTTCGAGGCTATTGTTACAAACAAGCTATATTTTACCGTCCGGAATCATATTTCTGAATTCCAACATGGATTTGTTCGTGGTAGATCCACCGCGATCAATCTTGCCATTTTCACAAATTATTCTTTAAACAATTTAGAAAAGCGTATTCAAGTTGACTCGATTTACAACGATTTCGCTAAAGCATTCGACCGTGTTCAGCATAATGTTCTTGTAATACAGTTAGAATAAATCGGTTTTCATTCTTCCATTCTAAACTGGATTCGGAACTACTTAACAAATCGCATACAGTTCGTCAAAATTGGAGCGTTGCATTCCAAAGTTATTTTTAATTATTCCGGTGTGTCGCAAGGTAGCCACTTAGGCCCATTACTATTTCTTTTTTTTATCAATGACTTACCCTCATGCATTTCTTATTCAAAATGTCTATTATTTGCGGACGATTTGAAATTATACAAGTCAGTAGCAACTATATCTGATGCTTTATGCTTACAAGGCGATTTGGATAATGTTGTCAAATGGTGTTCTGCGAATAGTCTTAAATTTAATGTAAAAAAGTGTACAATAATAACTTCCTCAAGAATATTGTATCCTATCCAGTTCAAATATAGAATACTAGATGACGTTTTAGAAAGAGTCACTAGACAGAAAGGCTTAGGTGTGATTTTCGATACACGAATAAGTTTCACCTTGCAACGTCGATTATATTATATCTAAGGCTAATGCTATGTTAGGCTTTGTTTTCCGTAATTCTTATGAGTTTCGTGACCCATATACTCTCAAATCGTTGTATGTACATATCTCTAGTTCGCTTCATTTTGGAATATTGTTGTGTAGTTTGGAATCCTCACTACAACAATAGTTCAAATTGTATTGAGAGTATCCAAAGTCGTTTTACCAGATTTGCTTTAAGAAGGTTACGATGGGATGTAAATAATTTCCCAAATTATAAAGTTAGATGTGCTTTAATAGCTCTAAAGACCCTTACCAAAAGAAGAATTTTTTATTCGACCATCTTTGCTTATGACATTATTACCGGTCACATTGATTGTTCTTTTTTACTTTCGCTATTAAATATTTATGCTCCTGCCCGCAGTTTAAGGCCTAGAGACCACGACTTCTTTTGTGTTTCTAGACATGTTACAAATTATGATCAAAATGACCCTATAACCTCAGCTTGTGCTCATTTCAATGATTATGAACTTTTGCTTGACTTTCATGTAAATAGAATCACCTGTAAGAATATTATTATGAATTCTTTATAATTTCCATTCAACAGTTTTATGTAGTGTAGAAATTGTATTTTGGTAGACGAAATAAATAAATAAATCTCCGATCAAATCCTATACTTTCGAATAGTAGTAAGGTTTTTGAAAAAGTATTGGGTATATAACTTAATTCGTGCGGTTTTTTTTTTCAAAATTTGAACGTTTATTTAAGAAAAACAGTATTATTCAAAGTATTGTCCATCTGAAGCTATGACTTTTTCCCATCTTTCTGGCAATTTGTGGACCCCATCCCAAAAGAACTGCGCCGGCTTGGCAGCCAAGAATGAATCAAGCCAATTTTTGATATTCTGCTCTGATGTGAACCGTATTTCAGTGAGGGCGTTCTGCATCGACCGGAACAAATGGTAGTCAGAAGGGGCAAGGTCTGGGCTATAAGGCGGGTGGGATAAAACTTCCCATCCACTGTTATGGAAATAGTTCTTAACCGGAATAGCAACGTGGGGCCGAGCGTTGTCATGATGGAAAATTATTGCCTCGTGTCTGGTAGCATATTCCGGGCGTTTTTCGGCTACTGCTCTCTTCAAACGGATTAATTGTGTTCGGTAGCGTTGTCTATTGATGGTTTCACCCGGCCTTAGCAGCTCATAATACAGCACACCCTTCTGATCCCACCAAATACAGAGCATTACCTTCGCGCCATGGATATTCGGCTTTGCCGTTGATTTGGCTGCTTGGCGAGGTTTCACATATGATTTTTTGCGCTTGGGGTTGTCGTAATGGATCCATTTTCATTACCAGTAACAATCCGATGCAAAAATGACTTCCTTTTGTGGCGTTCCAACAGCATTTCGGACATGCAAAACCGCCTTTCGACGTCTCCCAGCTTGAGTTCAGGTGGAACCCAATTTCCTTGCTTTTGAATATATCCAGCTGCTTTTAAACGTTTTGAAATGGCTGCTTGAGTGACACCCAAAGATTCTGCGAGCTCTTCTTGTGTTTGGCAACAATCTTCATAGAGTAATGCTTCCAGTTCTTAATCTTCAAACTTTTTTGGCTGCCCAGGACGTTCATCGTCTTCCAAGCCAAAATCACCACTTTTAAATCGTGCAAACCACTTTTGGCACGTTCGCTCAGCTAGCGCATGTTCACCATAAACTTCCACCAAAATACGATGACTTTCGGCAGCAGTTTTCTTCATATTAAAGTAATGAAGAAGAACTCCCCGCAAAAACACTTTTTCAGGCACAAAGTTCGACATATTTGAGTGAAAAAAAATTATTGTTGTTTACGCTTCAAATGAATGACATATACTGAAATAACGTACAATGACAGTGGCTTTCCAACGCATGTTCCAATGGAATAATAACAATGGAATAATACAAGTTACGCCATCTCTTAGCAAACCGCACGAATTAAGTTATAGACCCAATAGTAAACATGGGTTGAGGAAAAGAAAATAATACCGGACAACAAGTTTCTTTTAAAGGCGGGACATGGTACTATTTACGCTACGTCAAAACCAGTTTACCAGTGGAATAAGGTAAAAAACTTAGAAAAGGTCTTGGACACCGTATGGTTAGTAAATCTGTTGTCACCAGGCTAGACATGTCATACCACAAATCACAAGCGATCTTACTGGTTTTCTCAGTGACTACATTCTGTATGCAGATTATTAACTAACGTACAGATCAGATCCAAAAATTGAGGTCATCTACAATTATTGGGCAACATTAGTGGTAACATATAGACGTTTGTCTTTCTGGAGCTTAGAATGCGTTCGGTATGACAAGAAATCTGTTTCACAGCAGACTACTTGTCCGCAGGGTATAAATCATATGTTACGTTACCCTAATAAGCCATATGGATATCCAGTGTGGTTAAATGTAGTGTCAAATTATGTACTCTGTCTTAGAATGTACCAGAGTACCAGTTCACTAAGTCCAGTTTCCTAATAAAGTCCAATTTCCTTGTTAAAATGACTCGAAACCACATCGCAAGGGCTATGACCAACGACAATAACCTGATCTCCAGGTCTTCTTCTTCTTTTCCTTTTTTCTCCGGCGTTGTTATGCTCAGAAGTGTAGGACGATAACCTTCCCACTTAACTGCATTCCTACTGGTCCGCTTGTGGGGTCCGCCGGTTTGACCTCAGAAAGTAGCGGCAGGCTTCCCGGTTTGGGATTACTTCATCGCTGAGGCCAATCAAATGCTGGTGTTTTTGCATTTGTTTGCACCAATTGTTTTTCGGCCTGCCTTTTTTGCGTGTTGAAATTGGAATGTTGATTGATAACGCCTTTTGGACGGGGTTCGAAGGATCTCTCCTTTCAACATGGCAATGCCAACTGAGTCGGTCGCGCTCTATATTTCTTGTGATGGTTTCTTTTACGTGGAGGCTTCCTCGGATCTTTGAACTTCTAATTCTGTCACGCTTTGTTACTCCCGCTGTCATGCGAAGCATCTTCATCTCAGTTGCCGTTAATTTGCTCTCATACTTTTTGTGCATTGTCCAGCATTGTGAACCGTATGTGAGCGCCGGACGTACAACTGCTTAGGGGGCATTTTTCGATCACAGAAGATGGCGGAGTTTTCCCGCCACTTCATCCACCCTACGCTTACGCGATGTTTGATGTCGTCATCACAAGTTGCTTCTCTATTAATCATAGATCCCAGATATTTAAACTTTTCACACTTGGGAAGCACTCTTCCATTCAAGTAAATGTCTGGAATAGGCTGATGAGGGTCAGAGAACGGGCAGCACAGATACTCTGTCTTCTTTGAACTAATACGATACCCGTGTCCCTCAAAAATGTCCACCCACACATCAAGTGCTCGTTGTAGGGACGCCTGATCATCACTTATAATGGCCCCATCGTCAGCAAAGAATAGTTGGTGCACTTTGGGGTCCGTCACTTTTCCTTCAAGCAAGCAATCAAGGACTGCTATAAAAAGCAGTGGGCTGAGGACGCTCCCTTGGTGTACACCGACTTTGATTGCGAACTCTTCGGTGACTCCTGCGGTGCATCTTACTCTTGTCGTTGCTCTCTCGTACATGTCCATAATCACTCGTACGTAGGTTTCTGGAACTCCTTTTTGTCTTAGCGCTACCCATAAAAGATCTCTTGGTTGCCGGTCAAAGGCCTTCTCGAAATCAACCAACATTATATGCAAGTCCTTTGAAGAATCACGATGCTTTTCCATCATGATCCTTATACTTTGGATTGCATCTGTTGTTGATTTACCCGAGACAAACCCGCACTGGACATCAGATAGTTGTATTATTTTCCGCAGTCGGCTATCTAATACCCGTTCAACGATCTTCATGGTGTGCGACATCAGCTTGACAGAACGGTAGTTATCACAATTTCACGTATCACCCTTTCCTTTGTGCAATGGAAGAAGATAGCTTTCCCTCCATTGATTAGGCATAGTGTCGCCTCTCATAAGTTTGGAGATAAGAACCATGAGCCATCTAGACCCGATGTCTCCCATCTTTTTCCAGAACTCAGAGGGTATCCCGTCCGGCCCAACAGCTTTTCTTTTCTTGGAGTTTTTAACCGCGTACCGAACTTCTTCGACTGTGATGTCGGATATTTCGGCATGATTCGGGGCGGCTCTTGGAAAGTACACTCGGGGAAACTGTTCGTTCAGAAGTTCCTCGCAATACTGTCGCCATCTGTGGAGAATTTTTTCGTCTTCCACAAGGAGTTGGCCTTCAGCATTGTTAATAAACTTTGGGAAACGAATCTCCTGAGCATTTCTTTTTCTCTGGGCGGCTATCTTAAAGATATTTGCTCCTTTGTTCAAATTGTTTTGTCGAAGCTCTTGGGTAGCCTGGTTCCTGTCAGACGCGGAAGACGATATTTCTTCCAACTCCTGATAGAGGCCTTCCATGCTTTTCGCTTTGAATTCGGCGCATTTTTTCTTCGCGATACCTTTGCAACATCTATATACCTTTTCACGGCGAGCTTTTTCCTCTCTATTAGTAGAAGAGCACTTTGACCAAGCTTGGAAAGCCATTTTCTTTTCGTGTATCACTGCTTTGGCTTCGTCTGTCCACCACCAGGTTTCTTTTGCGTGTTGGCAGGGGCCTTTAGATGTTCCGAGCAGTGATTTGGCTTTCTCCAGGCCAGATTGTTGTAGGGAATCCCACATGTCTTGTGCCCTGCACTCCTCATTACCGACCTCATCGATAATGGAAGAGAGGTAGTTTTCCATGTTGGTAATAAAAGCTTCGCCATTTCCTTTATCCAGCTTATACCACTTGATTCTCTCAGACACCTTCGTTTGCTGCTTTGACTTCTTTCTCGCATCCATAAAAAATTCAGTCAGGAGGAGACGGTGTTGAGGGGCGATCGCGTCTCCCAGGATCACTTTGCAATCTTTAGCTCGTGGCTTCATGAAACTGGATACCAAATGATAGTCTATTTGAGTTTCATTTCCGCCGCTGCTATAAGTGATCAGGTGCCGGCTTTGTTTGACGAACATGGTATTTAGCACTATAAGACCGTACGACTTGCACATGTTTAGGATATCTTCACCTGAAGAGTTCCTGGTGCCGTATCCCAGCCCTCCGTGGTAGCCTTCATAGTCTTCGCTTGTCTTCCCGACATGTCCGTTTAAATCTCCCCCAACAAACAAAAGCTCTTCCTTTGGGATGATTTTGACAAGTTGTGAAAATCTAGCCAGAATGCATCTTTTTCTTTTTGTTCGCATCCTACTTGAGGGGCATATGCGCTTACGATGTTCCACACCTCACCATGCATCACCAATTTGAGAGCCATCAAACGGTCACTGGACTTTGAAATGGTTAAGACGTTGCCAAGTAACTCTGCCGCAAGGATGATGGCGATTCCGTTTTTTCCTTGTTCTAATCCATAGTAAAACATCTTGTAGGCTTTTGTTTTAACGTCCAAGAAACGTGCCCGATTACCGGTGTTTCGCCATTTCGTCTCTTGTACGCACAGGATGTCTACTCGCCTTCTAACCATCATCTCTTCAAACTCATAGCTGCGCCCACTCATGCTTCCAACGTTCCAACGTTCCAACTCGCGACTCTTTAGTGTGGCTTACGCCGTTGCATTACTTTGCTATCCCCCGGAAATCCTATAGCTCTGACCCGAGCATTGCTGCTCGTCCCAGGATCATGACCATTAGTAGTGCCTGGCGGGGTAGTGCTTTTCCTTTTAGCGTTCTTTTCCATAATGCTACGGTTTGACCGTTTTCTTTCTTCCCCTCCTTTTGACGAAAGCACACTCCGATCGGGCTTTATTCACCCAGAAGCATTTCTCAGTATTGATTCCGAAAGGTTTTGTGCAAAATAGAGATGGCATCCCGGTAATTTATCACCGCACCGCTCAGGGACAGACAGCTCCGCAGGAGTACGAGGATTACGTTGACCGTGCTCATGAGCTCATTCTTCTTAGTCACCATAGAGGTGCATTACACCAGTGAGATCCTCATAATTCCTAAGTTCGTAAATAAGATTAGGGTTAAGGATGGGTGCGCCATCATACTTAGATGAACCTAAGGGGTGTTTAAGGCCCATTAGCCTCAGCGACCAGGCAAAGTGACTGAGATGGCGAAGCCCAGTCGCAGACATACGCAATCAGGAGGGTGACCACACAGATCGAAACACACGAGTGCTAGCCAAACTGATTATATTTATGACTAGAATTAAGCAGCTTAGGATCGGTTAAGCTTTAGGATAGAAAAAAGATTAATCTAGGTTTTTAATAGACTTTTCCTAGAAAATCAAATGTTGGAAATGAAGCCATACGAAAATAGAATTAAAATAAGTTTAAGCCGAAAAGCATTTGTAATTAAGAAATGTAGCTAGACTTAGCGTGCCTGCACAGGGCCAATAAAAACAATAAAAACGAATCATAAAAAAAAACAATGACAGGCAGTTCAAATCATTTAAAATAGAGACGAGGGGGATTTTCGTTCACCCGACCTAAACGAGGCTAAAACAGCGATATCGAACCTGAAGTCTAATAAATCTGCTGGCGCAGACAAACTGCCTGCTAGTTTGCTGGAAAGTTTAAAAACATGCGCAAACTACTTAAGATTTGGATAGAAAAAACACACCCGATAACATTGAACTTTAAGGGAATAAGGGTCCTTCACATCGCATACAAAATCTTTTCTGCTGTTTTGTATGAATACCTTAAGCAAATAATGAACAACCTAATGAATTCCTATAAGCCAAGTCAGACTTGAACAACTCCGCTAAGCCTGTTTGTGCGGGATGACTAAACCCTCGATGATAAGGAAGGAAACTCAAGTCCGCCCCATTGCTTTTATACACAGACGATATTATAAAGATATATTAAAGACTTAACTCTTTCCGGGGCACTACTAAAAAACGAAGAAAATTGTACATTTTTTTTTGCAAAAATTACTTTATTTATGTAATATTATTTAGAAAAGACAAAAATTAAAATTTTATCCCTACAGGATTTTGTGCAAGGACATGGTATGAAATCTATACCACTGCGCATAAAGTGCATATTCTCATGAATGGAATTCATTGAAACAGGGTTTTGTCTTACTTAGACAAAGTGGAACATTGCAAGTAGAACACATCCATTGTGCTCTTCTTTGGTGTCCTGATATGCTACAGTGTGCACATCTTCGAGCTGAAGTTCTTATTGGTTGATGAGAGGAACTGGATCGAAGACTTTTGTCAACAAATGGCTTATTTTACGTTAGTTTTATTTTATTTTATTTATTTTTTATTTTATTTTTTATTTTATTTATTTTTTCTTTTGGCTGTAAATCTGAATGTTGGCACAGATGAGATATAAGTTCCAACTTAAACTCCTTGAGTGATAAGGTGTACCCTGTATGTTTTGCCAAGATATAAGAATTTACGACTGCTACGTCAAGAAAATGGAAAAAAATTCGATGCCACCATTTCCTACTTTTCCGGTCCACTTCGTAATATTTCTTGAGCTGGTCAAGTTTATCAACGCTGTTCATGTGCATGTTATAGTCAGAAACGATTTCCGGTATTTCCACCTCCCTTCGGGAACCATCGTTCTGTCGCCTTTGAACTTTGACACTAGCTCTTGGATCGTGAAAGTTGGACAAGACTGTCACAGCTCTTTTATCCATCCACTTCATAAAAACCAAGCCACTGTCACTTATTCGCCAGTCATTTTCTCTTCTTTTCAATTCCCTATCACTTTTTATATCTTTTGGTAGGAATTTTCTATTTTGTTGAACAGTTCCACATGCGTTTATTTTTTTGCGTTTCAGCTCAAGTAATAGTGTATATGACGTGAAGAAATTATCAAAATACACAATTCAGGTCGAGTTAATATATCGATATCAATAATCTCTATAACTTCCCTGAGGTTTTATGCCCATTAGAAAATTGATTCCGATAAATGCTTTTATTTCTGTCGCATTGGTGGGAGTAAAGCGTCTGTCTGATTGGTCAGCAAACAAATTTGTTTGGAAGACGATATGATCAATTATTTCTTGTGTTACAACTTTATCAAATATTGAAGCAGCATCATGGTTTTCCATACATTCAATCTCATAAGCTGGACCATGTTTTTTGCCTAAAAAGCCAGCTACTGGATCAATCGAATAATTTTTTTTCCATTTCGGTAGAACAAATGGTTTCGCAATCTTAAGCTCACTCAGCACAATTTCATCTTCGCTATCAAAGTTATCTTGTGAAACATAGTTAGATAGATTTGTTTTGTCTTTAATTACGGCGTCAAAACCTTCCAAGTGTTCGATATCTTGCTCATTTGTTATGTTAATTATGCGTTGAAGATTGTTTTCTTCATCATTACTGTCGAATGAATCGTCAACTACAGAATCCTCGTCGGATGGAATCTCTGCCAAGCTAATGCTTTCACAATCACTTTGTTGAAGCAGATACGAAATATCTTTTTTTTTTAGATTTTTACGTGCCATGGTTCGGATAAGCTTGATAAGACTAAAAATTGAATCACGATTGAATTTTAGTTCTAATCCTTCTAACAACAAAAAGAGACTAATCCCCGATCGTCTTCAACAACTTTTTAAATATGCTAGAAAATGCAAGGATATTTTGTTGCACATGTTTTATTATTGAAAATTCCCAATATCTTCATTTAGTTTTATGACAGGAAGCGATCGAAGGGTCTTGGATAATTAGTGAGCGTACTTCTCCGTTTTCTTTTCGAAAATATTCCTATAGACCAACGATCCATTGTACCCAAATAAAACCTAATCTGTATGATTATAAACTTTGACCGGATTTTTTATTGGTCTGGTGCTGGGCAATGTGTAACTAGCGTTCAATGCGCACTGGTATGGTTTTTATACCACCAACTTAGAACACTCACATGAATCAGACTTTTGATTATTCTGAACTAAATATGTTTCTAACAAACAGATACTTCTCTAAAATAACAAATTTTCCCCTCGGATTATTTCACGACAATTTACGAGTCGTGAAATATTAAAAACAATTAGACTGTTTTGAGAATTCAAGAGAGTAACCTCAAAATACCCAATTGTTTCATATATCCATCTTACTTCTACATTGCATATTATTTTTTTATGAAAATATAAACGTCAATTTGTATAGAAAAGTATATAAAGTATTCCATTGCACATTCGATTAGGGAATTATGTTTAGATAAGTGGTATGGTTTTCATACCACCGGCCCGGAAAGAGTTAAAGACGATATATTAAAGTGAATTTGTTGGCAATGTGATCAAACAAAGACGCGCAACACAAATTTCTTGGCCAAAACAACTGCTTTGGTAGCTATAGCCTTGAAGTAGTTAAGAATTTCATCTATCTTGGATCATTATTGATGACACGGCTGAAATCACACCCAAAATAGCTCTTCCCTGCCCCTGCTCCTTTGGACTTAAAAAGCTTTTGAAAATTAAAGCTCTAAACTAAAGATTTTGCGGGATGGGAATGGTGAATTAGGATTTGTGATTTTTAGGGTCTATAGAAAAGATCATGACTAGTTGCATAACGAAAGGCAGAAAATAATAAATCAAAGTTTCTTTCTTGTTCTACAGCTTTCTTGTAATATGATATCTCTTCCAGACTTCCTTAGTTCCGCATTCAAATCTTAAGCTTATCGCAAAATAAACCGCAAGACCAACTTAAGCATTCCGCTTATATTTATGTTTTTCTCATTATTATCAAAACAGAAATTCCAGAGAAATGGAGATTGCAATTCTTGGGAATTTCCTAAGAAACATTCATATACATAAGATGTACCCCAACGTGGTGGTCGTTAATAATCTAAGTAAGGCCAGACATCAAAGATTATGAACTTGTCCATCTAACAGATCGAACTGGTCTTGCCTGCTATGACATCTAGTAAGTGGCTTAGAGTACTCATTAAGAAAAACCCAATCAATGGCCCCTTGACATGCAAAGCAAAATAAACATAAAACTAACAACTGAACTATTAAATGTGCATGACTCACTTCGAAGAACAATTCAATGGGCAGGGTAAAGAAAATTATTCCGCTATTAAGTTCAGTTTACGATTTTTCCGGCTTGAGTGCCGGGGGTGTGTTTATAAGAAGCGATTTAATCCAGTAAAAGCTGGACAAATGTAAAGCACGAAAGACATTAAAACATCGGTGATTTGCTTGGTTTCTTTACTTTAGGTATACAGAACGTAATATGTATACAGGATGTAATATGTATCTTCCCTTTTATCGTCTAATTCTCAAAAAAAAACTTAGCCCTTGTCCTAATACATACAACTCTTCGTCTCTTAAAACTATTATATTCAATGATCCTACAAAATTGCCATCGTTCCGAACCATGACCCAAGTTTATCGGATCGCGATTGTTTGCTCAAGTGTCATTGACTCGAATTCCCTTGTTAAATTAATAGATTCCATTCCACTCCCGCACGTTTTTCTAGTTATCCACATTATCTGATTACTTCCCATCATTTATTTACTCACTACGGGGGCGTGGTAAATACCCTCTTCCAATGACATAACAGCCGACACCAATCTCGAGCCTTCGCCGTCTCATACTTCGACTAATTGTTCTCGTTGTTGCTTCCAGTCATTAATCAAAGTAAAACGGTGGCGAGCCCACCACCCAACTAGGCGACATTGAATGGTCGATCTAACGGTGTAATCACAATCGATTTATGGAACTCAAAGGACGACAACAAGTCCACAGTTCACACCATGATAAGACTCACCCTAATCAGAGTCAATAATTTGTCGAGTGTTTTGTTGTTTACATAAAAATTAACTTTGTTTTCGACACTATTCCAAAACGTGACATTCCACTTATCACTTATTGTTTACCATCCACGCCAAGTGAAAGACGAATCGACCTACATATAAGCTCACGACCCATTTGTGCAACTATTATACACGTAAATGAATCATAAGTAATCGCCTTGCTAGTTCCCAAAAAAATATTAATTACATTACACAGTTAAGAACTTTTCATGCGGGTAACCGGAGCTGCACCACTATCCACAAATGGATTCCACTTAAATGTTTAATTAAAAACATTTAAGCCTATGCGGCTTGCAATTAAAATGACGGCAAATCCTTTAGTACCTCGTATCGAACCGGGGATCTATGTATCTATAAAAAATTGCCACACCGGTTAGGGCGGTGCGGTTGAGGGCTTCTGTCGATTTATTTTCCCTTTTATTATCGTTTGATTCGATTTCAATCGGTGCCGCAGTAGCTGACTGTGGATATGAAATGAATCCATAGATGTATTAAATTATGGATGGGCGAGTAGTAACGGTGTGGTTACGATGCAATTAGAATGTTATTTGTTTTGAAGGATATTTGAATGCTCTATTGAAATTGATTGCCGTTCGGTTAGATGACGGATTACCGAGTTGGAGGGAAATGTAATCATGCAGAATCATTTGTAGTAGAAATATTCTATTTTGACCGTAAGACCGCAGTGAGCATGAACATCTTCCGTAAACCTCGGAGAAAAGTTCAAAACCCGTCTGATGCAAGTTCACTTCTACTCAAATCACACGACTCTCCAAGTTAATTGGTCCCTCCAAGTAATCTGCCGGTACCTTTTGTCTATCTATCACAGGCAACCATCACACTGGATGTACTCTGTACACTAGTGTCATCACCCATATTGATTTGCCTGTCATTGCGTCAATAAAGCCTCCTGCTCGTGATACCTTCTCTAATCAACAGAATACGACACAAACCGACCGTAGCGCAAATTACTCTCGAACATTGACACTCACGATAAGTGCCGTAGCAACAAATGCAAATGTACAAGTAAGCAATTATAAGGCGATTGCATCACTGAACATACTCGTGCTGTAGAAATAGAGTATCATGTGCTTATCACCTATGCTGACTGAAGCGGTCTTGAAAGAAAGTGCTGCTTTGATTGTGGCAATTATATAGGCACGACTTAGTTGATAAAAGCTGCTGACATTCATAATTTGGAGTCATTCAAGTGTATTTTTATTTGATTGAGGTCACATTGTGGAGAACACGAATCGATTGGCTCATTCATCGTTAAATTTGATAAAACAGAGTAAGAAATACGCATAAGTCAACGCCATCTGATCGATGAAACGATAAGACTGTTAGATAAAACTAGTAATATTTATGCAAGGTCTTGACTTGCGCAAATTTCTAAAATCCTCCAAAGCCAACTTAGCCACACTTAAGATTGCACAATCATAGTTGCCATCAACGAAAGAGTCAAAACTTCGATATGAGTCAATTGTATTGTGTAACTATGTGAAAAAAATATTGAGTTTTTCTCGAGAAAACTGCAAACACAAGTTCGAGGTCCAATGATACACATTTTTCAAATCTTAAATGTTCTATAGCAGCGGTAGCGAACCTAATGTACGCGTATCTCAGTACCACGTATAGACATCTCTCTGGCATATTACCGATATTCAAATTATATCCCAATTTTCTGAAGCAAACTGCAGAATTTAAAGAAATCATGGAAACATTTAGTCATATAAACAAATGGTTGGTTCTATCGATATGATACTGACGTATATGACGATTTCAGTTTCGAAAAAATCATGTGAACATGTCTGACACTATTCGTGCTGTGTCGAAACTCGTATCGGATACCCAATGGAACAAAAGCAAGAACCAATACCTGTCTGATTGACTTGGAAAAAGGTTTCGACACCGTATGTTTAGAATATCTTTTTTAACGCCCATCCTTTTCAGCATTTACTTCAATGATCTGATAGCGTGATACCAGAAAAAATTGGAGCAGGCTTCCAATGTTTGGAACGGGCAAGCGTGGATCTGGCTAGACCAGTATCTGTATTTTGACAAACATATAGATGCTGCTTTGGTGAAGGCCCGGGCGCTTTCGCTTTGACAATATCGGTGTATCATAGCAGCCAGCTTGATTCCAGAGTAAAGGTGATCTACCACATGGCCTTAATTAGGCCCATGGTTACCTATGGATGTCCCGTCTGGTTCAATGTCAGAGCCAGCTGAATAGAAAATATTCAGATGTTTGAGAGACAATATTCAGGACTTGACTCGGATTACATAGGATACCCGAATTTCAGTACACGAAATTTTACCCAAACGAGGTCCTATACAATAGGGCTAGGATTTTTCGGGTGGATAGTTTTCTGGTTAAACAGTTTCGAAGCGATGTTGCAAGAGCAATGACCTCGGTCAACAACCTGATCTCCTGGACTTATTACGCCAATTGCTTGTGCCACGCGAGAATGCGCCTAAGCGGCTTTGTCCCACCAGAGGTATTCCTCTATTTATTATAGATCAATGTGGGCTGATCCAGGATGAGGCTTATCTTCCACGTGGCCCGTAATTCCGTGGTGCGGCGGCTTCTCTACGACGTGATTACGCACTCCGCGAGACCGAGCGCCTCAGGTTTAGCACGTACTTCGGTGTCGCGCCAAGATGGGAATGACATCGTCCGACAACATCAACCAATTTTCAGCAATTTACCTCTCGTTTTGGACCGGTGATAGCCTTTAGACTATTTTTGATAGAGATACGTAAAATCACTCGTCTATGCTGATAAGCCCAGGTCAACTGCTACCTCGGTGAGACAACATAACACGTGTTGTGAACGAGATAACAGCAAACATGCTCGTAAAAGTGACTCAAAATTGGACTTACGTATGGACCACTTAAAGCATAGAAAAAACACTAAATACTTTTTTAAAAGTAAATGACAAGCTTTGATTTATCAGCTCAATAATTTGGCAAATAAAACGCAAACATTTTAAAAGTCACATATTAATTGCAACTTTTCACAATATGTTAAGTGAGTTTAAATGTGATCCACTTTCTCGATATGACTTTGTTCGAGACATCCAGTCGAAGTGATTACCGCCGAAATTATGCACATTAAATTTTTGAGTAGTCGATGAACCAAAGTGTAGTAGAGTGATGTCAGCAACATGGGTACCGCTTTCGCTCTCGAGATGACACGCGATTGTTTGGTGGATTGTGTGGGTTTCTTTTACGTTTTTTATATCGATGCATAAGTATGGATGAAGCACCGATACAATAGTACACTTCTAGAACAAAGGAACAAGCAGAAGAGTCTGCTTTTGAGTGGGTTCATTAGATGGTTTATTGAGATGCAAAAGTCGAAGGAAAACGTCTTGATTAAAAAAAAAAATCTTCCATCAACAACATCATTTTATTTACCGAATTTGGCCCTCTGTGACTTTCTTTTTACGTCGAACGAGGAGGTTAAACAGATGTGTATTTTATGAAACTGGCAAAATCGCACTTTCTAGTCCAAGGAAAGTTTGAAATGAAAAAAAAAAAAAAAACCTGTGAAACCTTTGAGTTTATAGGAGGAGGAGTAAAAGGAGATTACGGTGGACCTCAGTTTATTTGGCATCTCTTAATCCCTTAATATTATAACTAATGTTTGCAAAAGTTTGCTCTCTGTGAAATCAAAAAAACAACTTGATTTCCGGTTAACATACTGCCTTTAAAAAAAAATTATAACATAAAGTATAAATGGTATAGTCAGCACAACCACAGGAACAACACATTGTCATTAGTGATGACCGTGATATTCATCGAAATTAAAAAATTTGTGATGATGTCGGTGACTCTAATGTTAGAAATGTATGTATGGCTTCCAAAAATGTAAAAACTGATTCGAGATTAATATTATTAAATATCTCTTTTCTAAGTCAGCTTGGATGACATACGTCTTATAAAAAAAATTGTTTGTGGATAATTTTGTGATACAGGTAAAAATATACAAATTATTTTCAAAAAATAATTTTCTTTCTCGAAAAATACTTGTTTATTCGCCAGTCATCTATTTTGTCCCCTTCAAGGTGATTCCCCTCAGAAATAATACTCTTGCGCAAGCGATTTTTCCAATTCAAAAAAACACTTCTGATATGCGCTCAATTGTAACGTCTTTTCAGTTATAGGAAGGGAAAAAAGCGCAGGGAAGATGATGATGATTTTGGTTTTTTTTGTCAAAAAATTACGCACAAGAGTCATGTTTTTTTCCACAAATCCGGGCGTCTTCTTCGTATCGCTTCACGCAAACGGCGCATAACTTTAAGGTAATATTCCTCATGATGAACCACGCAAATACATACATATAATCGAAGAACAAGCTTGAGCAATTCTTTCATATTTGACCAATATGGCCTGCTTTTTTCGGTCTTGTTCTCTTCCATTGGGATGATTGGGCTTAAGTTTCGACATCAAAACCATATACAAATGTGTCACTAGTGATAACCCTTTTCAGCAAATCTGCTCCGGAGCGATGCTCATGGGAACTCAGCTGACACACGTTTCATGCCCATAATATTTGAAAAAAATTCATGCCATGAGCCAATCAATAGGCCAATGTCTTTAACAACTTTTTTGATAAAGATTCGAGGATTACCCATATAAATTTTGTTCACTGCTTCAACGTTGTTGACTTCAGGGGCGCCCAGAGTGGGCATCGTCATTAACATACACATTGTTTGCTCGGAGTAGAGTCCAGCAGTTAACACCTTATTATTCACACAAAATTTAATACAGATACTTTGACCCATTTTTTTAATACCAAAAGGCGCAACGCATACTTAAAGACATCTAACCATTATATCTATGAAAAATAAACTTAATATCTAAAATGACTTACAATGTCAACGGAGACATGTGTACCAACATAACAAAAAAAAAAATTCAAAAATCGAATGTACTTAGTACGCGAAAACGAAAAGTCCCCTTATTTTATGAAAAAAACTCGAAAATTACATTTTTGTATTAAATATAGAACATTTTCCAGTACACCGAAGGTGTGTAATTATTTGTATATGGCACGCACATATAAAAAGGTTTCTGACCGCTGATCTACAACAATGACGTCAACCAGTTCATGAAATCAGCGCTAAAATCAAAGTACAAAGTCCGGAAAACTAATTCGTAACCCTAGAAAACAATGAGTTGTCGACGACCTTCTCCGAACTTTGGCAACATTTCATTTGAGCTCACTCGCCATCTGGCTGATTTAACCATCAATCACTTGTGACTTGTTTCACGTACGAACTAACGAAGCCCCAATCTCCTCTTTCCATACGATTCCGTTTGATTTTACCAAAAGGTGACAGTGCCTCTTAATTCCTGAAATTAAAATCACCATTAATTTGTCAAGGTCGTTGGCGACCCCAAGTCCCCAGTGTGGAGATAAAGATGCATCTATAAGCTGTGTAAGTGTATACTGCATATAAGTGAACTGCGTCCTCAAACTGTTGCTCAAGGGGATTCCATCCACCAGCAGCATGTAAGTGTACAACACAACCGCCCCACTCCTCTTCGCATTTGGCGTTCGTCAGTTGGAACCAAGAACACGAATACGTGTATACAACAAAGTAACCGCCATCGCAGCCGGCACAGTCCGTTCGATTCTCTCTATCACTTTGCAGACGCTTTGCAGAAATTCACTCAATCTCTGTCTTGCACACTCTCTCGATTCATTCTGGTACGAATAAATGAATTTTCTCTTCAACCGAATAAACCATCCGCAGCCGAACGAAACCACTTGGAAATCAAAATCTCGCTACTAAGCTAGTCATTCATCTAGTAAGTAACTTTCCTTCATTCGGTAAAGTGTTGAACGGAGAGCTGAACCAAGAAAAACAAAAAGGCAATCAGTCATTCAATGGTTTTCGTGTAGTATGGACGTGAGTTATAGTACGTTCTTACCAAAGCCAGAACCAGCAGCAGCAGCAACAATAAATACAACAAATAAATCAAAAACTCTATTAACATCAAACGGAATTGATCTTGATAAATCGCTAGTGATACAACGGTTTCTTATACGGAAATGCCGAATCAGTTTAATCGGTCGTGCATTCTATATACTTTATCCGACATAAACTAAACTCTGAGATACGATTCACAACGAGCACTACCCCTCTTAAATCGTATAGTATCGTGTGTGATGTTGTTAAACTATCTGTTGTAACCAGTTTGTTCTTATTTTATTTTTTTGATTTTCTCGACATATCGAATCTTTCTTCTCGGAAAAACAGTGCTTTCATTACCGAAAGATAGTTCTTGCACTCGATAAAATATACTTAAATGGTAACGGACACGTTATATACATAGTATCTCTAGTACAAATTTTCTGGTAACCAAGTAGTGTATACAATTTTGCACAGTGTTTCGAAGTGTAAAAAATATATCTACTACTTAAATATCCAATAAATAAGTGCGCTTTGGCCAGTATTTGAAAACAAGGAAAAAAAAATATAAAAAGAATCTAGAAATAATAAAAATAGAAGTGAAATAAAATATTATAAATAGAAGAAACGAGGAATTAGAAGATAAATTAAATTCGTATCTATCGTTCGAATGACGGGGATTAGAGATAAAATTAAAGATACAAAAATGTGGTGCATAGTTAATCTACCAAATGGTACCCAACAGGCTGTTGAATGGGATCCCAAGGCCATCGGACAAGTTTGTTTGGAGAAGGTACGTTTAAATAGACATAGGGACACAGGTTCACAGAAATCCATAGATACATGGACACATTCTTGCTTGTTCTGATGTTGAGAGAAAAATTCTTTTTTTTTTTGTTGTGAAAACATGTGCTTCATTCCCACTTAGAAGATATATCCTACTCGTATGGATGTGTTTCACTCGTTTCTACTATGTTCCACGAACTCGTTTGGAAGGTGCTTCCAGGTGATAGTTGCTCGAGAGACCTTTGAGATTGTTTTGTGTTTTTGTTTCGTTACTTTTTTTTTCTTATTATTCTAAAGTTTTCTTTGTTTGGATTTTCCTCTTCTTTTTCTGTCTTTAGTGTATGCAGATTCGTTTTGTTCTTCTACCGATGTACATATGTCGCCTTGAATAGGCTGTATGTGAAGAGGTAAAGATGCGTTCATAGGGGACGGGGAGACTCGGTGTATATGGAAAGCCAGTGCGGTGAAAATATTGAGATTAGACTTTGAGGGTGATTTATGTATGTTCCTGAAGAATTCACGTTCATTTGGCAAGGAATGTTTCTTACTCTTTTAGTTTTGTGGGGGGAAATATGAATAATTGAAATGTGAAGATAGCAATGGAAAAGTTTATGACAACTTTTTGAATATTTAACATATTTGAGCAGACGATGATCTGCCTTGAGGGAAGTGGAAATGGAAAAAATCTCAAAATAAATACAGGGAAATGACAGCTTACTTGTTGAACTTGTCGGCATATCGTATAAAATATTTTTATTTGCTTTAAAACTTTGTTTTATTCTTATTATATATACAGAGTTTTCAAGTACATGGAGTGTGGCAATTAGTGTCTACTAGTTTCAGACTCACAACATGTCATTCTTAAAACAATTTCAGACCTAAATGATCACTTCTAGTCGTATCTTCGTTGTACAATACACAATCTGTATCTTAAATTATAATACTTTTCAGGAATGTTATATCATCCCTTTAACATTAGACAAAATTCGCTAAGTAGGTCATTTTCATATAGTATTTTTATAGGTTTTGCTGAGTTCTATTTGGAACCCATCTCCATAGACAAAAAACCCCACCTACAGGTATTGTGTATGATTCAGTCGATAGCGAAATGTTTCCTTTTAGACCTTTCACTAAGACATAAACTAAAAAACTTCAACTAAAATACTGAAATTTGTGCCAATGCTTTTTCCAATCTCCGAAACCTTTCCAATCTTTGATTTTGGTCTTGTAGCTCATCTCTCTCACCAAAGGGCTTGTAATTTAAATTGTATGTTCAGATTTGTCATTAAATCATCTAGCAGAAAGCCACAATCACCAAACTACAATGTCTTCAAAGACTCGCAGACTCCATCATAACGACAGCCAAACGAACTTGCCTAACGACAGAGCAAGAGGCACTGATTGGACCTTACTCAGTTATAGTAAGCAGTTATACTCCCCGCATGCAACCTACTGAGTCCCATAGCCCTTTACTCATGATAATCTTCGAATTTCTTTCGAAATTCTAAGCACGGAAAATACCCACATTGCGGTCATACCTTGTCAAAATGTATATTTTTGACAAAACAAAAATAGAGATTGACCTAATACAGGTTGGCCGGGAAAGTTGTGTTCCACTGAAAAACCTCGAAAATCTTAGATGGTACACAGAAGATTGAAATATGTCATTGGCCTGAACTGCCAAATTTCTAAGGCAGTAGAACTATCCCCAATGCTTTTAGGCCGAACTATCCACCAGCTACACAGACGCCAATAAAAATCTTAAGTCAGCTGTATTAAAGCGCTAAGCCCTCGTACTGCCATGATGCTATACAGGATATTATTATTATTATCAGCCAATTGCTTTCATTGAGAACCATCCGTCAAGCCTCCCTGTCATAAGTATGTTCCTTCCATATTTCGCGTTCTGTTCCATTTCTCCTAGGTCCATCCTTATATTGTCCTCCCATCTACGGCGCGGCCTTCCTGGTAGTCTTTTTTCTACGGCTTTCCACTCATTTTTCGTTTTAGTACTTGTCGACTGCACATTCGTTCTACATGTTAGCCTTGCAGGGCAAAGCAAAGAAAAACGAAGCAGAACCTCGATGACTTCCTGGGTAAAGGGCCATCAGTGGCAATGAATTTGCTGACCTCTTAACCAAAAAAGGTTCCTGTGATATAATAAATACATAAGAATCGAACCTTTCTCCTTTCCTTTTGCCAATCGAAGGTGGTAACCGATCAACCCTTGAAAAATATTCCTTAAAATATCTTAAAACTTAACGGAATCAATAAAAAAAAACCTGACAGATTTCTATTGAGACACTTAAAACACTGAGATCTGAGATATCACCCCGAGGCAGAGTGCAGGCTCTGCCTTGAGAATGATAAGACTACAGGGCACATATCATATGAATGCCCTTCGCAACCTTAGGAAGTGTATGTATATTTCCCAGAGAAGTGGAGTCTTCTGAATAAGTTGCCTCTATTGCAGCGATATAAAACTTTAGCTTCATCAGGATGGTCGAGAACATCCTCATTTGGTTAGCTAACTAGAGGAAATATATTTTTCTGATCCCTCGTTGCTAACTGTAGCATGAATCTTTAAATAAAAAATAAAAAACAAGAGGAAATAAAAAAAAATTCTCAAATCTCATCGCACAATATTTATCAATGAATGTTTCAAGCATCTATTTACTCGAAAAATATGACGAATACTTAAATACTTAAATCACACCGCAACTTGGCTTTGAGGTAATGTGAATTTTAATCTCGATGGGTAACGGGAAGGGGGAAGCCAGCTATAATAATTCAATCCCAGAATTGTGTGAAAACTAAGTCACTCTTCCTGAGAAAAATGATTCCATAGTCTAGAGGGGGCTTGGCTTTGGTTTCTTCGAACGAACAAGACTGAAGGGCACTCACTACTGAGTGAATCAGTCACGTAAGCTTTCGCGCTTATCTGAACTCTATGCTTACCCTCCCAAGACCCCAACATTTCCATTATCATTGTCACTCTTCTTTTTATTTTTAATCTCTCCTCAAGTATAATGGAATTCGAAAACAACCTCATCAAACTTATACAAACGAGTTATCTAAAACATTTCAGTCTATTATTATCGCCCATACCATTCCAGCTGTGCACACACCGAGAACTACATAGTATACCGCACAGCCAGAGAGAAGTCATGCAAAAAGTTAAAAGGGTAAAAATCACTTTATATGGGGCGAAGGACTGTCGACCGTCAAAAAACTGGTCAAAAAACTTTTAAAATGTTCATCCGCTTTGGGTTTTTTTCTGTTTTATTTCAATTAAAGCTTGTTTGTGACTTATCGCTATGGGATTGAACATTCGTTCCGACTTTTGACATATCTATTGTGGCTTAAAACATTTTCTGCTACAGAACAAAGAACTCACTTTCAGGTCGTTGCACTTAATATGGTATTTGCCACATGCGTAGAGAAAAGAATTGAAAATCATATCCATTGTCATAAAAGCTTGTGTAAATTGTTTTCGTTATCAAAAACATCTAAAATAAGTACCGGATCAAACTTCAAGAGTTCCAAAGGTCTATTGCTCTGATAAGCATGACCAAGTTTGCGATAAAAATTATTAACTGCTTCTCCAGTAAATATCTGTTGCCGTGTTTGAACACAGCGAAAACAACAATAAATTCATGCCAAACTCAAAGCAAATCTTATCTTTGCACGAAAAATGGGTACAAAATACACTGAATTATATCTGTACTCACACAGTGAAGTACTTGATAGGTTGAACAGTACGGAGTATCTTTCATTTTAGTCCAAAAAACACTCAAAAAATAATTCATGGAAGAACGTTCATTGAATCGAATTAAATTCGGGAATGTCGTATTAGGTACTAAATATCTAGGGATTGTTACATACGGATGACTGAATTCGGTAAATTGAATAAAGTGGCGTGGAATGAAAATCAAGCCACTTTAGATCCGGAAATGATGTGTAGATTCTCTTATGGCTGCCAATTTGTCTAGAGGATGAACATATAATGATATATGTAAAGAAGTTTCCTGTCATCTGGAGCATATTCCGTAATGGAACCTTGGTTGGATCCTTGTTTGCCTGCAAAAATAAGTGCACACATTTTTCATACAACTAGCTTGGGTCCTATTGCCCTACCTTGAGGTATATCACTTTAACGCTTTTTAACGAAGTTGTAGTCGGTTGTTGCGTCTGACGTTTAGGTGAAAGAAGGTGTACCCGAAATATATGTTTCATAGGATTCAGGCAACACGAAGCTTTCGGACTAACAGTGCCAGCTGAAATTACATGGTCGTAAGTGCTTTTTGTTACCCATATAATTTGTAATATAAAGTCGTATTTATACTTTTATAGACCTAGTAAGCACTAAACAGGTAATTACCTGTTTGAGTAATATTCAATTTTCCATTTCAAATGCGACTCGTAAGACAATTTCGATTCAGTATCGTAGCAGTCAACTGCGCTCTGCAATTTAAGCTTCCCTACTTTTATTTTCCTTTCTCTCCCCCTTTTTTTTTACTTTCCAATTTGAATTTCAATTCAGTTCTTAAATGCTTAGCACGTCATGTCAAATACCTTGCTCAACATCATTCAGAATTTTCTCATCTCCAGTTACATGGAGGGAGACATGGATACAGTTCTTCTACCACTACTCCTGTTCTTCATAAAGCTGTTGCTGCTACGGGATCATACTCCTTTGTTTCGTTATTTTTTTTTTTTTCTTGTTTATTTTTCCTATTATGTGTTTTTCTTACTTTCATCAATGTTGGTAGCATGAACGTTATCGATCTATGGTTTTTGTCATACAAGCCAGTTTGAACGCCTGACAGCCTCTATGCTCGCCGTTGAAATAATCGATTTTGGACTATACACAATCTTCTTCATCATTGTCCTTTCATCCTGCATATCAATGCATTTTTAACCCAATCCTCTCTACCATCCACCCCCACATCATCCAGCCACCACTCATCGTGCACTCACACTTCAGCTTCAGACGTCGAAATGAGGTTGTCACATAACTTTCAATCTTAAATAGGGGAAGATATTCCAGCGAGGGTGGTTAAGCACGTTCTTGTTTCCCTACTTTCTTGCATGCTTTTTATTTTCACCAAGGGTTAAATCATCTCAGCCATTTAGAGCATGAAGAAAGGTACTACGCCGAACAACTATTCACCATCCGCGACAGTCAGTAGCAAAATCGTTACATTTTGCTTTTTTCTCATACCTTTTTATGACTTTTAAATACTACATTGTATATATCCTACCGTCGTTATTATGCCATAGCAAGAATGGTGGGATTCTCAAGCAAACTGAACCGTAATAGGTAGCATACGGAAGAGATATAAAAACGCAGGTTTTATGACTCATACAAATAAGATCAAGTCCCCGTAGCGTAGGGCTTGGTGTTGGCGAAATTAAATATTGTGACGAATCGATTTACGACCGGGCGGTAAGGTATTTCCTTTGTGACGGTCACGGTTTTATGGACACTAAATTCGTTTTAATGAAGTTTGTTGTATTGGTTTTCGATAAGGTCACCCCTTGTAGAGCTCTTAAAATATTCTTTTAATCAGAATCGAATTTGAATATGGCACGTACCTACCATTCGATATCATGTTCCACGTTTAAGTGTAGCTAATAACAGCTTTCATTCCCATCCTGCTCCAGGTCACGTTCAATGTTTGTCTTTTTCATCCTCTCCCCTCATCGTAATTGGGTATGGATACTACAAGTACAGTATGTTGTCGTTGTCGTTGCAAATTGATTTTGTTTCACAACCGTCTCAATCAGATACAAGTGTGCAAATCACGTGGACGCACAGTAGGAACTACCGCGCATGCATGTGACGTCGCTCAACAAAAACGAAAATACCTCGTAACCACTAATAGATACAACAATCTGACAGTTATTAATTATTCATTTTTTTTTTTTCGAAGAAAAGATTACTGGATACAATGTCATTTGATACAATTTTCGTGGCTCGTTGTTCCAAATGTGATTGTTTTCCTCTCTTGTCGTATTGGATGCACGTGTCTTCAAGTGTGACACTCATGAAATCCACTACCATTAGTGTGACTCTTGCGAAACGGTTTTTTGCTCTTCCTCCTACCAAGGCATACCTCACGTTCGTTTATTGGATTGGGTATATGTATATAGTAGGCAGTAAGGAGAAAGCCTTGTTGCATAATTAAAATTCAATGCAAACGTTGAGAATCGATACTGAACTGAATGCCTCATGGACATTCACGTGCGAATTATGAATGATATTGAATATACAAGCTGATAGACTTGATAAATGTCAAACACATACATAAGATCGGTTGGAAAATAAAACGACCCAATAAGCCAGAATCCACAAAAAGACAGCTCAATGAGAGAGTGCTTGTAGTCCTTTCATCCACTGACGAGCAAAAGTGATAGACAGAGGATATACGAAGGATGAATCCTGGGAAATCAATGTAAATATTGACATTTGTCGATAATAGACAGCATCTGTAGTGTGTGTACAAAGCCAGATTTCTTCTTGATTTATATGCCTATTATCAGACCGAATAACACAATCGATTAGTAATATGAAAGCAAATCGAGTTTATTTTGATTTTCAAGGAGTTTCTGAATAGGATAAGCAAAATGTACTTGTCGAATGGTTGGTTTGTGTGAAAATTACTGGGATTTGGTTTTCAGTAATTGGGAATTATGGTCTTGTTTGACCTAGACAAAGGTCTTTCTGCAGATATTTTGAGCAATATATCGTCGAGGTCAACGTCCCACACATTTGTTATCTGTCATTCCGCCCCTGTTTTCTTTTCATTTCCGATACAAACGCCTCGTAATCCCCTATGTATCTATTCATTAACATACTCTACAAATAGGCCCCATGCCATCATCATCACGATACTCATCACTGCTTTGGGGCCAATCACTTACTCGAAACGTGAAGTCCAAAGTCCAAATGTAATTTTCTATACATACAGCTCACTCAACAGTGCCCGTATGAAAAGAGAAAAAAAACAGAAACTCGAAGAAAGCGAAGGCGACGGTGCGGTAAGGAGCAACGATAAAACAGACATTTCAACAAGGCCCAGAAACTAAGTATTTTATTGACTAAATGTGCCTCTTTTTAATTGCTAATAAGAAATGTACATATTGTGTATCTCGCGCATTCTGGCACGGGTATATTAAATGGCATTATTGGCGACCAATCTCCCAACGATAGTCAACTTCCCCTTTTCTTGGAGGAACAGAGAGATTTACATATAATTGAGTTTGTTTAGCGAAGTATGTATGGAAATTGAGGATACAAATATTACATACAGTCAGATCCTATAAAGGAAAATTAATAAACGATTCGATAACATTGTTGTGACTTAAAACTTTGCTGAAAATTGTTTCATTTTTAAATTTCACTCAAAATTGAGGTATTTTGTATTCAAACGAATTTCTATTGAATATCAGTCAAAAAAAAAAAAAACGTACACCCAGTAAGACAAGACCTAAGAGTACGTGAAAGGATATTTAAAGACATTTGAAATCACAGGCACAATAGTACCTGCTGCTTTAAACACATAGCCACCATAGGGTACTTTCATATGTCCAATATCCCGACTATTTACCAAGAAAAGTAATATACCCACACGCTCGTTCGAAACAAGTTCAAGTAAAAAAGGGTAAACACACAAAAGCAAAAAATCTCGAAGGCTAGCGCAATAAACTCAAATATCATTCTACGCGTGTTTACCTCCGTTTTATACGGATTTCGAATCCAATGTTTCCCTTTCTAATAAAAGACGAAAAGCCCATCAAGGTTCAAATAGCGCAAGGGTATGAAAATCTCCGCCAAAAATCACTTGCGTGTTAGCTTAGAACTTAAAAAGTAAAGGCAATATAAAAGAACAAGAAAATCAACTCGAAATTGGATTAAGGACAACCGAACATGTGAACCACATGCACGAAAGAAATGCCTTTGAAGTCCATGGTAGAACATGCCCCATTTTCGAATTGATTGCATTAAAATTATTAAAGCTACGAGCTTAATAGATACGCTATGCCATGGCAATGCTCTTATGTTTCAGAAAAGTAATGAAATAACGACAAAGGCTTATTGGTGTTGCATGAAATCCAGGTGGCTATTTCGAATTCCCTAATCTACATAGATCAGAATCTCTACAGGGCGGCATTAGTTCGCGTGCTTATTATACATTTTGTTCACGTTTAGTTATACATATATATGTCTACGCCATGATCACACGTCCCGTGAAGCTTCTGGGTGGATATATGTAGATGGAGCCCCGGAGATGTTGGCGCCCTAATTGAAATCCGAGCCTGAACAAACCCACGTAAATTGCATATACGAGCAACGAGTACCATGTATTATAGTAAATCGTTTGACCTACTATTGTGTCACCCAACGGACCGATGGAAACGTCCTAATTTGAATTTGAAATTCGAAACGAGGCATAAATACATTAGCTCTCTCGTGTCATACTTCCTTTCGCATATTACCAGTAACCACATACATAAATAATAGTTAATGAGGTGGACACTAAGCACCTCTATAGTATCATGCATACTATGTAGCAACTGGATGTAATGGTGGAACTCTAGTAACTTGTGGTAGGAATATAACGATAATTTATACAGTCCGCATACTTAGATAACATATGAACCAAGACTGCAGGACACATTTTTGACAATTGCGACAGTCTTCTGCGTTCATACATTACAGCTATTATAAACGTATCTAGAGCAACATGGTGCCATGGTGCAACCAAATTAGGATAGACATCCTGCGACAGGTTATAGGTTATTGCCCCCTGTCCTTGCTCGTACTTGTTTCAATATCATAATCTAATTGGTGGGATGGAGGCATGGACGTGTGGTGGGCAAAACGAGGAATCACTCCCCAACCAAGTGGTATTTCATAACATTTTCTCTGCTAACCAAAAATCAGATAAATAAAGTAAAATACGTAAAATGCTCAGATTTTTTGTTTTTCTAAAAATATTTTTTTTTTAGAACTGTTCCCAACCGAGCAAAGTTAATATTTATAGATACTATAAAACGTAGACTATTTATAGTAAGGTGAAAAGTAAAATTTATTTCAAAATGCCATTCGTTTCGTTTATTTGTTTTCTTATATTATTTTATTAGTCACCTTGGTTGTGTATAATATTTACTTAAGCCTCGGTAAATATGTGATGTTATTGATGATTAACAAAAAAAACAAGAGACAAGCGTGTGGTCTGAATTATTTTTTGTTTATTAAAAAAATATATAAATTCCTAGTTTGAGTGGTTGATTGACTGAAATACACGTGCTAGAAATTAAAATACAGAAAAAAATATTTTTATACTACATATACATATACACATGTACGCTGTTGTGCTGATTGAAAAGAAAACGGCTCTATATATTGGATAAATATAATACCTTGGAGCAGCATTATCTTGGAGATATTAAACGATAATTTACTAAAGGCAAGCTGATGAGTAATTTTTACAGGATTTTTTCCTTGGTTGTTTTCCTGTTAATTTAGGAAAGAAAACACGTTTAATTTGCATGGAAGAAAGACAGGTACCCAATGCATCGCTTTCTACAGGCGATATGAGTATTTTGATCTGCAAATTTAATATGGTCGATCGAGCACTCTTATTAAAATAACCCGTAACGTCTTCCGCCTTGGAATAAATTACAGTAATTTGACTAAGGAAACCCCGGGAAACCATGCCGGATTCCATATTAATCTCTATCCAAACGGTAATTCAACTGCTTTTTAACGTAGACTTCATTTCTACCTTTGCCCTTCGTAGAGACCATATACCCGACCTTGAAAGAGTATCGAATTTCAAGAAGAAAACACGGCTTTTGGCACATGTTTTAAACAGTCACTTTGCGGAACTAACCAAATCAGCTATCATAACCCAACCACATTTACAACACAATGTATTTCCAAAACGAATAAATACCAAAATAAATGCGCAGAATTCAACGGCGGCTGCCTAACCGCTTCGCTATACAATTTTATTTATTCGTCCACCCTCCCACTTGTATGTGAATAAAAAACAAATTAATTATACACATTTGGTTTTCTTCATATGTATGTTCATCAGATACCAAGCGTCTGTAGTATATACACGTTAATTTGTGACATCCATATGTGGCAAAGTAAGTTTTAGGTACTCTGCAGGTTATATCTTCACTGCTTGCATACCGATTAGAACGTTTTCTTTATTGATTCAACCTCGATAAATTTTGCGACAGAAAGCAAATACCATAAAAGAAAAGCCCGAAAACGAAGCAACAGCTTGTTTACCTTAAATGATGAGACGTTTAGTAAACGTCGTCCGCACCCAAAAAACCAACAGCAATCAACGGAGGATCCAAAAATAATTAACTTCATTCCCCGTCTCGACCGAACCGAAGCTCAACTAGTAGTCCAGAAAAATATCCGCCCAAAAGGTTGTTCGAATGTACGAGTATTTGTGTTGCTCCAATTTTTGTCTTCTTTTTTTGGTTAATTTATTTCACCAACAACATTTGCATAAAGCTTTGGTAAAAGGAGCAAAGAAGAAAAAGTGAAGCAGACATACATTTTGGCGGAACGCGGGGGGATACGATAAAAACACCCATTTGTTGTTTAGCCTTTGTTTACCGCCTTACTGTTGACACTACCTGTCTGAGTGTACGGGTATCTATATCTTCATCCGCATCAAATCTCATAGTATCATTCTACATGGTACTTGTATGTCTGTTTTACATTTTTTTAGCGTCGCAAACAAATATAGATGATATTTCAAAATAAATGCGAGAAGTGGGGTGTGGAACGAAAAATGGCAAAGATGAAATGTAAACACCACGATAATGCCGTACAAATTCACAACGTTATTGCGTCTTAGGAAATATCTATGCCGACTGAAGTGGTATTCGAAGAGAGAAAGAGACCACTAAAGACATATTGTGTTTGGTATAAATTCTGCCACATGCTAATGGACTTGCCGCCATATGTATGGATAAATTGATTTTTTTTTCTGAATTTGTTTTGTTCTTTTTTTTCTATACTTTTCGCATAGCATTCCTGTAGGGTATGTGGTAAAATTAAGAATTTATATAACACTTAGAAGGTCAAATGACACAAAATATTTTTCTCTCAACAATTTGGAATGAAAATAATTTAACAAAATTGTAAAATTCGTGACAAAATTTATATGAATTATTCTGGTAGATAATTTTATTTATTTCTTATTATTATGTTCATGGAATTTGTCAATCAAAATTTGGTACATTGTGTCTAATTTGGACCAAAATGTTCTGATAAGTGTAGTTAAAAATGTTGATCAAAATTCTAGACCAAATTGAGGGAACATTTGACTCGTAATCCAAAATTGCGTTCAACAGAATTAATTGGAACCAAAAATATTATTTTGTTCAAAAATGGTTAAAAAAAAAAAAAAAAAAAACAAGAAACATTATCTGAGAATTCTGAACAAGTTTTCAATATATAAAGAAAGTTCTTGCTTTCGAATTTAAGGGAAGAAACAGGTTTTTGTCCAAAACAGAAAAAAAATATATTTTAGTCAGACATATTTTATCAAATAATTTTAAGATTTTTCTTTAATTTTTTGTACTTAGACCACCAATCAGAGTAGGGTATAATACCACATTTCACTCGCTAGCAATAGTCTCTTTATCGACATTCATTAATCCGCACGAGCAGTATCCATATGTAGATTTGAAAGGAAAAAAAAAAAAAAAATCATTCTTGAATAGATCCATTGTGTTCGTTTCTTATTTCTATTTTCTGAATTCTGAATACGAAAGTCGCAGATTGAGATTGAAAAGAATCTGCCACTTGGCATGAAGCGGATTATAATGATTTCAATAGTGAGCTCATTAGCTCTGTTCTTCTTTTTGTTTTGCTTCCATCCATTAGGATGAAATTTAACTTGCTCAAGGCAAGGTCTTATATCCACTACTTGAATTATATAATTATCAACATGTACTTATAGATTTCGTAGATATCTCTACGTCAATTGGCGCCATTCGAACTCGCTACTTCCTACTTTCAGATAGACAAGTAGAGGTGGAATTTATGGTGTTATTGGGTCTCGTGGCATTCTTAAAATTCCCGTCAGACGTGTGGCGACTAATTTGTTTTTGAGAATCTGACTGCCGATAAAAATAACTCGAAATGTATTTAAAATGTCTTTATATGTATCTCATTGCATTCGACCGATGAATCGATACGATAATCCATTTCAGAATACGTTAATACAAACTAACAAAGTTAATCCTGTCATGACCATTGGATTGTGTCTCTCTCGGTGTCTCTGTATGAGCGTGTATGAGCGAGGCACATGCAATTGCCATTTGCCATTAGCTGAACGACCTTAACGATTCTACGAAATCACCGTAATTTCATTTAAACGCACGGCAAACAGACCTAATCGTTAGCAATACACGCTACTGAGAGAAGCAACTACGAAAATTTAAATATAATTTATTCACAGATACTCTATCCGAATGGTTGACTTTTTTTCCGGATTTATATTTTATAAATCCCACTTTCCTTTATTTTGCTGTCCATTCCTGTTAATCGTACCCATCTATTACTCTAATGGAGTGCAATTCACTGCACAAGCATCTATGATATTCTCAGTACCTCAGGTGGGTAGTTTGGCATGCATTTTTAACCATCAACGTTCATTTACAAGAGCCACGCAATATACGAGTACAAAAATCAATTTTCCAGCACTCAAACTCATGCATTTACACTCATTATTGTACCTTATCCCTAAGACGGACGGGAGCCGGAAGGAAACCAACTTTTTCGAGCTTTTCAAAGGCTACAGCCCGCAGATTTTCTCTTTGATTTGTTGTTAATTAATGAAACACAGAGTGTCCTTCCTCTGTTCACTCGGTCTTCGCCTACTCGTTGTGGTATTACCTGCCCCACGAACAGCTCTCAGGTGATAAGGGATATTAAATTACTCCATAATCGAGTAACTCACTCTCTACCATAGTAACCGAATCCCATATGGGACTTTACGGGACTATGGGGTACGAGGTTCGGGAACATGGTAGGTAAAGTGTAGACGAAGCTGTTTTGATGGCATAATGACTTGATGGGTGGTTGGCCTGGGAGTAAGTTTCTGGGGTAACGTTTTCTTATTCATAAGTTTCTACCTCCCCGGAATGGGGTTGTAAGGATATTCTGAATATGTGTATGTGCATATGCAGGCACTCGCATATTACCGATGAACGAAACCCGCAGGAGAGTACAGGACAGCACATAGAATCAACTTCGCCAACCGGAGGAGAATAGCAACCAGCATTAGGCATGGTGTGACAAATTGTTTGGAAAATTAACTTAATTGTTTCTTTGGCACATTTTGCTTAGAGGGTATTTATTGTTATTACCACTCATACGTAGGGGTCGTGGGTGGTGAGTGGATATTGAAATTCCTGGCTGTGTTTTGTGTGATTTATTAATTTTATTATTAAACTATGCGTCAGTTTAGTGTCTGCTCCTAACAGTGTATGTAGGGTTTTATGAATTCAACCTAATCTTGCCATATGAGATATATACCTTAATTCCTTTATTAGTAGGGCTTTCCTATATGGTTCAACAGACGAAGCCAATACCCTCTACTAAAGCCTCCTGAGTTTTTACTTCACATTAGCAAGCAATTAAAACTTTTGCAATCGAATTTAACAAACAAATCTCACTCCATAACCCCACTTAAGCTCCCAAATCCTTTTCTTCTGCATGACTGCAACGAAGAAGACCCAAAGAAAGTACTCAAACGTCTTTCAAGTTAAACCTTACTTAATAAAGTGGATTTTTTTCTTTTTCTTTCGCTTCCAATTTGTTTGTTTTTGATTAACTTTTTCTCACACTTCACCGAGCAAATTATTTCCAATTAGTTAGGATACCATTGAAAATTCATACACTCAACCCTCACCGCACACTTACTATATGAAAAAAAAAACAAAAAACTTTCCCGTCTTTCCTTACTGATTTGGAGAGGGTTTACTTGTGATTAACCGATTTTCCGCTTCGAATAATTCACTCTTATTTATTTTATGTGATACATTTTGTTTCTGATATCCGAAAGATCCTTTTTCTTGATTTGTTTTAGCAATTTCATTAGTTCCCCCCACTCCACTCACTGGCAATTAAGAAGAATAGAACTAAAATACAAGATCCTCTTAAAGTCCCTTCCATAGTCCCTTTTCAATTATATTAAAAGCGCGGGAACAAGGATTAATTAATCCCAATCCTTGCACATAGAATTCGTTTCAAGATTCACTTTTGTAACGAATCGACAAGCAGAACGTAGGAGAAACCGCATATTATCCCTTCGTACACACATGTTGAAGGAATCCTTCCCCCGCCCCCAAGGACTATAAAAAAACTATAATCAACTGTCTAAATCCCATTATAGAAAGCTGCTTTGAAAGAAAATTGATTTTCCCCTTCCCATGGACGTATTATCTTGTCGTCTTGTCGTCTGCATCCTTTTTCTTGTTTTTTTTTTTCTTTGTAAGAAAGGACTCGGAAGAGCAATCGAAAATGAAACCACATACATGCATCTGAGTATATGTGGAACATATGTGGGAGGTGAACTTGCCCCAGTAGTGGCAGGCAAGTAAGTACCAGGTGCTACCAGAGAGGATGGTCTACTTTAATCTCTCCTTGCCATAGCCATCGGTATGTTCAGTTCAGTCGTTTGGTGCTTATCAATAAGTAAAAGGTGCAGCAACAACGAACTTGTATTGTATAGTGATGTGCTCATACGAGTATGTCTATTTCAGAAGTAAGAAAGGAAAAAAAACCACCAACAACTATGCTTTGGTGAACTACAAGAATGTTTATGCTAGTAAACAGCAGCCTTGGCGCTAGAGATATTGGATTTTCCTTACGTTTTTTCTCCTCACTTTTTTATGAATTCCTCGGATTATAGATGTAAGGTTTCATCATGTGGTCTATGTACCATTGGACAGATTAAGATTTACGTACTGAATAAGCGACCGATGGGATTGTGAAAAATGAATTATTCAACAAAAAAGAGAAGCAATCGGTTTTGGGATTTTTTTGGATTAAGTTATTTTTATAATTGGTGTCCCACAGGAGTAGGCCCTCAGATCTGTCCTTTGCTCGTTAACATTTTCTCAGAATTCGCAATAGATATGATGACGCAAATTGTTGCATCATCGCAAGTGCCTTGGGGCGTCTAGCCCCACGAATTACAAGTCAAATTAATGACTGAACCACAATTACTTTAATCGCTTGTCGTACACCAGCTATGCAGAGAACAATGTTCTTATCACCGACACTGACTCGAATGAAGGAGATGCAATACTGGTTTGGCTTGCGGTTAACCTTTCAGGTCATCAAAAGATATAAATAATGGTTTTTACTAATTAAAATCATGTAAATAACCACTCGATGATAATTAATTTTATTTTTTGATTTTGTTGTTTCACTGATTGATGGACGTATAGTATGTACGAATATGTATCTGTCCCCTCCACACCTTTGCGCTTAATAATACTCCTATAACGAATTGCAAATATTTGCCTATTTGCTTAATTAAGAAGGGTTCTCAGCCACTTCATCAACACTCCTTCAGGCCCTTTGCAGTAATTAATTTAAAACAAGAATCGTGTGATTAAATTTCAGATTTCACATCCCGTTTTCATAAGTTACGCTTTACTTCAACCTCCTTCTAACCCGTCCAATTTGTCTAAAATGAAGCAGTAAAGCGTCTACGAATATGGCGATGCGTTGTGTCGTTAGATGTAGTCGAGCCAATTGACTACAATCTCAATCTGAATCTCACTCGATGTGGATAAAGGTCATTCAACTGCACTAGGAACAGGATATATGGATGGGATATGAGTCTTGCTTTCATATGTCCCTACTTCCCATACAGCAGGGTGGGTATGATTGTAAGATATGATTATAAAACGACAGGACGAACGAACGACAGTACGTTCATGTCGCATACTCGTAAGTTATTTATATTAGTCCTTGCTCGGAAGGGAAATGCATATCCATTTTCCAGTCCAGAAAGGAGATGAAATCCATTTAAAGCGCGCTAGATTGTAACGCCTTGATGATTGCCCGTATACATGGAGATCTCTTTAGAGCTTTTATCCGTTAGTTTGTTCAAAAACAATCGTACATGGCTGCACAAGTATACTTGCCTAGCTCCTTATTGCATAATTGTATGCATCTTAACATCGATGTTCGGCGCTTGCCTCTAGGCGCATGGAGGAAATGTCAGAGACTCCTCCGCACACAAATTAGTTGTTTTTCTTCTTTCTCATTTTTCGTTGTTCTTCTTTAATCCGACAGAAAAAATAGATGAAATCCTCTTACGCCGCATGTACGTAATACGTATACGAGTTTTTCAGACCGACTTACTACTGACATTGATTTACGCGCAGCCATTTCAATGAAAAGTGACTGGCCAACAAAAGAAGTCTTGAATACACGTTTCCTGCTTTCCGGTTTAAATATCCACTTGATATCGAATTGATTTTCATTAATCAATCGATGGGTTTTACTTACATAGGTATGGTTATATCCTTCAGTGATTTAATCCTTTTTTTTTTAGCATACACCATTGAAAACCAAATTAGACAGTTTGTAGCAAGAAAGCAGAGTGCAAGTGATATTCTATAAATGCACTATTAAAATTCAATTTGCAACAGCACCTATGGTCATTCCGCCCCTCCATGACCCCGTAACCTCAATTACTCAACGATGTATACTAAATCCATTTTTAATTTTTGAATTAAACTTCATTAATCCAGTGTAAATGAATACTGAGTCTCACTGGTATCGGAAATTGACATGTGGCTTTAGAGTTGCCAAGTTTTCCTAACTACGTAATTTTTACTATTTCTCACATAGTTATAAAAGAAAACTTTGAATTATACATTAGCTTCTTATATCGGTCTCTAATACATGTCAGGGCCTTGCTCTTTGTGATGTCGGGTTCCGGTTTTTTTTTTTTGTGGCAATACAATATCGAAGATGCCACTCCCATTACGGAAAGCCTAATCAACCGTGTAAGGCAAATGGGTCACATGTATCAGATTACAAGACATCATCACGAACCCCTTCCAAACTCCATCCAAACTAGGAAACAATCTCTCTCTAAGTCACGTACGCGTACGTTACATCGTCTTCTTTCCGTTCCTTTACCCACACTACATCTAATTACGGACAAATTATCGAAATTGATGATATGTTGAATCCTTTGTAATTATTTATGAATCTCGTACGCCATCAATCGGACTTTCTGCCATTCTTATTCTGCACGTTTTCCCCCTATTTCCCTTTTATTGAATCTCTTCCGATGCGTGTAATGGAACCTTAAGGACCACGTGTCGACAGCCGGAAATTTACAATCACCATTACCCATTCTCCTCTTTCATGTGGCTTTCTAAAGACCCCCCCTGTCGTTGAAAGGATCCTGCCAATCAGAATTCAATTAATGTATCTTTTATACATAAATTCAGTTCTTGCGCGTGTAATTTCTTTTCCCTTTTTTTTTTTTTTTCATAGTTCAGGGTCAGTCGTGCTATGTTGTTTTGACTTGGAACTGTTTGGTGCCCTAGTTGTGTTGGCTGTAACCCAAAAACTAGAAAATTTGAATCTTCAGGAAATGGATTCATTTCCTCTATAACGCTCAATGCCAAAAAAATGGAAACAAAATAAACCACTATTACATGACAAAAATCAATTTCTTTGATATTTATATGGTAAATGGATACTTAGCACTTATATAAAATTTCTGCTGAATATTCGATGTTACATATTATACATATATGAGTGTATATCCTGTGCATCTCTCCTGTGTTAATATGCGATTTTTAGTTACTTTATTAGTTCATGTTTTGTACACTTAAAACAAAATGATGATGTCGTAAGGCTAATTAGCTGATTACACGAGTGTGTGATGAGAACAATATATCATAAATGGACGTAAAACACGTTATTAAGTGGCGATGAATATTATTGTTATTTTTATTAACGGCGATTTAGTACTCGGAGGCTCAGAGCCTCGTTGATAACCCTTTCCAAAGCCTCCCTAAAGAGTGTGTTTCCTCTATGTTTCGGTGTTCTCTCCCTACTCTTCTAGGTCCTTTCATATATTGTCCTCTTAGTTTAGGCGCGGCCTTATCGTGTATATATTAATTTTAAAGTATTTTTTAGTGAATTTTTTTTTTAATAAAATGGATACAAAAAAATACATTCAAAGCATTGTCCATTGCCAGCTATGACCTTATCCCATCTTTCTGATGAGATTCCGGCTCAAAAAACTCCTCACTTTTGATCAAATTTTTGATACTTTCGACGGAAGTGAAACTTATTCCAGAAAAGGTCTTCTGCGTGAATCGAAACAAGTGATAATTGGATGGCGCAAGATCTGGACTATAAGGCGGGTGGGGCGAAACTTCCCATCCGATATTTTCCAAGTAAGTTTTAACGGTGAAAATTAATTTGTTATGCCTAGTCTCCCATTCCAGTATGGGAGGTCCATGCCTCCCTCCTGATCTCACCAAATTCCTTGGCAGCATGGATATTTTATGTTGCAGTCGACTTGGCTGGTTGGCCGGACTTGCCATATGATTTTCTGCACTTGGGATTGTCATAATTATCCACTTTTCATCGCCAGTAATAATGCAATGCAAAAAAATACTTTTTTTTTGGCGATTAAGCAGCATTTCGGTACCAATGTCCTTGCTTTTAATTCATTTCCAATGCCTTCAACCATCAGAAAATTGTTACTTGGTCAACATTTAATGATTCTGCAAGTTCTTATTGCGTTCGACACGGATGTTCATCAAGTATTGCTTCCGATTCTTCATCTATAAACTTTTCGATTGTCTCGGACGTTTCTTGTCTTTTCTGTCAAAGTCACCACCTTAATAGTGGAAACACAATCTGGCTTTGCCGCGTGCCGACTTTGACAGCATGAGTAGAAACAACGAAATCTTATGGAGCTTCCTACAATGTTACCTCAGGCTTTTGCTCGACCTCATATCGTAAATATCGTAAAGTTAAGCAAAGCGCCAGAGTAGAGCTACTCTCTACTCAGACCTACGTTTGACAGATGAATTGTCTTTGACTTGTTTGATTTTAGCAAAAGCGAGTAACGTATTGTGCTCCGAGCTGTTCGTTTCAATATGCATATATTTTCATAGCTTATTATTGGACTTTTCGATACAAACTAATCATGATGGAGGTTAGATTAATAAATTCTTTTCTTTTTTCATATTCGTAGACCTTTATTTGAGCTGATTTGTTATGTTTCAATTAAATCATATAAATAATAATAACACCAGTCTACACTTCTTTCTGCACTGAAATCATACGTAAAGATTTTGAGGAAACCGAACTTAGTGTTGTCATATTCCTAAGTTCTATACGCGCTCCTGTGTCAAAGCCACATTGTGAATGCAAATTGCGGGTTGCCGGCGTTTTGACACATTTTATCGTAAGAGATCGTAAGTCGGTGCAAAGCAGTGCAAAGCCTGTCAAAAGTCGGCACGCGGCAAAGCCAGATTGTGTTTCCACTATAAAGGCAACGAAACCAGTACTCTCACAGGTCGAACTCGATGAAGTATGATCACGCATGAGTTTTCAGTAGCAACCAATGACTTTCAGCAGCGCTTTAATATGACCCAGTTGCAGAATGGTCGGATACGTATGTATCGCACTATCTCTTATAAATGCTTTAAAATGAATGCATGCATGCCGAATTTAAAGCGTTTTTAATCTCTTAATTCCTATTTTACATTTACCCTTTTATCTCAATATTTCTCATTTAACACATTGGCAACACTGAAACACAGGGATGTCATCTAGTTATTGATTTTTCAATTCTTTCTGTGTCAAGTCAAACGCTGTGAGTAATCTACAATTTTTTTTTTATAAAAAAACCATTTAAACAGGAGCTTAAAATAGAAAATTATAGAAACACATCTTAAAAGCCTTTGTATGGCTCACAAGGCACTCAACTAATTTGGCTTGATATTATGCATATTTTTCCTACTCATCACTTTCTTCCTTACTACCGGAAGTGCAATTTTAAAAGTTTCTCAATATTTGTTTCATTCCTCCTACCTATATTACAAAAGCTTCATTTGCATCCTTGTATTCCTTTGACGGCACTTTCCTTTGAAAGTCTTTATTTTTTGTTTGTTTTCTTCTGCTCGTCGTTTATATTGCAGCTTGATGCACAATTCTCATCTTTGCGCATTACCGTATTTACCGGTATTTTTCAAATACCGAGGTATTTATGGCAACAAATATAACATAAGTAGGTAAAATGAGTCAGTGTTTCTTTAAATGTTTCTCCAGCTTATTGTGGGCTTCCTGCTCTTATTCGGTTATGTTTTACGTTAGGAATACATACATCTATAGATGATATTAAAGGTACCTTACAAGCTTATATTCTTATAGGATATCTACTAGAGCTTTCTACGTGCTGAACACACAAACGTAAAGTATTCAAACCTTATCTTTGAACTTCTCAATTTATCACCAACAAAATCTACCTATGTATACCCTTAATATATCTACAGCCACCTTATCAACAAGATAGAATAATTCACACTTTGTCGAAATGGAACTGTTATCGTGACTTACTTTAATAATAATAAATAAGGTACAAAAAAAGAAATGAAAGTCGTCGCGTCTATCACAGTTCTAGTAAATTAGCTAATTTTACTTCGAACTAATTTTTATCGATGAGATCATGGATGGAACCACCTTGAACCGCTTTCAATATCTGTGGTTTTGTTTTTCATTTTTATAAACCAAACAGAAGAAAAAAAAATATTTTTATTTATCTATAAAGCCCGTCAGCTTATCATGTCCAATCGTTCGTGACTAACTATGGTTTGGTCAACGACATGGGCGAGCATTTATTCTTTCCTCTGAGGCATGGCAGAAGCGATTTATTAATTTCCCATTTTCCTTTCTTCTGTTTTGAGATGAGTCATAATTTTTAAAACACACCCCGAAAGCAGAAAATAACACTAAGGTGACACTGACATATGTATACCACAGATTTCATAGAGCTGACAGAGGCTACAAGCCTGCCAAAAGTCACGTACTAGATATATTTATTGTCGTTAAGCATTTATTTGATGTTTTTTTTCCTTTTCTATCGGTTGATTATGTTTGTCTGATGAAACTATACATTTTTAGTCGGAAAAGCCCGAGGTAGACTTTGGACTTTTACATCACCACCGTACTGCGGCAGACAATTTTGTTGCAAGATCATTGACAAAGGAGGTAGATAAGTGCAACTAGCTATTACGTATGAACTCGTGACAATTGAATAATGGGTGACTATTAAAATGCAACTTCTTGTTGCAATTGATTGTGGCAGAGACGCACCTAGTATAGCTAAAATAGCTACTGTAGTCATGTTACATTTGAAAGTGCATATATTTCTCGTTTTTAATTGGCTACGATCGGTTCTGATTGTTTTTGATCGTTGCGTGGATGGTGACGGGTGGTTAATGAGATGGAAATTAGCATTTTAACACACATATCGGTAGGGGCTGGTGTGAAGTTTGAATGATGTGCGGTTTTGCGGAATTTGTTACATAACAATGTGGTTAGGAGGAGGATGTGAAATGAGACGTCACGATGGCAGGTACCTATGGTCTTTAACCAAATGCCAATTATAGATTATTCTTTGCATCTATAATTAACTTAAGATTATTATTCGTATTGAAATGCTTTATATTTTTGTTATTCATATCACGTTTATCGCAACGACTTGCGATTACTTATAATACTTGTTGGCGACCTTAAGAAATGTCATTGTCAAGTATACAGTTTTGATTTTTCATTTGACTGACATTGTCACTGTCATTTTATTTTCCAAGTGTAACTAGTAAAATAGTTGCTTTCTCATACATTCGTTTAATGTCAGTCAGTTCTTAAACTACAAAAGCTACATGTAGAGAAGTAATAAGGCCACTTAGGCGAAGTAAATGATACTAGCTCCTACCATTTTCCGAAAATGTCCACGAAGATATCCTTTTCTACCAAACTCAAATCACAATCCTTGGATTACGCTCCTCTTTTTCATGTATGTAGGCTTAAGAGGTTTTAAGCTTCACATACCCATACCCCGATTTCCGACAATCAGAATGTGATGAAATTTTAAATCTCATTTTATGGTTTTCTTTCCTTTAACATTATCAAAATATTGATTGGAATGATTCTTCTTTTTTTCCACTTGGTTTTGCAAGATTTATTTTTCTTATTTTCGAAATGCAAGCCTATTTCTACCTTCCTTGCTTCTTGTTCCTTTTGACATATTAGAATAAACGCAATTTGGCGCGTATATTAAATTTATTGTCAAGTGTTTAGGGATGTATGTAAAATAAATTGCTTCTCTGCATTATCAATATTCTTTTATTGGCTTTCCTTCCATAGCGCGTTCGTTTGTGCCGTTACCGGGAGAGCTATAGAAGAATCTTATTCAATTCCAGATAGAAATCGATTATTGCCTCTAAGTTATGGAAATATGATCTAAAAATTACGATTTAAGATGATAAAGTGATTTTTTCCCACCTCACTACCAATGAAAATAGGTCCTTAAATCCGTAGTCAAAGGGCATGGGTGATTTTAAATAAAATTAACCAAATAGGTAAAAAATATAGAACTTCTTGAAGTCAAAAAGCACAACCGTCTACAAGGACCCCTACATTTTCCAGCCATGCTTTGAAAAGCACTTAGCATGCAAAAATGTTCCTTCATCCTTAGACTAAAACCATGTCAAAGATTTATTATCACACTCCTCAGTATTCAAATTTATTCAAAGGTAAACCGCAATATCCCACTGCCTGACACTAATGACATCGCCTTACGGTAACTTTAAGTAAATATCGCTGACACACATTGTGGGGTAATTTATCTTCTAGTTTACAGCAAAAAGCAAATATTAAATAAACTTTTTAAAGTGATCTTTCATTTATTGTTTGTGTAAAAGCTGCAAGGTTGTTTCTTGCTTCTCAATGGTTTTTTGTTTAATAAATTTCTCTTTCATGTTGTTAACCTTAAGCAGCATACACAGTGCACGATTACAACTCTTTTTGTTTCTGCGATTTTTTTTTATTTTAAATGTAAATATTTGGATTATTTGCCTTCTCTTTTTGTTGTTGTGTTTTTCACTTACTTTTTCTACTCAGTTTCTCGTAGCTGAGTTTATTCACTTGGAATTTGGACTTTGAACAGTGCCCATATATTTTATGTCTAATGTACATTAAATACGAGTAGATATACATAGATAAAATACCAAGTGCTATATGAATGGAAAGGCGAACAGCCACTGCACGCTTAATTGTTGTGATATGTAGTGAGTTCGTGTTGCATTCCGGAATTTGGACTGAATGTTGTCGAGTATACCTTTGACTTATTTATTTTATAGATTACTTAATGGTGACTCAATATTGATTTAGGCACGTGGCACTGTTGTTTTGTGTGTTATCCTCTTCTAGCGGTTTCCTTTATTTATTATTTTTATTCATGTTTTTCTGTGGTGCTAAAGTGCAATTGAAATAAATATATTTGTGTAGTAATAGTGAATAGAGGTTGCTTGGAGTAACCTTGAGTTGAGCACGTTTGCAAGAATAAAATATTTTTTTTTCGCTTATTTTCAAGTTTTTTGTTGATTGTTTCCTTGTTTGTACCAATTGATCTGTAGTACTTAGCTTGGCCATGGCGGAATTAATTTCTTCAATGACGGTTAATAATGGCGGGTTTTCGCAGTACTATGTAGGCGTGGAGTAATTTCCAAATCCACGCAATACACGTACTTATGTAAATATGGTTTACAGCTTCCGTTTCCTGATACCACAAAGCTAAAAAATCGAAAAACAATTTTTTATTCACACGGGAGAAAAATGACACTACTCTCTCAAATCAGTAAGAGTTCCATAAATAAGCCAAAGACACGTTAGGTAAAATCACGTTTATGACAAGTCATTTTAAATATAATGAAAATTCACTATTACAGCTCAGGCTATTTATAAATCACAATCAAATAGGATTTTAACGCCAAAATGATAAACAATAGGAGACCAAAGTACTCATGCCTCATCAAACGATAATGGTCTTAGGACAATAAGTTTCGCCAGCTCAGAAAATATAATCGTAAAACAACAGCACAAGAAAATATACAAGGCCACTTGGATATTATCTGAGTAACGCGCACAATAGCGAACCCCAATTCTGACCACAATCTTATTATTGCCAAAATAAAAAGTCGAATCTAAATTCACAGAAGCGATATGCAAAAATATATGAAAAATGTAAAAAAGTTACGAATCCGGCGCCAATACCAGGACGCAATTTAAAACCGGTTAGCACTACTATATGGCATGGAAACTAACAAAGAAGGCAGATAAGTAGAATCATTGTGGCCAGCAATAAAAGGATTTTAAAGAACGCAGATTAAAACCAAATAGACTGTTGCAAAACTCCCAAAGGAAAGCCTAAGAATATGAGGGAAACGTAACGATCTAACGTCAAGCCTTGGAAAATACTCAAGAGATCAAGAGTGCTATGTACCAAAGCCTAAGAAAGGAAGCCAGCCGTTTCCTTAGATATAAAAAACACGAGGCCAGTGTACGCCGAAATAAATGCTGACGAAAAGGGTACCCCACCCGATCAGAATTAATACGCAACGATAATGGTGAGCTTATTTCTGACAAAGAAGCTCTGGAAACCATGAGCCGCCGTCAATAGATGGGATTACAGGACGTATACGTAACATTTTCCATATTTTGATACCTTCTATTCACGGATCCTATGAACAAGGTTTCCTAGGAAGTAATTAGCAATGGAAAATGGTGTCTAACATTGCTGGAAACGAATGGAAACATGGGCTCATCGGAACAATGAAACTATCTGGAATGGAAAAACTCGATCAACATAATGCAAACGAGGAATATCTCTGCTACCACGTAGACGATCTGGACTTTCTGCGGTAATAACCAAATCAATCCTGGGCAGGTTACCACTTCACGACCGAATCAAATGCTCTTTATTCATATTGACCATGCTGGCTGCTATAACTAACCTTCAGTGAAAAAATGATGTCATGGGGATGTTTATTGGCCTCACGCTCAACTACGCCCCATAATCGACGGAATTAAGGTTTGGTTAGCTAGGAAGCCATAAGTTCGGGGGATTTTTTTCGGCTATCCAAACCTGTGTCGCTATCACTTTGTGTGAAGGAGCTGGAAATTTCGTGGGCTTAATTGGGGAACCTGTTGCATCTGATCATATCCATCTATCATTTTTGTGATTGTTTTTTTGGTCTTGATCAACATTTTTTTCGTCAAAGAACAACATGTGGTTGTAGCTGTAGGGTGCTTAAGCTTGATCACAAGGCGCTTTCCACGGATAGTTCTCTTTTCCCGAGACGTAAGATTTATAGGGAAGATCTTCGTGGACAAGTCGTAGAATTAGGTCCTCCGAAACTTTAAGATCCCTCGCAATAGCTCTCATTGACTTTTTTTCCGGTTTTCGTCAACGTTCGCTTTTACTTGCGCAGTTCTAATAGTGTCTAAAACTTCTTCTTATTTTTTAAGCTTTGCATCCAGCTCACGGCACACCTTATGTATCAAAGGTCGGGCGCAATTCAGAGAATCGTATATAAATCGTGTGTTTCGCTCATATAGCGAAATATCTTCATATTTTTTAAGTTAGGTTACAGTCCTCCATTAATAAACATCTAAGAACCACCAAAAAGTAAAAAATTACCTTGGAAATGGATGTCCTTCATACCATAAGTACCCTGTACATAGGGAATTGCTTAACTATGACAAGAGAATCAGAAAGCGACAATTCAAATAAGGTCACAATTCACTGAGATACAAGTCCTTTGAAAAGTACATATGTACATATGTACGTCACATAGAATCAAGGACAAATTCGTATTTTCAGATCTGCCCTCTTTATCAAAATAATGACAGCTGACATTGAGCCCTTGTCACCTACATTTTAGCAATTTTAACTAATTTCACTGATTCTTACCTGTTTGAAAGACCTTGACCTCAACACATTTTATAAATAAAGTCGACCCTAGGTTCTGGGATCAAGTTCTGTCCTGTTTGGTTCAAGAATAAAAGCCATATTATAGTATAATAGACCCGACTACTTTTAGCGTCTGTGACTATTTTTTTATGGATACTTATAGTTTCTTTCAAAACCCTCAGGGGTAGTAGTTACATTCAAATCCCCAGCTCTGGAAAACGATTTTTATTACACTTACCATAATATTCTTGCCATAATTCTGTTCCTTCCCCAAGAATCCAATGACTTGGCGTTTTATTACAAGGGAATGGCCTTTGATCAGTTGCAGTCTGGTCAAAAGTAGGTGGACACGCAGCGATGCAGTGCAAATCAATGACCTACCTAAAGAATGAGCTCACAGAGAAACAGATAAACAAACATCAGTAAATCAATCTCAAAGATACACGCGTTGTTTTTTATTTTTCTTCTTTTTTTATCATGATGCTGTATACATCGCCATTCATATGGTATATCCAAAGACAGACGATGACAGCGGCAGCAGACGGCTCTCACACAAGAAAGCAGCGAAACTGGCTACAGACCCAACGAAAGAAATAAAAACCGAATTGAAGAAAAAAAACAAACTATTGAGTGGCGTTTGTGATGCTTTTTCGTTCTCTCTATGTACACCTCGTATCTTGTATCTTTCTGATATTTTTGTTTGTTGTTGGCCTGGGTGCGCACACCGCGTCAAATGGACAATTTCATGGCACGTGCTCACCGAGTGATCACACAAAATAAGAAAACGAAAGAAAAAAAAATAAAAATATCTTTGTTGTTCGGTTCGTTCATTCGTGTTTGCTGTTTGGCGAGTTTTGGCCGTGGGGGGAGAATTTGGGGGTGGAGAACAACAGTATCAACTGAAGATGTGCTTGGCAGACGTTTCCTTTTGGTTTGCTCTCTTTCAACAACCAGAATGCATTACCAGTGGCAATAGATATTATAGAGTAGCATCTATGCATGTATGTATATCTCATGAAGAGGTTAAGGTTTTTTAATGGATACTAGATGTATACATTAAAGGCGGTAGCGTCGGCGACAATAACGACGCAGTTTGCTTGGGGGCCAAGTGGTATGAATACACGCCTGGGAATCTCACCGGATGGACTCGCTCGGACGTGGGGGTGCATTTGAATAATACAATGTTGATAGTTTACAACGGATGCGGGCGTTGATTTATGTAGCAAAAGATAGTCGCAGACTACACTTGAGGGCGATTTTACAATGAGTGAAGTCGCTTTAAATTTCAGTGCTTTTGATCCTTTAAAACCCATCCAAAATATAATTAAAAATTGAGTTTTTCCCAATCAATCACCCTTCTGGACAGTCTGAACATTTCAATATAAGGCAAATCCAATCCAACTCGGAGACTGATGGAATCGCAAACGAATTCGCCCCCCTTTCACTGGCCAAAACACAAAGAAATGATAACCCCATCTCACCACAGCAGTGGATATGCCGCACCCACCGTTATACGGCTTGTCATTCGTGTAGCTGTTCACGTACCCAAGCAACAACTGTACTATACAACTATCTATACTGAAACAGAGCTCAAAAGAAAGACAAGAAAACAATAAGAATAAAACGAGCGGAAAAGTATCTCAAAGAAAAAGCCTTAACTCACACGTCTACTACACCTAAATACCCCTCCACCCGTCGGGCGGGAGAGTACCAGGCACCTGCATGCAGCATGCATGCGTGTATTGTAGATATCGATACGAAATGCAACTGAGCGCGCCGCAATCGTAACATTCAACTTATAGTACACATGACGACCACCGACGAGTCCAAAGTTCGATATCTGTTTGGGTCGCTGTTCAAAGTCCAATCCGGCTTTCGCGATTCAATTTTCTCATTTCATATCTTTTTCATTTTATTTGTTTTCATGCTTCTCTTATTACTCTCTTGTGTACATAGTACATACAACACTAAAAGAGAATAGATATTATCATGAAATGAACTTCAATCTCTTTCGTCTGCTTGAAAGGTAAAGAGTGTCCTACAGCCAGACGGATCCGATCAATGGGGGAAGAGTTGAAGTAGAAAATTGTATCTGTCAGACAGCTGTTTTCTGTTGTCGTCGCGTCGTTTGTCGGATGAATTCGAATCGGTGAATACGTTCGGATGTAAATGTAGTGGTGTAATTGGACTTGGGACTTTCCGGTTTTCTGACTTGACAGCCCTACCCACAAATGCTTTTGCGGTTGCTGGGTTGATTTTTTGTTGTTGTCATTCGGTTGTAAAAAAACAAAAAAAAAATACAATTTAACTGGTTTCGGATAGTTTATGGAAAAAAAGAAGAGCAAAGGTCGCTAGGTAAAGTGTTGGGATTACAACTTGATGATGACATCTGATCTGACAAGGGGATCAGAATAAGATGCTGCAAATTGGGGTCAATTGCTGAGATAGGGGTGCTTGCAGGTTTTTCTGAAAAAAATAATTCACTATACAACGGCATTAGAGGCTTTATAGCGTATATGTCCAGACACCCTTCTCCAGGTTGTTTCGATTTCCAAGTCATAAAAAAAAGCTTAAACACTACGTGCCTGAAATGCTAACTGAATTCCACCTTGATCTCTGCCAATCACTCTACATACTAAACGAAGAAAGTCGTTCGATGACTATAAAATACTGAGCTTAATATATAAAGGGATTGTTTAAAGGTGTTTTCACGTTTATCTACATCGACTTAAATTGTTCTCCGAATATTTCTCGTATTGCGAAGCCATTTAGCGATGAAATGTTAAATTTGTATTTGTTTTTTCTAATCAAATTTAATGAACAGGATTCGCAAGTCACGACAAAGGTTATATATGTATACCAGAGGAATTGGAAACAAACCATGCTCCCTGGTGGCTGCTAAAGAATATTTTCCGTCTTTAAATCCCATTTTTTTGACAACCCTTGTGGGAATTCTACCCCCCAAGGTAAGTTACACACCAGTTTTCGCACAGGAATAAAGTTGTTTCTCAACCCGGGAAATAAACGAAGTTTTTTGATATTCGATGTCATTGTCTAATGCGCGTTCTCCCGAGGCAAAACAACCAACTCTACTATCACTTCGAACGAAAAAACTCCTTAATGCCCCCAAACTCAACCGAATCATACTAAAGAAACAGAGAACACAGGGAGATAGAAGGAAGAGGATAAACAGGGTTTTGGTTGTGCAGTCAACAGTTTAAACCCGTCGACAGGATTAGAGTCCTCTTATAGCCGGGAATGCTTACTGTCGTACCCAGGGTCTTGCGGATGACGATAGTATGGACAGACTGAGTAATCTCGCGAATGTTCAAATGCTTCTGGTCTTTGCTCTATCTCTAGTTCGTATCTTCGAGATACTATCTGTGTGTTTTGAAAAATGTGAAATGCAATTTAATAGCTCATCAGGTTTTTTTTTTGTATTTTTATTTCGTCTTCCCCTTTCATCGTTGCTCGTGTGAAACGCCCTGTTTTGCGTTGTCATCGTGACGGAAGTGGAAGCTGTTTCTACCAAGGGATGGTGATGGTATGATGTGTTTACTTTGAAGGAAGCAATTAATCTTACTTTTTGCCCTGTCATTTTAACTTCAATTCTCCTGGGGGTGGGCTTAAAGCGTATAAAACACAGGCTCACGCCATTAACCCGAACACTGTTTTGTGATTCATTCAATTATCGAAAATTGCAGCAACCACTGAATGCGGTTGAAATAGAATAATGAAACAAGTTCAAACGCCAGCTGGTCCAGACACTTTACTAGTACCACTCAAGTAGGAAAATTGCCAAAAAAAAATAAAAACATAAAAAGAACTCACCGAACTGCAGCGGCTATAGTCAGCCATAAATCATGAGAACCTACCCGAGCGCATTTTGCTGTACGCAAGAGGCTAATTAGTCTTCAGTCGGGGAGGTTTTAAAAAGCTAACATCCGACGTTCTATTCGAAATATAAGGGTAAGTTAAAGCATATTGCCACCTTGACAGAGGAAAAGACGGTCACAATGACCGACAAAAGCCGTCTCAACTACATTTTTCCTGTGCATAATAGCTGCTTAGTTTTTCCCTCTGATTTTAGTGCGTTCATTGTTTGCTGTTCCTCTTTTGTAAACGAAAAAGAAAGCGGAGAAAGAAGGAAAGAATATTTAAGAAGTTTTCTTGATCCTTCCGTTTCAGTGCTGACTTTAAGAAAAAAATATGAAAGCGATGGTAGGGCAAACTTCTAAACAATTTTCGTCGTTTCCTTATCAGAAACTCTGCGCACCACATACATACTAAGTGTTCAAAAGAGAAGGAGGTAAGCTACAAAGGAAGGATGTTTAACCTAAATTGAGCACTCATCTTGGGATGTGGTTAATGTCGTGCTGTTAAAGAGACTTCGTGAAATACAATTTTTTTAGAAAACTTTCTAGTTGCCCCTGTCTTTGAAATAGTTTGATTATCACCACCGTCGTTATAGGCTCCGTCTTATTTCCACATATTCCTGATTGCCCTTGTAGGTTGATTTTTTTTGCAGCTTTCATAGATCTTGGACACAAGCTGAGAGTGATTTGTATGATGAGGCTAAAATCTAGTGGAAATGGGATTTTGAACAAAAAACTTTTAATTTTTCGTTTTGCATTTCTCATTCCTTCGATAGCCAATTTCCTTCTTTTGAAACACGTTATATTACCTGTTTTTGATTAATTTTCTCTTTTATCATTTGCCCCCATTGCCTCCCATATTTCACGAACAAAAACTGCATTTAATGCCACGTTCGTGTATCCACAAAGTGTTCTATCGATTTCCATTACCATCAAACATCAACCGAATCCTGCATAATATGCCACCACACTACGCTGTACTGCCCTTCAACACTCACCACGTTGTAAGCCGAAAACATTTTCTCTCCTCATTGACAGTGTTGCAATATACTACCATATGACTTTCTTTTTATAACATTTTTTTCAATTGTTTCCGAAAATTAAACGAGAATTTCCTTTTTTTTTCTTTTTGGAATGCCCTCACCGAATATCCGCATCCTACTACGATAAATTATGTCAAATATAAACCCGCGATGACACACTGTATGCTGCCAGTAAAAAAAAAAGCATGACGGGCAGAAATTCGTTCGATGAAACATAATAATTATTCGCAATTCATCAATTAGTGACTGTTGCATTTCCACCATTGAACAGCTCTTTTCCGGATGAAAAGTGATGCCTATCAAGTCTGTGATATTTACGATTCAAACTTGACAGATCCATCAGGAAGCTTTACAGTATAATACCTAACCCTATCGCTGTACCTAAGTGAAGGCTGACAGATGAACGACGTTTGCAATTGTCAGAAGTGACAGATAAGACTATACAATTAGCTATCTTCTTATTTTGTTGAATTTTCATTTCTCCTACAGCAATTCTCCAAGATAAAAAGTGTACATGTATGCCTGACTGTTGATTTATGTCACGCAATAACAACACCGTGATTGAACGGTTGTGCAAGTAGAGACTTTCGCGCGGTGTTGATAAGGTCAAACCCATTCGATTACGAAATTCTCAGGGACAAAAACAAAGTAGAGAGTGTCAGCAACACCTTAGCCTTTTTCGCTTATCATTCGAAGTGACAGTTTGCCAAGACTGTCTGGCTTTGTCAAATATTGACATTCACTTCGAACAAAGCCACAATCGCACATTAAGTAAATACGATGTAAGCGTCCTTCAAACTACACTCCACGAGCAATTAGAATGCCGACGTTTTATTACTGACAAACAAATCATTTCGACTGAGTTTCAATGTTCTGATAATGAACATAAAACCGCAACCAATTCGCACAAAAGACTTGGACATCGACGGCACTTGAAGGGCTGAACGACACCCACGAAGTGTCATTTATGACCGTTAAATGATAACAATGACGACCCATGACATTTCACCATATTAATTACAAATCACGAGTGTCAACTGAAATGCTCGAATCTACTCGTATATTCGAAAATAATGACAGCCTTCTGGGTTGGGTTTGTATATCATCTAGTTTGAGTGACACTATACCATTAGGCTTGGCATTGTCAATTTTCGCTGGAAAAACGGCGAATTGATGGGAATGATGCTGTAAAAGTTCAAAGGCATAAAACAACAAATTGGGATTAAAACCTATGTTATACCGCTGGCACTGAAACATTGTCTGGTAGAGTTGACAATCAATCAAATATGTCAAAACAACTGTCAACCTCATTTGATAACAACCAAGAGCGATCAATAAGGAAAGTAAGACACAATTTTTCATCTCACCTTAGATAAAAATAAAAACAACAAAATTTCGGGTTTGTCCCAAAAATGTTCGATAAATTTGGAATTTTCGTTAATGTCTGACATTTTTGAAAGATAACCGGGATTTTATCTATATAGCGGTGTTTATGATGTGTGTGTATGATGATAACATTGGTGTTAGATAGCTGATGAGACATTTGACTTGCTATCTTGTTTACTTGTTTATAATTTAGGCCTATCAGACAGACTACAGCTCTCGTATAACACATTTTCTTTTGTTTTTCGTTGCAGGTTTGCACGGCTCTTGGAATAATCTGCGAACGGGATTACTTCGGTCTCGAGCACTGGATGCCGAACCAGAAGGAAACCCGGCCGCGGCAATGGATCAATCTACGTAACCGGCTTACCCAAGACAGTAGTTGCAGCGGTAGTAGCATTCAATTGATGCTAGCGCTGCGTGTCAAATTCTGGGTCCCGGTTCACTCCATACTCCAAGAGAGCGCACGCAATCTATTCTACATGCAAGCCAAAGTCGATTTACTTGAAGGCCGTCTTCATGCCAAAGATTGGAATAATGCCGCCCGATTAGGTGCATTTCTATGTCAAGCCGATGAAATACGTTTCAACGAAATGTCATTGAAATGCAAGTGTCCATTACGCATACGACGTGAACAACAAGAAATACTTATGCGACAATTACAACAGCAGCAACAGCAACAACAAAAAGAGAAGAAGGAAAAGGAGTATGTGTTTACGTTGAAGAAACGTCGTCTATCAAAGCAAAAATCCTGTGAAAACATTGACAATCCTTATCATCTTCATCCGCAACAGCAAATTGGCGCGGGTGATCCTCATTCAATACCATCGACATCAACATCAACCGCAAGTCCCATAATCGGTGGTAGTGCTCAAGCGACAACGTCATCTCCTTCCACCTCATCCACTTCGTCTTCATCAACATCTGCATCATCATCGTCGTCATCATCTTCATCAACGGTAGCAACGGTACTGACATCAGCGACGGATCCATCAAGTATCGAAAATCTACTGATAAAATCGCCATTGAAAATCTACGAGAACTACATCATTCGGCCGGCGAACGATCTTAATGGCGAGCTCCCGGACGAGTTTCTCCGACAAATCGCCGTCGAACATGAGAAGCTAGCCAGGTTGAATATAACACCCAAATCGGCTAAATACTGGCTACTCGAGGAGATACAGGAGTTACCCGGTTATGGGGAGGAGATCTTTAGCGGTGTTACCACTAACGAGAATCCGGTACGCTGTGATATTGCGGTCGGTGCTCATGGCATTACGGTTCGCACTGGAGATGAGAAGAACAAGTGAGTAGTTTTCTTTCGTATTCTTTATATTATCTTTTTCCTAGCATCTGTCATCCGTCTATTGATTTAGCATTCTTTCTCTTATCGATAATACGTGACGCAATCCTTGAACAGGCAAAACTCCTGGAACAATTGCTCATTGCACGCACGTTTAATGTCATTGCTCCCCCCGAGGAGGATAGGGAGTAAGGACACATACGAGTACGTATTCCATACAGATAACCATCAATAATGGATGAGAGAGACTGTTCTGTCAACGTCGACGTTGTCGTACCTGCTTAACCGGCTATTGCTATTCCCCCCCCCCCCCCCCCCCCCCTCCCCCCTTTCATTCTATCTGTGTTGACCACACCAACCAACCAGTCCTTAGCCTGTTCTTTGCTTCTGCGTTTCATTTTGATTTATTCAATTTCCTACCATCGACCAGCTGCTGTCCATCGTCTTCATCGGATCGATTGTTTCATTAACCAAATTTGGTTATACAATCATAAGAAGATGGACCGAAGGAAGCAGGAAGCTCTCCGGACTGACCTTATTTCAGTAGAAAGCGTAGAAAGCGGATATCGTAGCAACGTATAGTGCAAGGGGTAACTCCGATTTATGCATGGAGTTTTGTCCCTGATTTATCCTCCTCGGGCAAAATGATGTTTAACCACTTGTACGGACCCACAATAGCTACTTATGTACATGGGTAACGAGGATGCGGATGAATGCTTACGGCTGGTCGAGCATACAAGTTAGGTCGGTTTTTTATTCAAAGCCCTCATTCACCATGTCGCCAAAAGGGTCTTCATAGCATGCTTGATGAGTTACATCACATCCATCTAGAAGTAACCACACACGAGCAAGCAGAAGATGATGATTTATATGTTTACTTTTTAGCGTACAAATCTTCTCGAACATTGCGTCAGATAGATTCATGGTACAGTAAACAATTTGTAAGGGAAATCCGTGACTTTGCAATCGTTCGCTAAGGTTACATGCGGCGCCTGTTGCAATCTGTGGTCGATGTTGTGTATAGTATGGTCCGCTATTAATGGTTTTATCGTGACTCGACAGATTGCCATTTGCCGACGTACCATGATAAGAGAAAAAAATAAAATGCTAACCGCTATTTCCGCAAGTGAAATATCTCTGACTTGGGTCGAATGGCTATCGTTCTTTCTCTGTTTTCTTGCACAAATATCTCGTAACTAAATGGCTTTTGGTTTTGTTTTCTTTGCAGCATCCCTTTTAGTGCGATTGCAGCGGCGAAATCGTTCCGACGCACGTTTAAACTGGAGTATGTCGACGATCATAACGATCGTAAAGAGCTCGAAATTAAGCTGCAAAAACATGCAATCGCTGCCGGTCTCTATCGATCAATAACCGAACGCCATGCATTCTATGTCTGTGATAAAGTACGCGGTGTTGTGAGCAATCAATTTACCCGTGATCTCAAAGGCACCATTGCCTCGATGTTTAAGGAAGACACCGAATTGGGAAAACGCTACGTTTTCGATATACAACGCACCTGTCGCGAGGTCTACGATCATGCGCGACGAACTCTGTACGAGCGCGGTATTGAAATTTCAGCCGCATCGACAAGTACAGCCGACGATCTGAGTCGATCGCTGCCGAGTATTGTGTCCGTGAAGGACGGTACGACGGGCAAAGTCGATATAGCCATTAAGGAGAAGGAGGAACAGGAGGCAGCGATCGAGAGGCGCGTTGATACAAGGATCTCAGAAGCGATGACATGCAAGATCTGCATGGATCGTTCCATAAACAGTATGTTCAATCCGTGTCGTCACGTGTTGGCATGCAGTCAGTGCGCAGCAAGGTAACAATTTCCTCTTTAGAAATTTAACATTTTCACTAATTTCTTTTCTTTTCTTTAGATGCACCAATTGCCCAAATTGCCGTGTTAAAATCACAAGCGTCGTTAAGATATTCCTGCCGCCCGAGTTGCGCGCCAACATGTTTGCCAGCAGCAATGTTGCAACCACACCAAACGGAACGGCAACCATCATCAACCCAGGCGATGGCGATGCTAACTCGAATAACGACATAACCGCCATACTCTTCGCCGAAAACTCGCCGACCAATAGTTCAGGTGCCGTGCCCATCTTGACACCGAAAACCACGTCGGCTGCCTAGAATTGGCTTTGGTCATGGCTATTTCGAATCTTAGAATGGGTTTGTGTACCGGTTGTATGAATGTATTCTTTGGTTTCTTCGTATTCGAATTCGCCGTGCGAATTAATTCAGTTTTTCACCACCACCTGCTGTGGTTGTTGTCTATCCCAGCTGGTGGTATTCGAGCTTCAAACCACATAACCACACTGTTGTGCTTGAAGAGAATTAAATTGAAAAACATTAACAAAAATAGAAGGAAATGGATGTCAGATAACGTGATATTAGATGTGATTTTTGTGTATAGTTTGTTTGTTTATTGTTTTGTTAATTTATCGCTTTTTTGTTTATTTGTTTTAATTCTTAAATTTCTAAATCTAAAACAGTGGAATATCGAACGATCTTTGAAATTCCTTCATAGCATTTAAGTTTATAAGAAGAAACCATTCGCTCGATCGCAGTGAAAACCCCAAGCAATGCAAGAAAATACAAATTTCAAATATCTTTTATCTAAGAATTGAATTGATTTCTCAATTGAATTTAAGTTTGTTACCAGTTTTTTGTGTTTGTCAATCAATTTGTGCGAATGAATGAAATTGAAAACGGACGCGCGATATACATAGTTCTATAAATAAATATATTTTTTAATATTTAGTTTAAGCTTCTGTGTCCTTATACTTAAATAAAATTAGAAACTTAAATTAATGTACACTATATACACGCGTATAGTCGTAGAACCCCAGTTACCTTACCGAATAACAATTTAAAAAGCAAACAAATTTTGTATTGTTATAAATATAAGAATGACCCATCGTAACCTTATTTATAAAACAAATTCTGTATTCTTGACAGTTACCATAAGACCGCTATATCTATATAGTGTAGCGTACAAAACAAAACAAAACAAAAACTTCTAGTTGCGTTGTAGCTGTTTCTGTTTCTTATATTCGTTAACAAAATAATTCTATATCATAAGTGCTTCTAGGAATGTCTTTTGCAAATTTCAAAATGTATAATGTACACATAGAAATAAAAGGAAAAATCAATTGAACCAGTTACAATTTAAATATACACCTTAAACGATAAATAGAAATTTCTATAATCTTTTAGAATAGTCTTTTAAAAAATTAATAGGACGTTTAAAAATAATTCAATAAAGATAGACTTCTGTAAAGTAATTAATGTTAAATGTACAAAAACTGAAAATTAGTAACAAAACGAAATGGAAAAAGTGACGAATTAAGAGCAAAACAGCTGAAGTAAACATGAGAATTTTGAAATTTACTAAATGTGAAGTAGAGAATCAATCAAAAATAATTAAAAAGAAAAACATTCACAAAAATCATAATGCAGTTGTTTTTAATTTTATTTCTGGAATTATTATTATTACCGGCCGGTTGGAACTGGGAAGTTCAAAGCCTGGTTGACAACCCTTCGCAAACCTCCTTGTCATGAGTGTGTTCCATCCATGTTTCGCTGTACTCTTAGATCCATCCTTATATTGTCCTCCTATCTTTTTGGCAGTTTTTTCCCCTCATTCTTTGTCCACTGTCTATTCGTTCTACGTGTTCTGCCCATCTTAGTCTTCCGATTTTAAAGGGTCCGCCATCTAACGTTTTTTTTTCAAGTAGTGCTTATTTCGTGAATGGTAACACTTAGCTCATGTCTGATTTGACAGATAATTCGTTTTATCCTTCCGCTGAACGAATATGGTTGTACATACGCTTGAACAACGCTTCGCTAAGTGGGCCTGCGATCGACTTACAGAAGATGCCGATTTTGCCAAAAATCATCATCTTTTCAGATGAAGCTCATTTTGATCTTGGCGGGTATGTAAACAAGCAAAATTGTCGCATTTGGGGCACAGAAAACCCGCACGCATACATTGAAAAGCCGGTGCACCCAAAACGAGCCACTGTTTGGTGCGGATTTTGGTCCAGAGGCATAATTGGGCCATTTTTCTTCGAAAATGAGCAAGGAGCGGCCGTTACAGTCAATGGCGATCGTTATCGGGCCATGTTGAACGAATTTTTGTTCACAAAAATTGAAGAGGAGGATATTGGCAACATTTGGTTTCAACAGGAAGGCGCTACGTGCCACACAGCCGAAGCTACACTCGATGTTTTGCGCCCTGTTTTTGACGATCGCATTATCAGCCGCAGAGCTGATGTCGTTTGGCCACCTCGGAGCTGCGATTTGACACCGTTGGACTATTATTTGTGGGGTGCCGTCAAAGATAAGTATTACGCCGACAAGCCAGAGACAATTGACGCTTTAAAGGACAATATTCGTGAAGCCATTGGTGAAATACAGCTGCACACAATCGATAATGTGCTTAAAAATTGGACCGATCGTGTAGGCTACTGCATGGGCAGCCGAGGCAGCCATTTGAATGAAATTATTTTCCATTATTAACCGGAAGGATTGTACTTTCAAATAAAAAAAGAAATTTGAGAAAATATTCAGTAGTTTTTTTTATAGCATTTTCAAAAAAAAAAAAAAAAGTTATTTGGCGGACCCTATATTACTCAAGGATGCTTGGGCTTATTATATAGTTGAATAATTTTGTCTGGCAATACTGCCAAAATGACACTTAACGCATGTAAAGCTCGATATAATAATGTACAATAAAATTCTCTTCTTCCGTGACCACCGAAAGAGAAACACGTGTTTTCCCTTGTCCGAGAAATATTGTAATATTGGCGACGAGGATAATCGTGGAAAGTCAAGTCATCGTCAAGTAAAGGCTTATGTCGAAGTCAAAAGAGGAATTTAAAGAACCAATCGAACCAGCACGAGAGAATATTTCAACATCTTCAATTAATCCAGAATTTGTCTACTTTTGCTCCAGGAGACGATTTCGAAGAATATATCGACCGTTTGGGAGAGTACTTAAAGTGCAACGAAGTCGCCGAAGGAAAAAAGACATCCGTTTTTATAACTCTCATTGGTTTAGAGGCCTACAAAACACTGAAAACGGTCCTGGCCCCAGTCAACCCTAATACAAAATCTTACGATGAGCTTGTGTCAGTGCTGCGCAAATTATATGCACCTAAGAAATTTGCAATTGCAGAGAGATACAAATTTTACCAGCGTAGTCAAAAAGTGGGTGAGTCCATGAAAGACTATATCGTGGCGCTTAAACTTTTATCGCGAGATTGCAAGTTTGGACAGTTCTTAGATCAGGCGTTGCGAGACAAATTCATATTTGGCCTTTATGACCCGAAAATTCAAGAGAAATTGCTCGGTGATGACGATGCGAAGTTCGAGAGTGTCACCGAAAAGGCTATAAAGTTCGAACTCATCGCAGAGGACCAGCAAATTCTTAAGCCTAACCACATCAACAACATCAAGAGTAGTTATAATATTATTTATATATTTCCCTTGTCCGAGTAGTAATAATAGGGCTGAATACAGTTCCTTGAGGATTTGATTGTGTAATTTTCTCCGTTCGCCTGTTTCTTCGTCCTGTTTTACACCATAGATCTTGTTTGCAGAGACCAGATAAATTTTTTTCTCCTTCTTTATAAATGCGAATGTTACGAGACAAATGAATTATTTTGAATAATTATTTATTTCGATTTTTATGTCGTTTTATGCCGTCAATACGATTCCCAGATAGTTGAGCTCTTCCACTTTCTCAAATCGCATATCGAGCAAAATCGGATGCGAGGTTTGAATTGATCGAAGTCAGTCAGTAACTTCTAAACCTTCTTCCTTTTTCCTGTGCTTATTAGACTTCCTGAATTTCTCTTAATTGTTTGGTCAATGGGGCATATTTCTATAGTCGTTCGAATCGAACGTTCGATCCGCACATTCGATTCACTTTCGCACTCCCTTGCCATTCCTATATCCGCCGGGAGCACTACTTTATCGTTCCCGAATCGCTCGAATTCCCTTTCCTTATTTGACATTTAATTCGTATTTAATTTGATCGTCAGCGTTAACTACAGCGTATGCGGCTCCATCTCATATCGTATTCTAGCATTAAACACATCACGAATAGTTAGTGAACCCGGTTCCCATTTTTTTTCTAAAAGCTTTCTGTCATATAGTGAAATCCTGATCAGTGGGCGAGCGGCCCCTCCTGAAACGACACTGGTGGTCTCCGATTATTTCCTTAGCGTATGATTTCAATCTCTTTAAGTGAATACTCGCCAGCACTTTGTAACAGGATGATATCAGCGATATTCCTTGGTAATTGTTGCATTGTGTCCAGACACCCTCTTTGAATACGCTAATGATGAAAGAGTTTTTCCATTTTTGCAAATGACAAGCAGACAAACAATGGAACGCTATACTCCGCAAATGCGTGGAATAGTTGAGTCGATTTTTTTGAACACTAATCGGTCTGTGGTGTGCTAGAATTCGATTCCATAATCGAGTCGCTCCAACTGGAGAAACATTCCAGCGTTTAGCTACTCGACTCGAACAGACTTGAACCACATGAGACCATGCATGGCGTGGTCGCCACCGGACTGGTAGTTTAGCCGAAAACATCGCGGCTGTGGTAGCCGAGGAAACATCAACCAGACGACAGACCACGCAATTGGGCATCATGGACCCTACAGCGAATTTTACTGAAAGACCTACACATATTCCCGTACAAAGTGCAAACAGTGCATCAGTTGATGCCTGCTGACCGTCAGTCGTGTGTGAATTACTGTCAAGTCATCCTTAATCACAACGAAGAGGACGATTTTGTGTCGAAAATCATCATGAGCGGCGAGGCTCATTTCCATTTAAGCGATTAGGTCAATAAGCAAAATCCCCATTACATCCACTCAAAGCCACTGTGTGGTGTGGCGTTCACGCGGGAGGAGTGATTGGGCCGTATTTTTTTGTGGACTCCATCGGCAATACGGTCATTGTTACTGGCGAACGCTACAGGGCCATGGTAAATGGTGCAACCGTTTTGACGATTTGGCATGGTAAGATCGCCCGATTGAACCATCCCTGACTTCTTTCTTTGGGGCTACTTGAAGTCGCGGGTTTATGCCAACAAGCCTCAGACAATCGCAGCCCTTAAGCAGAATTTACGACAGGAATGCGAATAATTATTACCTGAAATTTTGCGGAAAGTCATGGAAAATGCGATAAAACAGGTACAAATGTGTATCGACACTAGCGGCAGCCATTTGACGGATATCATGTTTTTCACTTAACAGAAAAAATTATAAAGGTCCAAATATAGATTTCCTTCACTCAAAATCTTTTTTTTATTTAGTAAACAAGTAATTCAAAAACAAAATTGGATGAATAATTTTGCGCCACCTTGTAGTTGTAACGAGCCCATGTAACTTCTCTTTTAATTTTTCTTCTGCATATTTTATATTTCTAATGGCATTAGGTCGACCCCTGTGTCTTAAGTTGATGGATTACTTCAATTACTTCTTCGATGGTTGCCAGTTCTGTCTAAATTCCTGTTGAGTGGATAACATCGTTTTCCCATGCTGCTTGTTCATCATCTATGTACTTAGGGGAAGCCTTGTTGATGGGAGCACGAAATGAAATGTTGCGTATACGCCCCGTAGTGTCATATTTCGGCATGAGTTACAACGTCCAAAGCTTCTTTCTCGGCTTGCACATAATGCGGAAAGTTGGTGTGCGGCTTATCGAAATATTTCCTCCATTGGGCTGCAAATCTTTCGTTGTCAGCTTCCCATTATCGTTGCGTATAAATCCTGATCTAGCCTTTTCGCACATCGTTTGTTAAGAAACGTTAAGAACGTGTGATCGAAATCTTTGTTAAAAAAATATCGCTTGTTTTCGATGTTGGGCGGATGAAAACGTTGGAGCACTAAAGAAAATTGTTATGGAGAATCGTCGAATCACTATTAGAGAAATTGCTGCGGACCATGAATTTTTTTAGATATTTTGATTTAAAACGTGTGTCAGCGAATTTTGTCCGGACTTCGAGAGAGAACGTTGAGCAGTATGTTTTCGAGATGAAAGCAATTGCATCCCGAGGGTACGTCAAGGAAAGCACTTTGGTATATTCAGGGCATAGGCGATACTGAATGTAAGGAGGAATTCCGAGCGGTGAAGCCAACATCTGTTGATAACATCTTGGAAAGGGTTCGGTGGGTGGTGAAAATACGAACGAGGAGGCGACGGGTGGCCGTCAGGCCTTGGCAAAATGAAGCGGAATAGACGGAAACAAAACGTTTACGAGGGTGGTCCGATAAGTACTTAACCCCGGCGCCAGATGGCGCCAGTATCGCAAGAGCAACTTACTGTGGTGTAGTACATTCTAGTAGACGGCTACTGTTGTGTCGAAATTTCAGCCGGATCGGACTCGTAGTTTTGTTTTGACGGCGTCTGGAAGTGGGAGTGTCCGCGGATTTTAGAAAAATGGAAAAGAGCATTATCAGTCGGTGATTCGATTCTTGTTTTTGGAAGGGAAATCGCGCAGCGAAATCAAAGAGCGTTTGGATGCTGTGTACGGTGACTCTTCTCCTTCGATGGCGACCATCAAAAATTGGTTTAACGAGCTTCAACGTGGTCGCACGTCGGTTTTTGATGAGCCACGTCCAGGTGCCCCGAAAACGGCTACCACGGAGGATAACGTGACAAAAATCCATGATCTCGTATTGGCAGACCGCCGATTGAAGGTGCGCGAGATAGCTGAGACAGATCGACAAAGATCGCGTGGTTCATATCCTGCATGAAATTTTGGGCATGAGAAAGCAAAGGGTGCCGCGTTTGCTCACTCCGGAGAACAAGCGCAACCGTGAGACCACTTCAGAGCAGTGTTTGACGCTGTTTAAGCGCAATCCGAAGGAGTTTCTGCGTCGTTTCGTGACAGTCGACGAAACATGGATCCACTGGTACACACCAGAGACCAAGGAACAGTTGAAACAGTGGACTTCACCCGGCGAACGTGCTCCGAAGAAGGCGAAGACTGTCCCATCGGCCGGACAGTTGATGGCCACCGTTTTCTGGGATTCACAAGGTGTGATCCACGTCGATTACCTGGAGAAGGGCAAAACGGTCACAGGGCTGTACTATGCCACATTATTGGGCCGATTCGACGCCGAATTGAAGAAAAAACGGGCCCACTTGGCGAAGAAAAAAGTGCTCTTCCACCATGATAACGCCTCCGCCCTCCCCACGGCCAAATTGGTCGAATTGGGCTACGAACTGCTGCCCTATCCAACGTATTCTTCAGATTTGGCCCCGTGCGACTTTCTTTTGGTTTCCAAATTTGAAAAAGTCACTCGCCGGGCAGAAATTTCAGTCGAATGAGGAGGTCATCGCCGCCACGGAGGCCTACTTTGCAGACCTAGAGAAACGTATTTTTCAGACGGGTTAAAGAAGTTGGAGCATCGCTGGGTCAAGTCTATCGAGCTAAAAGGAGACTATATTGAAAAATAAATCACCATTTCTCCAAAATTGTTGTTTTTCTTTTATAGGCTAAGTACTAGTTGTCAATAGGTGGCATAGTATAGGAGAGATAGCCACACGGAGACGCGAGGACAATTGGACGGGATGTAATTACGGTTAAGGGACTAACAAAGTAGACCCAACTGCTGATACATGAGGATAGGAATTGATACATTAAAGTAGCGACAGTAAATGGGCACGATGTGGTGACGTTCGTCGACCTTGGCAGCGACTGCGTCAATATGCGGAAATCGGAGACGGATGCTGGCAACATTAACTACATACTATACAAGACGAAACTGTGTGGCTTTGGTGATGGAGGGTGAACACAATTGGGACGTATATACGTCGATCGGCTAAAGTCATGATATGAGGTGTCAGTTGTTTCAGATGAGAACCAACCATGCCCTTTGATAATAGAACGAAAACGTTTAGACCAATCTCAAGTAAAGGTGGAAAAACTATTTAATAAGCTGTTGATCGTCGATATCATGCAAGTCACTGCAAGCGCTACTGGTTAGAGAGGAGTACCCGCCGAGGAAAAATCTGTTAGTGACGGGTTTGGACGTAGGAGACATCGGAGAATCAAATAGACAGAGCTTGCAGGATGTGGTTGATCTATATCGAAGCTACTTCGCCGTGAGTACGGAGAGTGTGAGATCCATCTTTTTACATAGGTCTAGGTACAATCATACAAAACTCCTTTTGCACGACGGGCGGTCATCAACGAGAAGGTGGACGAGTTACTTAAGCTAGATGTGATTCAATGTCTTCATCAACATCTGTGTATTGCTCGCCAATTGTCCTCACTAAGAAAAAAGACGGGCACTCAACAAGATCATCCTACTTGCGGCTTTGAAGTGTGCACAATCCGCCGAAAAGACTGGGCCGGACATCTACGAATAATTCAAAGGGCCCAGAATATGGCCAGGAACTGCACAACAGAAGCAAGTCCCCATGAGCTGCTGTTGTCGTATACGCCAAGAGATATCCAGAGAAACAAGCTGCTATTGGAACCTAGTCAAAACGAGACAGTTGCAGAAAAGGAGGTGGTGCAAGGGAGAGAACGCACGTTTTGAAATATCGAGAGAACCTAGGCTGACCAAAAACGACGATACGACTTCAGACGTCGGAAGCCACCGAAGTTCGAGGAGAGTGATCTTGTGTTGATAGAACACGAACCAGCCGCGACAGGTGAATCGCGTAAGTTGGAACCAGTCTATAGAGGACCATACATCATAGGTCATTTACAACCCAATGACCGCTAGTTTATCGAAGATATTCCAGGGATGCAACGGAACCAACGGAAATTCAGCATGATGATGAGCTCGGACAAGTTGAATCGGTGGTGTGAGTTGCCGAGTCATGGAGTTGAGAGCACCGAAGAAGAGGATTCCGGCTCTGAGGTAGAAAGACAATCCTAAGGATCGTGAGGACACGACTATCTAAGGATGGCCGAATGCAAGGTATAATAGGGCTGGGGAAAAGCAAACCGGAGTCAGTCAGTGTTCAACAATAGGCGAAGAAATAAATCGTTTTTTATTTATTTCTTATTTAATTCATAGCTTTTGAAATGATGATGAAAAACCTGCTCAAAATTCCTTCCTTGTTCAAAAGTGTTTCAAGTAAAATAATGGCAATAGCACTAAAAGGCATTTGAAAGAGATAAAATTGATAAAGGCGATTAAAAAAATGTTGCAAGTTTTCGTGTCGCCACATTAGAAAGTGATAAACATGGTTTGATCACTCGTTCCCCTCCTTTGTGTTCCTTCTTTGAGATTCTCATACAAGAAAGGTAAGTAAATTCCACAGGTCATCTCGCCGCTTGGCGGATTCTTTGTTTCGAAGGGCGCCCATCTATGTGCGTCTAGTCCCGCTTTTACATTATTGTGTTGGTCAACAAGTTTGAAGAGTAATCGTACATTTCTGGCCAAACCGATTAGGCTTTTGTCAGCTGCCAAAAAAGTCACAATAATCGATGAAAACATGAAAAATCACAAAAACAACATCAAGGAAGTCACTGAACATGTTGGTATATCATTTCTTTTTTGAGTATAAAACGTGTGGCCGTTGAATTTGTCCTAAGACTCTTGAATTTCGGAAAAATAGTCATCTAATGCTGGAAGCAGTTCAGACGGAATGACTGAAACGGTCCGTAAAACGTGATTTGATGGTTTATTGGCCCAGTGGAAGCTCTATGATTGATTCTTACTTGATCACCCTTTACTCTTTAGCCTAAATCTTCTTTCCAACTACTTTACAAAAAAATTCTTTTCCCTTGTGCATTCGCCTTATCGTAATGCATCCTAACATCCCCTCTGCCACCTACCGAGTCGAATCAACTTCACTCACTCATTCGAAAAAGCAATGGCCGCTTATTTAATTCGATACCGAAAAATGCATAATTTCTTCGAATATAGAAAAATAAACACATGTCGGACAGAGACAGCACTCAAATCGTAACGTGCATGCGAGAACGAAACAACCGGACACAATCGCACATTTGCACCCAAATATACAAGAAAAAAAAATCTGACTTGACAGAAAAAATCCAAGATGGACGCTTCAAAAACCTGCAGAGCTTCGTTCGTTCACTGTATTTTTCTCCGTTTTGCCCAATAAATAAACTCAATTCATTGGCTTACGAATACGAATTTAATCTTTTAATTAGTGCTCGTGTAAATATTAAACGTTATTGATCAACTAATCAAATTATTATACAGTTAACTGGAAAACTACGAGGAAAATCTCGCGAGTGCAGTGAACAAATCAAAGAAATACAAAAAAAAAGAAGGAAGAAGAAGAAAAGCGAATTCCCATTCATCCACCTCCTCCTCGGATTTTAGTTTTTCGACTAATTTTTTTTTTTGTTTATTTTTCATTTGCCTTTCGATACGTTCGTGAGTTTGTCAAACCACTGGTACGCGAGTTGAAGGATTTAGTTTCGTCGTTACGCCGCTTTGTACGTCTTTACGTCTGGAATTTTCATCTCATCTCGTGCTATCTGCATCGTCTGTCGTCGTAATCGCCGTCATCAATTCTTTTTTTTTGTTCCAATGAGTGGATTCCAAGGGACGGACGACGGCTAAAATTGAATTGAAATTTGTGTTCGGAAATTGTATATAGTGTAGTGCCCCGAGGAAGTGACAGGAGAAGGACTCCTATATCGCCGTGGCCCGCCGTTCTTCTCCATTACTACGTTTTCGTAGTCGTGCGCGGCTCCATCTTACCCTTAAAGTGTGTGGCCTTAAAGTATTTTTCTTAAAGTCAAAATCAAATGCAATAAAAAGTGAAAGAAAAAAAAAGTGTTGGTCGTCCCACCGCTTGTGATGCAGATCAGTGAAAAATGAAATTAGCCAAAACGACGATGGTCACAATCGCTGAAGCGTTAGGATTCGACATGAAGGCGAATGCCAGTGTGACGAAATGCGGATAGTTTTCGACCCACATCACGGAACCTAACATCAGACGAAATCTAAAATAAAAATTTCAACTAAACACAACGACAACAGGAGGAGATAGAAAAGCAGATCATCCAGAAAAAATATACGCGAAAGAAAAAAAAAGTAAAATAGAAGGGTAGGGCTGGGCTCCAGTGTGTCCCCTTCGTCAACAAGCAGGCACCCGCTTGCAGCAAGGACCGAGGATTATCGTCGTTCGTCTCCCTGGTCCGACGTTTATTGGATTATAATTAATTTCACATTTCGTACGCGTTTGTTTATTTTTTTTTTTGTGTTTCCTCTCATTCGCGTTCGTTTTCCGTTTATTACTTGCGATTCTCGCTTGTGCAGTTCATATAACCAGCCGCTGCTGGTACGCGCTCTTTGATTCCGTTCTTTAGTGGCGCTTGTCTTTTTTTTTTGTCGGTCTGTTGTCCCTGATCCAATTGTTGACGGTGTATGGATTAAATCGAATCGAGTGGAGCGTCCGACCGAGAAGCCATCATTACTTTTGGGATTATACACATATACAACGACGTTGAATACACAGGATAGGACACTCACCGAGCGGAGGGATCAATGCAAGGAATCAGCATAAGTGGAGGTTGAGACTTATTTTATATCGTTGAGGATACGCTGAATAGAAGGTGAGTTGTGTGCGGAAACCGTGTATGATTTTCCGATAGTGGACAGGTGGTTACATTCTTTTATAAATTAGAGATGCGATTACGTAGCGAGGGGTACGGAAAGCAATGGGTGCCCTTTGATGTTATGCAGAGGATTATCTAGAAAAACTGCCGCACCTTGGGGGTATTCCCATGCAATTGCTTTGATTTTCTTTTCTATATTCAGATCCTTACGTTTCATAAGACATTCGCACTCCTTACAGGAATTGGAAATTGCCCTCGGTTCATAATAGCAGTCACAGACGAAGGAAAATCCGAATACTCGGTAACGATGCTCACTTATTGGTAAATTCATAGAGTTTTGTGAATCAGAATCGTTGCATTTAATTAATTTTTGAATAAATTATTAAGAATTCGTACAATGCCGTCTTGAATTTGCGAAGGTTTAAGGGAAATACATATGTGACTTAAGTGGATAGGTCTTAAATGGAGAGAACTTCCTCTGTTACAGAATTGAATGTCCAACTTCTGTTGTAGCAACAAGTTGTTGGCATGTAAAGCCGTGACTTCCCATACATAGTTAGCTCTTGAACCCTTGCCAAATATCTTCGGCGTCAAGCTACCTATGGATTCGCCGATTCTCCCTGTACTCATGACCTCCATACCCATGTTTCGAAACGACTACTCACCTTCATCCATGTTGATGAGGCATTCATACACATTTCAGCCTATAAAACACGTTGTCCGGGGCTCGAAAACACAAGAACCAATCAATCACTCTTGGTATTGACACATTTCTCTTCGCACTTAAACCCTAACCCATTCGTCTGCCGCCGTACGTCCCCCGACATTAGGTAATTTGTTAAAAACCGAATAACGCCGTTCAACCGAAATAATGAAATTAGAAACGACTGGAGCTACAGAGGAAAAGCAAATAAACGAATAAAAAATAAATAAATAAATAAAACGGCACACGCTTTCACTTCGCACGAATTCGACAATGAAACGATTGTAGCGGTTTACATATTCGCTTCTCCGCTTGGTGCCCACAAATTGGCAATCGGAGGTGTTTCATTGGCATGAATGGATGTGGAGGAATCGGTTACGGTTGAAGGAAGCGAAGATGGATTATGTGTGCTTTCAAAAACGATTGGGTGGGTTTCGGCTTAACTCTGTCCCGGGATTACATTTTGATAGACGTTCTCTCACGAAAAGTATGAAACGGATCCTCACAGAACAGGGTCATCTCTGCGAGATCTTGGTTCATCATCGTCATGATCTTCTCTTGCAGGCTTCACAGCGATCAAGATTCCAAGTGGTGATTAGAGCCAAAGAAAAGTCTTAATAATGAGCTAATTGCATGGGAGCCACCTATTTTGATACAAGTCGTGAAGAAGAAGATGAATCATAACCCCGCTCGGCATGGTTTCCTAGAGGTTATCGTTCTTACAAGAACCTTGAAGACTGCTAAATGTATGAGTTAAAACTCACGTGATCTGGCATCAAATCTCACAATCTCCAGGCTATTCCAATATATGTATTTGATGGGTCATAGCTGGAACCTCTCGGAAATCTGTTGTGTGTCACCATTTTTATATGGAAGTGATCAGAAGCATTTCTCATGGAATGATTTCTAAATTCCATACGGTCACTCGATTCTCCAAGACCAGAGAATCTTATACGTAAAGGCCTGCTGAAAAAGCTTTTTGCATATTTTGTAAAGCTTATACCTCTAACAAAACCGCTTTATCAGGATAAAATTCCAAGCTTTAAGGGCCGGGATTAGATTCAACTTATTGCCCAAAATTCAGAAGTTGGATTAGTTTTGAGTTCGCGAATGTGATATGTATATTAATGACAGCAGATAAGAAGAGCCCCTTCATAAAAATAGAAGTGCTGATCAGCTGAGTGTGCCTTCGAAGCGAACCTATAACCGAAATACAGCGGGCGAGGCTGGGACTTCCCATTTGAGCGTTTTTATGCAGCAAAATCACCTTGTCTTCTGTCTGCTCCTAAAGCGGCCTTTCATTCTCACATTGCTCGGCGAGAACGCATTGATAACAGTCGACAGTGATCTAATGATTCGTTCGTTTTGAGAAGCTTATAATAAACTATACGCTGCTGATCCCACCAAATGCGAAGCAGAAACTTAGAACCATGTTTATTTGTCTGCAAACGATGTTGATGCATGGTCGAGCTTAGTCCAAGATCTTCTACGCTTAGGCTTATCGTACAGTCTTCATTTTTCATCACCTGAAATTTATTTATAACAACTTAAAATATCATTTCTTCTTATTATGTACTTAGAATAATATATTGAAGACTAAAGTCTGACTTGGCTCATTCATTGTTTTTGTGCTCGCCAGTTCTGTTGAACTTGGCTTAACACGGTACCGCGTGTCTAGATGATTTGAAGCATTGCGGGGCAATCAATATTGTCGGTTAGTCGGTCATGGATAAAAACTTTCCGCGACTTTGCATCGATTGTTTTTCTAGAGCTTTAAGGTTGATTACTTTTAAGCGATTTTTATAAGACGGTAGATATTGGATCAGCCCAAGGGCAACCACGTTGGACACAACGCGCGCAGTGTGGATATCAGAGAGGACCACATAGTTGCACACGTCCCGAATTGCCATCGGAGACACATGCTATCTGCATGGTCCCATCATATCACCTTACACCAGAGAACTCGCATTCCAAGAAGAAGAAGATTGCGTTCTTCTCGGCAAAAGCCGGAAGGCACCGATTCCTGGATATACAATATCCATTCATTCGGCTCTGTGGCTATTCCCTATCTTGCTGAAAGAAGACTACAATATTCATTATATTAATACTTAAAGTACTTTACAAAAAACTTAGTATTAAATTTATAACTACTTAGTAAGTTAGCGGAAAAATAAACTCAATCTATTTCATTTACAATTTTTAAACATTGTTTTACAAATTCAATGCATTTTCTCTTAAATCTTTGATAATTTGCTTAATTTTTTATATCACTAGGTAAGTTATTAAACATGTTAAGTCCCTTATACCAAATCATGTTTTGAGCATGTACTGTATTTTGGCGAAGTAGCCTAAAATCATTCGCGTTTCTCAACCGATATACATAGCTGCACTTCTCCTACATGTCTGATTCCACTTGTTAAATAACTTGGCGCTGATCCATATTTTAATTTAAATACTGCAATAAATGTATTCAACTCAAGTCGTTGCTTGATATTCAACCATCTTAGGCATCCTCACATATAGTTGATTGGTGTGAATCTACTGCACATTAGGATACTGCGCATAGCTTTGTTTTGCAGTTTTTGAAGTCTATCAATGTGGCTTTGGTTGCAACACATACATATATAGAACTGTTGAACAATACTCAAACTGCTGTTTAATAGTTGTATTATACACTATAAGTGCGGTTAGTACATCCATTTTTCTCCTGATCCTTTTAAAAAATCCAATTTTTTTTCCTATCTTTCTGCAGATATAATCAACATGCATACTAAATTTTAAATCTTTGTCTAGCATTACTCCGAGGTACTTGATATTCTTAACATTCTCTATGGTTTTACCATTTATCTCAATGGTCGTTCCGTTGTTGGAGTACATACATATATCTCCATAAGTTTCGTTTTTTGCTCATTCAACTTCACCTTGTTCATTTTTAGCCATTCAGTCAGATTTCTGGTATCTTCAACAAGTTTGCTTTTACATTCCTCGGAGTCTATACCCTCAGCATAAACCAATGTGCATAAGGGTACATGGCTATTTTGCATCTTTTTATAACTCTTGGCATATCATTTATGTATATAATAAACAGCAGTGGGCCAAGAATGGAACCCTGTGGTAAACCTAGTTCCACATTTTCTGGATAAGATACACTGAGGTTGATTTTTGTTCGTTGCACTCTATTTGTTAGATAAGACCTAAACCATCTCAATTCTCTTTCTCTAATTCCATAAAGCCACATTTTTTTAAGTAATATTTCCCTATCAATGGTTTCAAAAGCCCTTTTGAAATCTAGGAATAACTAGTGCCATTCTTTTTTTCTGTGTTCCGCCAAACTTCCATTCGTTTATTATATGATTGACCGCTGATTCACAAGAATATTCTTTTCTGAAACCTGATTGAAACATTGAGAGAATATCGTTTTTTTTCTAAGTATGACATAAGTTGGCGCTTTACTACTTTTCAATTATTTTTTCACACGTTCTTAATGTATTAATCGGTCTAAACTCTTCACTTCTGCTTGTGGTAGGCACTTTCTCAGCTGGTCTAACCATAGAATCCTTCCAAGAGTTTGGAAATTCGCCAACTTGAAGAGAGTTGTTTACAATGTGTATGCATTGTATGTCCTATAGTACTCCAGTTATTAAGGATTATTTTCGGGCTTATATCCGATTTCTTTTTCAGACTTTCACATAACGTAAACTAGCCTATTTCCGACCACTGAACTTCTTTCTCGTTTCTTTCATTTAATGTGAGAAAACTATTGAACGAAATTAATTTCTAAAAGTGGATTCTTAAAGTATAATGTTTCGAACATTCAAAATATTAGAAAAAGTCTTTTCGTATTTTGTCAACAGATGTCGTTGGAGTCTATCTCCAAGGCTACCAATCACATTGTGTCATACCATATGGTGTTGGAAAGGTGACATTTTAAACTTCATTTAAGCAAAAACAAAATTAAATTCGGAGAAGTTGAAAAACAAGTTACAGCTGTTCAAAAATGAGTGAAAATAATGAAGAAATTCGCTATATTTTGAAATTTTTGTATAAAAAAGGGAAGAATGCCACGCAAGCCACCAATGAAATTTGTGAAGTTTACGGAGACGATGCTGTATCAGTTCGTGTAGCACAACAATGGTTCGCCCGCTTCCGTTCTGGAAATTTCGATGTGGAAGATGCACCTCGCTCTGGTCGACCTATCGTTGAAAAAGTCGATGAAATTATGAAAAAGATTGACCAGGACCGTCACATAAGCAGCCATGACATCGCCAAGGAACTAAACATTCATCATCAAACGGTTTTGAACAATTTAAAAAAGGCTGGCTACAAAAAGAAGCTCGATGTTTGGGTACCACATGAATTGTCTGTGAAAAATTTAATGGACCGAATTAACATCTGCGATTCTTTGCTGAAGCGAAATGAAATCGAACCATTTCTGAAGCTAATGGTAACAGGAGACGAAAAGTGGATCAAATACGACTATAATGTGCGAAAAAGATCATGGTGAAGCTCAACAAATGGCCGCAAAGCCAGGATTGACGCCTCGAAAGGTTATGCTGAGTGTTTGGTGGGATTGGAAAGGAATCATCCACTATGAGCTGCTCCAGCCTGGTCGAACGATTGATTCTACACTTTACTGTCAACAACTGATGAGATTGAAGCAAGCAATCGAAAAAAAACGGCCAGAACTGATCAACGGAAAGGGTGTCGTCTTCCATCACGACAACGCTAGACCACACACATCTTTGATGACTCGGCAAAAATTGGGAGAGCTTGGCTGGGAAGTTTTGATGCATCCACCATATAGCCCTGACCTTGCACCATCGGACTACCATTTGTTTCGGTCAATACAGAACTCCCTTAATGGAGTAAAGTTGGCTTCAAGAGAAGCCTGTGAAAATTACTTGTCGCAGTTTTTCACCGAGAAACCACAAAAGTTTTACACTGATGGAATAATGTCTCTAGCGGAAAAATGGCAAAAGGTGGTGACCAAAATGGTACATATTTGGTTCAATAAAGTTCATTATAAATATAAAAAAAAAATGAGTTGAAGTTTGATTAGAAATACGAAAAGACTTTTTCGACAACCTTATATTATCACCCGTTATTTTTTATTAATGAGAAATATTTTTAAAAAAATTTTATAAATTCAGTTTCTCGAGGTGGTCGCATGACCGTATTTCCGACCACTAAAACCACTGCCGATTACCGACCACTACTAGGCCTATTTCCGACCAGATCAAATCGATTGTAAAATTAAGCTGATTAAAGATTGTACTTACATATGTATTAAGACTGGTGATAATTGAATTTTAAATAATAACACATGTAGAAATAGTTTGATTTATAAAATTTATTAACTAACTAATAAAAAAACGAACATTTCACAAAAAAACGCTGTTAAAATAATCCCTTTTTTCTTGCACAATCTGGTAATGTGATAATTAATCTGCGGATAATGATTGTCAATGAAAAATATGATCGGAAGCTGGATATTTTTTTTAATAACCAAGGATAAAAAACGTTCGCAATATATTCATAGAATGCTTCGCTAGTCATCCAGCCGGATTCTGTATGTCGTACACCCCATTGTTTGGGATATTTTGGCATGATGGCAGATGGTACTCTTTTTTTATAAGGAAAAATCACCATATGTGGTGAGATGGCTTCGTCTGCACTTACTGTGATTAAAACAGTCAAACACTCTTTTTCATCATTAACATTTCTTGAATAAACCTTCTTCGATCCTTCCTTCACTAAAACTTGTTTATCCTTAGGTGATAATTAAGAACCACTTTCATCACTATTGAAAATCCGACTGGCGTCCTTCACAACCTCTCAATAATTGTTCTTTACCAAATAATCACTCACTTTAGAAAACCAACACTTTATGTTTTTCTCGGTAACTGCAGCTCTAGGCATGGTTAAACCTTGAGGTACACGTTGAGATATCTCAGGATGCCTGGTAAGAAATCCTTTATACCATTTGTGGCCTGGTATTCTATTTTTAAATGGAGTGTCACGTTTTATATATTCTACTAATTTATTGACGGACTCCAATAATTGGATTATTAAAATTATTTATTATTTGGTTTTTTATAGAAAAATAACCGATCATTAGGCTAACAATAGCTCCAAAAATGTTGGCGCCGTCGTATCTCATGGAAATCTCACTTGGCTAGAGCTATTTCAATTTTTATTATTCTCCGACGAGAAAATATTGGTGGCGTCATATCTCAAAAAAAAATTTATAAGATATACATATTATAAAAATATAATAAGTACACGTATATTTCTATAGCCTAAATCCCGTCATTTGCCTATTACCGACCAGTGGTCGGAAATATGGTCAAGTGCATTTTTCCGTTGTTGCATTTCCGACCACAACGTTTCCTTGTTTTTTTTTTTTGATAAAGTGAGGTAATGATTAATCATCATCATATCTTGTCAAAGTTAAGGATGCATGCTAACGTAAAAGTGAAACTTTTTCACCTCAAATCTTGAAAACTATTTTAAAAATAGTAAAAATCGATACTGCAAATTTAAGGATTTTCAGATGATTTTCTACAGTGAACTCAGTTTTCGTTATTAATCATTTATTATAAATTCAACATATGAAAGTTAGCTAATCGCTGCTTCGAATATTTGAGCATATAAACACTTGCAAAATATGTTCTGATAAACCTTAGAGTAATTGTATGTTCCAAAAAATAATTATTAACAAAAATAAAAAGTGGTCGGAATTAGGAAGGTGGTCGGATATCGGTCAACTTACGTTATTTCTTTCAATTCGTTAATGTGATCTGTTTAAATTTGAATCTGGTTTCTACGGGATCTATATAATTTATAATTTATACGTCTTCAATTGTTGATCTAATTTCAGGATCCGTTCTCGCTCTCATGTTCTGGATATTTGTTATTATGTAATCGATTGTGGTTCTCGTTGTCTCTGTTATTCTTGTATACTCCTCCATTTTTTGAGTTAGACAATTATCATTAAGCACTCTCCCGATCTCCCGTTTGTATAAATTGCCACTACCCCAATCAATATTGAAGTCTCCAGCTAAGATGATATTGTTTGGTGCTTCAGTTATTATTTCAATATTTTCTTTAAAGAATTCACAAAATTCCCTTTCGGAACTACTCGGTGATCTATAAACTGCAACTAATACAATACAAACTTAAAGTTATGTGTACACAAAGCCACCATCTTTGGAAATCAAATTCTTTTTTTTACCACGTTTGTGATACTCCATTTTGTTATATAAATTGAAGTACCACAAGTCCTAGTTGAATTTGATAGGCAATGTATGTTGTTGTAACCATCTAATTTTATTTCGTTTTCTTCCGTATCTTCAGTAAGGTGCGTCTCTGACAAAACTATAAATTCGTACTCTTTTTTATGTGCTAACATTTCTAGTTGGTCGAAATTGTTGGTTACATTAGTATATATGGCTTTTTTTTTATTGGGTTGCTAGTATCCCATCTTTTTCTTTTTCATTTCCAGTTGTTTTTGATAGACTGGACATTGTCTACTAAAGGTGGCATGATTTTCATCAAGTTCTAGGTATAGTTTTTTATTAGCGCGCAAACAGTTTATGCATTTTATTACCATTTCTTTTTGACAATCCCTTGTCTGATGATTTCCGTGGCATTTTAAACATGTATCTTAATTTTTACACTCGACTGCTTTATAGTTAAATCCTCTACATTTATAGCAAATCATAACACTTACTCCATCAAAAACTTTACACTGCTCCCATCCAATATTTAATTTTTCTGATTCCATAATTTTTGGAAATGATTCGTGATCGATCTCTACAATTGCGTTGTACCTTGTTATATTGTTTTTATTACTCGCATAGTCTTCTTCTTCTTTTCCTTTTTTTTTTTTTTTTTTTTTTTTTTTCCGGCGTCGTTATGGTCAGAAGTGTACGACCGCATAGTACTTTATTAATTTTAACTGACTGGTTGCCAACACTTTATTTTGTTTTTGTAATTTCTCAATGATTTCATCTGTATTAAATTTCATGTTGGATACAATGAATCTTGGTTTGATTTTTTGTGGCACTTTTACTTCATAATTTTCACTAATTTCCTTTTCAATTGCACATTTTATTCTGTTTCGTTCCTCTGTATTCTCACAATGTTTGAGATCTTTAGATTTTTAGGATCTACTTTTTTATTTAAATCTTCCTTTGTTTTAGTGCTATTTTGCTTTTCCTTTGGTTTTATGATAAGTGGCAACTCTTTTCGTAGTTCTGGTACTTTTTCACGATTGTCACTTTCTTGACAGAGTCAGCAAATGACATTTGATTTCAAGCAGTTGTTTGTTTACTAACTATAAAGAAGAGTTCGAACTTTCTTTGCGGCGAAACGAAGGGGAAATAAAAGTATTACTAGAAGCAATTGAAACTATGTAGGTATGCAAAAAGACTTGGAGAAATGAAAAGGACACAAGAAATATGTGAAAAAGGTATTGCAGAGATGAAAAAAATGTGTAATGTAGCCGAAAATTTCAAAAAGGATGGCAAAAGTATGTATATTATGTATAGAATTAAAGAAATATGGGGTAACAGTCTGCAATGAAATTAAAAAAATGTAAGTAACTAGTTACTCCTTCAAGTAGTTATCGCGTGTTTTTATCGACACTTTCTTGCATCCCCTTGACGACCTCATCCACATGATGAATGTATAATAAACATTCATCACACATGAATCTCATCATATTATTCACCCCTAAAATACCACTAGCATATTCGTCCAATCCGGAACATTTTTTGTTACAATGAAAGACTTTATTGCAAACCCCCGCGCACTTTACACCTGTCTCTCCACGAACTGTAGTCTTGCACTTTTCACACTTCGACATTTCGTAAGAAACGGTTCTGGACCTGGCTTCACCAACCGTCTTCTAGGCTAGAAAAGGTTCAGAACTTTCAAATTATAGAATTATCCAAGTTGAAACAAAACTAATCAAATTTTATTTTGCACGTATTTCGCTGTGTTCGATTTCTACCATTCGCGACTTTTTCGTTTTATTCACTTTAGATTTCTTTAATTTTAGATTGTTTTATTTTCCGCTACTAGAATACACGCCTTAACAAGCTTTTGTAACTGTGAGATAAGATCGTTTCAAGCTAATTGTAAGTTCAGTTTGTATTTTCTCGTGGTAGCACATGGACGCACCCCTATAATAAAATATATGTATTTTTCTGAAGAAATTTAAGAACAAAAAGTTGTGAGAATTTCGTGATGGAGGATTTAGAACGCTTTGAACAGATGTTTCACACAGTCAAGCGCGGAATCAGGAATAGCAGATAATGTTGTCGATGTGAAGGCGACAATTAATTTCTCAGTCGCAGATAACATCTAAGTTGACAGGGGAAATGAATCAGCACCTCCAATTCTTCGTCTTCAAATCCTTTTTCGGAACGTTCTTTGCTTTCAAACCCTTAGTCATTATTCTCGAAGCGTCGAAATCAATCTCTGCACATCGATCGCTCAGAAACCGATACTCAGAGCGTTGGTAGGTGCGTAGGAGTCCCTTTTACCACATCTCACTTGACTTAGTATACCTGGTGTGGATAGTGGTAGGCTGTCTAGGTGATGTTCTGAGAAGAAAACGCCTAAAAACATTGAATTAAAAGTAAAATATATGACAGTAGTGTTACATTTAAAGGAAACACTATTCTTCATTGACTGTCGTTTTTTTCCTAAAACAGGCTCACAAAATTTCACAAGCTTAATGCCTCCATTTTCATAGAAACTTAATGGTTTTCCGGCTATGAGCAAACTACGGAATCTTCGACGGAACTAAATGTCTTATCATTAACCGTTCTTAGGAGACCAAAGCAGGTAAAAATCTGAAATAACAAAATTTGGGGAACATGGTGGATACTAAAGGATTTCAGTCGAACGACACGAGGCCTTACTTACCGTGGTGGAAGGTGGTGCCTTTTAGATCAGCCAAAACCCAACGATTTTTATAAACTGTTTCATTAACTTCGGAGAGTTGCACTGTACGTATTTGACACGCCAGATAAAAGAAGTCTGACAAAAATTGCATATATCCCTCGAATTAAACTTTATTGGATGCAAATGAGTTTTTGTCACAGTCACCTTCAGCTGCTTGTTTTCAGCTTATATGGCAAAAGTGTAATTTTCCTACCTTCATTTAAGATTTTTTTCACACAAATTGGCTAGGGTTCAGGGAAAAAACCACTTCTGAAGTCAATCCGTAATATTTTGTTATTGTTTTTGTTTTGTTACAACATACGGGTTTTTTTTAAAGAGGTATACAAATTCAATATGAAATTAAACCAGTTCACTGGTTCTTTACACGAAATTATGCGCTTAGCAAATGTTTCCCGCAGTAAGTTGATGGAGAGAGAGCGATGTGGCGCAGTAGTGTGTCGGCCGCTGACGAAAGATGAGCGAGTTCGGATCCCGATAGCACCAACGCCATCGAATGATTATTTCGCGGCTTCTCTCCTCGGGGTACTGGGGAAACCTCCCATTGTACGTACACTTGGCTTGAAAAAGCTTCTCGGCTCTCGCTGTTCGGAATCGGCATTAAGCTTGAGTTCCGTTCACTTGTGTGAAAAAACAAATCGCACACAACAGTGAATAAAAAGAAGCTTGGCTCCGGCTCTTCATGAGCTGTAACGCCTTCTAAGGTGTCTGTCTGGTATTTGTGTCTGAGTGCTCCAACAGATAGCAGCAGCCTCTAACAAGAAAAAAAAGTTGATGGAGTCACGTGTCTGTGGCATGTTGCCCCGTCTTGCTGAAACCAAAGCTCTGTCACGTCAATATCATTCAACTGAAGAACGAAGAAGTCAGAATCGACTCATTCGGATTCTCCTCACCAATGCGCTCCACAACGGCAATAACTTCTTCTCCTCGCACGTTTGTCATCTTTAGGGATGCGTATTGTCCACTAAAGCGTATGTACGTGGTGCAAAAACAATTCATCGTGTTCCGAATAACTTGCTCAGATGGACGATTATGCCGACCGTAAAATGGACGTAGCGCATGATAAATTTGGCGAACCGAACCATGGCTTTCAAAATAAGTTTGCACAATTTGCATGCGTTGTTCTGGCATTTGCATGCGTTGTTCTGGCATTTGCATGCGTTGTTCTGGCATTTGCATGCGTTGTTCTGGCATTTGCATGCGTTGTTCTGGCATTTGCATGCGTTGTTCTGGCATTTGCATGCGTTGTTCTGGCATTTGCATGCGTTGTTCATTGTAAAATGGCACAACGCACTAACTCCAAATCAATTTTCAGTTGTTAAATTGACAACGTGTAGAAACACTGTTGCCAATTTAAAAAGCAAACCTCTGAAAAAACACCCTTTAATTCGATTTAAGTCAACTGCGTTTAGACTTTGACTAACTAGCATTTAGGCACTAAAATTCTGACCCAACCCCATGAGTAACGGCATACCTAACCTAACGGCACAACGTTACCTGCGTACTGCTTATTTCTCCGAAATACCTCAATTTTTCACTAGTCTGTTAAAATAGATATTTTAAAGAATTTTAGTTATTTTTACCCCAACAAGTATTAGATTGTAAGAGGGCAAACGGTTAAAATAAAAGAGCAGTGTTTCGCAGAGATCGAGCGGCAAAAGTGTCGCCTTTTTCTTTATTGCACTTTCTTTTATAAGTATAATTTGTATAACACAAAAGGCGGTATGTACAAATACAATACATATGTGGAGTACATAATGGGAATGAGAGCGGATTCAAAACAAATTCAATTTTGGTTGAATTCAATTTGGATTCAATCTTACAAAATATTATTTTCTTCCTTTTTCATTTTAATCCCCCGTACAGTTGATATGGCCGCACTTGCCCTCATTTATTTCGACGCTAGGATTGATGTATGAGCACAATTATCCTAGAAATTCAATTTAAACACAGTAGCTCTTGATCTAGTTTAGATATCAAAATGATCCCCAGGACCTTGCTCCCAGAGTCCACCATTTAAAGTAAAAATAACAATAATTGGGTCCTTATCGAGCATTTATGGTTTGAGCTATTTTCCAAGTCAATATTACCTGGTACTTTTGAATTTTATTTTAAGAAGTCTGGATGTTGGGAATACCCAAACAATATTTGCCTTTTGTCCTTGTCGAACATTTTATTTTTATTTATCAGGAATATAAACATCCCAAGTCCCTAAGCACTTTTTGTGTGTGAATATGTGAGACTCATCTCCTATTTCGATTCAATGACAATGTCTATTTGCTTTTGATGAATATGATTACTATTTACTTCTTGAGGCGACACCATTTCTCTCTGTTGGCTTCATCCTGCTAACTCAGCTTCCTGTCGGATCATGACCTTAAACGACCATTCAACCTGTTTCCTAATCACCGACATATGGCCTCAAATAAATGCTGTCGTTATTCTCAAACACTCTAAACTAGGTTAACGAACGCAAACCCATTGTACATGACGACAACACCCAAGTCATTTTCCCACATGCATGCTTCGTACTTAATGTGTTCGCTGTTCGCAACGTTGCGTGTAGCGAGCATGCAAGCTCATCAGAATTATCGCGAATAACATCTGAAACTGTTTTTCTGCTCTTCCTTTTCAGCCCCTGCGCACTCCTGGCATGTTCACAGGGTTAATGGAAAATAAAAAGTATAAAATCTGCTTCACGATTTTGCGAAACATATACAAAATAAACAAAACTCAAGTTTACACAAATACGATTTTTTTCTATGGATTTGTTTTATCATTCTTGTTTATTTAGTCTCTCTTTCTTCCTTTCCCTCTCTTTCTCTCGATAACGTTCTTAAAACAAATAAAAGCAAACATTGGCCGCTCATTCCACTTGTTTATATGCAAAAGCAAATACTTATAACGCATAGATCGGCATAGAACGATATAGATCGGGCGACACAGGGAAGTGAATATTAATAAACGAAAAACCAACCACCCTGTGTTCGGTCAAAGCGATGGAGCGATTTGAATGTAGGACGACCCCATTCCTTGATGGCCCCCGATGATAAAGTGAGTGAGTATTCGACAGACAGGCGAACAGAAGGGCGACGGTTACATAGAAATATTTGAAATAGCAATTCAATGACAATGCCATTCATCCATGACTAGATGCAGTTTGACTGAAGTGAACAACATACAGATGTATGTATGTATATTAATTCCAGGAATTTTTTCGTCGGTACTAGGTTTCTAAGTTGCAAATAAAAATAAAATGGCAGCATGAGTCGGCTGTATAATCAAAAGAAAAAAATTAAATATTAGAGTGCAGGACGTGACACAAAAGCTTGAGGTTGTGGTGCTGCGGTTCCTCTACTACAGCATTGTGTCTAGGTTGCGATGCGATTTGACCCGACACTCCACCGGACCAATATAAATGTAATTTTCTCATTTTGTTTTTGCTGCCCGTTTTTACGTAAGACTTACATAGTTGCTCTATTATTTTGTTGCAATTTTGCTTTTTTTTGTTTTTGCTAGCAGTTTAAATCCAGTGTTTTTATGCGCTTCCTACTGCCTTCAGGGCTGCACTTGGTTTAGTATGACTTTGAATAGGGGACATGGGGAAATGGCTTGCTGGAAGCCACTTACGGAAATACGACTAAGCGCTATGTCGACGGATGTACACTTTCAACTTTCAAGTGAAGGGAAAACACTTTTCACCCTTATTATTCTCTAGTTACATGGCTAGGTAAATTAGCGACGCTGTTATAAATTGTTCTCCTTTTAAGGGTCGATTATCATACCTTATTATAAACATTTCATGGCCGTATATAAGTGATTGAATGTCTCGTTACCCTCGTAGAGAGTTACTTAAAACGAACTGCCTACCGAAAGCTTAAAGCTTCTTCTCTATAATTAAGTTGACAAAGATCTTTAAAAAAAAAAACGAATAGCACTGCCAATCAGTAATAAAGCAATTTGGAATTCGAGGGATAATTGCTCGAAATCCTTAAAATTCATATCATTACATGGTGAATATGTATCAGGCAATATTGTATACCTTCGATATTGTATGCCTTCGTTAAGTGTACATAGAACCGATGGTTCCACCGTTGAAAATATTTGTCACTAAAAGATTGGTCATATTATTATGACAATGTAAGGTGTTGGACCAGGCTATGAAGTCAGTTACCATCTTATTTCCAATGAGAGTAACGTTTTTGAACTGGACATGAACTTTGTAGTATGGACAGGATTTGGAACTGAGGTGAATTAGCATGCTCCCGTCAACCTATATGTAGGTGAGATAATGTTTTCTCTCTGATTGTCCAAGCGATGTGGCAGTTTTTCGGAGCTATACGAGGGGCGATCAAAAAGTAATGATAATCAATGTATAATACAACATTTATTCTTTCAAATTAAATTTACTTTTCTACATAATCTCCTAATAAGTTAATACATTTAGTCAAACTCTTCTCTAAAGCTTGTATTCCATTTAAAAAAAATCTTTATCTTGCTCCTCGAAAAACGCTTGTACGGCAGCCATCACTTCACTATCATCGGCAAATTTCTGGCTAATTTCTTTCGTAGACATTTTTTTCAGGCAGAGGTACTTAATGACGGCTCTTACTTCAGTTTTCTGCATTTTGATGTGATCTCTTCGACTGCTCGTGTTTGAATGAATGTACATATCTTCCAGAAAAGGTGAACTATTTATATGATTTTTTTGCTCGCTACTAGTGAGTGATGTATACGTGAGTGAAAACAATAGATTTCACGTAATTAGGCCCTGCAATAATACCCGTTTAACGTTACTTTTTGATTGCCCCACGTATGTTGATCACTTTAATCTTCTTATTTTTCTCCTACTTTTGTGAGGCCTATAACTCAGCAATAATATATTGTCAGCCGGTCCTCTTTTGCATGGTTGAGACATCTAAGTCGGTTTCCTTGCCTGTGACAGGTGTGCAGAAAAAGTCATGTTTTAAACTTTTTACTCCGACCGTCTTCGTCGTCATGAAATTCTTGATTTTATTTCAGTTTTGTCCATAAAGCAAAAATGGGAAGATAGACTCTTTCTTCAAAACTAGAGAAATTCTTTTCTTTCTTTTGACCTTGAATTTTGGTCGGGTATGTACCGGTGATCTGATCCCAAATTTTACTCTGCTCAAAATTTCTAAAACTTAAAATATATTGCAATGTAAAGCATATGCGCCCAGCCTCAAAGGTTGTAATGAAAAATCAAATGAAAGTTTGCAGAATTCATCAATTAAATATTAATTGATATCAGTTTCGAAAAAGGATCGGAAAAATTGTCTACTTTGGATCAGACTGGCGAGTGTGAGTGTAGACGCTCTAGCACTTCAACAGCCTATCAAAATTTGGAAAAGCTACGCTAAAAGATTATGAGCTTATATATGATCGTACCATATGATTCAAATCATAAAACATTGTGTGTTTTAGGTATACTCGTAACACAACGGATGTTAAATTTGTCACATTTGAACAAAAGCATTTGTGAATGGAAGTTGCTCAGGAGTCACTAAATAAGGTTAATAGCATGGTGTATGGGTTATCTTCCCAGTGGAGGCGTTCCGAATGGCCAATACAAAAAAGGTCCGACAATTGTGGTCGAATGTGACGGTCATGCTCATTGGGTCGATTAATATTTAAACGCTATAATCAACTCTAATTTCTGCCCACAAAGTTAGTTGGTCAGTAACTTGTACCACTTATAATTACGATTTATCTTTGGCTTCAAAATATTCCTCAGTTTTAATAATTACTTCTTTATTGGAACCAACTCTCATTCCCTGGAGCATTTTTTTAGGTATGCAACCAGGTGCATGGGAAAATGAATCAAAATGCAATTTGTGCATATTTGCCACGGTGCTTTATTTTTCTTCTTCGTGTTTTTTTCGGTTCAAATACCGCTCTGAAGCGTAGACGTGTTGTTGTTTTTCATCGACAAATGCGGTACCCGTTTCAAACATAGCTTTCTTATGTCTAAGTCTTCATGTGAAATGTGTTTTTTTAAGCTTGCGGGTTTTAGCTATCAAAAAAGCCACAGCAGAATTTCAAAAGTGTAGAAAACTTTGATTTGCGACGATAAATCAATGCCATTTATTTTTTAAATTACCTCATGTAAATATTGACCAATGTAAAGATTGCAGCTGACGCTTCTCAGCATAAACGGATGATTTGACGCATCTCTATAAAAAAAAGTGTAAAAGTACATCGCTCGATCTAGCTGGCTAATTTACCAATCCAAAACGAGATATAAATTATTCACTGAACTTATTCCTCAATTGGTCCATCAATTCGCATGCTGTGCGTTATGTGACGCATCTTACTAGAACCACATGCCGATCAGGTTCAGCTCGTTCATTCTGGGCAAAAAAAGTTCGAACTCATTGAACAATAGTGGGGGCCATCGACGGTAATGTCGGGCCATTAACCGCATTTTCCGGTGGCAGTGGTAGTTCTTGTATTGCATGCGGTTGCTCATCGGACCAAATGCAGTAGTTTTGTTTATAAACATACAGATTCAACCAGAATTGAGCTTCGTCGTTGAAGATAATTTCTTCTAAGACTTTTCTAAGGTCCTCGCATCGGAATTTCGAGGCTGTGAGGTCGTTCGCCTTTAGTTCTTGCATATACTGTAGTTTGTAACATTTTCCATGTACATATGTACAATTGTAATTGCTGCGAACAGCGACGAATAGACGAATTACGATCGTCATCAACACTGACGGATACAGCACGAATAATTTTCTTTGTACGCACTCCACGCATACGTGTATGTAGGTACATAGCTTGATATCCAATAGCGTGAAATTGGTGCGAAATTTGGTCATTGTGGCTTGAATTGCTTGCTCAGTAGATCGATTGTGATGATCGTAAAATGGTCGAAGTGCGCAAAAAACATTTTTCAACGATCACGAGTTCTGGCAATCTTTCTGGTAAATCTTTCTGTTATGCTGAGCGCGTTTAACGTTGACACATGTCGCGGAACACGCAAAAATAACGCTGAGAAACCAAACACTAAAAAATCACTCTTTATAAGATTCCAAACACACTTCTGAGCTACATATATGCAATCCTAATGGCATAATATGGCTAAATACAATCTAGTCTTTCCTATACTCTGTCAGTAACCTCCAAGTGCACTATTTAAAAATCTTTATCTTGTTGCTCAATGGCCTCGAGCTAGATTTGCTTCCGTTTATCATTTGACTCATCACAACAGTCTCGCCCAAGAACTAGTTTCATTCAGTGTATTGAATATTCGTAATAGATACATATTTCTTTAGAAATAATATTCCAATAGTTAACTCTATTTCAACAAGATCCTTTAGCCATAACCATGAACGCTCTTATAGGCAATTAAATCTTCGATTTCAAGCTGACTTTATTCTCCCTTCATGAACCTGTCATCCCAATCCCCCGAATTTGGGTAATTTCTTGGAATTCCTCTTCAAAACACTTTTCGCTTCTGGCAGATCTGCAGCAAAAAATCAATATCAACATCGGGGCTTCCCCGAAGTCGTTATTCGATGCAATGTTAATGATATCGTTTAAAAAAATAAACTCGAAATCTGTTAAAACAAACTAAACATAAAAAGAGTTTTTTTTATAATACGCATCATTACCGTACATCATGCATAATTAATGAGGATGTGTGATATCTAATGGGCGACAGAGGAATTTTATTTATTTTTAGGAAATAAAATAAATTAAATGTCAAATTAAGCTTGCATATGAAGCCACATATGTAGATACAACCACGTCATTTATTATTATTTGCGTGTTTGCAAATATTCCCATCAATCAAAATAAAATCCATAGAGAAAGAACGACATACATAAATAGAGCAATGAACTCAGGTTGATCTGATTTGATCTGATTTTTTTTTTCTATTTACTTTTTTAGATTTTTAATTTAAAATATTTGCAAAAAAATGGTTCGCGTCCGTTTAGTTAGGAAATTGTATTTATATTTCCTTGCCAGATGTAGGGTACGAATCTGTTTCGTATGGATGGGTATGGTATTTCCAGCCCTGAATCATCCGACAATGGTGTTTATTTATCCTATCCATATGCACCGTACAGTACGCTGCTGCTGGTGTATGGATGCGATTTACGTGCACGGTTCCAGGAAATGCGATTTAATTAAATTTATTTATTCATTTTCGTTTTTCCATCTCCTTTTATTCTATTCCTCTCCTTTTCTTCTTCTGTTTGTTCATAGTGAAAATTTTGTTTAGCCTTTAGTGTATAGTATGTACGTATGTATGATGTGTCATATCTACATAAAATGTGTATGTGCCTGTTACTGCTTACCTAGCGGCACGTTTCATCCATTGGTATAAATAGCTTTGGCTTTGAGTAAATTGTGTAGTTTCCGTTTTCGAAGAGACAGAACCTGATGCTGAGGGACATCGGCTGAGGGTAAGAGAACGAGAGTTGAAGGAAAAAACCATTTGCGGTTTATCTGCGAACTAGTTTGTAATTATAGCGAATAGAGTTGCTATTAATTGCAGCAAAATGGCATGAGTTTTTTTGAACTCTTGGTTTTTTTTTCTTATTTTACGCTTGAAAAATGACTTCAAAGTTGGTTTATCGCTTTATCAAGCTAGCCGACTCTGAAGGTCGCGGCGGAGTGGTGTAAAAAAGGGTCCGCTACAATGTACAATGTTGTTCCATTTTCGAATGAAGAACAACCTTGTATTCTTAACGCTTAGTCAACCACTCGAAGTTGATATGATATACTCGAACAACTAATAGTTTCTGAATTGTTATACATACATAAAAACAAAATCTACAATAACTTGAAAATCCTGGAAACTGCTATAAATAAATATGTTTTTCCTGGCAATTAACGTTGTATTAGCATTCGATAGCTTATCGATTTCGCTGATGCAATGCTTATAAAGAGTTACACTCAAACACAGATTAAGATTGAATGTACATATGTATGTAGGTATGTAGTGGCAGACGTGTATGAACTACTGGGGTCAACAGCAGCTTACGACTTTTTCCGGATTTATATTACAAGATTATTTGTTACAATTAAATAGAATATAAGCTCTTGGGTTGCATAACGAGGTTTTCTGAGTTATTGTACATTCATTTATAGATGCATTCGGTTAGTGATAAGAACGGTGTAGACTCGTGTGTGTGTTGTAGATTTGTTACGAAATTAGTGAATGTTTTTGCGGAATAACCTCCTTCTCCGACAAAGTAAATATTTCTTACTTGCTTACCCTCAGCAATAACAACTCCAGTCGGCCCGATCTTGATCTTGCCACATAGTTCGTAGAGTTCCCTTTCCACCTGTGTGCGTCAACTCAGATGCCGTCCCAAACCGTCCAAGGGCCTCATCTTCTACTTAGGATAATGTTCAAGCCTCTGCGCCATAGAAGAGTACCGAAACAATTAAAGTTTTGTTATCTGCCGCCTAGGCCCAAAGAACTGGTTGGTAAGCATGATTTTACTTTTGATCACGGTATTTCAAAAGGTTTCAGAGTTATGGCTAAGGTGACGTTCTGGCCGAGACATCGGTGTAGTCTTTCTTTTATGAAAACATATATTTGGTTTGGTCTTATTTAGCATCATACCCACTATAGGCGCTTCTGCTTCAATGCTTTCCGATGTGTTATTGATATTCTCGCTGGGTATGTTTAATCTCCTCAATATCATCTGCGTATGCAAGCAATCGTGTAGAATTGATGTACATAGATCATGCCTCTTTCAAAGATGTTGTTGAAGGAATCACATACATAGTAGTGTTCCACCTGTCCACTGTCACTCTGCATAACCTGACAAGTTTGCAAGAAATTGCTCTGAACAGCTCGCTTTTACAGACACTTTCATAGTCGACAAAAAGATGGTGAGTGTCGACCTGAAATTCGGAAAGTCGTCAAGATCTGTCGATCTTTCGTGGATTTTCCTGGCCTGAAAATACGCTAATAAGAACCTAATAGATTGATCACTAACTTGCATACATACAGCATGGCAGAACTGATTTCAACGGCAATCTTTAGAAGACTTACGTCCTTAGACATGGCAGGCAAATTTCTAGGGATCACGGGCAAACGAGAATCAATTCATAGGGCCCGCTTTCCTTCGACGATACCTCAGAGATAAATTAGTGCAGGTTCCCAAACAACTCATAATTAAAATGTCACTACTTTAACCCCAGTCTTTCCACATTCTGAACATCGAATGCGACCTCATTTCGAGTTGTCCATATATATTTCTTCTCCACTCGGTCTTTATGGTTCTTCTCACTTTTTGGTGAATCTCCTGCGTATACACCTCCTCGATCTGGCACTTTTCATGATTTTGCTTTTTCCCTGTCAAGTTCATGCTCCTCCCTTCTTTTCTGTTCCGAGAACCTCTCACTCTTTGATGCATTGTTGCATAGTTTCCCTACTGCACTCGCCCGCCTTTCCCTACTGCACTGCCTGCCTGCACTCGTTGTCAAGCCAGTGGCTTTTGATATGTGGTGTCTAGAAACCAAGCGAATCAGAAGCAGCAATCCTCGTTCGAGTTTTTGTTCATTCCGCGTAATCTCCTAAATTCGCAACTGCAAGAAATGTGATCGATTTGGTTAGATATCTATAGTTCTGGTGGCAGCTGGGTTCCCTTATGAATTATAAGTAATTGGGTTCTTTTTAACTGATTACGTCCTGTCATAAATTGTAATAGACTGAATTCATGTTCTGACGGTGGTATTGTTTAAGCTATATTTTCCTGCGACTCGCTCAAAGACATCCCTGAATTGAAATCCCCTAGAACAATCTGTAGCGACGTCATATTTAGTTTACGTATATTTACAAAGCTAGCTTGAATATGGATTGTTATGAGGCGTACACTCACGTGTCGGAGATACATACCTACCTATTAATCTATTTTCCCTAAACAAAACAAAATGAAGAGTTATTTTCAGCACTATTTTATGGCAGGTTGCTGTAAATGCATCCTGTTAAAAATGATTTAATTAAAATTGTGTTTCTTAAGGATTTAGAGGGTGTATTACCATTTTGTCCCGCTAGGGGACACGTGTCCCATGTTTCGGCTCGTGAAATTCAAAAAGTCACCATATTTTTTGACAAACCTCGTGTATATGATATGTATAGGGCAGCCAAAAGATTTAAATCTTTCACGGCTTAATTATGTACAATATATAGCCTAAAAGTAGTAAATACTTCCACTTATAGAGGTAGTTGAATTTAGAGGAATAAACCATTCGATTTTTCAACTTGTGTATCAGTTTTTTGATAAAACATGGTATCTGTCCTGGTTTATTCATTCTGGGTATAGTAGAGGTTGAGGCTCAAGACTATACCTTAAGCGTTTCTCCTAAAATCTTTCATTAGTATAAACCCAATAAACCATACGATTAAATTGAGTAATTCATTTCTGCACAGTATAAATCACTACACGAACATAATGTTATAAACCCATTTCCTTTGATTAGGAACATATCAGATTGAAATCCGATCGGAAGCTGCTCCGTCGTAAGTTGCAAATTGGCTCGATTTTCATCTGATGATAGCAGCACAAAAATCACTTCCATTGCAAATCGCCGAGTTCACTTGAATTGCTCCTTAAACTTAATATCAAAACATCCCCGATCGAGAGTTTATCGATGCAACAACATCCATCTGATACCATCCAATGTTATTCAATGTTCGCCAGACGAAGCAACTTTCCATCTAGTAATAGACACAAACAGACACCGCAGGCAGGAAGAAAACTGACAGGGAAAAAATACAAAAATAAATTGTATCTCATTAATATTTACCCACTCTCCTAGATTGTATCCTATAGATACCAGAACCAAATTACCAATTTATATAACTTCCTCCCCGGTTTCCTTTGCCTGTCAATTTCTGATTCGCAACACACAACCAGAAACTATAAAACGAATACAAAAACAGAATCCATGTAACATACTCCAATAGACCTTCCCAGCTTTTCTAGAACTGACTCAAACTTATCCGGACATTTTGCACTCTCTCCATAAAATAAAACTGTGCACGTACGAGTATGTACATTCGTTCGATGCAAATCAAATAAAAAATGTTTTAGGAACAAAAAAAAAATTGTTGAAAAAAAAAAAACCTAAAACGGAAGTAAGGCTATAGAATATTTTTCAAAACAGCTTCAATCCCTCCTTTATACTCACCCTCCAACCAGGGCGGGGCGACAAAATAGGTCATGGCTGTGCTATAAAGCCATGTAACGTGTGCGAATCATATACGGCTAGGATAGTTCGGGTGTCCGTGCCAGCCCCCCTCACCAAGCCTTTGTACTGTATGCCTCCCAACTTGACTGCGGTCCAACTAAAGTATGTAGGTTTCTCATTTTTGCATTTATTTCTGCATACTTTTGCATATAAATTCCGAGTTCTCCTACACAGTGTTTGAATATAAATTCGTGCTGTGTAGTAAATGTGAATCAATATCAGAGAAGAAAAAAAAAAATATAAAGTCCGATGACGATGAGATTCTGTATTCGTTGCATGTACAGTTGGAACGGCGAGCAACCTATAAAAAAAGCAAAATGTGCGAAACGCTACACATATCTCAATTTCGCGCCAAAAGAAAAATCGATAAAACCCGTTTTAAAGGCTACTCAACGTGGCGGTCGTTTGCTCATACTGGTAGTCGGCTATCGTCTCTGCCGGTTGTTCCTAAACCAGTCCACCTCCTCATTCGTTCTGGTCAGACGTTGGTCTGTTTTCCTTTTTTGTTTTTTTAGGAGATCGCCAAAAAAGATATGCTCGGCCCATAAAAGGGGGAACAAAAACAACAGGGCAAGCATCACATTAACGACACGGCATGAGAAACTCGAGGAAAAAAAAACGGAGGAAGATAAAAGAAAATACCCTTTGGCAAAGACAGAGAATACCTAACCTAACGAACTTACCCAATAATGATGGGATTTCAAGGAAACTAGTCAAAAGCTGAACCGGGAATCAAACTTCTTCTTCTTCATTCCACTTTGCTAAACGACCGCATCCTTCTCAAATAAATGAAAAGAAGAAAAAAAAAAAAAAAAAGAATTGGGAATAAGGAAAACGGGTCTCTCGCATTTTAGAACTGGTGTAATTTATTAAAATCAGAGAAAGAAGGGATCGGAGCGAAAAATAAACTTTGGAATTCGATCTGATGATAAAGGGCATTATTTTTTTTATGGTCCGGTTCCTCTTTTAAATTTTACTTTTGATGATTTTACACATGCCCACGTATACGCATGGACATGCTAGGAGCTTGAAGGAACTACCATTTTAGCAACAATGTTGCTTGATTACCTCCTACCGATATGAGCCTGCTTTTAAGGCTAAATACGTGACATTAAAATTGGGTTATGGCAAGGTTCCCTTCTAAGTCCTCTACTGTCTATATCGTAAATTAGTTAGAGGCGCAATGGTTGAAGGTTGAATCAGGCCATATTTTTGTCTTACTTGCCTACAAGGCAACAAGTCAAACATATGTATGAGCGGCGTTTAAGATTCGATTTCGATTTTTTTGTGAAATTGTGTCTATAGGTTTGAGAAGGTACTTTTTAGGCTTGTTTGACAGTATTGTGAAAAACATTAAAAAAATTTCAATAAAAAGGCCAGGAAGGCACTACATGGAACATGGAACGGAATAAAGTATTGAAAGTTTATTCTTGAAAGTACAATATTGTCCATCGCTAGCTAAAAAATGTCCCCATCCTTCAGGCAGTATACGAATTCCGCATTAAAAAGAAACTGGGTCTTTTGAGACGATCCACGAATTGACAGTGCTGCTTAACCAGAACATGACTCTTCGATCGGAACAGGTCGCAGTTGAAAGGGGCGATATCTGGAGAACACGGCGGTTGGTATGACGTCCTATTTCAGTGTCTCCATGGTTTGCAATAAGTCAGTTAACGTCATGGACCGAATTTCTATCTGCATATCGCAACAAAATCGAATCCATTTCTGAAGCAGATTGCGGCTGGTGGACGAAAGTGAATCACTTATGATAGCTTCAAGCTGTCGAATCGCGGTATGTCAGCGCAAATGTTGGGCAAGCCATGTAGACGGCCAGGAAATGTTTACTGTGTATCATTTACTATGAGCTGTTCCCCTAATGGCAAAAGTCTTAATTAGGGCAGCAATTGCCCAGAAACAGCTAGTTTGGCTAATAAGAGAGGAGTTGTTTTCCATCAGGACAACACATATCTATATTCACTCGCCAGATAATCCGGGAGCTTGGTTTTGAGGTTCTCATATGGTACATCCATCTTATAGTCCAGACCTGGCACCTAGTCCCACCATATACCTAGCGTTGTTGACGTTGTTCAGCAGGGTCTCTACGATCCCTTTCGCTTTAGGTTATCGTAATGAATCTACTTTACATCGCCGATCACAATACATGCTGCTCGTCAAAAACCCCGTTCGACGTCTCTCGGCTTTAACTTGCATGGTATCCAGATTCCTTACTTTTGGACCATAGTCAAGGCTTTGAAACGATGAAAAATTACCTGTTGAGTTACGGCCGATGAATCTATAAGTTCTTGTTGCGCTTGACATGGATCTTGATTCAGTAAGAGCTCCTATTATGCGTCTTCGAAATTATTCACTGGCCTCGGACGCTCCTTGTATTCCACGTCAAAACTATTCACAATATATTCTTTTATTAGTAGAAGCCTCAACGTAAATTTCTGTAATTATTTATGACGCCTCAGCCGGAGATAATTTTAAATTAAAGCCGAAAAGCAGAACCTCCCGTTTATTTGGTCCGAAAGTCGACAAAAAATATCAATCAATCAGTCATGATAATGTAGTTATCAGGGGTTCTTGACAGGTGCCCACGTTTATCTTCTTTTAAGACGACATTTCTGACAAGCATGTACCCCTAGAGCCATCTTTTGGAGACCGACGAATAGTCGTTTGTGTTTTTAATGTTTTATTTGAAAAAAAAAATTGGTGCTATACCTCTGTAAAACAGTAACTGTGAAATTATTTTGCGGAAGTCATTCATTTTCCAATAATATTAAGAACGCGTCCTTGGGCATAAGAGACGTTAAATATATTCGTATTTTGAAAATGGCCCATAGGCAGAATGACATAGCCAACACGGCAATATTTTTATCGGAGAACTACTCTTTAAGCAACTTAGGATATTATTTGGTGCAATCTTATATTGAAAATTATCCATAATACGACTTATCCCATGTGGGGGATGACACCCCTGTCGAGAAAAATACTACAGCCCACTCTAATTTGGGCTGCAGTATTTTGGCTATCACCTCTTTCACCTAACATAAATGTTGTCCTCGAAAGCAAACTCTCTCGTTACTGAAGAACAAACAATTAATAACTACCCTTTTCTTGTTGTTTGTTTCGGGTTTCTAAGAGTAGGAAAGGAGTTTACTCGGGTTGTATTAGTCTGGTTCAACTCTGCTCATTGGTAGTCAAACCGGTTGTTTAGTCTGCTGGCAAAGAGGTTACATGTGATTTGATACCATCGGCAATTTTTCGAATTAAATATCCGAATATATTTACGTTTTGATGAATAAGACCCCTAATGTTAGGCCGTTTTTATAAAGACGTTTATATGAATTCATTCGTTCATACGTTCATACGTTCGTTCGTGACCATTTTTTCGTGACGCATATCTTGGGGGAAAAATTAAGATATCAACTCGGAACACGAACGGAAATTCAGATTTGTAATGATTTCTTTTGTTCACAATTCATGACATGCATTCGTGTGGATTAATTTTTCATAAATAAAACATTAAAAAATATGTTTATAAAACTAACTTGTTTGTCTGTTGATTGGAAACATATGTAATCTGTTTTATCAATTGGTCTAAGGGGCCAGTGACATTATACAATATAAAAGTAAAATCCGAAATATATGTAGGTCTTAAAATGTCTTCGTAAATTTTTCATATAAAACTTGTTGCGAGCCTTGGATTTTACCTCACTGCATGACCAAAATGATTTTTTAACCTGCGACGGATCCTTTCTACTTCATCTCCGCCATGACCAACATGACTTTGTATAAGGCGAGCCAACTACTACTGCGGAAGTTTTCATTAAATTAAACATTTATTTTTGTATGACGTCAATATTGCTTTTTATTGGTTAACGTTGCTTGATATATATGGCAATTATAAATGAAAAACAAAATTGTTCATGGAACCCCCGAGGTTTCTGTTACAGCCCCTTTTCCTAAGGTCAAAATTCTCGATGACTTTTCAAAGCATAAGTGGGTCGATGGCAACAATTTCACCTTTGAGGTCCTGAATTGCCGCTGGGTTATTAGTAAAGACCTTACTCTACAAATAACCTCACTCAAAGAAATCAAAAGGTGTCAAACCTCGGAGGCCAATCATACGCAGCCTCTAACCTTATCATCAAGTATGTGCCAATGGTGCCGCTACCTCACAATCCGCATTACACAGTGTTCTTTTTTTTGGATGGCTTGATGGTTTTTCGGGAATTTCGTTGCGGTTTTCGAACGATTTTTTTTTTATCTATTGTACATACCCATAGATAGTCTAAAGGCTTCAATTGTTGTGTAAATTGGTTTCTATGCATTGGCCAAACTTCCGAATCCGAGGTAGTGCCATACACTCATGGAAATAGGTATAAATTCAAACAAACTTTAAAAATTGGTTTAATTACATATTTCATTTTATCTTTTTTTTTCATTTAACGGAAAATAAAATTTGTTTTGTATCTATGGTTAAAAACAAAATTGTTAATGTGCAAAAGGCATAGAAACAACTATAAATTCACAAAATTTCTTGATTATTTGGGTAGGTATGTGAAAAATGTTAGTAATATGTGTGGCTCCCATCTTGGAAAATAATTTCTTACATCCGGTTTTTCATGGATTTTATAAGGTTTGGAGGTAATCTCTTTCAAAGATTTGCCAAGCTTGACCATCTTTTAACTTCATAATGTTCGCCTTGCTCGCGGGACAGAACCCTCCAAAAGTTATCTATGGCGGGTCAGTCCCGAACTTTTCTGTTTTTCGTCACAAGCCATTCTTTGGTTTGACGAGAAGTATGGATGACAGCATTGTTATGCTGAAAAACCCACTCTGTCGAATATAATGTCTCCAAAATCGAAAAACACTTCTTCCGGGAGCTCATAATAACGTAAGTTGACCGATATCCGACCACCTTCCTAATTCCGACCACTTTTTATTTTTGTTAATAATTATTTTTTGGAACATACAATTACTTTAAGGCTTATCAAATCATATTTTGCAAGTTTTTATGCTCAAATATTTGAAGTAGCGATTAGCTAACTTTCATATGTTGAATTTATAATAATGGATTAATGACGACGAAAACTCAGTTCACTGTAAAAAATCATCTGAAAATCCTTAAATTTGGAGTATCGATTTTCACTATTTTTAAAATAGTTTTGAAGATTTGAGGTGAAAAAGTTTTACTTTTACGTCAGTATGCATCTTTAACTTTAATAATATACGATGATGATTAATCATTACTTCACTTTATTAAAAAAAAACATGAAAATGTTGTGGTCGGAAATGCAACAACGGAAAAATGCACTTGACCATATTTCCGACCACTGGTCGGTAGTAGGCAAATGACGGGATGCTATTGACCTATTTCCGACCGGCTTAGTCTTTAAGTATTTTTGAAATATCCGTGTACTTATTATTTTGTTTAAGGAATTATCGGCATAAAATTATAAGATATGACGGTACCAATATTTTCTCGTCGAAGAATAATAAAAATTGGAATAGCTCTAGTAAGTGAGACACGACGGCGCCAAATTTGTTGGCGCTATTGTTAGCCTAATGATCGGTTATTTTTCCATAAAAACCAAATAATAAATAATTTTAAGCTGTCCTCCATCCAGGAGTGCCGTGAAATAACGGAGAATTCTCAAATTCGGCCTTATTTCACTTTATGAAAGCGAATTAGCCCCGAATTTTCATGTTCGGTCTTATTTCACTTTGCCTATACGGTAACCTATGTGGTTTGTCTTCACTCCAAATGCGATAATCATCGCTGAACACAAATTTTCGATAAAACAGCGGATCCAATGCCACATGAGTCGAGCGTTATTCACCGACACTTCCACGCACTCTATGGTCAATCAATTCTTGCACTAGATCCTGTAAGCCTCCCAACTAAGATCTTTGCATCAATTTTTTCCATAAAGTGGACAAAGCCAAGCCGATAAATTTGGATTTTCTTCAACACTCTCGTGGACGAATGCGTTACTCTCTTCTGCGCCTCGTTTCCACTGCATCCGGTAAAGAAAATGAATAGCTGTCTCCGATGATCGAAAAAGTAGGGTAGTTAATTGAAAGAATTCTTGTCGAAATCTAGAAATGGAAACCATTACCAGGCAACCCCCAATATTTCTGCTGCAACTTTCTGGCTCTTTACGCAGATAGTGCTAATAAAACTAATTGCCATCGGCATCATCTAAATTAATTAATTTTTTTTTACGAAAACTTTTTTTCCACTGTGCAGTCAAAGACATGTACTTTTTGGCGAAGCCTAGTCTTTTATTGATTATTTGTCGGACTCGTCGAGAAGTCATCGATAAATTCAAATTTAGAGCGATTTGCCTTAATTTAGTTTTTTTAAGCACTTTTGAAAATGTTCCGCTTGTCCGGTTCAGAGACTATTGGAATAGGGCCTCTCCGCTTCTTTTAGCGGTGCTTGTCATCTAAATTGTAGTACCTTCCAACAACACCATGAGATCTTTTTTTTTTTTGCGATTTCGCGATTCATAAGTCAGCAATCTTTGTAGGCTTTAATTTGAGCCTACTGAGACTCACTTAAGGTCTTGTTACCTCTCGGCATTTCTAATCTAATACCACCAAAAATGTTTTAAATTCGAAACTTTTTAAAATGCTATTCACTTTTTTTTGCTATTCACATCCTTAAAATGGTAAAATTCAATCTTTCGGCTTTAAGAGTCGAATGAAATGAAAAAAAATGCAACGATGGCGGAGAGGCATGTAGGGTTCGTTATATTGGAGAGCTTTTGCAAAGGTTTTTCAACGTGCACAGTTTAAAGAAGAATTTTTTTTACTGGATTTAACTATAGGAGTTTAGGCTAGGTCCCATTGTTGGCTTCGAAGACGAATTGAGTGTCTGACTGGTTTTGAACACAGCGCCGTCCATTTACGGAACCGATAGTTCATGTTTTTTTACGAAATATGGCTTCTACCCATCGTCCTCTTTCCTAATAAGTTTGAGTACCAAAAATTCCAAGGACTTGAGATCTGTCAAAACAATCAACCATATTGAATTAGACACTAATTAACAGTCAAACTCTACACCGTCTGTTGAATTTTTAACAGCCATTGTCGCGCCGGGTCTTGTCCTCCAAAAATATATCTTTTAATAGTCTATAAGGTATAAGGTAGTGTGAGCCTGACTGCTTGAGCTCCTGAGGTCTATATGATTCATTGTACGCAAAACCGTGCAAATCAAGCAGATCTATTACTTAAAATCCCTAAAAAACTGCAAAATTCAAATAAATCTTAAATCTATATTCCTTTTGGGAATGTAGTTTGACAGAGGAAAGATAATTATGGACAAAGGATTTACATTTATATTAAATCTAATATGCTACTAAAACGTTATAACTTTTTTGTATTCTCGGCAGTTCCATATACATATTCTCTATTAAAAGTTCCAAGCATCCTAGCTGTGGGACTCACTTCTATTAAACTATTAGTGCTATCAACGGGCATCGGTGCTCGAACCCGAAACTTTAATCTTCTTTTAACTTTCAACCTCACTCTCGAAAAATTAATAAAGTATACACGACTACCCCGGGCAACGTTAAATATTCATCAAAAAAAACTTCATATATGTAGGTATATGCTCGGTAGTGTATCAAAACTCCCCAAAACGTATCCTGAATTCCATTCCAGATGCCATCGACTTGGTCTCTGTTGTGTGTCGTTCTACCACCTCTACCATTTGCTTGTGGAGAGCTTAAAGTTTTACAAAGTTTCATTCATTCAGTACTTCAAAACAACCACATAAATTACTCAATTAAATTAAGTCGACCGTCAGCGTAATATGATTTTGAATTGACAAAGACCGAGACGCCATCGTTGAAAATATCTCAACCAGCCAACCAGCCTCCAATCTACCGACTAACCGCCTCGAGATTGTCTTACCAAACAGGAGATGTTGGGGTAAAAAAGTACATTTTATTACGAAAACACAAATTTAATAACTCACCACAAGTTACTTGTATTTCGAACGTCGAGGGATCGTCACCAAGGGAACGCGGAGGATAACGTTGACGCTGACGGCAAAGGAAAAATCTCGAGTATACAAATTTTAATATTCTCTCATCTTCGTATCCATCCCTTCATCCTATTTTCCCACCCACTGTGTACATATACATATGTATGTACATATGCTGAAGACGAAGAGATGATTGACAAAAGCAATAACGACACTACACCCATGTGTACCATGTCGGTGTAGCACTCTATAGATAGCTGGCATGTTGCCTCCTACTTTTACAAGGGCATGCGGTTACGGCGACGTAAGGATAGGTTATGATACCGATACGTGGAAGTGACTGCTTTTGGCTTCGACTTTATGAAATTCCATCTACTCCTCCGATTCGTGTTCCATTCAATACGCACTCACATCAAACATGACGATTTTCATAATATCATCCCAAGGACCCACACAGAGATTGACACATGGAACAGACGAACTAAATAAATGAATGAATGGATGGTTGATTTCGATTCGTTTTTCGCCTTCTCCACACCTCCGGTGCCTTTTGTTTGATCTGGTAACAGGAAAATATTGATATTCAAGTATGCTTTTTGTGTACGAGTATTTTCCTCCAATTATCTTTCGTCGAGCGGGTTGAGAGGGGAAAGGGGTAAGGAATTAAACTGATTCCTACACATGTCCCTACGAACATAGTAAAAGTGATAAAAGCACATACACCGGACGTGGAAGGAGGTGGATATTTTAATTTAATTTTTTAAACTTAATCTAAAGGTTTTATATTTTTTCCTTTAAGGAAGTGAACAAATGGAACGATTTGAACCAGAGGGGGGAGAGTTCAGAAATACCCGGATTAAAGGTTTTTTTTTTGGGAACATTATAAATTAAGTTGGGTTAGGAAAAGGCCCATATCTATGTCAATCAAACGGGAGGTGGCTTAATCTTTCGATTTATTTCATGGAACTTGCACGAGCATGGTTCTATATGATGTAAGCCTGTCCAACAACTTTGATGGAGTTTGAGGTTATTTTTATTTGCTTAAGGATGTGGGGTTACAGCTTAGGTAGATATATTCGGTTTCTCGGTATTGTCTCCGTATTTTTATAACAAAATTGAATTCAATTGAAATTTGTGGTGTTGAATTTATTTTATCTTTTGGTAATATATTTCCACTTAATTACTTCATTAATTATAGACGGTTCTTTGGTTAAGTTTATTTGTTACTGTCTGCTTCCACGGCTAATGCTTACTTACTTCATGGCGCTACAGTTTGGGGTAAACCCTTAACCAATAAGTCACTCTAGCCTGCGCGGTCTTTAGCCAGAGACTTAATCCCAAAAAATCAGCGGTTGAGAAGAGCTATTCTGCGTCTGATCTCATCGCGCTGGAATCGTTTCCGCTTGTCACTAGGGAGCAAGACAGACGAATTTCTTGACTACTTAGTTATTACCGTCAGCAGAGTTGTCTTACGCTAGACAATAATGTTTAAAACTAGCTTAAATAACTTAACCAAGTTAAAAACCTTACTGGCCCTATACGTAAACTAGCGGTTCTGCTAATCTGGATCAGATACATTATCCAAATAGAGGAAAGCCGTTAAGGCGCACATTCTCATGGTACAAGTAGTTGGAGTAGTCAGCCCCGGAGATCAGGTTGTTGAACAAAGTCATTGGCCTTGCAACGTGATTTTGAATCGGTTTTTTTGTAACAAAATTGTCCGTAAAATTGTAACTCTGTTGTGTATAACCTCGTTAGGGTAAACATCCGTGTACCCCTATTCGGGTGTTCTATATAATCTGAGGCAAGTCCTGAGACATTGTTTCTCAATCACTCTTTCCGTTAAACTGGCTCTCACATTTACCATATGGGACATCCATAGGTAATCATAAGCCTATTAAGGCCATGTAGCAGATAACCATCGCTCTGGAATCAAGTTGGATTGGCTGGACCACCGCTGTCGTTTAGTGCACTGGATAATATGCGTTATTCAATTGCATTGCTGAACAGGATGCTGTACACCTTTACAGACACAGGTGGGAGATGTCCGGGCACAGACGCCGCGGATTTCTGTCTCTTCAATGATCCGAAGATCATTTGGAGATCTTCCCCCTTAGACGACGGCATTGTTTAGAATGAAAACGTCATTGAACTTGGTAAAATCAAGAATCTCTGATCGCCAATGATCGATATCATTTCGAAGGTAGAAGTGATGAAACATGACTCTGTTTTCCAGGTCATGGTTCGGGTGAATGCTATCATTCACTTTGTACACTTTCTAGAAGACAGGTGCTAGTGTCGTCACTTTCTCCTGAGGATCTTCGATCATGAAAAATTCGTTATCTAGGACGGGGTTTTTTGGTATCGATACTGACTGTTCGTAGCAAGCATTCGTTGTCTGACGTTCTAGAATGACATTCAGATCCTGAATGACATTCTTATTGTTTCCTCGAAATATTTTATTTGTGCTGTTGAATTTTTAAGACACGAATTCTGTTGCTCCATTGCAAACTTACGGATATTCAGTAGTTTTCCTTGATCAACTGTTGGAGGTTTTTAATCAGTGACATCAGTTGAGTCTGTCAATAAACCGTCTGTACAAGAGTTTGAGTCTTGTCAGGAGTTTTCTTTTCTGTCTGCGCATTTCAGTACACGTTCATGGTATCGTGATGTCGTGATTCTTATCGTTTGCTTACTTACATACATACATATATCATACCGTTTGAGGACTTAGCAAACCGTTAGCAACGCCCCCTGTAATCGTAGGGGTGCGCTTGGGCATAATCTGTCATCTCCGCGAATTCATCTGATACTTTGATGACGGCACTAAGTACGGAATGGTCACTTTCGTATACAAATGTCCGTAGACAGTTAGTAGACCATTCATTCATATTAGCCAGCTTCAATCGAGAGTCAAGCAACATGATATCCAGATAGGAGCCGCTCCTAGGATATGACATGCTTTTCGATCTACAGAATCCATAATTGACTTAGTAGGTTCTATGTACTTAGTGTTGGGTATGTTATTCCCCAATCACTATGTTTGGCATTTAAATATAGAATGTAGAAGGCTAGACTGTCGAATTTTTCTACCGAGTTTAGGCGCAGAGGTCGAAAAAGTGAGATCTGCGATGATGCGATGGTGCAAAGGCTACTACAATGTCCATTTCATTTCGGAGAAGGATGCACAGAATGGAGGTACATGGAACCTACGCATTTCATCGCTATATATCGTACAATTTTAGGGTTCAAGTTATTTCTAATGAAGATTGCAACTCCCCGCCTCAAATGGCGTTGGGTCGATCTCTTCGAATTACTTTATAAGAAGATTGCCCGATTGTGTGCTTCTGGTTTAGCTTTATTTTTGCTAATCAAAAGTATATTGTGGCATTCGCCCTGCATCAAGTTGAAAAGTACGACTCTTCGCTTAACCCTAATCAGCTCTCCGACAGGATCTTTAAGGGACTCTCTTTCGGCATATGCATTATGATTGCAAGTGTGCTAGGCACACTACCCCGCAGAAGCGAGTAGATTTTGTCCACTCGGGTCGTCTGCATGTGGATCTACTGTAGGAGGTGACCGATCTACCCTTGGATGGCGCGCAGATCCACCTCGGTGTCTTGCTTTTGTTTTTCCTGGGCGTTTTACTTACGAGCCAGATCTTTTTTAATGTCTGCACTCATTCGTAGATCCAATGATTCCATGCTTTCAAACGCTTCATTGACGTCTCGCTATATTAGTTCAATCACGTCAATATCGTATACATATGCAAGCAATGCGTGGGCATAAAATAGATCGTGGCCTCTGGCATTGACCACTGAATCCTGCACGATCTTTTCACGGTGATGTTGCGCCGATTACATGGTAATACTTAGTCTTGCCTTTATATCACCAAAACTCCCGGTTAATTCATTACTGATTTTAATGGTATCGGATGCAACTGCAATTCGAGCTCCTAGGGCTTTGCGTTCCCTAAGCAGTTTCCAAGTATGGCCTGAAAACCACGTGCTCTTCCTTATGATCTTCCGATTGTCGCTCCTGATGTTAAACATTTTTCCATAAGATTCCAAGTGACAATTGGGGCTAAGCTCCTGTTTCGGAGTTTTCCAACTGTTTGAGTATGTAGTTTGCGAATAGCCAAATACATTTGGCGCTGCCTCATCAAAAAAATTCTCATTTGCAGGATTTGTTGTAACGTATTCCCGTGACTTATCTTTCTTTAGTCCGAAATCATTTCCAGATCACGAATCAGCTCCCGACTCGGCCGATAATGGACTAATAACTGCGTATTCGCGTTAAGACAAATGCTGTTGCTAGTACGAAAGTGAATCACTTTTCTAATTGGGGCAAATTCATTTGCCACTCCATTTGATATGCCCTTCACCCACCTTCATGATTTTACAAATTCAAAAAAAAACTAACACTAAATCCAATTTCGATAGAGCTTAAATCGAGCAGCAAAACTAATTACCCGTTTGACATACAAGATTCATCTCCATTAAAGCAAAAAGCTCGCGAACACTAATGAGGAGCAAAAAAAAAAACGAAATGAAAAAACAAACCAAAAAGGAATGAATTAATTCCAGTTCGAACGATTCAATCAATCAATCCGAGCAATTTATCTCCCTTCTCTAATGATCTGATCTAAAATCGCATTCGACCAACCTCGAACTTGCTGCTACAAATGACACTTGCACAAGACGAGATACTCTATTCCAACTAAGTGGAACACAAACTCATTTCACAAATTCAATTTATTACGTATCGTATTTAAATTTCAATTTTAATCTCATAACCCCCTACTAGAGCTTGATATTAACGATGAACGGATACGGATATATGTACATATAAAGTTAGATACTAATATAGACGGGTAACGTGGTCGGCCTCACACCGAGCGGAGAATGTGTGTTAATGACTTATGGGTTCGAAGCCACTAGATCAGCGATAGGTTAAGCATCGGTCAGTTGGACCAAGAAGGTTATCTTGTGGTTTTTTTTTTTTTTTTTTATTCTTTCAATTCTTCCATTCAAGCAGCACTCCACGCTGTCATCTTCGTAGTTGTTGAATAGATTTAATCGACAGTCAATTATACGACGCATATACGGTATCTGACAGCGATACAAATGTCTCGACTAATATGGGATACCAAAAAAAACATATTTTTTCTTTCCGATCGGCAATGGATTCATTTGGACCTAACCCGGTTTGCTTATATATGGGATGATCAAGATCAAAACAAGCTGCCCAGCCACATGGGTGGGTGATAAGCTTTCGTATTTCCGCGCCGTTTCCAGCTTCTACTGTACGATGCGCGTCTTATACGCTCATCAGGGATATGAATCATGCATGAGTGTAATGGAAATGCGGCTTATTCTTCTACGTCTTGAAAGTCGTAAAGGTGGGGAAGAAAGTGTAATTTATTTCATTAGAAATTCAGAAACCCAGGGAAATGCTAATCGTCCGGTAAATTGACGGAATTGACATGAGAACCGAGTGGGAACTGCTCGCGAACTGTTTCAAAAAAGAAAAATAAAGCACTGGAGGCATAACATACTTACCAGCGAAGTAACACACATTAATTGCTAGTCTTGTACAAATCACCAGACACAAAACAAAAACAAAGTCAAGTAGATTATGCTAAGCCCGGCTGGAGCTGTGAATAGGAAAGAGTGTCATGTCGGCTTGAAAATTTGTAATTCTAATTTCGTTCATTAGATGGCGGCTCATGATTTAATTAGGAACAGAGAAGACGATGAGCGTGAAGTAGTAAGTCGGTAAGTAATGGTAATGGTGCTTATGCCAATGATAGTGATGTCAGTAGCTCTTTCTCTCTGAGGCCCATTTGGGAAGAAGTGATGATGAGGCTTTTTTCCCCTTAAGGTGAAGTGGTTGTGGGCTTTTTAATTAATTAATTTGAAACCGGGATTCGGGGGCCATTACTAGACTGGTTTGAGTTGCACAGGTTTTTAAAAATAATTGGTCTCACGGCTGATTGATTATCTCGATGGAGTAGCGCATTTGTGTTATAGACTCTAATAGGGGTTTCGTAATGGTTTGGTCACGAGTGTCCAAATGAATAATAATTGGTTTTCAGATGTTGCTAATTCCATAGCATATTCTATAAGGCCAAAACCAAATAAAAAGTAGGTATGGCACCTACCTATGGCAATGCAGCATAACTCAAGACCACAACGACGGGTTCCCGCACACAATATCCTGTCAACGACACAATATGGCACAAATGTGGTAGCACAGACTTAACAGTGTTGTATTCTTGATCTCGAACGGAAAGTGAAAAATCTTTCCAGCTACTTAATTTATTTTCCATGCGACTGCATCACACGTCATCGCCATATATGTACATATTTTTAAGATTTACTGTCGGTACCCTAAGGATTTGTTTTTTAAAAAAGGTGCAGACAGTTGTCCACAACTCTTTTGATTAAGAGTTTCTAGTTTCAAAAAGTTGAAAGTTATATATGTATAAATACTTAACATAGTTACAACTAAAATACATTGGAGATTTCTATGATAAAAATCCAAGCCCTCCAAAAAAGTGTTCTACTAAAAAATTGTGTCAGAAATAAAGCAGATAGCAACAAAAAAAAAGTATAACCTATTCAAGGATTGATAAGGATTTTCTTAGTTCAGTCGGTATAGCGACTACCTATAATAGATTATCTGCAAAATTTATAATGAGTTTAACCGCAAGCCACAGTCACCTCTTAAAAACTAGTTTCCGTCCTCTTCGTTGTCTAATTATCAAGAATCTTAATCGCGGTTCGTTTTATTTATCACTTTAATTTACAATCCAAACGCCATGATTGTGGTCTCGGTTTCAAAGTTGTATCTAAGTTTTGAAGTCATTTCCTTTGTCTAAGCTCTAAAGTCGTGTCTAGGTTCTGAAGGAATGTCCAGTCTCCCAGTCGTATTTAGACTCTGATGAACTGTCCGGCGCCTGAAGTCATGTCCAGAATCTGAAGACGTGATAAGTTCTGAAATATGTGTTGTCCTTGAGGTAATTTTTGGGCTCTGTTTTCGGGTCTTAGCTCGAAAGTCGTGTCCAGGCTCTGAGGGCATATCTAGTCAGCGTCTTACGTCTTATTCAAAATGAAAAGATAAACTCTGAAACATGTGTCGGCTTTGAAATCATTTCTAGGTACTGTAGTCTGGTCCAGGCTCTGTAATCGGGTCTAAGTTGTAAAGTCATATCTAGACTCTGACTGCCCATCGTCTGAAGTCATGTCCAAATGGTGAAGACGCAATAAGCTCTAAAATATGTTTAGGATTTGAAGTCGTTTCTAAGCTCTGTAGTCTGGTCCAAGCTCTGTAGTCGAGTCTATGCTGTAAAATCGTGTCTAGGTTCTCAATGCATATCTAGTCTTCTAGGCCACATCTTCGCTCTGAAAAAGTGCCTAGCAAAGGAAATCATGTCCAAACTATGAAGACATCTCTGAATCATGTCAGGCAAAAAAGTCTGCTTAGGCTCCATAGTCATATCTAGACCATGAAAATACTACGGGATTTTGAAGTCATGTCTAAGTTTGAAGGACTCGTCTATGCTCTGCAATTATATCTAGGCTTTCAGGAAATGGAACATGGGTTTTCGGATATGACTTCGAAACTAAGAGATCTTCGTCAGTTAGTATCGGACCATATAGTCGGATGGTTACTGCCAAAGGTCACTGAATGTTACAAATTGTAAAAGAGGAAACAATTATTCATTATTAAACAAGACTCTAAAGTAAGAGGACATGATGAATAAAATAAAGGCAATATATAGAAAAAATAGCCAAAAAATTTAAAAAATTCACTCTTTGAACATGCGTCACACGTTAACTTTAGGGTAGGGCATATTTTTATGCGGTTGCGCTTGCCTTTACGTTTGCAAAAGTTCTGAGCAGAAGCTCTATGAAATGGCATATAAAAACAAACAAATAAATTGTGTATGCGTACCAAATAGAAGCGAGATCTCATACTATGAAAAAAAAAAACGTCAAGCCTCATGGGAATGAATTACCACGTTCATATCTATTATATGTCATTCGTGTAACAAAGGTGTACCCAAAACTCTTTTGGGATTAGACCCAATTTAGCGTTGTCATTTACAAGAAAAGAAAAAATAAGTGATATCTTAATCTCACGCCCGTTGATTCACATCTCATCTCTCCAATCATTGAACCCTCTTCAGAAAGTCACGAAATGTAGACCATATCAGTCAATAATAGTTCTTAGCCTTTTATAGCCATTAGCAAACAGAAATCGGTGCTGAATCTCGATCGGGCGTCGATTCAATCAATCAACAACAACCCGATTGATTAGAAGCACTTGAAATTTTGGCGTCTGTTTGATGGTTCCTCCGGATATCGCAAGTAATCTACTTTGACGTCAGCTGTCGTCTGCTGTTAGTCGCACTCCATCGATTCATGATAGACGTTCTTAACAGAACCAATGAATTGCTTGCCATCAATCTGGTTGTTCCATTTTAATGTATCAGCCGCCGCACCGAACAACTTCAACCGGTAGTTTTATCTTAAGACGTCAATTAATTTGCCGGCACATAACAAAATAAAAAGGAACAATAACGAAAGTTTGAGGTCAACGAATTGAGCTATTGTCCCATCTGATTTGCAGCTCTTCTACCCCAGTTGTATTGTCTTGCTCTGCTTTATCTTTTATTCGTTTTTATTGTTTTCCAGAAGTTCCACCGTTACACAAGTAAACAGAAGACAAAGGAAAATAAAAACCTTTTTGTTTTATGACCATAAACGTAGCCGGCAGCAAGCTTAAGAGGTTAGGGCGCAGGGAAAAGCAATGTACCTATTTATCTCACAGATACTATGGGTATAAAAAGTACAATGAAACGACGAGTGAAGGAAACAGATGACGAACGAGCGAGCGGATAGACGCTAAACGCTGGAAGATTAATCGTTTGTTGTTTATACTCAAATGGCTGACTCCGAGATATGAAAAGTCGGGTATCATTGTAAGAAACTTTTACTTGCATGCGGGAAACGATGGACACCACCTTTGAACCATAACCTGTTTTTGTTTTGGGTCTACCTTCACACCACACACTTCAACTCCCTACGGAGAGTGGTAAGTCAACTGACCCTTGCGTCGTGTCAAATGTTCCTCTTTGGCCTAATGAAATTCGCCAGGTAGTGCACATGTTGTGCCCCTTTGACACGCCATCTATCCTGCTCCTCCGTTCGGTGCTCTCAAACATATTTTAAACTATTGTCTGGTGGAGTAAGGTCGATGGCTAACGGCAACATTTCTGGTTTTTCGGCGAGAATTAAAACAGCTCCCCGATGAAACTGGAATTTTCGATCTCAGAGAATCGCTGCTTCGGGGTCACAGTTGTTGGTTGCGCAAAAATGCGGTGGAACACGATGAGGAAACCTGTTTTTCGGTTTTATTTATGGAAATATCTGAATTGATCATCTTTGTCACACGTTTGTTGTTCGTTTTCGTTTGTAGTTTTTTTTTTTTTTTTTTTGTTCGTGTCATAAATTCAATGTAATTGCTATTCCATTGGAGTTAATACTCTTACAGTAAAGATAATTTAAAATTTGATTTTATGGAAATTCATTCACGAACGAGTGGCTCTGTTCGACGGTATGTATACGGGTTTTGTTTGGTTGGGGTGCGGTAAGATCGCGACGGAGGAGAATAGAAAGTGAGACATGTGTCAGAAACGTTTCACCTGTTATCGCTGACGGCTGCGAGGCATTGACAGGAAGAATGTTATATCATAAATTACACAATCTGGTTGAATGGAAATATCTTTATATCTGGCGATAAAGACTCATTCAATATACATTCTGCGAAGGTGAAACCGGATTGAGAGGCCAAAAACCGTGGATTTATATCTGATTTATAAATTTGAATGCGTCTATCGGCCCCATCTACATAATGCTTAATACGCCACATTATGTCAAAAAAAAAAAAAAAAACGATTAAAAAGACAATGACCTACTGTAACAGTGGAAAAAAGAAAGTCGCATGCGACATAAATAGGATTCGCACCCTTGGAGTGTGATGAAAAATATTACAATACATTTAGGAATTTGTGGCTAAACCTTAGCAGACTAACGTATTACTTTGACCCATGGCTTCAAAACGATCCCAGCTTGGTCTGGAAAAGTAATACAATTTTTTGATTAGCGGCTTCTATTAGTCCGACTCCAGATCCGGATCGTGTTCATAAACTTGTCTGAAAAATATCTGCGCATTGCTAGCCACACAATGCTGGTCTATTAAAAGTGTTCAAGAGGTTCCAAAGGGCCTTAAAAGAGGTGCAGGTGCTGTCGAAAAGACTGTGTAGACGCCAGTCTACCAACAGTTCATAAAATTATGAAAAACGCTGGTGAAATGATTATTAATAATCGCCGAACCACAGAGAGGGAAGTTTGGAAATGCATATAATCTTCGCGATTTTACTACTCGAACTGAATGTATTGTAGTTTCTTTTTTTTTGAACTTAATAGCGTCAAATACAGCTCGATGATAAACCCTGCTATCGCGCTCCGTGTGATTTTTTTCTACCATCAAAAATAAAGAGATTTTCAGAGGACCGCTGTTTCGCATCCCTGAGAGAGCCAAATGCTATGCCAAACATTGTGCCTCGTATATTGGAAATATCGGTGGCATAAGTGTCTGTCATACGAGCACCTTATGGAGATTATACTAAATAGTATCACCTCGATTTATAATTTTTTTAACTTCGTTTGCCTTTATACGAGGTTTGTTCAAAAAATAAGGTGACTATATTTTTCTCGAAAAAAAAAATATTTTTTCATCAATATCTATTTTGTCCCCTTCAAAGCAATCCCCCTCAGATATAATATACTTAGCCCAGCCCTTTTTCTAATTCTTGAAGCACTTCTGATATCCGCATTTTGGTAAAGTCTTGAGCTCTTCCAACGATGCCGTCTCTATCAACTCGTTCGTGGCAAATCTCTCTCCTTTCTCACAGAAAAAATTACAGGGGACCAAGTCTAGTGAATACAGTGGCTAAAGCGTGATTTCGTTATTGTTTTTGGACAGAAAATTATGCACATGCAACGATGAGTGAACACGGTACTGGCGCGATGCAACAGCCATGATTGTTTTTCCCACAAAACCAGACCTTTTTATCGTATAGCCTCTCGCAAAAGAGGCATAATTTCAAGGCAATATTTCTTACTGACCGTACGAGCTTCCGGCAAGTCATGATGAACCATTAGCCTGTAATCGAGGAAAACAGTGAGCAAAATTTGTAAATTTTAGTTCCGTTAGCTTTCATTGGGGTGATTTGGTTTTGACGTCATAACCATAACCGATATACCCACGTCCCGTCACCAGTGATGACCCTTTTCAGCAAATCTGGATCGTCATTCACGTCATTTATCGGCTCCTGAGCGATGCTCATGCGATGGTCCTCTTGTTCAAAATTTAGCAATTTCGGAACAGTCCAACCGATATCCCAATATCCTCAGTAACTTCTCTGGCAGTGATTTGACGATTCTCTTCTTCACAGCTTCAACGTTTTCATCTGTTGTTAACGTGTTGGAGCGTCCAAGACGGGTAGATATCGTCATTAAAACCTTCTCGACTTTCTGTGAGGGGCATGTACAACTTATACATTTTTTTTTCGACATTTCAAAATATTTTTTTTCAGGGAACATGTGTAAAACAAACATGTGTAAAGAAAACAAAAATTCACCTTATTTCTTGAACGAATCTCATATATCAAAACCAGTTTCCAATAGCGAAACATTTTGTGAACTGCCGAGACCAGTTTGTTCTTATTTCACATAGGATGTCAGGCGTCTCTCTTACATCGAATTCCTGTCCAAGTAAACCACAAAAACGGTTAAACATGGAGATTCAAGAATAATGATATGGGACTGTTTTTCCTCATATAACGTAAACTAGCCTATTTCCGACCACTGAACTTCTTTCTCGTTTCTTTCATTTAATGTGAGAAAACTATTGAATGAAATTAATTTCTAAAAGTGGATTCTTAAAGTAGAATGTTTCGAACATTCAAAATATTATCACCCGTTATTTTTTATTAATGAGAAATATTTTTAAAAAAAAATTATAAATTTAGTTTCTCGAAGTGGTCGCATGACCGTATTTCCGACCACTAAAACCCGAACTGCCGATTACCGACCACTACTAGGCCTATTTCCGACCAGATCAAATCGATTGTAAAATTAAGCTGATTTAAGAATGTACTTATGTATTAAGACTGGTGATAATTTAATTTTAAATAATAACACATGTAGAAATAGTTTGATTTATAAAATTGATTAATAAAAAAAAAATCACCATATGTGGTGAGATGGCTTCGTCAGCACTTTTTTTTTTTTTGTTGGAGGCTTCTACTATCTGCTGGAGCACTCAGACACAAGTACTGGTCCGTTGTACTACCAGACAGACATCTTGTCTTTATTGTATTTTCCCCGTTGTCCGGAGAAAAGTGAGGAGGGGCTTCAGTGATGTTGAGCGAAGAGATTCGGCACCCACCACGTCGGCCCCAAGGGTGCGCCACCGTGCACGAGCGAAGGCGGGATAGTCGCAGAGAAAGTGTTCCGCTGTGTCGTCCTCCTCGCAACAAGCAGCACAGGTAGGCGTCTCACTGATGCCAAGCACGTAGAGATGCCTGGCAAAAGTGTAATGGCCCGTAATGACGCCCGTTAGCCTTCTGCAGTCATTTCTCCTTAAGGATAAGAAGAATGTTGCGGACTTTTTACAGACGTCAGGGCGTACGCGCCTAGTCATCCCGGATATTCCCTCCATATACGACTGTGTGCATTTAAGACTCAGTCATTGATGTCAGATTTGACCGTGGAAGCAGGTAGGCCTAAGGCGGGCTCAGGTCCTGAGAAACTCTCCTCTGAGCCCCTTCTAGCGAGTTCATCGGAGATCTCTTTCCTGGGATTCCAGAGTGTCCTGGGACCCATACAAGCCTAAGTGAATTTAGTCTTCCGACTTTGTTCAAGAAGGTCTTGAGTTCATGCACTAATTTGAAGTTGGATAGAGGGTTGGACACAGCTTTGAGTGCAGGTTAGCTGTCACTGCAGACGCATATGCTTTTTCCCCTCCACCTGTGTTTCACAACATAGTGCATGGCCATTAGGATTGCGTAAATATCCGATTTAGAGACAGACGCATATTTTCCTAACGAGAAGTGCAGTCGAATGTTTTCGCGCTCGAAGAAAACTCCAGCGCCGGATCCCTGACCAGTCCTGGAGCCATCTGTGAAGATGCGAAGACATTCTATTCCAGGTTCAGTGTCTGGCCAAAGCCAGTCCTGACGCCAAGGAAATGTGACTGTGTAGTTACAGCGCAGTAGGATGGCAGGTGTCATTGCGTCAGAGGGTATATCCATGAGTCAGCATTTACTGTGATTAAAACAGTCAAACCCTCTTCTTTTCATCATTAACATTTCTTGAATAAACTTTCTTCGATCGTTCCTTCACTAAAACTTGTTTATGCTTAGGTGATAAATAAAAATCACTTTCATCACTATTGAAAATCCGACTGGCGTCCTTCACAACCTCTGAATAATTGTTCTTTACCAAATAATCACTCACTTTAGAAAACCAACACTTTATGTTTTTCTCAGTCACTGCAGCTCTAGGCATGGTTAAACCTTGAGGTACACGTGGAGATATCTCAGGATGCCTGGTAAGAAATCCTTTATACCATTTGTGGTCTGGTATTCCATTTTTAAATGGAGTGTCACGTTATATACCTATATTCCACTAATTTATTGACGGACTCCAATAATTGGATATTAAAATTATTTATTATTTGGTTTTTTATAGAAAAATAACCGATCATTAGGCTAACAATAGCCCCAAAAATGTTGGCGCCGTCGTATCTCATGGAAATCTCACTTGGCTAGAGCTATTCCAATTTTTATTATTCTACGACGAGAAAATATTGGTGGCGTCATATCTTATAGAATTTTTTGCCGATAATTCCTTTAACAAAATAATAAGTACACGGATATTTCAAAAATACTTAAAGACTCGCATACTACTACCTAAGCCGGTCGGAAATAGGTCAATAGCCTAAATCCCGTCATTTGCCTACAACCGACCAGTGGTCGGAAATATGGTCAAGTGCATTTTTCCGTTGTTGCATTTCCGACCACAATATTTTCTTATTTTTTTTTAATAAAGTGAGGTAATGATTAATCATCATCGTATCTTGTTAAAGTTAGAGATGCATACTAACGTAAAAGTTAAACTTTTTCACCTCAAATCTTGAAAACTATTTTAAAAACAGTAAAAATCGATACTCCAAATTTAAGGATTTTCAGATGATTTTCTACAGTGAACTGAGTTTTCGTTATTAATCATTTATTATAAATTCAACACATGAAAGTTAGCTAATCGCTACTTCGAATAGTTGAGCATAAACACTTGCAAAATATGTTCTGATAAACCTTAGAGTAATTGTATGTTCCAAAAAATAATTATTAACAAAAATAAAAAGTGGTCGGAATTAGGAAGGTGGTCGGATATCGGTCAACTTACGTTAGTATTGGCCCCATATACCGAAGTTTTGAAATGGCCAGTCCGATTTCTTGCCTTGAATCATGGGCTTATCGTTAATTGATTGTGGGACTTTGTTCGGAATGCATAATGTGGTATACCTCGACCTCTATATGCGCCTTGTTAAATATGATACATGCTAAGGCAGAGTGAGCAGTTATAGTCAAGATGTAAACACTTTTGAACCAAACTTACATTTAAAAAATTGATAAGGAAAATCTTATAATATTTGAAGGCACGATTGTTTTTTTTTTTAAGTTGTTACTGAAAAAATATACAATATTTCTAAAAAAAAACAAAAATTTTCAGTTTGGAGAGCTTTGATTTTTTATAAGAAGGAAGTTTGTTGTTGAAGAAATGAAAAAAATCGATTCTAAAAATCGAATAATAGAACAAGACTGTGAAAAAATTCTTCTTATGTAGCATTGAGCTTTAAGTTCCATTACATTGTTCCATAAAAGAAAAAAATGCTTTGGTACTTCAACCTAAGAAAACACGTATGCCGACTGTGTTTGTCCTTCATTTAGTTACAACAGAAAGAAACAATCGTAAAAAGCAAGCGTTATACAGCAGAAACCACTCGATGCTCAGAAAACAATTTTATTCCTTCACCTTAAAGCTCGAAGGCACATTTGATTGCTTACACATAAGGTCGCAATACCAAAATACATTAACGCCCCTCCCTCAAGGCCCCTTATAAAACTATGAATATACATTTATTCACGGCGCAAACGTGTCTGCGTTCGTCTACTTCTCTTCAGGCGATCGTGAGTTGTACATGCCTTGCTCCGTCAAACGAATCAAATCCAGTGTTCCACGTGTTGCTACAACACGAACTTGTTTTTCCCGCATTCAGTTCGTCTCTCGAACATGTCCCTGATACCATAAGCACCAGCTCAAAGTCAAGTAACTACGGTTATTTCTCTTTTTTTGCCTCCCATTATTTTCAGTCTCTTGTTGTCCTGGTAACAGTCGTGTAATAGGAGAAAAAAAAACGGTCCTCTTCGGAGAATATCCTTGCATAAGTGATTGTTGCTATGGTTTGATTTGAAGGATTTGCGAAAACGCAAAACATCCGTCCATCAATCACAGCTCTTTAATTGCGAGGACGACAATCGTTCTACCCCATTATCGGTCGTCCTTGGACCTCGGATGACGTGAAACGACTATAAATGCGAATATAATATGTGATGTGAAAAGTTTGCTATTCCTAATTAGCATCAACTTCAACAGAAAGTTAAAGTAAAACAAAAGACATGAGCCGTGAAAGAAAACTTTGAATTAAACGGCAACACTATCTAGCTTTAGGGAGAAAACTTTCTCGTACTTCCTACTTTCGTGCTTAAAGATAAAAGTCATCTTCTCTTTTTCTATGTGGAAAATAATCCAAAAGAAAACACACGCACACGGAGAAGTGCACAATCCACTTTAACGCCGTCCTAAAAGTCCTTTCCTGTCGGCAACATTCTTAATTTTTCGCTGTAGTTCGTTTTTTCTCTGATTTTTCCTTTTTCTTTTGTTCGTCTTCTTTGGCATCCTTAAAGTGGAATTACGTCTTTCCCCCGTCTATAGTTCCGATTGATCTTCGTCCCGGCAAGACATTTATGGCGAGAAAGAAAAACTTTTCACTTCAAATCAAAAAGCACAGAAAATACATATACAACTAGCAAAAATAGGGACAAGGATGGAAAGAAAAGGACACACGGGAAATTGAAAGATGAAAAAAAATGGCCAAGAAAGGACGAGAAAAGAAAAAGGAAAAAGAAAGTCGTGCAAGACATAAAATTGTAAGAAAACTATTTTCCAAAGATGAAACTTTGATAAAAGTTTCTGCTTCGTCTCCTTTTCCTTCGTTACTCCTGCGCCAACCTCTGCGTCCTCCTCTCATACTGTTGCACACATACCGGATGTCTATGTGAAAAGTTTTCGCTCCAGCTACGACGAAGAGACAGCAAAAGTTTATTTTGTTCTTTTTCTATTTTGAGTACGACATTCATCTAAACTACATTCATTCTCGTATTATAGTTTTGTGGGTGGGGGTGTAATGGAAAGTTGTTTTGTTTCTAAAGGAGTCCCTCGGACTCGTCCACTGCGACTGGGATTGGTGGGCGGGGTCGGTTGCGATAGTTGTCTTTACTCTGTTGGGACAAAGTTGCTTTGATTACTTTTAATAGAACAGTTTATATAAAGGAAGAAATAAAGAAAAACTAGGACATCCGTTACTTTATTTTTTGGGGAAGGTCTTCTGTGTAAGCATGGAACGAAATAGTAAATGTTTGGAAATTTAGTTTTTTATGGATTCTTTAAGAATTTCGGTCGTGTGAATGGAAGCAGTTATTTGTGTTCTTTGTGGATTGAATAGAGGAACACGGAGTAACAAAAGGATTGTCGTGGACAATGAAGTTAGTGTTTTAATAGGACAAGATGACTATTGGTTCATTTCGGTAAAATATGTATGTATTTTTGAACAATTAGACCCAAGTTGGAAGATCATTCTTTACTCCTTAAACATTTGCGCCTTCGCTGTATTTTATATTCTTATTTGAATCAAATGTTTCTTAATCTCCTAATTTGGTCGGAATAGTTGGCCCTTCATTGTACATGTAGATTTTGGGCAATGGTTGAGTGAAAAGTGTTTTCAAGATGGTTGAAGTGTAATGATCATGAACCGATTATAGTTGGGGGACCTAGTCCTGTATCCACTATATATTTACTTCAGATAAGCATCTGTGCCGTTGGTTATAGTAGCTCATAGAAGATTTCGGAAATGAATTGTTAAAGTATTTCAGACCAAAAATAAAAAGTTTTTTTTAGGGTCAAAAAAAGATAGGAAGCGATGACCGATACTATTTCTTCCCTCAAAATTTAGAACTTTATTTGGTTACATTTTCGTTTGAAATTATTGTCCAATGTAAGTTACAATTTAATATTCGCGTATATTTCAGAAATACAGTGTTGTGCAAAACAAACGCAATAAATTTAGTCTGCACATGTAAACGTAAATACTTTCTTTTCCAATGCACTTTCTAAAAAATTATAAATGCACATTTACGCAACAATGAAATAAGAACATAATAGTATATTTTTAAAAGCAATTGACACTCACATAATAAAAAGTCATAGCAAAAACCACAATATGTAATTAATAGCACTGTGCAAAACTAACGCAACAAATCTAATACTTGGTGTAGGAGCCCAACTTCAGCATATCTGCGTGGCATTGAAGATATTAAATTTGAGATTGTGGATTGAGATATTTGTTTCCATTCAGCCCTTATTGTTTGGAACAACTTTCGCTTATTTTTGAAGTGTTGACCTGCAACTCGTCACTTTAGAATGCCAAAGAGGTTCTCAATGGGATTCAAGTCTGGTGATTGCGCCGGCCAATCGAGAACTTGCACTAGATTGTCTTTTAGCCAATCCTTCACCAGCTTTGATGCGTGTTTCGGGTCGTTATCGTGCTGAAACACCCATCGAAGCGGCATATTCCACTCAGCATGCGGCAACATCTGCATTTCTAAAATATTTTTGTACGCAAAACGGTCCATTATCCCCACAATCTCCTGAAAGGGTCCAACACCACTAGCTGAGAAACATATCCACACCATTACGGCACCACCTCCATGCTTTATTGTAATTTTATAGTTCCGAGGATTTAGTCTCTCTCCCTCCCGACGTCTTACTGTGCACATACCATCTGAATTGACCAAATTGAATTTAGATTCGTCACTGAAAAGGACAGTTCTCCATTTTTCCACGGACCAATTCAAATGCGTTTTTGCAATATTGAATCTTATAATTGTTAATAATAATATTTGTTAACTGTTAATTCTTAGGTTTTGTGCTTTTAAAACAAAATATTTAAAAATTACCTTTTCTGCATGTGTATTTTTTTGAGCATCATCTTTTTCGCGGGCCTCTAACTTTTCAAATCATTTTCCAAAGCTCTTCTTCTTACCGTACTTGGGTGGACACTAAAATTGAATGATGCCACAATATTTTCAGAAGACACAAATGGATTTTTTTTAATAAAACAACAAATTCTTCTATTGATCTGCTCCGATGTTTTCCGAGGTCGACCACCCAAATGTGCTGTACTTACACTTCCCGTTGTTTTGTACTTTTGAACTAATCGCGATATAGTGGAGCGGTTTATATCGTATTTTTTAGCAATGGAAATTTGAATTTCTCCATTTCGAAATTTAGAAATAATTTGATTTTTAATGTGATCAGTTAATTTACTTCGGGCCATGGTTGTAGCTCCACACTCAACAAAAATATCCCTTTGACTGATCAGTGATTCACTTCCTTATGCGTAATAGAGAATATAAGAGAACTTGGAAAAGTACCGCTAGCATTTTTCCGTTGCTTTTGGAAATGCAACACATTGTTGCGTTAGTTTTGCACAGTGTCACGAATTACATATTGTGGTTTTTGCTATGACTTTTTATTATGTGAGTGTCAATTGCCTTTAAAAATATACTATTATGTTCTTATTTCATTGTTGCGTAAATGTGCATTTATAATTTTTTAGAAAGTGCATTGGAAAAGAAAGTATTTACGTTTACATGTGCAGACTAAATTTGTTGCGTTTGTTTTGCACAACACTGTATGTCACAAATAACGCTTTAGAAAGCTATGGCTTCAAATGTTAGGAAGTGCTGCTCAGCCAGGTTATGGCGTCATCGATCGGAACAGATGGTAGGCTCAAGGGCCGATATATGGAGAATACGACGGGCGAAATACGTCGTTCCACTTTCGTGTTTATCACTTTGTTGTGTCTTTGCTCGTATTGTGGCGGCTTTTCCTTCAGTGCTAGATTTAAACGCATTTGTTATGTTCCGTAGCTAGCTCCTGCGATTGTTTCATTCGGTTGCACTAACTCATAATATATATATGTACATACGTATTCGAAGCTGAGTTTTTGTTTTGGATTATCATACTGGATCCACTTTTGTTTAAAACTCCTTCCTTCTTACCGCTGGAACAGGTGCATTCGAGATCTTCCGGCTTTACCTCATATGACAGTAAATTTCTTTGCTTTTCGACCATTCCAAAAGTTTTTTAAAGAATGGGAAATGTTGTGTTACGGTTACTGACTCAGAAAGTTTTTGTTGCATTTGACATAGATTTTGACCTAATAATGCTTCCGATCTGGGACGCTGCTTGTCGAAATTATCACTTTTGTAGCGTTGAACATCAACTTTCCATATTCTTTCGCTAATAAAAATCTCACTGTGATCTTACACTATTCGATGTGCCTTAGCAAAAAATTTCCGAAATGAAGGAAAACTTCCCGTAAAAAAACGCTTATTTGCTCGAAAAACGACATTTTAATTTATTATCCCGATTTATATATTTAGCAATGTAATGGTAAATAGCGTTAAGGATACCCAAGCTTAACACGTTACGTTTTTAACAGCATTTTTGACATTTTTGACCAGCATATATCGCTCGAGTTATACTTGAACGAAACACTCTTTCCTTATTGCAAATCTTATTATCCCGACGATCGACTTAAGACTAAGTAAATACACAATTTCACTCGCCAAAGAGCGTGGCTTGGAGCACTACAGCAGATTTAGCCACGGGGCCTTCTCTATTCCTAAACTTATCTTGTTTGGTGAACTATTTGGTCGTGGTTATTGTTGGAGACGTGCATTTTTGTTGTATCGAAAACAAGACTGACATCGATTTACCATAAGTTCGTTGTAATTTATAGAGGCTTAACTTAATTAAATCTTTGTTGAATCTGGCTTGAGTTCGAATGTTGCAAGACCTGCAAGTTTTTAATTAAAAATATATCGATATCTGAGGTTTGAAAGTATTAGGTTAAGCAAATGCAAGTTTTGAAACTAAATTCGATTGCTGTTAAAGAAATTTACTTCAAGACTTACTTATTTTTCTTAAGTTTAAATTACCGCAACACTGGATAAATGGGAACAATTAAATTAAAGTTATTTAAGTTGGTGAATTGGATGGGAGAAGAAACTATCCTTATCTTTTTTGAAGCATGAACTGGCGCTATATCGTTATGTAGGTAGTACCATCACAGATCATCTTTCTACCTGTTTTCCAGTAAATCTGTGAAAACTCTTTATAAATAGTGCTCCTTGAACTGCATTGAAGTGTCTGTTTCACAGGAATTGAGCTACGATTTTGACGTTGATGGAGAGATATTTTTTTACTTTTGTTACCTTAACTCAACGGGCTGTAAAATCATACTTATAAAACCAAAATATCATCTGTGAAGATTTCGTGGAAGTTATAATACTTAACATCCTCTACTTAAGAAATAGAAATATGTGGCAAAACGCATATGTGTTTTTAGAAATGTTTCGTGTTTTTCGAATGTTTTACTTCTTATCCCAGGTGATCATGTGTACAATTCACTCATGATACAGCTATAGTCTTCAAGTTTATCAGCATTCATTTCTCAAGAACTCCATTTTTGCCGATGTTAAAAAATGGACAAACTTTATGTTTCGTGTCTTTCACAGAACAAATGTCCAGCTTAGAATTGCTGATTCTAATATTCGTTAATGTGGTACATTCACTACGTAGGCGATTCAACATTCATCGCATCTTTTCAAAAAAATTATGAAGTTCATGCATAATTTAAGGTGGCTTAATATGTACATAGGTGGCTCTACCAAACCTCCCTCGCAAGTTGTGAATACAAATTATTGTATTCCTAATGGTCAAATTTCCAAAATATGTATTTAAAATTAAGTGTACCTGAAGCGCAAAAAGTCATTCTGTCATTTGGCTATATGGTGACATTAAATCGAAAGAAATCGTATCAGAAGATCAACATTTTTTACTTCAAGTTGCAGCCGGTCCCTTGCATGGTAAAGCGGCAAAGGATCAAGATGCCTCCAATACTTGTCCGTTTGATGATAAATGAGTACCTATTTCCATCATATGTATAACCCATTGGAACCTCGAATCAATTGATTGATCGGTCTATCGATTCTAGAATTCTTATATCTTTATTAAAGGATCCCGCTGGAGTCTTTGGGACAGACGTGATTTAAAGCAATCCCCGAAAATAAAACATAATAGTCGGATCAAAGTAAACCAGAGTCAAAACATCTCCCAATTACGTACGATGTGTGTAATTATTCTTTTTTCTCATAGGGGACAGACAAGGACCTAGTTTAATCATTTACCAAGTTGACCTACCGTATCCGAACGATAAGTTTTTTCCAGCCAAGTACATTATAGGGTCTTGTCAGTGCCACACCGAGGAGAAACACTTTGAAAAACGATGAACATCAGTGTCAGAGTGTCACAAACCAACCTTTAAGCTACGGTGCCCCTTAGCAACCAATCCCGGATTGGTGTGCGGAATCACTTAATTGTGTTCTCTTTTTACTTCTTTTTCTAAAATATTGCTTCTGGAGCTTATTGATTCTGCAGTTTATCGAAATTGGTTTGGTCGACCCTTAGTTAGGTATATTTTTATCTAAATTCTTATTTGCAATTTGTTTATTTATTTATTTATTTTTTTTTTTCGAATACTGTCTCCACATATTATAAACCTTTCTCTGTTTATGGATCTTGTTTTTATCACAATTAGCCACCGATGTTTTGAGTCTATGCCTCCATGGCTATGTATTATAATTTTAGATCTCAAACAAGTAGACCATGAAAAACAATTACGTTTTGGCATATAATTATCTAATTATCGTCGCCTCGCCAGTTTTCATGATTCATCAACAAAAAGATAAAACATGTTAAAAATTCGTAAGGACTTAAATAGATTTAGTTATCAAATGACATCTGCACGCATGAATCAAATCTAATTACAACTCAACGATGATTGACGAAAAAATCCAACAACAAAAAGCTATCAACACATTCCGAATGATTGTACGAATAACCGAACGAAGACCTTTCAAGTGGGAACCGACGCGAGTCGCGTACGTACTTACCCGTACATCTTGCCCCTTTATTCCCCATTCTGGCAAATGTTCATCGGTTTTTATAGGCGGCAAATTAATTAAGTGAGAGAGGAAACGCGCGTTTTTTGCTCCCAACTAATCGAAGGTCGAATAAGTTCAAGTTGTCTGTTAAGCGCTGAGTAGCGTGAAGTTCTTTCGCTTTTTTATTTTTGTATTTGAAATTTATTCTTCAATTCATTTGAACCAAAATGGAACACACTCGAAACACAGAGAAGAAAACAACAAAATAAAAAAAAGTTGAATTCATAGTACACAGCAAGTAGATTAGAGGAACACCATCGCGTCACAATGAAAGGGATTTCATTCGAAAACCTCATTGACTGACGTTTGACATTTTTGAACTTTGACAGCTGGCGATAACCTCGTGCGGCATGCGATGGATTTCTGGGATTTTGATTCAAGCAATTTGTTAATTCTTTTTTTCATTTCGTCTTATCGCTAAAATGAGGGAGCGAGGGCGTACCGGTGACTGGTTCATTTTGTTGATAACCCCGGCATACAATTTTCAAAACCTTATACATATACTACATATATTGCCGGCGAGTAATGGTTCTTTGAACGATGGATTAGGTTTTTAGTATGAATCCTTTTTAGAAATTGAGACAAAATGTTATCTCGTGAGTCGGGCAATCAGGAAGGTATTTGCATATCAACCCATCCCAAGTGTTGAAGTCTGATGTGATAATGTATCAGGGGTGCATATGTAATGTTTTTCCAAGTGCGATTCTGTACAATATAACCATATAAGGAAAACACTGCAACATGTCCAGAACTGTATGCGGATAAGGTGGTAATAATGTTAAAGTAAAGTACACTCGGCTAAAAAAAAATTACATGCACAAAAATTTTCAACTTGATCATGTGATGCTTCCCCGAATATTTTTTTTTAAAGCCGGTAATTATGTTTGGGATTTCCTTTTAGAACTTATTGTACATGAATATATTGAACAGTTCGTGCTATCGTCAAAGTGGTCAAGTGAAAAGGAAAAACGGATCGGGAAGAGAAAGTGCAACAATTTGAAGGAAGACTAGATTGATTTGAAAAAAAAGCTCTGAAACAGCAATGAATATCTCAAAAAAAACTATTCAAAATCGGTTTTCTTGTTGTGGAGTTAAAATCGGACTCCGTCTAACAAGTATCATTTTTTCGATGAGTCTTAGTATAATCTTATAGGGCTGAATGTCTTTCGCAGCGTCCGTCGTAGACAATATGTAAAAAATGATGATGATTAGGGGTTTCCCCAATGTGATATATTAGGTATTTTAGAGAATAGAGCGAATGCAGACAAATATAAGGCCATTAACAACTGTGTAAATATGAAGTGTCGAGTTTTTTCTTCAAAAGAAAAAATTTATTTTGTTAAAGAAAATTATGAATCAATTCAAAATATTGAACATCGTTAGCTATGACTTTCATATCTTTTTTGCCATTTATTGATTACGTTCCAATAACGGTGCTTGAGCTCAACCATTCATAATAGTCGGGTTCAAGTCTGGCAGACCGTTTCACTTAATATTTACGAAAGTGTTTTTTTTTTTCTTTGCTTGCAACATATCATTTTGGAAAAAAATTGACGCTTGTCATTGGGCATATTCTGGTGATGTTTGAATTTTGATTGAGTTTTAGCACTTGTTGACGGTAGCGAACCCAGTAAGCTTTTCCCCAAGTTTTAGCAGTTTATATCACACTATTCCCATATTAGTATTGCGGAGGTTTAGTCTATTGGTCTACCAACGAATTATTGAGCTTGGGATTTTCGAAATAGATTCACTTTTCATCGCCGGTAAAAATTACATGCAAAAAATGTTTTTCTTAGCCCTGATCGATCACAATTTCTGCAATGGTTTTTCGCATTTAATTTCTCTTTCCGTTGTCCTTATTTTAAGATCTTTCCCAAGGCTTTTAAAGTGTTGGAAACAGTTATACGCTTATACTATAAACTTTCAATGCTTTTTTGAATTGTTCTTATGTTTGAGTTGAGTCTTCATCTAGTAATACTTGCAGTTCTGCATTTTAATTTTGATTTCTCCCCTCGTCTTCCACGATTTTTTTTTTTTTTTTTTTTTTATAATTCATTTTTATTTCATATTCTTTCAAATATGTGTCTTATGTTACACAAAAATGCTTTAAAAAAGCTCAAATAATTTGACTAACTTTAAATACATTACCTTATACGGACACACTAAAGTACACCGAACAAATACTAAACCTTTCGGCCTTATGACTAATTTATATTGATTAAAAGGAATAAAGAAACAAAGCTCCGATTTTTTTTAGTGTTGAAACCAAGCAACAGAACCACGGCCTTTGTTATCGATACCAAAGTCACAACTTCTGAAACGAATAAACCAACATTCACAAGTTCTTTGAGATGGAGCATCTTTACCATAAACATCAACAATCGATGATTTTCGACAGCGGTTTCCTTTGATAAACAAGTATGTAAAACTGCCGGGGAATGGTCCTTATCGGACATTTTCAAGTGACTAAGAACTATTGCTTCTACAATGCCCACCTAAAATCCAACATGATTTTATGGACAGATGTTTACCCTGCAAAATATCACAGTTGTTATCATTCACACTATGCATATGACATATAGTTGTTTGCCACCTGTTAGCCAAAAGCTGAGTCTTGCTTTAAATTTACTACAGATAAAGTAGAAGCCACCTATTTTTCAATATGCTTTCGCACTTTGGCACGCTCTGTAAATAACACCGTGAATCCTTACTTGCCTAAGACTACAAAATTAAAAGAAGATCTAGGCATTACTTCTTCAGATTGGCTAGGTAAATGTCCAAACCTCAATTCAGTCAAAAATATTTATGATCAAATATAAAAAAGAAAGCCCAAAACAATTTATGATCTAAGTTTATTGTAAACGATCAAAAATTGCGGGAGCAAAAAGTGATTTTGAATAGTTTCGGCATTGCTAAGAAGAATGCTTTTCCCATATGCAGTCTGTTATATATTTCGATCCTTATGTCGTTTTTGGCAGTCGGTATGGTACCCAGAGATTTTAACTCGTCCACTTTTCCAAAACGAGTACAATCAGGTGCAAGGCTTGAATCAATCCAAGTTGGTCATTGTTTGGTTTTCTCTTCATTTACTTCTAAACCAGCTTTTCTTTACTTAGACTTTTTGCAGATCGTCATTGTAAGCTAGAGCGGGTGTGTTTCCATTATGGGTTGGTGCTCTATCATTTTTCTGAAGGGCTTTCATTACATTCCCATTACATTTCAGCAACAAATTAAATAGAAGCGGTGACAAGGTCTCATCTTGTTTAATTCCTTCACGATTCTCGAATGTTTCAAATAAACTTTTTCATGCTTAACTCGTCCTGATATTGCAATTCACTAGAAAATAGTTCTTTAAGTGACCATAGGCGGCCTATGATTTTCAGATTTGGGCAGCATTCTCTTGTCACGTAATTTTTTTCATTCTCTCTGAATGGCTATTTTAATATCTTTGCCCTTTGGGTCCATGGATACTACTTTAGCTTTTAAAATGGCGCAGCAATTCTGGAAAGCATTCAAATTGGGGATGTTTCCAGGACACATAAGATTTAAAATGATGGTAACATATACATACTTATTCTGGTAATTATTTAAGTTACACCATTTCATTTTAAACTCTAAATCAATTTTTATAATGACTATTTTGCTCAATGATATGGTGCAAAACCATCCTGAATGTTGTAATCAATAGTAATGAATTAGAACCAGATGGTCCTCTATGACATTGATGAAACTGTTCGTCTATCAATCCTTAACAGAAGTACGAATTGTAGGTTGATATCATAAAACGTTGGGGAAATGTATTTCTTACCAAAGCGCACTCTATTATTTGAATTTTCGCTGCGTATCCGCCATATTGAACACCGTGACATGAATTGACGTTACGTTTGCTCCCACCAGTAGAGATAATAGCTTTCCAGTCATATTTGATCCTATTTTGATGACAACAAAACAACGATTTAAACAAATTGCGACCTTGCACCATTAATTTTTGAAGTTAGAGATGGCTTTGTTCTTAGTCAGCAATCTGACCAATACCTATGAATCTAACGCTACTACTCATTCGTAGTATTGTAAATTTTGTTATGTGTTTCTTGAAAAAAAATCTGTATCCACTTTGTTTACTGAATTTGTTAGATAAACGCTAAATATTCTTTTTAAGAATCAGCCTTCCCTTTCGGTCGTCTTCTTAGTGTTATGGGGGCGTGCTTTCTTGGCAACGCACTAAAAATGCAACTCAACTAAACTGATTTTCTACTCATTTTTTTAATTTTACTCCTATCGACTTTCGATGGAAATATGTACAGCCTTGCCCAAATGTATTATGCACCCTTCTCTTTTTGTCTTTGCGCTGCGAAATCACTTCCCGGATGTAATTGTTTGAATTTTATGGTTTACGGCGTCATTATGTGAGGTTCACTTCAATCATTTATTTATTTATTTATTTATTATTATTATTTAAAATCCTCAAACAATTAAGATTAACATCTTTTAAATTTGCCGAGCTTAAGAAACCAAAACAATTAAGATTAACATTATTTACTTTACTAAAATATAAAAATTAAACTAATTGAAAATAAAGAAAAAGAGGGAAGAGACTAAAAAATTAAACAATATAGAACAGTAAAACAGAGAAGAAAGACGAGAGGATTTCACTAGTCATTTTCAGCAAGATATTTAAAGCATCTCGACTTGAAGTCTTTTGTGCTTGTCGCTTGCTTGATGTGGAGGGGTAACATGTTCCATAGTTGAACCGCATTCACAAAAAAAATGTCGAGACGTTGCTAAATATTTGTGTCTAGGGACAATTAATAATGAGCCACGCTGAGCCTTAGCAAAACGAATACTCTTGTAGAGATATTCGGGTTCTTTGGTGTTAATTATTTTCTGTAATAGTAGCAAGGTACGGAATTTAAACAGCGATTTGAGGGAACAGCCTACTATTTTCTTGGCGAATTCGGAAATATGTTCATGTCTTTTAATGCCGTATATATATCGGGCGCAGCTATTGAACGCCACATTTAACTTACTGAAGGACTCGTAATCCAATTTAGAAAAAAATTCACATCCATAGAGTAATATAGGCAAGATGTCACAAGCTTTTGCTTAACGTCCGTGGGTAAGTAATTTGTAGTAGGACTAAGGCCTCTAAGAGCACCGTATACTTTTGAAGTTACGCTATTTATGTGCGTGCTCCAGCACAAGCCCAGATCGAAATAGATACCCAGGTTTTTTTACTTTGGACACAAATTCAATGGGTGAATTGTTTATTTTTAATGGCGGTAGTTCCAGGGTTGTTCTGCATCTATTAAGTATTATGGCCTTCGTTTTGGATGCGTTGAGTCTAAGTTTATTAGTTTTCGACCAAAGATAGACCCGATTTAAGTCGTGCGAGAGCAACTCCATAGATGAAATACAGTTTGACTTAGGGAACATGGAGTATACTTGTATATCATCAGCATAAATATGATATTTGGAGTTAGAAAAACATTTATGAACGTCATTTATAAAACAAGAAAATAGAAGCGGACCTAATACTGAGCCTTGCGGAACACCAGAATAGACACGGACATTAGAGGAACGTTTATTATTACAGAACACGTATTGAAATCGATTTGAGAGATAGGAGGACATAAGATGACATGCGGAACCCTCACAAAGGAATTGCTTTTTTAACGTTTCTAATAACAGATAGTGTTTTACGCTATCAAAGGCTTTGGAAAAATCTAAGCAAACTAATACACCAACCATATCCTTATCCATTCCTACACGGATATCTTCGCAGACTTTGAGCAGTGCCGTGGTACAATTGTGCTTAGCGCGGAAGCCAGATTGAAATGCAATAGTAAGTTTATTATTTTCTAGATGGGACTTAAGTTGACTACTTACTATACTTTCAAACACTTTGCTTAGAAATGGAAGGATTGCAATTGGCCGAAAATCAGTGCTATTTGGGGAAGATGATTTGGGTATCGGTACAACTTTGGCGATTTTCCAGCACTGTGGGTATGTGGAGGTGGTTATAATAGTATTCATAATATGCGTGAACTGGTGTAGTATACAGGGCAAAAGAGTTTTGATAAAGATAGGATGTATATCGTCCGAGCCTACAGCTTTAGATTTAATCCTTAGCATAGCGAGTCCTACACAAACTTCATTGACACATGCGAAAGAGAAAGAGTTCTGAGCACCCTCTGAATCAAAAGGAATATGAGTGAAATCACTTTCTCCATACGATGACTGAATAAAATTTCTATTAAGTACTTCGGGATCAAGATTTGAAGGGGATAGTAAGTTTGTTCGGACAGATGCCCATTTGACGAATATTATTCCAAAATGTAGAGCTCGAATTGTTGGTGGAAAATTTTCTTGAATAATATTGCCGTTTGTTTCTGCGAATAAGAGAGGTTAAGCTATTTTGTACCGCCTTATAGCTGGTCAGTAAATCAGGACATCTATTCATTACCACTTTAATGACATGGAAACAAAAATAAGTTACTATGAACTACAACCAACGCGACAAATTTAGTCGAATCTCTCGAATCCTATTTAGGACAACCACCCCTGGAGAATAGTGAACGAATCTCTTCGACACAAACCATCTGGACCCCGTCCAGGTTGTGTGACAAACGCCATAAGAGCGTAACTCTTGAACCTGCGCGAACCTTATAAAAAAAAAGTTTTTTTTTCTCGAAAAAAAAAAACATGTGTTCGTATACTATGATTAGATAACTCTAACTTCGAATTACATTTTATTTATGAATCACTTTTAAATTGAACATCAAAAATTTGAAATATCGGAGACACCAACATGCAAAATGTCAAATTCCAACAAGACAATGCACCCTGCCTACAAATCAGCCCTAAATATGAGGTGGCTTGAGGAGAGTAGTATAGACCTTCTTGAGTGGACTGCACAGTTCCCGAATCTAAACCCTTTAGAACATCTATGGGATATTCTGAAGCGTAGGATTCAGGAACACTCCATTTCATCAAAGAAACACTCAAGAAGGTATTAAAGCAAGAGTGGAGAGAAATTTCTTCTGAAGAGTGTCGTAATCTAGTAAGCACTATGCCTATAAAGGCCAAAGGCGTCCCAACAAAATATTAATAATCTTCAATGAAACTATTTTTTTATCATACCTGTTTCCTTTCATTTCATTAAACTTTTTGTTTTTTGAAGATACTCGTACATATTAATATAACGCTATATCAGCGTTTCCTGATAGATCCCAGAATTTTTTCCCTCCCACTACGATTTTTCTTTACCTCTGTTTTTTTTACTTCCATTTTCCACAAATTTCCTTGGACCAAGTCAAGACCACATTAATCTAAATCGTTGCTGTTTGCATGGCTAACCTTTCAAATGTGTGTTTACGAAAGCCAAATCACGAAATATATGCGTGCATCATCATTCACTTTTCGTTCTCGTGTCTTCATTGGTCCTGGTCGTTGATAGTGGCACAAACGATCTTATACATTGTTGGCCCTGCGACCCAGTTAACCCACAAAAAAAAATCTATTTGTCGTCATTTTGATACCCCTCCCTTTCTCTTGTTTATTCATTCGGCCGTGAATAAATAAATGATTGGCGTCCAATTGTGCTCTCGAAATGTTATCTCAAACTGTTAACATACTCGTATACGAAAAAAAATAAAAAAACTATATTTTTCTGTCTGGTGTTGTTTTCAAATTTAGTTCTTCCGATCAATCACGCTGTTATCGTCTGTCGGATGTGAGATGTTAACAAACTGGTCATCACCTGAATAGAAAATCCGTTTCTTATCCAGATTAAACTGGAACCTTGCCTAATGGTAGCAGATAGGCGGAACGGGTGGTTCCCAAGTCAATAAATTCATATTTTTATCAAGTCATTTTTTTTTTTAAATAGTATGACTTCAATTAGGACAGAAGTCGTAATAGATTTGCCAAACAAATGTGAGTTCGATATGATGAATGGATGTGTGTGATTATTCAAAGAACGTATTGTGTCTCGATAAATGATTGGGTCAATATCTAGGGTTGCAATGATATCTAATATTTAATGCTTGTGGCTACTTTGTCGGCATGGTTTCATGTTTGTTTTCTTTTCTTATTCACTTGAATTTTATCGGTGCCTTTTAACCGTCGTGATAACGAAATGCTAATTGTTTTCGTTTTCCCTTTCTCTTCATTTAGGTAAGACGACAGAAAGTGCAATCATATTAAGACATAACAAGTGAGTTTAAGATATTAGATATAAGATATTAATACTTAAAAAAAAAAATTGGAGCCGGCGCGTGCAGAGTAAGTGTGAGTTTAATGTTTCGCAATCGTCGATTGTAAAACAGGTCGCTTATCAGGTGTTTATAATGAGCATATCTACGCCCGCACTTATAATGCCTGAGCTCAAAGTGCTAGACAATGTGAAACTGTTTGTGTAAGTGTATTGAAATGCGATAAGATCATCTGAAACATCCAGATTATGTGCTAAGACCAAGTTAAGCCCTAACAAACCATGGATCTCATTCTGTTACGGTAATCTTTTGCTCGACTGAGCATGTGTTAAAAATCTAACCATACGGCGTCGAACGCTTTTTTCAAGTCAATCAGACTCTTGCATTCGTTCTTGCATTTGGTCCATTGGATATTCGAAGCGAGTTTCGATGCGAAATGAATAGTGTTATGCCCCGCCTTGAAACCGAATTGGTTATCGAGCAATGATTTTATGGCTTCATACCATTTAGAGAGGGTTCTATAGACCACCTTCTGGAAGGCTTTGCTGATACTTGGAAGGAGGTTTACCTTAACCGGAGTTTTATGGCTTAGTTGTACGCTGTCTCTCCAAACATTCACTGCTTTGTTGAATAGGATGGTATACAATTCATTTCTACAGCCACAGGTGGCAAATGCCTGAGCACAATATCAAAAAATGATCGACATCGATCTGGAGTGGTGAAGTAGGACTCTGTTTCTCAAGCCGTGGCTCAGGTGGATGCACTTTGTACACTTCCTGGCGATAGCTCCTACTGTCGCCAATTTCTGCTACGTCACACGGAAATTGAAATCCAAGACGGCGCTCATAGAGATAACATTCTTCACAATTATGTGTCTTAGGCGTTAGCTACTAGGCTAAGTTCAGTCTTAATGATCATCCTTTTGCACCCAGTGTCCAAAACTTTGTAAATAAAGTAACTGACGTAAATAAAGCATTTTTTTTAGAGGCATATAAATTCAGTATGAAATAAAACCTTGAACCTAGTACTAATGTCTATGATATTAGCTTTATTTAGTATTAGTAGATAATAGTATGCCATTAGTGTTTAAATATAATTTTGGGCATATGCGCGCCATGTCTAGCTCGGATGAAGCGCAATCGTGAAGTCCAATTTTCGACAATTTTGTCGAGCAACTGGGGCCACATATCAGCAATAACACAGCGAATGTCGACTTCCAAATCGAGCAACGTCTCTGTTTTTTTTTTTTTAAAGAAAGTAATCTAAAGAGTGAGATCACAGGATCTTCACAGATCCATTACGCGAAATTATGCGCTCTGCAAATGTTAAATTGAAGGTGTCGCGTAGTGATCTTCTTGAAACTAAAGATCTGTCACATCAATACCATTCAACTGAAGAAAGACAAAGTTAGAAATTACGTTTCTATAGCGCTCTCCATTGATGGTAACATTCTGGCCGGCATCGTTCTTAAAGAAATATGGGCCGATAATTCCACCAGCCCATAGAGCCCACCAAATAGTGGGTTTTAATGGTTGTCAGAGCATCTCGAGAAAGGGTTTTGAGCTTTCTCCATTCCAAATTCAGCAATTTTGCTTGTTTACATATCCATTACCAAAAAACGGGCCTCATCAGAGAACAAAGTTTTGCGTTGAAAATGAGTATCAAGCTGAATCATGTTTTCGGCCCATTCACCGAACCTACGTCATGTGGTCACGTGGTTTCAATTCTTGCACAAGCTGGATCTTATAAGCTTTCAAGCCAAGATCTTTCCGTTAGATCTTCCACAAAGTGGATGGGCATAGCTCCAAGTGCACCATGGCTAATCAACTTATTGGGATTCTCCTCTATAAAAGCAATAACTTCTTCTCTTCGCACTGTTTGTCCTCTTTGGGCATGCGTGTTATCCACTAGAGTGCACGTGGTGCGAAGACGATTCGTCGTGTTCTGAATAACTGATCAGATGGACAATTATGTCGACCGTAAAATGGTTTTCAAAATAAATTTTCACAATTTGCATGCGTTGTTCTGGCATTAATCTGTTCGTCGTAAAATGGCAAAACGTAATAACCACAAATCAATTTCCAACTGTCAAATTGACAATCTGTAAAAACAGTGCTGCCAGTTTAAAAACCAAACCTCTAAAAAACACAATTTATATCCTATCAAAACACTTTAAAAATTGCTTCTTTTGCGTGGCTTTTAAACCTCCCTCTGGGGCGAATTCATTTCGAATTAGACGTTCTGTATATTAGCGTCGTTTATTTTCCTAAATCTTATAGATTCACCACAGAAGTTACTAGAGTTATACTACTTCCCATACTTTCATTTCATTAGTCTGCCGAAGTTGATTAATCTCCTAATATTGAACCCGAAAGTCATAAATCATCGATGATCCGATTCGTACTCCAAACACGATTGAACGCTTGCTATAAATCATGTCTTCCCCAACCACATACATTGCACGCCTAGACCGCTTCAAATCACGTGCCACCTGGCCATATATTTCCAAAATTTTTCCTCCACTCATTAAATTGTACATGTTTACGAAAACACACTTCTCGAACTGCCACTTGCCACGAGAAACCCTACACCCGCTCGGATGCGCTCTTAGGCAACGCGTCGTCGAGCCGTTCATGGCATTATAAGCAATGTCATTAATTAAGCAAAAAATAAATAAACAAAGCTAGAGCAACACTCATACATTAACACTCACACCCTCAACAGTGCAGAACAACAAGACAAATACGTTCGACTTGAATCAATCGACAGGTGTTTATATTACGCGGCGACCGCGTCGTGTGTCTGTTTTTGTTCGGCTTCCCCCACCGTAACCCTGTTTACAAATCTTTCCTTTTATTTGCATGTCCTTACATCGCACGGCGGAATTTCGTTGTTGCTATCGTATTGTCCTTTTTGCGTTATTTCCACTAACCACGCATGACCTTTCTCGGTAATGTGTTTATGATTTTACGAGCTGTCAACGTTGTCGTGGAGAAAACGGGCGGTGGTATGGCGAGTGAGTGGCAAATGGATTTTCAATGGTTCCCGATTGGGTTGTATTCATATTTCATGTTTTTTTTTTTTTGTTTATGTTTTTGTGTTTATTTCGGTAAGTTATTGTTAAGTCATGCCTTAGGGGAGAGGGAGCAATGTGCCACCATCAGCGCTTTCGATAAAACCTCATTTAGTTGTTTTTCGGTTTTGTCGTCTTTTTGTTTTGTTTTTGTCTTTAATTCCGTGCCCAGTCAAACCGGCACGAGTTTCCTTTTCTTTTCCTTTTCTTGTTTTTATCCTTTTTTGCTGACATACTTTGATAAATGCAATTCAGGACTGAGTCCCAAATTACAGTGGGGCCGCTTACCAAATCAGGGGTGAAATTACATTTTTAACACAAACACGTTTTATTAAATACATCAAATGATAGAAAGCCACCTTAGTTAAGGAGCATTAATAATAAAGATTGCTTTTGTAAACTAAAAATGTAAAAATTCATTACTACCAGAGATTTTCACATTTCGTTTGATGTTTGGGTTGTTCTGCGACAGTCCTTGCCGAAACTGATTAAATTAAAATGATTAATTAAAATTTCGAATTTAAATTTCGCTTGACACATTTACAAGTTTTTGCTGTGCCAAAACGATATGGAACTGCGACTTTCTTTAATGACCTCTCGCAATCTTCTTATTTGGTTAGGGTAGTAAGATTCTGAAATAGTGGCTTCCTTTTTGAAGTATTGAAATATTCAACCAGAAATATTTCTTCAGTGTCCCAGAAAATGGATACAATAATCTTTCCTGATTAACTTCAGACTTAGAATTTCTCTGGCGTTGGTGAGGAGGCTTGATTCCAAGTTTTCGAATTTTATTTGGTTTCAGGACTAAAGTGGTAGATGCTACCTCAGCTTTATGCCTGATGGTCACTCTTCGATCTGCCAACACAACATTTTCTATTTATTTTTTTCACTCTTACCTTAAACTCCCTGGCCCAGCATATTATTGTGAAATATGAAGGAGCAAGGTCCCCAATTTTTTCACCAAGTCGCTGTCTATGCCTTTGATAAACAGTTTTTTTCAAGTAGAGGTACTTAATACAGCTTTTAATTCGTTTTTTTTTTCAATTTTGAAAGCAAGGAAAAGCAAATTGTTTTTTTTTTTTTACGAGTACTGGAAATGACCAATTATCATTACTTCTTGATCACCCATTTAATATTTAAATGGCCCGTGTCATTGGCATTCACGATTCACAGACCCTACTGGTTTTGTTTATGTATGCGCCTACTACTCGGATTCTTACGCTACTGTCCATACAGTTTCGACTCTTCCTAGTTCAGCTTACAGGTTTCTTCTAATGTGCAAATATCAATTCCCTTAATTAGCGATTCTAGGTTTGGTGGAGTACCTCGCCATCACATGAAGGTTACGTGCCCCTTCGTGCAATAACCACCGTGATAGAGAGGAACATTAAGCAACAAAGGCATAAGTGTCTCTGATCTTTTTGGTATTATAATATATTGTAGCATTATTAAAAATGTCCTCTCTTCCTTCCTAATTCTAACTATTATGCTGGCATCAGTTGGCATTTAGAGTCTCCTGCGGTGAATTATCCCCATCTCGTCCGCGAGGATGTTAATTCAAGCGAGTGCAAATGCTTGTCTTAAACACAAACCCGGTATATTCGTACTGATGACGATTTCTGGCAAGTTTTATTTTTAGCTGTCGATATTTAGTCGATGATATTAATTCCCTCTGTTAGGCTCAGATGCAGGAGTCCGTCGTACATACAGATCTATGGTACTTGTTGCGAGTATTGTGTCCTCGGAATAAGAGGTCAACATACTAGCTGCAGAGCCATGGTGTTGGCTGAAAATGAACGGAAGAAAAATTAAGTACAGAAGTTTTATTCTCACAGCCGAGTTATGGTGACTGATTTACGGAACCATTAAGGACTGGAATTTAAAGGCTCTATACAGGGTGTAAAAACAAAAACGTTTAAAAACAAGATGAAAGAAGAGGTTTCTGGCTTTACAAAAAAGTATATCACGGCATTGTGGATGTAACTGTTGATTTTCAATCATTTTTTGTCCAAATTAAGTCAATTTTTTTTTAGAAAATTGCCCCTCCCGGCTAAACGGGGGGAATAGACCCTCCCTCCCATACGATTTTTTTCTTGTCTTGACCAGACCTACACACTCTAGCTTTTTGGCACACTGCTCGTGGGACACCCTGTATAGACTGAAATGAGCCCTGGACCCTGCTAGTGGAAATAAATTAATTGGATTGGCTCTATCTAAAAAGAGGGTTTTTCTTTAGTTTCAATTTCGGCTTTTCGGCCTAGTCTTGAAGAATCTACAGGCTTTTTAATTTTAATTAATTTCCAGAACATTTTTTTAGTCGTACAAGAACATGGAACAAAATCGGCTTATTGTTATTGAGGTTATATATACAGGGTGTCCCACGAGCAGTGTGCCAAAAAGCTAGAGCATGTAGGTCTAGTCAAGACAAGAAAAAAATCGTATGGGAGGGGGGGGGTCTATTTCCCCCCGTTTAGCCGGGAGGGGCAATTTTCTAAAAAATTGACTTAATTTGGAAAAAAAATTATTCAAAATCAACAGTTACATCCACAATGCCACGATATACCTTTTTATAAAGCCAGAAATCTCTTCTTTCATATTGATTTTAAATGAAGCTGTTTTAAGGAGTAGTTTTTGAGAAATTGATTTTCAAACTTAAAATTTTGAAAAAAAATTGAAAAAAAAAATTTCAAACTATTTTTTTTCAAAATTGTATGTAATTAAGTAGTATTTTTTTTTCAAAAATTCAATGCTCTCATTAGTTTTTAGTTAAAGGCAGAAAACCGGATGCAAAAATGTATTGTAGTTTTTGAGAAATTAAAAAAAAACCCGAACAATTTTTTCTAAGAAAAACCTTTTTTTTGGTTTTAACGCCGCTGGACTTGTAAGTAAATTAATGTATGAAACATTGACCTCTTTTTTATTATTTTTGAAAACTTCGGAGTTTTATTATAATAAATTTTCAATATGATCCCCTGTTTTTTAGAAGGCAAAGATTATATCTCCGTCTTCTCCTAATGGCCCCCTCCCATACGATTTTTTTCTTGTCTTAACCAGACCTACACGCTCTAGCTTTTTGGCACACTGCTCGTGGGACACCCTGTATATTTATTGAGGATTTTGTACACAGCCAGCTAATGGTTTATCTTTATTATCGAATTCTTAGCTCATTCTTGTTTTTATTTAGGAATTGTGACCATATCGACCGCTCGAAATCACCCTTAGAATCCGCTTTAAACCAGCCCCTTAATTTGTCTTCGATGATTCTGTTCCAAGTCGGTACCTCTTATTTACTGACGTACCCATTTCATTTTACTTATTTCGGTCCTGATTAATATTTTATCTTACCTCATAACCACCCCACTGAGTCTTGATCACGCCTTTGTCATCATCTTTTCGTTTATAATTTTTTGTCGTAAATTATTTATCAACATCATCATGAGACGTCGAGTGTGATGAGGTAACTTTCAGCAACAACCTGCTGCATCATGGAGTCATTTAATATAAAAGAATGAAAAATCCGTTTCATGTTACTTTGCACTTCAAGGCACAGCGCGAAACATCGAAAGAGGAAAAAAAACCTGAAAACATAAAAGGAAAAGAGCTTTCATATCGGGTTGTTCTCATTCCTTTTTTCATTCGCCTTTGGATACGGTGGTAAGGTGATGACTTGATGGATCTAGCCTCTCCATTGCTCGTTTTTTTTAGTAGAAGAGCAAAAAAAGGAAATATTCTCACCTGGTGATTATTTTTAATGGTAATTTGCAGTTTCGATTTCTTCCTCTAGTTCGTGCTTGGAGTAGTTTTTTTTTTTGTTTCGTTCCGAGGTAAACGTTCTTGCATGATACCGCAACTCATGTTACAAATTGAAGTTCAACAAAAGGAACAACAAAATAGAGGTGAAGAAGGTATAAGGTAAAACCACTTACATATGTTGACCAAGTTGTGTGATAGGGGAGGCAGCAGTTTATCATGTTGCCAAGTCATTTAGTATTTCGTCCAGACCTCCTGAGACGGAGTGGACGGGTGTATAGATATCTAGTGGCAGAAAGGAGAGAGTGTGTTTAAACTTCGGAAATGTGATATCGAAAATTGAAGTTGAAATACGGTAGTGAGAGACGAGAGTTTTGAGGTTAGGAACTGGGTGTTGGCTTCGCTCGATGGCCAAGTGTCATGCAATTAAATTGACTGGAAGATTGAAATAGTTTCTAATGATATTTTTAGGTTTTTTTTTATCTTTCATATTGTATTGAAAATCTATGACTTGTCCGACATTATGACAGTCTGTATTAATGACCTGCTTTTGAATGGCATGATGTGATAACGTCTATTCGTGTTAAACCCTTTTGACTTTGGGATAACCATGTCTACTATTGGAAGGCCCCTGATAAACTTATCCGTATTAAGAAGCATTTAGTTTTCTTAGAGAAGCAAATATTATTTTAACTGGCTTTTATCCATATGTACGAGGGTGGTCCGATAAGTATTAATCCTACAAAAGAAAAACAAAAATGTTGGAGAAATGGCGATTTATTTTTCAATATAGTCTCCTCAATAGTCCTCTCAATATAGGCTTCGAATCGGCCCAATAATTTGGCATAGTACAGCCCTGTGACCGTTTTGCCCTTCTCCAGGTAGTCGATGTGGATCACACCTTGTGAATTCCAGAAAACGGTGGCCATCACCTTTCCGGCATATGGGACAGTCGTCGCCTTCTTCAGAGCACGTTCGCCGGTGTCCACTGTTTCAACTGTTCCTTGGTCTCTGGTGTGTACCAGTGGATCCATGTTTCGTCGACTGTCACGAAACGATGCAACTCCTTCGGATTGCGCTTAAACAGCGTCAAACACTGCTCTGAAGTGGTCTCACGGTTGCAGCTTTCTCATGTCCAAAATTTCATGCAGGATATGACCCACGCGATCTTTTGAAATGCCTACTGTCTCAGCTATCTCGCTCACCTTCAATCGGCGGTCTGCCAATACGAGATCGTGGATTTTTGTCACGTTATACTCCGTGGTAGCCGTTTTCGGGGCACCTGGCTCATCAAAAACCGACGTGCGACCAGGTTGAAACTCGTTAAACCAATTTTTGATGGTCGCCATCGAAGGAGAAGAGTCACTGTACACAGCAACCCAACGGCCTTTGATTTCGCTGCGCGATTTCCCTTCCAAAAACAAGAATCGAATCACCGACGATGCTCTTTTTCCATTTTTCTAAAATCCGCGGACACTCCCGCTTCCACACGCGGTCAAAACAAAACTACGAGTCCGATCCGGCTGAAAGTAGCCGTCGACTAGAATGTACTACACGATAGTAAGTTGCTCTTGCGATACTGGCGCCATCTGGCGGTGAGGCTAAGTATTTATCGGACCACCCTCGTATGTATGTACATATATGCAGCGGTGCTTAGGATTCTAATTATTTAAGCCTTTCGACACGTCAATTCTACAAGAGCTTTGTTTTCAGGGCCCTCGATATCGAGATAACAATGACATAAAATTAAATGAATGTTGTCCTATGTAGGGACATCTTTTTTGACCATTGTTTTGGAACATACCATAATTATAAAGAATATCGTGGGACTACTGAAATAAATTGGGATATACTGTTGGTCACAAAAGGCTATAGTAATTGACATAGAAATGCTGTACATGTAAGCGGCAGAGACAAGTATAACCTTTAATAAGGTCCTGTATGACGGAGTAGGCCAGAATTGACAATTTGCTTGTTAAAATGGCTTGAAAACACAACACAAGGGCTATGAATAGCGGATATGGCATCGAATCTTTTTTTGCGGCTTCTCTCCTCGGCGGGAACTGCAATAACTATAAATCCAGCTTCAATGAATCCAAGAGCAAAACAAAAGCAGCAATGTCTAAATCCTGGCGGCAGTTCTACGAATCAAAAGAGGATCTCAACGAAGCCGCAAGGCTCAGAAAGATCCTATCCTTAAACCAGATGGTTCTTGGACAGAATCCAGTCAGGAATCTGTAGAACTGGTGACTGAAACCCACTTCCCATGTTGTAAAACATCATCTGAAATCACAGTCCCCTTCGGGACGACGGTTCACACAACTGAAGCGAAATATTTACATAATATAGTTAAGCGAAATTATTACAAAGGACAAAGTATCATGGGCAATAAATTCGTTCAAACCTCCCCCGGGGCTAGATGATATTTTCCCAACAATGCTTCAAAAGCACAAACCCACACTATACCCCACCTCGTAATCATTTTTTCCAATTTCTTCCGCGCAGGGTAAATTCCAACACAGTGGAAAGAGATAAAGGTAGTTTTCATATCTAAGGCAGGTAAACCAATCCATACTGCCGCAAAGGACTATAGGCCAATAAGTCTCTCGTTTCTATCAAAAACCTTGGAAAGACTCCGTGACCTATAAAGGGTGTCCCACGAGCAGTGTTCCAAAAAGATAGAGCCTGTAGGTCTGGTCAAGACAAGAAAAAAATCGTATGGGAGAGGGGGTCTAGAGGGGGAATTTTTGAAAAAAAAATTAGTACTTAATTACATACAATTTAAAAAAAAAATAGTTCGAAATTTTTTTCTTTTTTTTTTTCAAAATTTTGAGTTTGAAAATTAATTTCTCAAAAACTATTCCTTAAAACAGCTTCGTTTAAATACAAGATGAAACAAGAGGTTTCTGGCTTTACAAAAAAGTATATCACGGCATTGTGGATGTAACTGTTGATTTTTAATATTTTTTTTTCCAAATTAAGTAAATTTTTTAGAAAATTCCCACTCCCGGCTAAACGGGGGGAATAGACCCCCCCTCCCATACGATTTTTTTCTTGTCTTGACCAGACCTATACGCTCTAGCTTTTTGGCACATTGCTCGTGGGACACCCTATATATCAGAGGACTTATCAACTCACACAACTTATGCAGCACTCACCATGCCTACCTTAAAGGCAGATCAGTGGAAAGTGCACTGCATAGTGTTGTTCGTGAAATTGAGAGCTCATTGAATATAAAAGAATTTACAATGGCAGCTTTCCCCGATATCGAAGGAGACTTCAACAACGTAAACACAGAGGCCATAATAACAGCTCTAGAGGACATAAAAGTAGACAAATCTATTGTAATCTGACTGTGGCTTCTTACAGTTAACACAATAATTAAAATCTTCATGGAGAAAGGCACAAAGGCATACCCGGATGATCTAGTTAACTTGATAAAAAAAGTTCTACCAACTATTAGCGAACTAATGGTCTGAGAATAAACCCCCAGAAAACCGAACTGGTTTAGGTTACCAAGAAAAGGAAAATCCCGATATATGTTAGAAGGGTATTCCACTCAAACTCAAAACGGAAGCCAAGGATCTAGGCATCATTCTTGACTTTCCTCGAAAAGGAAGTTAGAGGAGAGGATGATAAAAGGATTGAATGCTTTTTATGCCTGCAAAAAGACATTCGGCAAAAGATGGGGCTTGCAACCATACATCATTCATTGGATGTACACAGCAATCATCAGACCCATTATAATTTATGGGCCCTAGTCTGGTGGACTGCTGTCCTGTGCAGGGACGGGTTAAGAATATCCCTGTGGCGATACCTCTCGCTTGTCGTAAAAGGCGACTAAAATAAAGGTAGACAAAAATCACATCTAGGCAATTTAGAAAACACCAAAGTGAGCCTAGAGACACATATACCACCATTAAACTGCCCCACAAGTGTACATGCAAATCAGTGGGTTGACACGACTGGAGATCACCGGTGTTGTAAGAGTAAGATCAAACAAAAAAAATCTGGAGCATGCCCGTGTCACAAAAAAAAAAAAAAAAAAAAAGGCAGGCCGAACAACAATTGGTGCAAACAAATGCAAAAACACCAGCATTTGATTGACCTCAACGATGAAGTAATCCCAAACCGGGAAGCCTGCCGCTACTTTCTGAGGTCAAACCGACGGACCCCACAAGCGGACCAGTAGGAATGCATTTAAGTGGGAAGGTTATGGTTACGGAAAAAGGAAAAGAAGAAGAAGAAGTCTGGTGGACTGCTAGCAGCACAAAAAGCTACATGAGCATGCTCAACAAAGTTCAAAGGTCAACCGCTGTTTGTACAATGAGAGCACCCCTCTGGAGTTATTCATAAAAGGCTGCGCTGCAAAAAGCGCTCTCAGACTAAGGGAGTCCTCTTTGTGAAAACAAGCCAACTATGGACATTCGGCCATACTCAGAATAATAGATGACCTGGGAAAGAAACATGCCTAGCAGCTACGACCGACTATATTTCCCCCCACAATGACTTCTCTCTCAGAATACTAATCCTTTTCCCCGAGAGAGACGAGTGGCTATCAAACGCCGTGATCAACGACCACGAGATTACCGATCTTCACCGACGGATCAAAAATGGATACAGGCACTGGGGCCGGGTTCTACTCTGACACCTTTAGACTCCCTGATTTGTGCAGCGTCTTCCAAGCAGAAATCCTAGCAATAGAGAAAGCAGCCAAACACTTATAAGTAATCGATATCCCACCATCGTATACGTATATCACCATCCTTGTAGACAGCCAAGCTGCACTAAATAGGATCCTGTACAATGAGATCAAAGACTTTCATGAAATGAAAGTCAAACTCTGCTGGGTTCCTAGCCACAGCTCAATCGCAGGGAACGAAAGAGAGGACGAATTGGCCAGGCAAGGTTCTGAAATGGACATTAGCGAAGCGGACACATCACTGCAACCACCGATCAGTACATTATACCGGATCATAAATGACACAATAATAAAAGAAGCCAACTCGTCTCGGCTTACAAGAAACGACAGTCACATGACAAGATCATCGTGGCCAGAGCTCAATATGGGAAAGAAAGAAGCTCTTGGCGCTGGACCGAAACTCGATCCGTATGCTCGTCGGAGTGATAACAGGACACTGTCCCATCGGAGCAATGCTTCGGAAATATAACTTGGGATCCAGCGATCTCTGCCAGAGCTGTGGCGATAAGGAAGAAACCGAGACGATCCAACATATGCTTTGCCACTGCTCAGCTCTCCAGAATTGGCGCCTTGCTTCGCTGGCCCAAAGATTCTTCACATAGATTGTGGACGTAGCAAATGCAGATATATCGGATCTTTTAAAATTCATAAAGAGCACGGGGTGGTTTTAGACCACGTGATATTACACGTTAATTGTATATGTACTCCACAAATGAAGGGAATCACAATGGGCCCTTTGGTCTCCGAGTGGAAGTGATGTTCAACCATCACACTCCCCTTCCTTAACCTAACCTAACCTCATCGGCGGGGTACTGGTGTTACTTGACTTCGTGGAAGATTTTACGCAAAGATCTTAGCCTAAAACCTTACAAAATCGTGCAAGAATTTAAGCCGAACAAGCTGCCACGCGGAAGATCCACTTTTTTATTGAAAAATTGTCTTCAGGGAATAAGCTCAATTATTCTGATTTGATTTTTGCCCCAAAACTGCGTGAGCTGACCTAGTTGACGTGCGGTTCCAGCAAGGCTGCGCTACATGCCAAACAGCACTCGAATCAATGGACTAATTAAAACTGAGCAATTTATCTCTCATTTTGGACCGATGAATGGGCCAGCTAAATCGTGCGATTTGACGCCCTTAGGCGATACTACATACATATGTACATATATGGGGATACGTCAAATCACTCGTCCTTGCCGATAAGTGATTGTTGTTAGTGATATACCAGCCAATATGCTCGAAACAGGGATTCAACCTTGGACTCTCCGCATGGACCACTTAAGACGTAAATGACAAGCATTGATTTATTTATAAATTTGTATACAACTTTGCAATTTTCGGGTATTTTTGTTCCCAAACAAAAACCCAACGCTTTAAAAGTTACATATCAGATTTTATTTTTCTAAAAAATAGGGATAGACTATACGGCATATTTTTCCCAAATTATTTTTTAGTGCTGAATTGAACCTTTGTTCTATTCTCTGAGACTCTTTCAGCCATAATATGGAGGTATGTTCAAAAAGTGTCCGGAAATTTGTAATTTCGCGGAGTGAATTGCTCTTACTCACTCTTTTTTTCGTTGTTATATTAATAAGCATGTCTGGAACTTCCTGGTAAGCATGTCTGTAACATGCTGGTAAATCAGTATCCACACGAAACGGAGGTTACCTGTGGTATGGTAGGTACTATTTGCCGATTGTTCGAATTAGAATTTAAGACTCGGTCGTTTTAAGAGAGAAGTGTAAGTCCGTGCTCCCGGGAACAAGTGAAAGTTAAGATGTCTACTCCGGATGATTGCGTAATGAAAAGCTGGTAGTTTGCCTGGAGCTATTGGCGTGCTATAAAACATTGATCTCTAGTTTTTAACGATCCTAGAATAGAAATGGAAAAAGAAATCATTTTGTTTTTCTTCTACGAGTACGAGAACATTACGCAAGGCAAGAACGTATTAACCTGATAAAAGACTTTTAACAAAAAACACTTTTTAATTGAACTTTGAAAGAATTATAAAAAAATAAAAATTATGGCCGTAACAAGTGCATAACTTCTATAACCGTCGCATGTCCTCTTGCGTTCATACAAACTGTGATAATTCTAATCTAAATCTGGCAATAAACAGATTATTGTCACAGACATTCATCTACATACATATACCCAAGTCATATTAACATAAAACTCGCAGCAATAAAAATGTATCAAAATCTGCAAATAGAACTCCCAAATAAATCACCCTGGAGCCCTTATTTTTTTCTTTTCATATTTATGACTTTATTATTAGGTACGAAATAAACACCTGCGCTAAATTTGGATGGCTATAAGCCGTCCGACTCCAACTGAGGTTATCAAACGCTTTATGGATGACAATAAACCTCCCTAAACTAGACCAAGGTCCAGATGGCTTTGGTGTACGCGTGTTTTATCTTTATATGAGTTTATAAATACGAGCTCGGTAAATATTACGATATCTTGCATAAAATATAACGCAACTGGTAATACTATGTTCAAGGTTTTTTTTGTATACTTAGAAAAGTGAATTGAGTTTCTATTCATCTCCATCCATATGTGATGGAAGTTCACAAATGGAAGATAATAAATTCAATGTATATTTTGACATCCAAGTGCGAACTGAAACGAGTATCCTCATCACCCTGTAGGTGAACCTAACTGATCTATGTACTCGTATCTTTAGACGCTAAATTAACAACCACTTATCAAGTTGTGGTTGCGCCTTTACAGTATAATATGAGTAGGCATTGATACAAGTTAGTGTTCCTGATAGTCGTGCCCCCTCCTGTCCACCGCTGAGGAGTAGTGTTGAGTTCAGGGGAGTTCAAAGACCGATTTACTCAGAGATACGTTGGAAAGTTAAAAAAAACGAGAATACCAGACCCCTTTTCCGTTGTTTCCTTCGTCTTATTCAGTTTGTTTATTTTTTGCCTTCTTGGTGTCACAGGGAAGCAGGGTGACGTTGGTGCCGAGATGAGTCTATAAAGAGGCGCGGTTACGGCAATGACAAAGCAAAGAATGTCAAGTGCTTGGAAGAACGAAGGTGAAAGGCGACAGCACGGCACGTTAAGGCAAAAAGCCCACAGTGTTCCCTCTAATTAACACACTTCAGGTAATAAATGGTAGCTCTGCGCTTCGCATCTTCATTTTTCTTTTCCTCTCAAAAGGAAAGGAGGAAACATGCGATACGAAAGCATATATACGAACATCCATAGTTTGTGCGATAATGTTGTTCGGGAGGCACAACCTCAAAATGTGCGGCCGCAATAATGAAGTCTCCCTCGAGGGATAGAGGATGAAGACTGTGAGACGCACCTGTTCCGCTTGTTTTGCTTGTGATCCGCTTAGGCAGTAAATTCGAAATTCAGTCGTGAATACTATAATCTCTTGAGTCAATTTTGCCACTTGCACTAAAGCCCCCATTCCCCATCATCGACCAGGTCAGCCTATGCTCACGACTACGAGTACGTTGTGTACCCTACTCTGAGTTTACGGAGGAGTGTGTGTCATGTTTAGTCACTTGGTAGCACCCCGTTCGAGTTGAGGGTCCGCCTTGAAGCTACTGGCCGCACTTGACCAATGCAATTGCTAACAATCGATTCGTTTCAAATGTCCGCCGCACTGTGCGCTATGTGTTTCCTTGTCGTGAGGAGGGATTAGTCACATTCGACCGCCGCGTTTGTAGCAGCAGGAACGGGGAATATAGCCAACGTAAAGGAGACAGTACGGACATGCAAGACAATTGTTTGGCTTCGGATCATAGGAAACACAAGACAGCGTTGGCGTTGTCACTCTTTCAAGATTATTTTCTTTTTTCTTGGCATTTCTGCCTGTGCTGTAGTGCATAGTGAACGGAGAGGATTGGATGGTGGCTAGCCTATTTTTCGCAGACACGACAGTTAGGCTCTTATTTCGCTTGAGTTGCTTTGTTTGCTTTATCCTTCGAGTACAAGAGGCAACACTTTCGGGTAATTTTTTCTATTTCTTTTTTTCTGCTGCAGAGATCAAGTGGAACAACGAGGTTGTAACAATCGCATTGCATGACTCTTCCTCATTCTCTGTTTCTGTAAGTCGGCGCTTAGGTCATGTTTAGTGGCGAGCAACATGAATGAGAGGGAATATTATATGTGAGCGAAGTCATTGTTCTTTGGTACATAACGATTTAGTCAGTGTTCCTTCAATAACCCTCCAGCATCATTCCCTGTCTCCATTCTATAATTCATCATCATCCACATCACGGGAGCGAGGTTCTCATGCGCTATTGTCGGCACAAGGATAAATGATTAATTTGAATCTGTTTGCAATGTGCATATCCTCCCGACGCACAATTTCAAAATGTTTATAATTACACACATGCACGTCGAGATTCGTGATTGGGATTAATAATTCCAAAGCCTAATAGTAGGTTGGGCTACCAGGCAGCCATGTATGGATTCGTCCAAGTGTTATTGGTAGGTACTATGGTACGTCTTCCTGCTACTGCTCCATTCAGAATTTTATTTATATTTGAATAATTTATAGGAATATGCAAATGCTTAACGGACATCGGGAGTGGATCCTCAGGCGGATCATGTATGGATTTTTTATAGAGCTTATTTGGTTTCATGCGGAAATTCAATTATCGGATGATGATAATCAAATTATAGTATTTTAATGGATAAAGTTAGGAGATATGATGCCTCTTAAGGTGGTAACAAATATTTGCTTTTCTCCTCATAAGGCAACCTAATTAAAATCTCTTGAAATTGCACCATATATTGGAGTAGCTTTGATACGGATATACTCTGCCAATCGACTGGGAAATAAAAAAAGACCTTAAGTCGACCGCAACCTCGGTGACTTCTCATAGAATTGCCCCACATGTTCCATGACTCAAACACCAATTATATCTGTCACAAGTGAATTAATCAAAGAGAATATATTGCTTTGTGCAATACTTAATAACGCTGCACACCCAGCAAAGCAATCGTGAAGTTCACGGCATCAGGCAGCCTGCTCATCACGATCTGAATTTCATTAGACCCGAACCACTCTGAATAACGATAATTGAAGAATTTCGTCTCTTATTCACCAGTCTCAACTAGTTTCCAACTGCCTCAGTCGCATGACATGCTCATGACCCATTTGACTTCACCAATGATGATTCTCAGAATTGTTTACACGTCCAATTAACTGAACTATTTTCTTTTTCTTTTAGATTACTATGGAAAAAGCAAAGGCATACATAAAAAACGAATTGCGTGGGGGTTCCTTGATTCAGTCGGAACCCCCGCCACCACCACCACAATCACAACAGTCACCAGCATCAGCATTACAGCTGACCTCTTCATCAGGCCAAACACAGATGTCTTCATCAGGATCAGCAACGCATCGCACCTCACCGGCAGATAGCCAACAGCAGCAACATCATCAGCTTCTGCAACAGCACCATCATCACATGCAACAACAGCAACAGCATTATCAACAACAACTTCACCACCATCAGCAGCAGCAACAACAACAACAACAGCAGCAACAACAACAACAACAGCAACAACAACAACAACAGCAACAACAACAACAGCAACAACAACAGCAGCAACAACAACAACAACACCATCATCTTCATCATGCAAAGTCGAACAGTAGTCACAACAATCATATTTCGTCACCTCCAGAGGTAATTCCGCTTTGCTACGTTTGCGGCGGTCGCGGTGGCTACGAACCGATACGTGCACGTCCAAATCATGAACGTCCATCCGAACCGTATTTTCCATTTCTGCAACGTCACGAACCGCCAGCCGGCGTTCCCGAACTCCAACCGACACAACAGTATGTGATGGCATGTTTGCAGTGCTACCGCTCGCTAAACGAACAGTGGGACCTCCACGAACGCGACAACAAGCCTATTCTTCAACGAATGTACCATATGAAGCGAATGGAAAGCGTCACTGAAAGCATTCCACTTTGCTATGTCTGTGGTGGTCGCGGTGGCCACGAGCCTCTTCGTGCTCGCCCAAATCCCGAGCGTCCATCCGAACCATATTTCCCCTTCCTCGAGCGGCACGAAGCGCCGAACGGTGTTCCACAACTTCAATCTACGCAGCAATACGTGATGGCATGCACGCTCTGTTCGCGCTCCCTCACCGAGCAATGGGACGCATACGAGCGTGAGAACAAGCCTATTCTTCAGAGAATATACCACATGAAGCGCATCGATGGCAAGAACTACATTGGTGCCGATTTGGCCACTCAGGGGGAATACGCTGCCCAAATGTTGGGTCTTAGTGCCGAACACTTAACAACTCCCGGTAGCGAACGTGGAATCAGTGACCGAAGCAGTAATGACCGGGGCATATCGGGCTACCCACCGTCCGCATACTCGTATCCAAACGCAGTTCAACGACCAATGTCCCGCGACTACGGACTGCCACAGCAGCATCCAATGGGATTACATCCATCGCAACAACAGCATTCGCTTCGCAACGATTCACCACATCGGCCGACGTCGCGTAATGACTCGCCATCACACCACCAGCAACAAAAAATCGATTATTACAGTAAAGCTTCGGTAAACTACGCCCCTGGACAAAGACCTTCGAGTCATAACAGCAACGACAAGTCACATAGTCGACCTCATTCCCGCGAGAATCCGCACATCTCCCAGCAACAACAAATGTCGTCGTTGTCAGCCCAACAACAACAGCAGCAGTTGTCTCGACCTATATCCGCGTCCTATGATGGAATCAATATCAAACCGTCCTCCTTCGCCCATCACAAACTTAAACTAGGACAGATATCCTACATGAACTCAACGTCATCGGGACCGAACTATCCATCGCCGCAACAACAGCACCAACAGCATCAGCAGCAGCTCCACCAACACCAACAGCATCAACTGCAAATGCAAATTCAGCAGCAACATCAGCTCCAGCAGCAATATCATCACCACCAACAGCAGCAACAACAGCAACAACATCTTCAACAACAGTTGCAACAGCAACACCATCAACACATGCAACAATCCTACCACCACCTACCCCCGCAAACGTCGCCCCATGAATACGCCAACACCAAGTCTCAAATGTATGGCACCAGCGCTGGCATTCATCCACCACCGCCCGCCGTACCGACCGCGGCACCCGCAGTCACCACCGTCGAGGACGATGCCGTTCTTGACCTGAGGAACTCCCATCATTCCTCGCCTCTCGTACAGCCACCGTCATCGTCGCGTACGCCAACGTCACAACACGCATCAGCCAATACCACACCGAATCCGGTCGAGGTAGGCATCCTCGACCTATCAATGCCCGATAAGAACTCGACAACCGAAGTGTGTTACGTGTGCGGCGACGAACAACGTCGCGGCAGCTTGATCGAACTGAGCACGGTCAAGCCGAAGGAACCGAAAGATCGCGATCGTCCGTATTTTACGATTTTCAACGAAACGCATCCGCGTCCGGCCCGGTCGCGACCTAAAGACCCGCGAGGTATGATCCAGGCTTGCCGACTGTGTCACGACCATCTCATGCAGCAATGGAACAATCATCAGGTGAGTGCTAAGTCAGATTTCTCATAAATGCTAGATGATGATGATACCCATCAAGGTCAAGAAGTGTCAGAGATATCAAAGGTTTTGGATATGTCAAATTTTTCAGAAATATTTTAACATTCAGCTTATGAAGACGTTATGTTCGGCAATCAGACGCCTTCAGACCTACGTGCGATTCGAAACGTTATGAAGAACTTGATTTGAAAAATCAATAAATTTGCAATTGAATTGAATCAACTGCCATCTTCTTAGAGCAATTTGTATCTTTCAGCAAAATATTCCTATCGCACGAGAAAATATTTCACACCGAACCTCCACTCCTGTCATTGACACACTCATTCGGATCTTGGTCAACATCGACGTCGGCGACGGCGTTTGGCATGTAAACCCTCCACTTACGTCTGAAATATGTTAATTAGTGAGTGTCAATTGAATTTGGTGCCAGAAAAAAAAGAAACAACTTCCTACCTCGTTGGCGGTCAAACGAAATAGCCCAAGCGCCCATCAACTCGCCGTCACCATCGTACTGCCGGCCAATGCCATTTTTTGAGCTATCCGATCCCACCCACTGCCGTCGACATTGCTTGTCATTTGCTTAATACGTTTTGCTTTTGGTATGAATTCGTAATATTTATAGATACCGTTAAGCTATTATTTGACATCCGAAAGCACAGAGGAATGTCCGTCAAAATTTGAGTAAATTTTTTTTCGGTTCAAGGTTTATTATTTCGGATTTCTATTTTGGGCTTTGCTTTCAACTTGACGGATACGAGATTCTCGCTTGATTTAATTTACGAGAAGATATTGATTTTTTTTTTAATTTTTTTTCTTTATTTGTTTTTGTTTCGATTGTAAATTTTTATTTTTATTGTTTCAACGGTAGCCAACTCGAGGAAGAGAGGTTTTTGAACTTTTTTTGCCACTTTGCTGCGCATTTGTTGGACACGGGCCAAATGTAATAACCGAGGAAATTGTTTTTCGAAGTTTTCGTTCTTTTATTTCTCTTCATTGTTTCTGCAGTTGATTTATATGTAGCCGGAATGTGTGCGATATTTCATCTACTAGTATTTGTGGCTGGGCTTTAAACACACTTTATTACTCGTATGTAAACGGGAATTTGTATTTTTGAACTTTTATTATACCTTCTCAAATCGTTCGCATATGTTTATTTATTGCTATTTCTAGCAATTCATCTTTGATATTCGTAAGCGATGACAATTGAGTTTGTTTCTTGCTTTTAAATAGAATCCGCGGTTATGTGGGTTTTTATAATTGCCGTTTGGATTATTTTCAGAATTAATGGGCTTCGGAAATAAAATTGTATATATATTATACTCCAATCGGTGTGACGCATTTTTGTTGTTCTTTTTTTTAATCCCCAGAACTCGGGGCTAAACAATTAATTTAAAAATATTTATATTGTTTTCAATTTTTCAAATCCACAATCACTGTCATGTGATCATCATTTGTCGCGGACAGACGATCACGACACAAAGACGACTTTTTTTAATATGACTGGTTTGAGAAAGAGTCTGGAAATTTCCTACAATATCGCTGTATGATTCGGAAATATAGAGTTTCTTTCTTACTTATGATCATGAGTTGCTACCTGTTTTTTTAGATATGTATATTTATTAATCCGGCAACAAAATAATTGCACAAATCGGACTAACACAACCGCAAAAATACAACATTTTGACTACTTTTTGAACACATCTGGTTTTTCAATAGGGATATGGATATACCATTTTGTTTTTTACGAGGATAATGTGGAAAAATGGAAAGTTCTCGGCATGACAATGACAGACCACGATCTTCAGTTAAAAAATGATTTCATTGTTCTACATAATCTCCCTTGACTTCAACACACTTGGTCCAGCATTACCCCATACTCAGTATTAATTCACGGAAGTGAGTCTGGAAAGCAGTCCCAACTTTACCATTGGATGCGAAGCATTTCCCAGAAAGAAATTTCTTCAAGTTTGAGAACAGATAGAAGTCATAAGGTGCCAATTCAGAAGAAAAGGGGGCATGGCCAAGCAAATCGTACCCCACATTCCGCAGCTTTCCCATCGCCAACGCACTCTTGGCGTTGCCCTGGTGAAATACGATTTTTTTCTTCATCAAGCCAGGGCTCTTCTTGGGAATCTTGGCATACAGCTGACCTGTAAGGTTGATGTAATATTCTTCTGTAATTAGTTTGCCTTTTGCAAGGTGATCAATTAACAGGATTCGCAGCCCAAAACAAGCTAGCCATGGCATTTCCAGTAAATGCGATCGATTTCACGTTCACCCACTGCTTGGATTGCAATATCGTTTCTGGTGTGTGGTGGTGGACCCATGTCTTATCCATAGTGATAAATCGTCGCACAATGTCGGTCGGGCCCATGGTTGAATCGGTCCAAAGATTGCCACGAAAATCGTTTGCGCATTTTGATTGACATTCAGCTAATATGGCACCCATATTGCCCAGAGCATTCGCATCCCAAATTTTTTTCTGTTTCCCGTCCTTTCTTCCGATATTGTCACAGCTTTAGCTGCCTCATTCAGCTCAACTCGCCTTTCATCAAGCACGATTCGTTTGTCTCCAGAGTGGTTGGGGTTCTTGGTCGCCCTTCATGTGGGTCATCTTCGAGGGATGTGTTTAAATTTAACTGCCCACATTGTCACGGTTCCCATACACTTTACTTAACTTCGGATGAATTTACTTAAGAGTTAATCTATCCAAAATGAAGAATTTTATGACCGCAACGTGTACTCGTAAACAAACAACTTGACGGAATAAGTTAAAATTTGCCATACGAACTAATGAAACGTGCACTCAGGCAGGACAAAATATATTCATGCTGATTGGAACGCCATCGTAGTGTCGAGCCGAGAACTTTTTACCTTGCCTCGTAATACAAACCCATTCTTTAACTTTTTCCATGATATGTCAGCATCCAGACGTCGGTCAGGGTTTTCATTTTTATAGTTCACGAACGAGCAAAATCTGAGTCGGTTATCACAACTTTTAGAGCGCTGACTTGGATTGTCAGTCGTAATCATCAGCCGCAGGTGCTGTAGTGCGTAATATTTGGGTAAAGATCTTTTTTATGTGGTTTTGCCAATAAGTCATTAGAAAGCAACAAGCCTTTACTTGCTTTAAGAGAGTCCATTGCATTATCAAAAATTTGCCGTGTGGGGCGGATTAAATGCCGGAGGTGTGATTGGATCATATTGTATTGTGGATGAAAATCATCGCCATGTTACAGTCAACGGAGTTCCCTATCGGGCCATATTGAAAAGCTACTTCTGGCAAGTATTAGACAGATGCTATATTCCATATACAGTGATGGACAATAAAATAAATACAACATACTCTTGCAGACAAAACTGTAATTTTTTCCTCTTATATCCTCTACCAATTATCCTACCATCATCTGGGAAGTAGGTAGGTAGTAGATAGAAAAATCAGTTAACAAAAACATGCAAGATCGTTTGCCGTTATCGAGAAAAGCTTTTTAGTGTAATTTTATGTCATTTGTTGGCTGGACAAAAAAATTAATACCCGTGTCGAAATTGAAGTGTTTTTAATAAAAAATAAGAAAAGAGTTGATTTTATTGTACTTGAAAGGCGAAAATGTGTGTTTTATTGTTTGTTAGATTGAAATATTACAATAGCTCCAGAAATGGACCGTAGCAAGTTAATAAAAAAAACTAAAAAACGACGGAAATTCTTACCGCAATATACCAAAAACTCTGGGCTGCTCTTTAGGTATGGTGCAAAATGCATTTAAAATAAAACCAGCACAGGAATTCAACGGGCGTCCACGAAAAACGAACAAGAAAACCAACCGTTTAATAGTATTAGAGGCAAAAAAGGACCCTTAAATCTTCCAGCAAAATTTTAAAAACCACTAATCTTAGCGTCAGTGCCAATCTTCCATCCAGATCGCCGAGGAAAGTCCCAATGCTTAGTAAGCAAAATTGAGCATAAAATGTGGTCCGGCGATCAGGGTATAAAAAAGAGGCGAAACATTCTTTGGAGCGATGAGTTAAAATTTAATTTGTTCGGATCTGATAGCACACACAATGTTAGACGTCCACACGACATAGAATTTGACCCTAAATACACAAAAAAAAACCGGCAACATTATGATATGGGCATGCTTCTCTTGGTATGGAGTTGGTCCGATAAATCTTATAGAAGGGATTATTACCAAAGAAGTGTATATGAATATACTCCAGAGCGTGATGTTGCCATATGCCGAGGATAATATGCCGTTGGTGTGGACGTTCTAACAGGACAATGATCCGAAGCACACCGCTAAAGCAACCAAAGAATGGTTAACCAACAATGGTGTTGCTCTTTTGGAATGACCTGCTCAGTCGCCGAACCTAAATCCAATAGAAAATCTTTGGAAAATGTTGTTGGCACCACAAATCCTCGAAATAAAACAGAATTGTGGCAATCCGTGCGAATGGCGTGGGAGTCCATATCTTTGGATGCATGCCAGCGACTTGTCAATTCTATGCCCAAAAGAATGAACGAAATTATAAAAAATAAAGACAATGCAATTAAGTACTAAGTATTGATATGTAAGACTTGTTTTTCTTTTAATTTTTGGCAACAATAGTAAATTTACTGACGGAACATTGAACTGTATTTATTTTTTTGTCCACATTAAAATCCGACCTGTCCAATTTTGAACCATAATCCCAGAAGAAACACATTTCTGTATAATTTGCATATAACAGATTTATACCTACTATTTGTAGTAGTACTTAGGTAAAAGAGGTTCTTCAATTCATTATTTAGGATAGCTGATATAGTGCAGATCTTTAAGTGGATTCAGGTGTATTTATTTTTTTGTCCATCACTGTAGCTTATCACACAATTGGTAATTGTGTAATCGTGTAACCTCGAGATGGCCCGGCTGAAAGGCCTTTGTATGGGGTTACGTTAAGTATCGGGTTAGGTCAATAAGCTAACAAAGTTGTCGAAGCTCATGAACAATATCGAACGCGAAATTGCGAAAATTCCGGTTAATATGTGTGGAAGTGATATGACATTAAAGTATCGTGTGATCATTTGAACGAAAACGAATTCTATACTTATTGTGTGTTTTTGTACTTAAGCTGAAATATATTTAAGCCTGATGTCTGATTTTGTGTTGTACAAAGTTGTTATGAGTCGCTCGTGCATAGGGATGAACTTTATAAAGTCACATCTATGTTACATGGCTCCGATAGAGTGTCTATGTAGAGACTCATATGTCGACAAAAAGGTGGTGTATGATACTTAAGAGACTTGTGCCCTATAATTGGCGCTATTATAATGTTCACTTTCTTACGGAACAACTGATGTTTTATTATTGTTATTACCGGCTATTTGGAACTCGAAAGTTTAGAGCCTCGTTGACAACCAAGCCTTCCTGTCCTGTTTCTTCCATGTTTCGCTGTTCTATTCCATCTCTTCTAAGTCCATCACATCTATGGGGCGTATTTCCACTGTCCATTCGTTCTAAAACTCGGACTAACACTAGGGCTGAATAGAGTTCCTTAAGTTCTTGATTGTGTAGTATTTTCCTTTCACCTGTTTCTTCGTCCTGTGCGCCCCTTCGACCATTCTTATTCAAACCAACTTAATTTTATTCAAATTGGATTCTTCTGAATTACTTCTAATTTTTTCCTGACATTACTTGACTGTTTCGAATCTTTCTTAAATTGTGATTCGGACACAATTTGATTAATTTGCTGGTTCAGGCTAGATCGAGTTTTTAATGGAATTCTATCGAGTCCAAATCCAAGCTCAAACTAAAGCCGAATATTGAACAGCTGTATGAAATTCTTTACTGGGCTAGGGAAAGCGGGAACGGAAGCATTGAGCAGTTTTCGCTAAATGTTCGAGGATTGACACAATCTCTTCAAAGATGGGCGAGAGCGTGTGGAGGCTGAATGGTCTTCGACTTCCAAACCGACGATAACGTGCAACATGCGTGTGAAGTTCTGAAATCAGACAGTGAGTGTGAGCATAGTCGTTGATCGAATTAGTATTGATAAATTGTATTACAACAGTGTCATAACTACAATTTGTTGATGTGAAAGATGGACCAAACTTATTCCTAAGGTCTTGATCGTAGGTCAAAAGCAGGGGCGAATGCCTTCTGGCGAGAGACTTCTCTGCAACACGTTGATGAAGACAGCATAAACATGGGAGACGATAGTTGACAATTCGAATACGACCCGGAAACAAGGCGGCAAAGTTTGAACGGCACACTGCGGCATCACCTCGTCAAAAAGAAAGATCGAATGAGCAAATCCGGAACAAAAGCTCTGCTCAACATATCCTTCGATGCCAAGGGGGTGATTCACTTCGAATTTGTAACTGAAAGGCTGACAAAGAAAGGTGCTTTTTACCTAGAGAAATGTCAACTGGGTGAGGCCAACGATTGCCGGATATTGGAGATTGTATTACAATTATGACGCAAAAGGGTATTAAGGCGATTCCCCAACCTGCTTACAGTCCCGACTTGGTGCCGGCAGATTTTTTTCCTATTCCCAAAAGTGAAATGTGGAAATTGCACGCGTACCCTTAAGGACCTTCCGGAATCTGCCTACTGGGAGGCTTGGAGTAGTAGAAAAGCCAATACTTTGAAATTTTCAATGTTTTGTAATAATATCTGAATTATTTAAGATTTTTTTTTCTATTTTTCCGAAACTATTCTTGCGCTGCCTACCGTGCAATTGTTTACTCGACTCATTTGATTTCATGAAATACACATCTGTACGTTAGCTGCCAAAATGTAATGATGCGAGTCGATGTTGGCCCGTGTTAGGTTCGGACGCAATTTTATCAATTTGGTTGTTTTTCGATTGATCGCATGTTATATTAAACGGCCGCTGACGCGCAAGGAGCTAGTTCGGATCCCGATAACACCAGCGCCATAAATCGTATATTCCGTGACTTCGGGTACTGGCAAAACCCACGTAGTACACTTTTGCAATCGGCATTTGACTGTAGCTCGCGTTCACTTGTGTGGAAAACAAATCCAACACAATATAAGTGAGTGAGGGAAGCTTGATTCTGGCTCTTCATGAGCTGTAATGCAGTACAATGGACCAGTATTTGCACCTGAGGGTTCCAACAGATAGTAAGGGCAACTTTGATACGTATTTTCATAAGGCTAAGGCACCTAACATTTCAGGAACAGACTCGAAACTCCTTCCTCTTTAGTCGTCAATCTGGAATGCAACGCAACCCCCAACCTGGAATGTTAGATCGTTTTTTACCCTAGTAACAAGAAGTTGGCCTGTGCTCCAAATGTGTTGCACCAAGTAGCCCTATTAAAGTCTTCACCAAAGCAAGGGATTGGACTTTAGTGACATGTTGGGCTTAAAGTTTGTGTACTTATTTCACGAAAATGTAGGGCGGAGTAAAAGCGAATCATTAAGGGTTCGTAGAATCTAGAAATAATTGATTTCTTGCATTTTTTTTTCTCCAATAATAAGCATACGGGTATGTTTACCAGATTCCTAAAACAAAGGAAAAATCAAACAAATTTCGATATGTTTTAGCCATATTTTAATCACAATTCTGGCTAATTCAAATTTGTTCCAATTATATTATATAATATAAACAAATAAAACCACTACCGCTTGTTATAACCCAACCATGAATAATTAATTCCATTCAAACAATCTTAGACACTATCGAGCATATTTATGCAAATCCTCAACTGACATAGAAATCTAATTAAATCTACACATATCACCATAAATAAAATAAAATATTTTCAAATACAATAAAAAAAAACGGCAAAATCCCCATCCAAATGATCTGTACACCCAAAGTTACGAGCCGATGTTGAAATTAATTAAAATTTCAGGAATTTCCCCATTTTCCCTCGGCAAACACGCGTTGAGCCACGGCTACCGTCCAATAATAAATCAATTTCGCCCAAAATCACCATTCGCACGATTTGCTACGTTTCTGCACAATCTAATTTTGCGGTAAACCAGAGAAAATAACATAAAAATCCTTCATAAATTATTGACTGCCGAAACACAAGTATCTATGGGTATAAATAAATACATGTCTAAATGTCGGATGGAAAATGTTTCAAAAATACATATTCAATGTGGATTATAACCTGAAACAAGTACGCACGATGAAGTATCCATGAAACCATCCGTTTTCGCATCTCATTTGGCAATTCAATTTGCGAATTATTAATTGCAATGAAAAATATATTTCAATCGATTCCGTGGGCGGTTGGAGCCAAGTTTTTCTTTCCCTCGTTTCATCTCTAATGTAAACAATCTGAATCAAAGAAAAAAAAAACCAATAGTGCATCCTCTACAGTCAAAAGTCCGAAAATGGGTCCAAAAATGAAAGTCCGCAAGAGCGCGAGTAGCATGCTCACCAAATAGTATGTAGTTGTTCTCGAAATCTCAAGGAAAATTCTATCTTCGATAAAAGCATGCGATGGGATATTGAAAAATGGAATAATTGAAGCGGAAAAAAACTGGAGCAGAGCCAATTGAAGAGCAACACTCACTTATGTTCTTCCAAATTAATATTCTTTGACGAGAAAGTGTGCCAAAATAAATGTTTGATGGCAAATGTATGACTTGAAGTGTTTATGTAGGGTAATTACTTTTTTATTTTTATTTTGTTTTTTTAAATCTTTTAATAAATTGAATTACGCGCAAAAAATTAACGTTGAGTTGAAGATGTTAATGACGTGTAGGATGAAGCTACTTTGTTTCCGCCGAAGAGTAAGGAGAAAGCCACAGATTTATTGCAAACATCGGCCCACATGTCTGTATCCAGGACGAGAGAGCGTGTAGGCACTAATCCATTCTAGCGAGCTCATTGGAGGTTTGTGAATTTTTCAGGCTCCCACTGAATAAGCTACGATCCAACTTTGTTCAAAGAGGTCTGAGGTTCACATACATACTATTTTGGTTGGGTAGGCACAGGTTTGAGTGCAGTTTGGCTGTTGCTACATTCTTTTGTTTCATAACATAATGCATTAAAGTTTCCTATATATATCTTCCTTTTAAAAACAAACGTCTTGTGCTCCACGAATACTACACCACTAGATCACTCTTCGGATTTGGAGCCGTAAGTGAAAATACAAAAACATTTCTTTCCGGGTCATAGAAAGTTTACTATATAGTTACCCCGCAAATGGTCACGAGACAGGTCATCAGAATTCCAGTGCAAAGTGTACTAAAGGCGACGTATGATGTTTTTCACATAATATTTTTCTAACTTTTGTCTGATCGGGTCACGGACTGTCTCTTTGGTCAAAAGAGTAGGTTTTTTGTTTCCTTGTGTGTTTCCCAGTTGCTGTCGAAATAATACTCAAACTTAGTCTCTTTATTTGAGTCTTCTTATTAATCGATTAGTAATCCAAAACCGATAGAGAATTAAATAACTAAGCTAAATACACTCAACACACTAGCCTATGGAAATCTGCTACTGGCGTATACTACGCCTTAAATAGGCTAACCTACGAAAATTATAGAAATTCATCACTGACGCAGTTGCCTCCAGTCAACAAAAGCCTTAATGCTATCGGATAACGTCTCCCATATGTCGGCGCATCACCGATTTATTAAACCTAAGGCGCTCAGACGGAACGCGACATCCTGCTCGTAGATTAACCGCCGCTCCACTAGCTTACGGGCCAATATGTCATTTGATTGTTTCTCCGAAATATTTTACTTATTTGCGGGAACTTATTCGTGCTGTTGTATATTAAAAAAGATGATCCTAGACATAACGGAAAAATTGTGAAAAATCGGTTTAATGGAAACCAAGTTAAAGTTATGAAGTGGCCATCACATTCATGGAAAATATATTGATACCCAAGATTGGACCACAACAGCATTGACTTAATTAGACATATTTACATGCAACGAGCCGGTAAAAGCTCGTTATCGTGATCGCTATGGTGTGGAGATGCTATACATATACGATCAATATATGCGTGTCAATAAGAAGGTCCTTAGAAGAGATGGTTCCCGTAGCATCATTCGAATAGTTTCGTTTTTATCGTCAGTTGAACTAAACAACTGGCATTTGTTTAAAAAAATGGAGTTTAGAGCGGTGATTAAACATTTCTATTTAAAACGGTTAGCAGTAAAAGAAATAACAACTGAGTTGGATTTAGTTCATGGCGCATCTGCCCCTGTATTTGCAACATTTTATAATTGGATAAATGAATTTAAACATGACCGTACATCAACAGAAGACGAACGTCGTTCAGGACGTCCCGTCGAGATAAGAAATGATCGATAAAATTCACGACATGGCTTTAAGCGACCGAAGAATAAAATTGCGCGAAATAAATACATAGTTGAAGTCACAGGGGTTTCAAAAGGTACGGTCGTTTCAATTTTGCATGGTAAATTGGGTATGAAAAAAATGTCTGTGAGATGGGTGCCGCATTTGCTCTCAGTTGAAAATAAACGCAACTGCGTGGTCTCTTCTAAGGTTCTTTTGGAGCGCATACGTCGTAATCCAGATGAGTTTCTGCGTAGATAAATAACTGTAGATGAAACACGGATACACCGATATACTCCCGAGACAAAAGAACTGTCAAAAAGGTGGATTGTTAAAGGTGAACCGCTTCCAAAGAAGGCAAAGACTGTGAAATCAACTGGAAAGGTTTTGGGATGCATGTGGTGTTATTTTCATTGACTACTTGGAGTAGCGACAGTCATTAAACATTAGGTCAGCTACTTGAGAAAATAAAAGAAAATCGCCCTTATTTGAAGAAAAGCAAAATTCCTCTTTCTCCAGGCAAATGTACGAGTGCATACGTGCACAGTTTCAATGGCTAAAATTGAGAAATTGAAGTTCGAATTGATAACCCATACACCATATTCACCAGATCTGAAGAGAAGAAGTCACTCCTTATTTCCAAATAAAAAAAAAAAAATTGGCTCAACGCACAACGGTTTACGCCGAATGAGGAGACCATCGCTTACCCAAATGCTTATTTTGATGGACTGCCACAATCAAATTTTTCTGAAGGCTTAAAAAAGTTGGAGGAGCTTCTTTTGTTCGTATATTGAACTAAAAGGGGATTATGTCGAAAAATGAAAAAAGATGTACCATTGTTTTTCTAAAGAATTATTGACCCGCCCTCGTATTCACTTTTATTTTCCCTTGACATCGGTAGTCGAATTTTATTAACAATTTTCATATCATGTTCCTGGTCATCTACTACTAGGTTATATTCGATATTCCAAACTTATGTGCCAACATTTCCTACATATTTGTCTTGCCCTACATGAAATATTCGATTTTTGTCCATATGTATTTTTTATAGCTTTTTATTTGATCAAAATATAAGCCGGTATCATCTAACTTTTTTTTTATCCTAATTCATTTTCATTCATTTCATTCCTTTTTTATAAAAAGCAGACTTTTTAGACATGAGGAATCTTTAAAGGCTTTTGTGACCTCTAAAGATCCATTGAAGAAACATCTTGTGTGTACATTGGATGCGAAAAAAATTCACATCCTAACTATAAACGTTTTTGAGTCGTCACGCGATGGGCATAAGGTTTAGCCTCGTCCCGCAATGAGAGCCCGTCATACCTATTTGCTAACCCAGGTTACTCCTCAGCCCATTTCGTATGCCCGAAGTCGATTTCTTCACAATTTTCAATGCATTTATCATTTGCCCTGGTGAATTGGGCCTTTCAATGTCCACATAGTCATTCAAACCTTTACAAGTTGGGTGTGTACGAGTAGTTGTCATGCGAAATTCACTTCTCATGATGAATATACTGTGCACAGATTACAATGAACTTGTTTTTGTTTTTCGTTCAGATCATGAGGCATTCACTTGTCGTGTTAGTTGTTAGCCGAACCTCTTACTAACAAATAAATCACTTTCTAGACCTCTGTTTACTTGTTCACTCGGGGGTCATTTATTAAGAACTTGGTGAAAATTGGATGCAAAGTTTCGTGTTGCTTGTTATGTTTATAACAGCTAAAAGACCGTGCAGAACATATGTATGCTAGTTTTTTTTGTATATGTATCAATATTTGGTACAAAAACCTTTATTTCTAATAACTTCCGCACACCCTCTCGGCATGCAAGCAATAAGGGAGTTTGTTAACTCACAAAGAATTTTTTTCCCACTAACCTTTTAAAGCTTGGTAGCATTTTTGCGAAATAAACTGTTGCCCCTCTATCCGCTGTTTTAGGATATCCATATAAGGGTTTAAATCGAGAAATTATGGAGGCCAATCTAAAACATAACTCTCCGAGCTCCTTTCTATGTGATCCATTATTCCCGTTATTTGGTGTAAGGGACCACAAGCTTAAGCCTAAAAGCATCCCCCAACCATAACAGAACCACCCCCATGCTTCAAAGTAGCTCGGATGTTTCCCCGATCTAACCATGTACCTGGCTACCTCGACGAACGTAAACAATGCCATCGGCAGATATGATATTAAATTTAGTCTCATCGCTAAATAAAAGGGTTCTCCACTTTGTCAATGACCAAGTTGAATATTTAAGAGCAAATTGAAGTCGAAATGATAGGAAATTAGAAGCAGTTTTTTTATCAAACAAAAAGACTACCTTTGACGGCGTTTCAAAGTTAACAGAGGCTTAGTAACAGCTTGGTATGCCCTCAAATTACTTTCTATTGTACGTCTACGAACTGTGCTTACATCAATTGCCAAGTTGAGGTCCTTAACGATTGCAGTTGAAAACTGGAAAAGATCCCGCTGGATAGTATTCATGATTTTTTTATCAGTTTGCATGTCGGGGACGGCCACCAGAATGAAGCGTTGTAATTGATACATTTTTTCGAAACTTTATATTAATAAATCCTGGAAGCCTTGATTCGTGAATCTTGAATCGTTCATCTATATTTCTTTGATTTGATATTTTTTTTAAAGCCTCAATTACCAGCTCTTTTTTTCGGTTACCATACTTGTCAGCCATTTACTAACCTGATCTGAATATCTTGGAAGTTGAAACAAAAATGACGGAAAAATAAAAAACTTGCATATGTTTTGCACAGCTACATAGTTGCCAGTTGGCAAGCCAACATTTTTCCCTGGAATAACTAGCCTAATTGTACTTTTTCCCTTTTTGCCAAGACCTAAAATTGCGCTGTCAGCCTTCTTCTTTTCCTTTTTTTTCAGCGTCGTTATGGTCAGAAGTGTAGGACCATAACCTTCCCACTTAACTGCATTCCTACTGGTCCGCTTGTGGGGTCCGCCGGTTTGACCTCAGAAAGTAGCGGCAGGCTTCCCGGTTTGGGATTACTTCATCGCTGAGACCAATCAAATGCTGGTGTTTTTGCATTTGTTTGCACCAATTGTTTTTCGGCCTGCCTTTTTTGCGTGTTGAAATTGGAACGTAGATTGATATTGCCTTTTCGACGGGGTTCAAAGGACCTCTCCTTTGAACATGGCAATACCAACTGTCGCGCTCTATCTTTCTTGTGATGGTTTCTTTTACGTGGAGGCTTCCTCGGATCTTTGAACTTCTAATTCTGTCACGCTTTGTTACTCCCGCTGTCATGCGAAGCATCTTCATCTCAGCTGCCGTTAATTTGCTCTCATACTTTTTTTTGCATTGTCCAGCGTTGTGAACCGTATGTGAGCGCCGGACGTACAACTGAAGTGTAGAGCCCTCCTTTCAGCTAGGGGGCATTTTTCGATCACAGAAGATGGCGGAGTTTTCCCGCCACTTCATCCACCCTACGCTTACGCGATGGTTGATGTCGTCATCACAAGTTGCTTCTTTATTAATCATAAATCCCAGATATTTAAACTTTTCACACTTGAGAAGCACTCTTCCATTCAAGTAAATGTCTGGAATAGGCTGATGAGGGTCAGAGAACGGGCAGCACAGATACTCTGTCTTCTTTGAACTAATACGATACACGTGTCCCTCAAAAATGTCCACCCACACATCAAGTGCTCGTTGTAGGGACGTCTGATCATCACTTATAATGGCTCCATCGTCAGCAAAGAATAGCTGGTGCACATTGGGGTCCGACACTTTTCCTTCAAGCAAGCAATCAAGGACTGCTATAAAGAGCAGTGGCCTGAGGACGCTCCCTTGGTGTACACCGACTTTGATTGCGAACTCTTCGGTGACTCCTGCTTACTCTTGTCGTTGCTCTCTTGTACATGTCCATGATCACTCGCACGTAGGTTTCTGGACCTCCTTTTTGTCTTAGCGCTACCCATAAAAGATCTCTTGGTTGCCGGTCAAAGGCCTTCTCGAAATCAACCAACACCATATGTAAGTGCTTTGAAGAATCACGATGCTTTTCCATCATGACCCTTATACTTTGGATTGCATCTGTTGTGTTGATTTACCCGAGACAAACCCGCACTGGTCATCAGATAGTCGTATTATTTTCCGCAGTCGGCTATCTAATACCCGTTCAACGATCTTCATGGTGTGCGACATCAGATTGACAGAACGGTAGTTATCACAATTTCGCGTATCACCCTTTCCTTTGTGCAAAGGAAGAAGATAGCTTTCCCTCCATTGATTATGCATAGTGTTGCCTCTCATAAGTTTGGAGATAAGAACCATGAGCCATCTAGACCCGATGTTTCCCATCTTTTTCCAGAACTCAGAGGGTATCCCGTCCGGCCCAACAGCTTTTATTTTCTTGGAGTTTTTAACCGCGTACCGAACTTCTTCGACTGTGATGTCGGATATTTCGGCATGATTCGGGGCGGCTCGTGGAAAGTACACTCGGGGAAACTGTTCGTTCAGAAGTTCCTCGCAATACTGTCGCCATCTGTGGAGAATTTTTTCGTCTTCCACAAGGAAGTTAATAATAAGAATGCGCTGTCAGTAATATATTTATATTTAAATTTTTAAAATTTTACTCTCCTTGGGATATTAAATCAAATAAAACGTGAAAAGATAAAAAACTTGCAAATGTTTCGCACATTACTGTTCATGGAACTTTTGGCCTAAAAAATCCTAAGTTTCCTCTATGTTTCCTAAATGTCCTCGATATACCTTTCTAGTTTTTATTGGGCAAGTACGGCAAATATTACTTTAAATATATCATGATTTTTGCTGGACACTACAGGCGGAATTTCTATAATACCTCCAGCTATTATTCACCCGCTCAGAAGAGAGCACTACTCAACTAGGGTATATGTCTATTCTATAAATTTCAAAACATGACATTGGCATTCAGAAGCTTTCAGATTTTTCAATGTAATCTACTTCCAGATTCAGATGAATGCGATACGAGTATTTCCGACACTCCATCATTCTACATAACTACTGAACCTTCTTATTGCAACTCTAAAACCAACTTAGACATTTGCTCCACAACTCTTGAACATTGTATTACTGCCTCCTCAACGTACTCGTATATTCCTGCGCTCCCCTTAGAAAGTAATGAAAATTCTTTAAGCCAACCTTAAGTCATCTACTTTTTCGCATAAAATGACATCATATCCTTCCACCATCTTCCGTTAACCATCATACAACATTCCAGAAACCTATCCAATGCTCCATTTAAAATTAAATCGTTATATGCGCATTCCTGACACTTGTGGCAATCACATGCAGCCCAATCTACATCGAGGGAGCATCATATAAATTATACAAAAGCTCTAACTGCTGCCGGTGCTCCCAGGCTATGTTCGACTGGGCGACAACCGTTGTAGCTCGTTTTGATTCCCAGCAATCCGCAACGACCACGTTTTCCTACCTCTGACCTCCTACAAATATTATAAAATGGCACAGTCTCATCGTACTGCCCAGGCCACCCGTTTCAGTCTGTACTCTTATGCTCTCGGGACTGCGTAAAATAGAAACACAACGCCAACTCTGCATGCAGTACACTTGTGTACTGTCGTGTTTTACGGGCGAATGAACGGGTGGGGTGTCGCCCCCATCTCGATTGCAGGGCACGTTTATTGTTTATTGAATCAGAATTGTACTAAATATAAAAAAAAGAAGCTAGACAAGCCATAAATAACGACAAAATGCCGAACGTAATAAAGGCGAAAAAAATTGTTATAAATAGATGGATACAGTGCAAGATGCAAAAACAACGTAATCCTTCCACCCTTGCACCCCCTCTCATCCCATCATCTTTTGCTTTTATTACTCTCCTCCGCATTCTTGTTGGTTTTCTTCCCTATCTTTTTCATTCTCTCGTTTCTGTTTTATGTTTTATTGCCGCGGCACTGATCCTCTAGTCAGACGGAGAATGATAAATAAATTTATATTTTTCTCCCCAGAGTTTGCAGACCCTCATATGAGTACGTATCCAGCGCACATAGTCGTGCAGTATGTAAGTGTTTTACGGGGACGACTGCAGATACCGCTGTATGCAGTCTAGCACAGTGGCGGCTTCTTTCGTATTCTCTTTAGAAGAAATGTGTATACAATAGATCCTAACAAAGAGGACGTGTCACAATGTCGGTGGTGAGGATAAGATTGGGGCGTGATACGTAGCGCGAACGTTGATGTGTCTATGGCGATAAAATTGATTTGGTAAATCAATGGGGTCGGGAGGCTTACCGCCAGACATAAAAAATAAACTGAAAACAGAAAACAGATTGTCATTTTCGTGCGAAAGCAGGTGGTCTGGGATTAAGAATAAATGGAATTCCTGGCGAAGGCCTCTGCTCTGCGTCATAGGTTATATGATTGCTTTTGTTGGCGTGTGAATTGCGAGTTCTTGACACAGTTTTCGCATAAGCCGTAAAGGCGGATTTATGCATTGCGGAATTGTTCACGTGAGTGGACATATGCCCTTGCATAAAGTATTATATTTTAATGGCCTTAATGACATTAAATATTTGTAGCCATCTGCTGCTATTTGTATGAGCAAATAAATTCTTGAAATTTATGGGTAGTAAATCAGTTCAATAGCTTTTAGTGATGCTTGCATTTCAAATGGCGAAGATGCGAGACTCGGCTAGTCCATAAATTAATTAAATTCAATTCAATACAATCGAGTGTAGCTTTGTTTAATTCTAGCGTATTTCAATTCATTGTACTGTGTCACCGATTTTCGAAATTGGGAAATGTTGTTGTTGCGGGAATCCGACCCCCGTCCGACGTCTGTAGCCAACACACCAAGGAGCCACGCTCTGCCTGCGAATTCGGTTTAGTTTTTCAGTTTTATAAACAATTATAAAGTGTTTTGCGTAGCTGGTTGTAATGGATGGCCGTATACTGTGGGGATGAAGTATTCGCAAAGGAGTGTTTGTGTGATAAGGGTTGACACAGTGGTGGAGACATTTTTTTCTTCCAGGGGGTTAATGTAAATTTCCACGTTCAAAGAATAGGAAAGAACCACGTTACGTTTTCCAAACATGGTTTTTGAGGTCTGAATGCACGCTTCTCCCTGAGACTTCTCCCGTCAATATATATTTATGCCTTCGTTGTTAACCTGATAAACAAACTAAAACATACCTATACATCCTGATGAGTATGTCTGAAACATGCTGATAAGCGTGTCTAAAACATGCTCGTCTAAAAAATCCGATAAACATGTCTGAAATATGCTGGAAACATGTTTATGCGCCCAAAGCAAATTAAGCCAGTTGTTATTCAGTCTGTTGTCAGCTTTAAAAACAGTCAATTCGACTTGAACGATGAGCAATTTGCTAATCAAAAATCTTTACCTACCTTGAGATTTTGAGGCAATGGAACTTTTTTTTGATTTGAACCACTTTAGTCAGTCTACCTCTGCCATCGCCCAGAGGTAATACTTGACGGGACTAAGTAGTTCAGCTCGCACGTTTCTTGCTAGTGCACAGATATTAATCCATTATTCTTTTCAGCCTTCGTCAGCATTTTTTTTTATCATCTCTCATTCACAACTGACGTTGTTGCACAGATTTTCCGTATGGGAATTGTTCTTGGTTATGGACAGACTCGAACTACAGACCTTCCGCTCAATAGTTGGGGATGATGACCACTGCACCACGACCATCCCCAGGCATATTCTAAGGACATCTACTTATATTGGTGCAACATACGAGTATGAGGGAACAGACTAGACCACCCTAAATAGTGGAATCCTCTTATGGTTGCTTATATAGATGTATTGTGGCCTCCGGCCCCTTGTAGTCAGTTACTTTGAGACATGCAGTTTAAATTTAAGTGCTGCTTGATTACCATAATTATTGTGTTTGGAGTTGCCGCGACTACTTGAATGTATTTTACAACTGTATGTTTCCACCCTTCTGATTTGGAACGAATTGGCTTAATTAAATGTGCTTTTGACGTCTATTGTCTAGTGGCTCCCAAACTTTAAGAGTGCCGTTCTACGGCTTATCAACTACTTTTGTAATGGTGGTTTGATAAAGTGAGCAATGTGTCGAATATCATTCACTCAAGGATTTATTCCATAGAATCAATTGGTATAAAGTGTTACAGGTTTCATGATTCCGGGAACACGACTTCCTCTAGGCATTTTTGTAAGGCTACAATGAATAAGACGATTTATAATGAATTTACTCAATGATTTTTTATGAATTTCTTTCGGTCTAGGCGCTTTTTTGTCTTCTATTCTAAGAGGGCTTTCTGTACTACATCCTACATAATAGGTGGGATTTTTTCTGCATCTATCTCTCAAACAAGTGCGGCATAGTATGTGGCCTCCATAATGCTCCACAATGTGTCTCAGCATTAGAGGGCATGTTGTCTGAAGCGATCTGTAAGCTTTTAATCTGGTGATCTTTCCTTGCTCGCTTTCACCTGCCGAAGAATCACCAGATTTTGCCAGGAATCGACCGGCACTTTGCGCTGCTGGGCTTTGCCGCGAGCAGTCTCTTTAAATCCATGGCCTTACTCGTGTCGTTCTTGAACTGCATGAGCGGTTCTTCAAGTGTCCTTTTGACAATTCTTTGTCGGCTTCAATAACTATTGCGTTAGGTTTAGCTGTGTCAAATATTCATTTTTCTTGTCTTTGATTTACTACATGTTCTTATCACAACTTTTCTCAAAATTTCTGTTTTTATTTTTTTTTGACCAAGCTATTGTTGGCACTCACAGATTAAGTGCCTTTCGCTGTCTCTTTCCCTTCCTTCTACTCTGGTTTTTGTCGCTTACGCAATGGCTTTGCGGGCTGGATTCCGTTTTGGCCGTTAGGAAGTTTGTGGAGAGTTGTTCATCCTGATAATCCCTTTTGCTTACTGTGGGACTAAATGAAGGAGAGTGCATTTGCGTCCAATTGCGTCCATCATAGGTTGATGTATAGAGGATCTTTTACCCTTATATCTTCTGGCTTTTTATCTAATGTCCTAGTTTAAGGACTGCTGGTTGATGCGGAGTACCTTCTGTAGTTGCTTAATTTGTTACTCGGCGCCAACTGGAGTACCCGACATATATAGTAGCTACGATAGGGGACATTTGTATCGGCAGCCTTCTGTAAACGTTTGACACAAACCTTTTTGAGTACGTGTGTTAAGAGCCGGGTCGATACCGACACAACCAAATTGACGGTGAGAAATCATCAAACGTAGTTTAAGACAGGGTCTTACAAACCCATGATAACAAGATTTCCATTTCCCCACAACTCGCATTAGGCATGGTGTCTTTTATTTTGTCTTCATTGGCAATGCCATGCGATGAAAGGACCGCGAGTTGTTATATATGTTATAAAGGAAGACCAGCGGGAAATTTTCAACTTTAAATTTTAAATGTTCGGGGTGAGGTAAGTGGGAGAGGCATTTCGATTCGCATTTTTTGCGGATTTATAAATCGCGTTGAGTCATTGGTTGGGAACACACCGCGCATTCGCGGTTGAGAAATATTTGAAAACGGATGAATCGTTGGTTCGTGCGCGTCGCAATTTTTGTACTCACTTTAATTTACACAGACTTAGTGATGGTCCGAGCACGCAATTTATCTGGCTGTGGATGCAAAGGTTTAAACAAAAAGGGATAATGGTGAACAGAACTCCTCCGGGATCATCAGCATTAGCAGCGACGCCGAAACATGTTGCGCAAATCCGCATAAATCCATGAGAATGATTGCGGCCTCCATGCACGTCATTTTGAAAAAAAAAAAATGTTCTACCCATACAAAATCCAAATCATGTAAGGTCTAAAGGAAAGTGAACATCCTGTGCGAGAAATCTTCGCAAGAACAATGCTCGAACGTTTTTGAACAGCTCGAACGCTTGGCAAAAAATTGTTTCGTAGTGAAGCACATTTTCATATCGACGGCTACGTAAATAAACAGAACTTGCGTTACTGGTGCTCAAGCAACCCTAGAGAACTCGATCAAAGATGTTTACTTAGGCCCAAAACGACGGTATGGTGTGCCATTTCCGCCCGAAGGATAATTGGCCTTTAGTTTTTTAACCAACAAGAGACAGTCACTGCTGAAGTGTATTGCCGAATGATGAACAAGTTTCTATTGCCGCAACTGCTCCGGGCACAAGAACAGAACGCTATTTCAGCACGACAGTGCTAAACCACACACGGCTAGGATCTGGATGGAGAAGCTAATACTCGTTGCTATTTTCCCGAACAAATTGATCAGCAAGTATGGAGACATACCCTGGCCTCCTCGCTCTCCGGACCTCACACTATGCGACTTATTCTTGTAGGGATACCTCAAGTCAAGGTTTTACAATAACAATCCTCGAATAATTCTGGCCCTGCGAATATTCGTCGCGAAACTGCCGCCATTGAACCAGCTCAATGTTCACGGCTGCAAGAGTGTCTGGAGAGAAACGGGCATCATTTAGAAGATTTTGTTTTTAAAAATTAAAATCCGCAACATGACTTGTATATTTTCCCAAAACAAAGAAATGCCTACAATTTTCAGTTTTTTATTTATTTTATTTCAAATTTGAAAATTTTCCACTGGACACCCTTTACTAAGAAAAATGCACACACAGAATTGGCGGACATAACAGAGTCTCACTATGAGCTAACAATATACCCCCCACTCAGTTGCTGCTATTTGCACCTATAAAATAAAAAAAGTAAAAAGAACAAAAACGCTCTAAGCCATTATGGCACATTGAATGTTGATTTGCCTCCTCTTTGAAAAAAGAAAAACCAACAAATTTCGCCCTAAACTGTCAATATTTACGAGTTCCAAAGGCGATCCAGCACACTACTGCTATTAACACCGTCAATCACTGAAATTTTATCATCTCGTCCTATGTTTTTAAAATATCTCTCAATACGGTGAGTTATAAAATGGAACGCTTTTTAAGCTTCATGCCGCAATCGATGTTACGGTAAATATCATCAAATCCCCCATCCATATAGTTCACTAGCAAAGTGTAGAAATTTCATAATTTTTGCGATATGAGTTAATTAGATTTTTATTGACAGATTGATTGGTTGAATGGAATGGGCGGATAATAATTGAGTGAAAATGTGGGCGACAGAAGGGTAGCAAAGATAACACAAGCGGAAAATCACTATCGACTCGGAATTGAATTTCCTGTTTTGGTATTTTCTTTCTTCTGTAGACACGAGTTCAATAAATCTTTCGATAACCTATACTTAACCCCTGTCGGTGTGGTTGAATTTGTCTTTTTCTAGATCTCTGAGTTTGCTTTGTAATCAATTTCTGGAGTGGAGTGATAAAGCAATATGGATTGATAACAGAGCGAAATTGCTTGTTTTAAAGGCAACAGAGTCATAAAATCTCTCTCAAAGAAAATAGTGCAAAAGGGAGGGGCAGTTTGTATTGTAGCTTTATTTGTTAAGGGGAATTGAACTCGGGACTTGTTAAGGATATTTGTGGGAATTATAGTCCGCCTTTGATCACAATCCTGTTCTTCATAAACTTTGATTGCTTTATAGCTCATATGCTGTGTCTTCCTTCTTTTCTGATAAGATGAAGCCCATTCAAGAGTGGAGCGTCTCAGTTTTCATTGAGATTTCGCATAAAAATATATACACTTGACAAAATCGCTCATACTTATGGAGTACTATGAGCTTAGCAATCATGTTGAACGTAGTACGTTATATACGTTTAGAGTTCTTCTCTACACTATAAAAAAGTTTAAAACGATTTGCCTTTAATCAAACTTATAAAACTCCAAATTCCATAATGGGGGCTTATAGAAAAACCTAGGAATCAAATAAGGAAGAGATTTATTTAAAAGTAGTACGGCGGATAAAAGAGAGGAAAGTATTTGATTATGGGAATAAGTTAACACAGCGCTTGCAGATTCTCTGATCACGCGAAACCTTCCATGTGCGACATTGCCAACATAACACCCACAGACCCATGAACACACCGGATGCTCAACACCTTGTCTGCGAAGGTGTTTTAATAAATACCGTTGACGATGTAGGCAAAATTACTAGCACTCAATAACTGCATTGTGTGTAAACAAAACGAAACACAAAGCTCTTTTACATTAAAATGGATTACACAAATGAAGTAACTGTCGATCTGAATTGTAGGGTAATTAGTGATTTTAGCGGCATCAATACAAATGAATTAAATGAAAGTAAATGCTGCTTTCTTTGTTTTAATATAAGATCTTTGCGGAAGTATTGGAATGATTTCTGTCTAAATGTTAGCCACTTTATTAACATGATAAACGTAATAGTATTAGTTGAAACTAATATTGAAGAAGTGGAAGAAGGACATTACAGTTTAGATGGTTTCCAAACAGAATTTCTGAATAGAGATAAACGTAGAGGAGGTGGAATTCTAATGTTAATACGTAATGACTTACAATACACACGATTAACATCTGAAAGTATGTCATATGAAAATATCGTAATTCAAATTAAAGAAAATAATAAGTATAAATATGTAATGGGGATATATAGACCACCTGGTTACAGCCGAAAGTCGTTTATTGAAGAATTCGGAAACAACATTAGTCAATTGGGGAAAAAGAACGAGATTGTTGTAATGGGCGATATGAATATCAATGTGAATGATTTGGATTTGTATGGTGCAAAAGAATATCTTGAGATGCTAGCGTCACTGGGGTTGATTAATGTGATAACTCAGTTTACCAGGATAGATCTTAGCACAGGATCAAAATCAACGATTGACCACATCTTAACCAACACTTTGCATACCCAAATCAATTCTGCTGTAATAGAAAGTTGTATCACAGATCATTACCCAGTTATATACTTCTCACCAATACAAAAATCTGCTGATAAAGAAAAATCAGTCAACTTGCAGTTTATATCTAGCATAAAGGTTAATGAACTAATAGCAGAAACAAATTGGGATGAAGTTATTAATGAGAGTGATGCTGTCTCACTTTATCAGAAACTTCTTGATAAAATGACATATATTTATGAAAAAGCGACATACATCAAGCATATTAAAAACAGAAGAAAGGAAAATCCATGGATGTCTACAGATTTAATCGCCAAATGCAAAAAAAGGGATGGACTTTACAGAAGATGGAAAAATAACAGACTGAACAAAACATATGAACTGGAATATAAATCTTTCAGAAACAAACTGAACAAGGAAATATCGGCTCAAAAATCACTATTTTACAAAAGCAAGTTCAACGAAGCCAGATCTGACCCCCGTAAAACATGGAGTCTTATCAACGAAATACTGGGAAGGAAAAAGTTTGGAGTTGATGAAACAATAACAAAAAATTTCTCTGGCAAAATGTGTCTGAATAACCTAGCTAGTGCATTTGCAAACAACTTCAGCACACAGGTTAGAAAGATTATCCATCATTGCGACGTTGCTACATCGTCTCACACATATACAAGAGCAGCCAACACAATCTTTGTACAGGAAACAAATTTCCATGAAATTCGACGAGCGATCAATTTGATGAGTGAAAACAAGTCACCGGGTGTTGATGGAATACGTGCCATTGATATTAAAAGACACGCAGAGATATTCATCCCAATATTGTGCAAACTCGTTAATCTGAGTATACATCAAGCAAAAATGCCGGAGGCTCTGAAAACAGCTGTAGTCAGACCAATTTACAAAGGAGGTATGAAAAGTGAGCTCACAAATTACAGGCCAATATCGATACTGCCAGTAATAGAAAAGTGTATGGAAGAGATCATAACCAAAAGGCTGCAAGAATTCATCGCAAAAAATTCTCTGATACATACAAGCCAGTATGGCTTTCAGAAAGAAAAGAGTACTGGTAAACTTTTAGGGGAATTTGCCAACTGTATTAATGAAAGTCTAAACAAAAGCTATCATGTACTAGTGCTTTTTGTTGATTTCAGTAAGGCCTTCGACACATTAAATCATAAAATGCTACTGGAAACACTGGAATACATTGGCATAAGGGGTTTAATGGCAGATTGGCTAAAAGAATATTTACACAACAGGCAGTTTTGTGTCAAAATCAACCAGACATATAGCCAAAAGGAACGCGTACAATATGGAGTTCCTCAGGGATCGAAATTGGGCCCAATCCTGTTCATATTATATACCAATGAGCTGCTACGAGTGTTTAAGCAGGCAATACCATTCGCATATGCAGACGACACGGCGATAGTGGTGCGCCACAGATCTTTGAATATGGCAACCACAATATTGCACGACGAGTTCGATAATGCTGTTAAATGGTGTCATGATCACGGTCTATCAATAAACGCAGCCAAAACAAAGATGATGCACATACGAAGTCCGCAGTTTAAGGCTACTCAACAACAAATATTTTTTAGAAATGATTCCTGTAGTAGCTCAATTCGCTGTCCGATTGAAATAGTAGAGAGCTATAAATATCTTGGCGTCACAATTGACAGCAATTTTCTATGGGATACGCATATCGACAACTTGCGCTTGAACCTTAAAAAAGCTTTATACGCACTTAGCCACCTAAAGTTTCATGCCACAACAGCCATATTAAGACAAGTATACTATGCTTTAGTAGAATCGAAATTGAGGTATGGAATACTTGCTTGGGGTAATGCTTCTACAACGCATATTAAAAAACTTAAGAAACTACAAAATGCAGCATTGAGGAAGATAAGTGCAGAGAATTGGCGAAATGTTCCTGAACAAGAACGGTTTCAAGTTGTTCCAGTAGAAGATATCTTTAAGATGACCCTTATATTGGAGTACTATGACGACACTCGGTTCATCACACCAATCCAACATGGAATCAATACAAGAAGACGGGCTCATGGTATGCTTCAAGAACCCAGATTCTACAACAATTATGGGAGAAGACAGCTGAAACGCAGTGTACCAGAAGTCTTTAATGCACTTCCACAAGAGATTAAAAATATTACAAATATTAAAATAAGGAAAAAAACCGTAAAGAACTTTTTTCTAAACAAGAATATTAATGTGTAACTAAATCTTAATTCTAATGTCTTTAATTTTTTGTAAAATTAGTTAATTTCTTTCTTGCATTGTGTAATTATTGAAATGTATAAATGTAATTAAATTAAGCTTGCTATCTAAAATTCATTGTAACAAATTTTGAAACGCAATCTTCTGCAGAAAAGCCTTTATAAGGCTTCGCGGAAATGTATAACCATTGTACAATATTTTTCTGAAATAAAAATGAAAAATGAAATGAAATGAAGAACTCAGAAGCTCCATGACACCATGCAATGTAGATGATTTATCAATGAAGACAGCTGTGACCGAGTGAATATGGTGGCGGAGCGAATCTTAAATATTCAATCGGGTCAAGAAAATCCTTGTTCCTTCGCCGAACTCCATCTTCTGGAACTATCGGTGTAGGCTGGGTCCTTATCATCTGGAATAAACGTGCGGGTTTGCATTTCTTTCTGAGCGGGAATTTTCAGGTTCAATTACGCTCTTATGGTGTTTGTCACACAACCTGGACGGGGAACAGTTGGTTTGTGTCGAAGATGCTCGTTCATTACACTCCGGGGTGGTTGTCCTAGATAGAATTCGATTGAATTTGTAACGTTGGTTGTAGTTCACGGTAACTTCTTTTTGATGTTATATTGTGTTATTCCTTCGTCAACATTTTTTGATCATCTCTCATTCACAACTGATATTGATGCACAGTTTTTCCTTATAGGAATTGTTATTGGCTATGAACAGACTTGAACTACAGACCTTCCGCTCCACAGTCGGTGATGATTTCCATTGCACCACGACCACTCCCCATCGAATGTGCCGTCCTGCTGAAATAGTGGAAATAATGTAGTCAGTTAGAGCCGTCTTTAGATTCGTTCGCAGGAACAGAAAGGCTCCAGTCAGAATGTTTTGTTGGGTCTGATGAGAAATGGGGAGTGCTTCGCCCCCCGTGCTATCCATTTCCATTGATATTTGAATTTTATTTAGTTTGTTTATGTTACAAGCTTTGTTTAGGACAGGCCAACAAACCAACAAGTCATATGTAGGTGAGGATAGGGCAGACATCGGCTATGTCCAGAAAGTAAGTTTATGTAGCAGTCTGTTTTTCAAGCATCGCCGAGATTTTATTTAGCATAGAGAGAAAGAGCCCTGGTACTTAAATAACCATCTCCTCCACGCACTTTTAATCCATTACTTTCCAATTAAACTAGATTATGGATTTACTGAGGAGACTTTTCCTTAATTGCGATTGGGTGGTTCTGGTTTCGGGCATGGAAACTATCCAATTATAGATGAAACCTTTAAAGCAGATAGAGATTTTTATGGGTTTGGTACAAATTTTGTTGAAAGTACCTTCTATATTAATACGATTGCGAGAGCGATTGCGTTTGCTTAAAATGAAAAGAACTTCCAATGGTGTGCATAACATAGTGTAAAACCGCCTCCACGGTTTGATATTAACATTTTACAATAAGGAGTGCTTAATTTTCCGATAGTGAGATTTTATAGGTTTTCTTAGCCACTCAATAGTACCTATATGCAGATGATTTAATAACGTACAGATCAGGTCAAAAAATTTAGGTCATCAATACAAGGCTGCACTGTGACTTCCATCATATTGCGATGATTGGTAGTTAAAAATTAATTTCTAAAGGAAATCGGAAACGATACTGTTAGGACTCCGTTATATAGAGCCTCAAGGAATACCAGAAAGACCTGGAAGAAATTCGCGTCCATGTTGCCCGATGGGCTACCATTAGCGGTGAGAACCGCACTTAGATATCTTGGTTGACCGTTATCTATATTTCTATAGACGTATGTTGGCTTGTCTTGCTGGAGTTAAAAAGGCTTTGGTATTGGAAGAAGGTTTAGCTAAGGAATCTTTTGGAGACTGGGCGCGTCATCATGCTTAGATTACCTGGGGCTGTAAGCCTTGGTGGAGTCTCGCGTAGGCGAGGGGAACGAAATGACGAGGCCCAGTCGTGGAAAGACGCAATCAGAACGAAGTACACGAGTGCTAACAAACTTGTCTATTTTTAAGACCAGAATTAAGCAACTGAGGGTAGGTTAAGATTTAAGATGGAGAAAAAATTAATCTATTATAGATTTTGATAAACTTTTCCTAGAAAATCTAATTTATTTATAGGAGCTTGCGAGTGTGCAGGTTGAGCGTTTTAAGTAAACTTCATGATTCGGACAATCACCAAGAGAGATGCGATAACTGCTTCAATTCTTTTGTAGCATGACGGGGATGTTGCCATCAGGGTCCGATAATAATTTATATGGAAGGAAACTGCTTTTGTCTCATAAGACTTTAAGTGCCCCGCAATTGTTAATTAGACTTGGAAAAGTCGAAGATTGAAAATCAATCAGTAGATCATACGATCAAGTATCAATAAATAAACTGGTATCCCTCACAGGAGGGCAACAATATACATGTGTCTGTTGGCTGATAGGTTGGATGTCCTCTCACAGAGTTCATGTCAAACAGATTTGAGGTTAGAGGAACAAGCAACATATGTAGTATATAACCTTAAGATAAATAGTCACTTTGTTCGTTTTCTGTAATTTCCTGAATCCATAAAACATGCAAAATAAGCACAGCTCATGATGTGCTGACTAAACTTTGAAACCTTTCCATTCCGTCAGAATCAAATACAATTCCAAAAAGTACGGCATATTTAATCCCTCATCTGCCCCCGACTCTTGTTTACACTCGCACTCAGTACCCAGAACTCGTCTTCGCCTAAATAAAATTCCAAATTTGTTCATTGATTCCCAGAAAAACGTATCGATTACCTACATTCGAAAGCTCGATTTGATGTAAATACGCGTTTCCATAAATTACAATAAACCAACAAACCATGTCGACCCCATTCGATAATAACGGTCTTCCGACTGAGTGTCTGCCATTTGTGTTTTGTTAAACACCCTTTTGTTGATCTTCAATTTGAATACTTCTCGTTATGTTATAGGGGAATTAAAATAGATTTCATTTTGAAATACATACCATGGCGAGGAGGCGGTAAGAAAACTGGAAATGTTTTGTATATTTTGTGAGAGAGATTTGTGTATTGTGGCAGTTATTTTGACAGGGGCGCCACGAGCCAGCATGATATTCCGGTTCGTCGTTTCAGAATTAGATTATAGTGTGGGAGTAATTAATATGATTTTTTTATAGATCTGGTATTTTCAATGTTTTTCTTTTAAATCATTTATGATGAAGACGGCGTTGGCTAGGCGGGGCGGCATGAAGGAGAATAGATTATTTTAATTGCTTAACGAATGACAAACTTGATCTGAAATAATTTTGCTGATAGTGACAATTGTTGATTTTAGTTTTTATGGATTCAGAGGTAAATGATCTGTTTGAGAGCAATTAAAGCGATGGAAGTGTGGTATGTGTGTTTACGCATTAGCAGAGCTTAACTTTCACGTTTGTATGATTGCTTTCGAAACGGGAATGATTAATTTGGCTTCGAAGCTTTCGTTTTTGCGTATCAAAATTGTAAGGAATTGAGGAGAGAAGGCGACTCTCCATCAGGTAACATAAAACGTTTTAACACGCTTAAGTGGGCAATATAAGCTACCTTGTACAAGGGTGGTCTGAAAAGTTTCCGCCCTAACAAAGATACAAGACAATTTTTCTTAAAATTTAATTTTATTTTTCTACATAGTCTCCTTGTAACTCTACACACTTCTCCCAACGTTGCTCCCATCTCTCTAAACCCTCCAAACAACACCCGGAAAAATATCTGTTCACGAAGGTGATTGCCTACCCATTTGACGAAAATCTCTGTCCTCCGAGCGCAATTTTTAGATTAACATTGCGGAACAAAAAGAAGTCGCTTGGAGCTATATCTGGTCAGTAATCCGGGTGTTGAAGTAGTTCAAACCGTAATTCTTGAATTTTCGCCATGGCAACCGCTGAAGTGTGAGGCGGCGCGTTGTCTTGGTGAAACATGATTTTCTTTTTCTGCAAATGTGACCGTTTATCCGCCATATTTTCCGCCAGCTCTCAAAAGGGTTACATAGAATCCCCTCACCTAAAATTTCTACCTAAATCATAATGCAGGGTAGTATCTCTTTGGACCCATTGTTAAAACTTGTATTTTCACTATCTCTCTGCTACCTGATGACAAGCTTGTAAAAATTTAAGGAAATGAAAAAGAAAATCGCCAATTTTCTTGCCTATTTTAAGCTTTATTACGTACATCTACTTGATTACACTCATCTTTAAAAATAGAAGAAAAAAGGAAGGTTCTTAATCTTATTAGTTATTATTTTTTTTTAGTGTTGATATTTTGTAAGTCCTCCCTTATTGCCTACTACTCTACTTTCTAACTATCGATATAATTTTTTCAAATAACATATCGGAATTTTTTCAAAAGCGTCTTCAATGACCTTAATAAGACCTTCCCTATTTTCAAACTTTCTGCGACAGCCATTCCCAAGCATTTACAGTACGTTTGGATTGAGATAAAGAGGCGGCCAATCCAAAACTTCCACATTATTCCTCGTAAACAAATGTTTTACACATGCTGCTGTGTGAATGGCTGCGTTATCCTGCTGAAAAATCCAACTTTGACCATCAAACATTTCGTGTAAATTTATTGTCTGGGTTTCAAGAAGCTCGATGTAATCCCCTGAGCTCTGCTGACCATCTAAGCCAGATCTATTGGGCCGTGAAGAAACCAACAGCAGTGTGACGACGTGACCGGAATATCTCCGTTATTCTCAATTTTTATTTTTATTTATTTATTTTTTAAATATCGGTTTCCCATTGTTTCTTCCTGGTTACATGAACCCAGCGAAGTTCCAATCTATGATCTGAGTAGAAGAGGTTTTTTTTGTTCAGTTTTTGCCGTCGGAGACGTGGACACTGTTGAATTACTTTTTGAACTGTCCAGACACTGGCTGAATTTCTAACTTTCTTCTTTATTTTGTGAGTGGTCTAGCGAAATTTGAAGCTTTGCTTAAAATGGACCTGCCATCTCGTTCTGCTGTCGCACTTGCTGTGTGTCCTCTTCATTTTTTGCCATAATTTTTTGGATCTTTTAGAAAATTGTTGACTGTCCATGGATCTCGGCTATTTTTTGTAGCAATCTCCCGGTTGGAATAATGGAATAAGTTTCTTGTTTGAATGCAAGAATTTTGGCAATTTCTAAATTTGTTTGAGTTTTGCCTCGAACCATCTTTTCTAAAATACAACTAAAACAAAAACAATTTTAATATTTTAACTTTCTTAAATTTGTACAAGCTTGTCATCGGGTAGCCCAGAGATAGTCAAAATAAAAGTTTTAACAACGAGTCGGAAGAGATATTACCCCTGCATTCATTTTAAGTGAGGGTAATCGAGTTAGCAACATGCTAGAGAATATATTAATCAACATCACACAAATAAAAACAAAATTCAATAATCGAATGCACTTATCTCAGGAAATTAAGGGCTTCACCTTATTTTTTGAACAACTCTCGTGCAACTCATGAAAACTTTGACCAAGCGAAGTGAATTATTTTCAATTAAGTCGCTGAAAATGTTGTTATATTAAATGATTGAAGGCAAAATATTTCAAAATATTATTTGATGAAACGATTGTGACGTAGAAATTAAGGTTCTGGAAGACGGAAAAGGCATGGCAAATCCGGTCGAGTGTGAAGGTTATGCTCAATGAACGACTATGGTCGGATGCAACGACGTTGTTCGTATTATTATTTGGCCTAAAAAAACAAAAAAAAAAACAAAGAGATCATGTCCAGCATCCCTATTTGCCAGGCATAATTTCTAAAAATTAGAGCATGCCCAGCTCTAGAAGTGTTTTGGGGGAAAAAATCAAGTTTTAAAATTCCGCTTGTGTTTTTATTAAGGGGAACTATTGGAAGTTGGAATTGATTTATAACGTTTTACCGTTTTTACGACCTAGCTCTAGCTAAACAAATGTGTCACATGGCTTGTGCGTTTTAAAAGTGGTAATTTCAACATAGAAAATAAGCAGTGCTCTGGACAGACACAGATGTTCAAAGATGAAGAATTGGAGGATTAGTTTTACCTGTGAACATCATCCGCTTATATATCAGCGGCGGAATGAGGAGCGATTTGGTTTGCCTCTGGCGATGAAAAGTGGATCCATTGCGACTATCTTAAGTGCTGAAAGTCATTGGTTGAGACCGGCTGAACATCAATGTCAGTAGCGAAACCAAATATTTATGTATGTATCCATCCAGAAACAACAATTAGAACAAATATTTGATTATGTCTTCCCCATTCGTTGATCAAGGTATGATCTTTGCAGCGTCTTAAATTTCGCTACGATCATTACACTGCAACATCAAACTACAGAAATTACTGCGAATTATAAGCCGAATGCAAAACATATCATTCACTTTTCAAAATATATTTTGCGCAAAATTGCGTGTTTGAATCGCTAGAACTTTGCCGCTTCCGCTATATATTGAAAAAGAAAAAGTGTGCGTATAACATATTGAAGGCTTTCATTGGTACAGAAGAAACGCTGTTGCAATTAACATCGAATGAAAATCTCCGACTCCACCAATCCAATCCATCGTCATTGGTCACCGCTCACCATATCATATGTACTGTGTGGCCATAATTATTCTGAAATTAAACTCTTGACTTATTACACGCCGAAAACTCGCGTTTAACTCCACTCAACCAGCACGTAATTCACATTACAAAATTACTTTTCCCGTCATAAATATTCCCATCTGCTGCCACTCGCTACACAAACTCCGCTACAACTACGACGAACTAAATTAAATTCCTCTACCAAACGAAACGTATCCCAACAAAATTGATTTTTAATTGCGCTCGGATACCATTAAAGCGAATGGAGGAAATCAACAAAAATCAAGCAACAAAACCCAACTCACGATTCTCAATGAAATGAAACACGACGATCCTTCGCTAGTCCGTCGAAAAAAAAAGAAAAATGAAAGCAAAAAACTATTTTAATAACCAAAAATAAATCATCTCACCCGACTTGGTAGTATCGACCGCGACCCAGTAACTTCGAAACTCCGATTTCAGAATTTGCCGGAGCAACACAAAGGATTGCGTCCGTGCCGATGGCGAGGTGAAGGTAAACGGGGATGCCACATCAGTTCAGTAGTAGTTTCTTTCTTTTTAATTGGATTTTCAGTCCTTCATGACTATAGTTCAGCGGAACAGAGTCAATGTGGAATGGACTTCGAAGATGCAATATAAAATCATGAGCAAAAGGAGATACAAATGCGACCACGATGAGGATGCAAAAATCATTGGTATCTTGTGCTGTGCATCGTCGTCGGTGTGATGTCTAACGGCGTGATTTATATGCCCAATGGAAACTGGGTGTTGATAGTGATTCCTTGATTCTCTGATGTCTTCTATCTGTATTTTATAATTTCTCTCTGGTCTTGATGCCTTTAGTAATCAATTTATTTTCTTTGAATTTCAGGTGAGTTTTTCAACACGATTGTACAACATAATGGGTTTAGCCATAACACTGTGACAGATAAGTATTCATCGCGCTTAACTAATTCCATTCAAACATCACCTCATGGTCAACAAGAATCTGTTCATAGTTCACAAAGTCATTGGACGAATTGTTTCATGTCAAGCCATTAGCAAATTACTAAGCCTCATTCGGCTCGAAATACCACATTTATCATCGTTAATGATAGAAGCATAGATACGATACCCAATACAGACTCACGTTTTCTGTGATCGTGCAAAATCGACGTACAAAGCAAAAGACACAGCACAACGAGAAAAGTATCTCTGTAGCAAATTATTGAAACAACGACCCGTCTCTAAGTCCCTCATCATACCCCTCGGGGGTGGTGCTCTAAAAATAACAACAACACGCTGCCCATCAGCCAGTTCGAAGAGTTAGCTATAAAATAACCAGATCGCAACTTAATTTCTAATTTACAAATTCCTTGAATACATTTGCGTTTTATTGTGTTTCGACAAAAAAGCTTAAACGAGTATATAAACTGATCTACAAGTTAGCCAAAGAAACAAAAATGTGATCTCAGAGGTCTGACAAGGAAACCATCGCCATCCACTGCGGTCGCATTGCTTTGTTTTTTTTTTTTGTATCTTGATCGAAATTCCTTTATTTCGTTACCTTCTATCTCAAATTTAGATGCCAGCGAGATGATTACCTGCCCCTGTTCCGAGATTCGACATGTGGAATAAAAATAAACACGACGTTTCGGTATGTTAGCCCCCCTGACATTGCGATAATCATTGGAAACTTGTCTGAATGGGAAAAAGATAAACGGTGGTAGGGTTGAAGGTGTTTTGAAATGATTAGGATTTCGGTGGGATGGATGCCATCTGCTCATTTTGAGTACCGACGCGGATAGTGTTGTCATGAATGACTGATGATAATGGGTTGACTTGACTTCCTATTTGGGAGCAGATGTTTCTATTGATCTTAGGCTGATTTTTCAGAAGACAGATGGACTCTTATATTGTAGATCGCACTACGTATTGGCTCGCATCCAATCTTCAACAGTTGTGCTGAAAATAACAATGCGTGCCACAACGACACAATACCAAATTTGACTTTCAGCTATTTGAAATAATGGACGGATCATGTCAATCATAACTATAAAATTTGGAACAAAGCCTAGTCTGGCCACTCGAAAAATGGGCAACATATTCTGGGCAAACGAAAGTAAAACGGTTGAACTTGTTCCCGGCAACGTGTTCGTTATCAACTTCGTAGAGAACGTATTGAGTTATCTTAAAAAAAGGTTAAGGAAGGCTACGAGAAGGTTAGGGATTCCGGGGCAAAAATCTCAAAAAAAGATTGCCAAAGCTTGGGCTGGTATAAAGCTTTGCCATTTTCTTTTTTGTTCTAAAACAAATCTTTACGGTAATTGTATTTCAAATGTATTGCTTGGCTTTGTTTTTCTTCTCTCAAGTGTGTTAACCTGAAATTGTACAGGGTCATTTTTTTGTTGCTTGATTTTTCAGTGTTCTAGTTTTGAGAACTCACGCGTGATTCGCGACATAGTTCAATACTATATGCGCTCACCTTACATTACCATTTCATCATCGAAAAACTTATACCCGAAAAACGCCTACAAATAATTGAATTTTATTATCAAACATTTGTTCTTTGAAAAATGTGTTTGCGCTCTTCGTCCATTTACCGGCATCATAATCAACCTACTGAGCAAGCAATTTAAGCCAAAGTGACCGATTTCGCACTATTGGACCTTAAGCCACCTACCTGTTTGCATAGAGTGCATACAGAAGAAAATATTGCTGCTCTATTCGTTAGTGTTAATGAAGATGGTGATCCTATCCTTCGTCACTGTTCGCAGCAATCGGGGATTGTGTTACTTGACTACGTGTAAGTTTTTACCCAAGAATCTTGGTCTGATACCTTACAAAATACGACTCAAGAACTGAAACCAAAAACATAAAGAAATCTTCCTCGTTCTCATTCCCTAGGCTCATTTACAACGACATGCCAGCTGTCAGCTCTTTAGACAAACGAATCTACTAGCCGCATATTTTGCAGCCAGCTCAACGCTCCCAGATTGCACTTTATCTCCGCCTGTATTTGAGAGCGAGACAAATCCACTTTCGCACTTGTACAGTTGCAAGAGTACTTAAGGATCTCAATGTGCACATTTCCGCTGACCCTGATGGTATTCACCCAATACTTCTGAAGAAGTGTTTTTCCAACAGAACTATTGCACTCGATATTTTAAAAAAAAATTGACAGAGTTTAGCATCAGGCCCTTTTGTCGAAAATGTGTGTTAATGGTATCGATGAGTCTCCTCTTCTATGGACTAGAAATTACCTTTCGGGCCGTTCAATTCAAGTTGTTTTGGACGATTTCAAGTGTGATATTCACCAAATAAACGCTGGTCTTCCCCAGGGCTCTGTTCTGTCAACAACACTTCCTCATTTTTATAAATGATCTCTTATCTGCTACTTCTACTCCAATACACTCCTTCGCTGATGACAGTACTCTTAGCTTTTGATATTCCAGGACTCACGTCCCTGCTCTTTGGCCGTAGAACTGAAACGGTTATGTTAAGCACATTAAATTCCGACCTTGACAGCATAATTAAATTGGGTATAAACATTTGAGTGGAATTTAATGCTTCCAGAACACAATGCTGTCTACTGTTACTCAAGCTTGCCATCAACAATTAGTCATTATCCTTGAATGGCGCTTGGGTCGATGAAACCGAAAAACTTTTCATCCTTGGTTCGAATGACCATATATTCGAGGTCGCCAAGAATGCTGCGGAATGTCTGGTTTCTTCAAACGATGCAAAAAATATTTCACCCACTCTGATGTGGCTTCAGTTTACAAGGCCTACATCCGCACCAAGCTTGAGTACAAGGCTTATATCCGGTCTGGGGCTTCTAACACATAATTCACACTACACTCAATTTAATTGCAATGCACGTCTCGCCCGAAATGCTCATCAGTGCACCTTCAAGCCTGCGTCTTCGGATCAGTGCTTTCACTGATCTACCGTATAGACAAGCAAAAATTGACACAACGAAGTCGTTACCCAATGCTGTTTGTATTGCATAATAGCATCTACCACTTTTACTAATAACTCAACAACGCACATAAAATATTTCTATTATAATTAAACAATTCATAGCATTCTGTTCTATTATCCAACCGTGCAAAGTTAATAAGGTTAAGTATGAATTAACTCGATCTGGGAAGGTTTTAGCATTATTTAATTTGAATTAGGTCACGTTTTTCAATGATAGTTATTAAACCTTACAATGTAGCTAAGTGGTACCGTGTTACCGTCCAGACTATGTTCTGGTTACATATCATGGGTAGACACAATGCCTCGAATCTAAAGCAATTAGCGCAATTAGTCACTTCGGAGAACTAAACAATCACCTGTTGTTGACATTTTCTTGTTTGTCTGTTTATTGTCTTAGTCATGATCAAATCAGGAGTTGATTGGTAGCCCTGCTTAAGATATTGACTGTATGAGTTACCTGTCGAGATACGTGCTTGTTTGTCAACGCTGTTGCGTAGTTATTGTTTCTTGTTCAAGCCGGGGAAAACACCAACTGACCACGCGTTTGTCGTATATTCGTTTTTTTCTATTCAGCTTTTAAGGGGATCCACTGTTTTCATGATCGATGTGGCTAATTTTATAACGTTGAAAAGAACTATAGCTCATGATTCGATAATTTTTATGCGAATTCTACTCCTTGGCGTGAGTCAAGTTCATGAGTTTCTAGGTCTCTACTACTCTTGAGCTTTTCGCGTTGGAACCAATAAGATTGTTCAAAAACATGGTTTTGCTCTTAATCTGATATTGTAGTGTATGTAATAGGCTTTTTCGTGCCTATTTGATTTACTCTGATTTCGAAACTATTAAGGGATATGCTCATAATTGAGATATATGTATCTAAAAAAGGGGAGAAGGCGCCTCAACAATGTTAACTATTGTAAGTGCGTTTTAAACGAGCATAAAACCGTATTAGGTCAGGACAAGAATGCAATCATCACAGATGACGACAAACTACCTTAAACGACGATAAAACCTCCATAATTGAGGACAAGAGGCCACCTACGTTAGGGTAAAATAGTTTTAGACGCGGATCATCTCAAAGTTCATGCTCTGTGTGTGTATTTCGAATAAACACCTTAACGACATGGAAACAAAGAAAATTACTATGAACTACAACCAACGCGACAAATTCAGTCGAGTCTCTCGAATCCTATCTAGGACAACTACCCCCGGAGAGTAGTAAACGAGCATTAACTATTTGCACCCCGTCCAGGTTGTGTGACAAATCCTATAAGAAAAAATATAGCAGCAGAACGTTAAAAAACTAATTTTGTGTACATCTATTAAGTCAACTTTATTTATCGCATTCTAAATTGTTTACTTAGTCTTTGATTGATCAAGATTGAAAATAGAGACTTGGATAAATTTTCGCTTAGCTCCCGTGAGGCTTTTTGTCCCAAGTTTCTTTGTCCCTTTGATAGCTTCTGCAACCTTATTCATCCTAATCGCTAAGGACGTGAGGTGGCTCTGACTATGACAAAAATCAAAGTGGGAAAAATATTTTTTTTTGAGGTGTTGGGTCATTTTTGTAGTGATGTATGGGACGTTTGTAGTGCATTTTGTATGAGTAAAGCAACACTACACCTGGACCCCACAAGCGGACCAGTAGGAATGCAGTTAAGTGGGAAGGTTATGGTGCTACACTTCTGACCATAACGACGCCGGAAAAAAAGCAAAAGAAGAAGAACGCAACACTACACCTAGTCAATATGCAGTTTTTTAATCCACAAGGCAGTTGGTCTAGATGTATAAGGACCTTGAATAAGTTCCCCCTTTTCCCTCCCTTTTCTTTGGTAAATATTTATGCCTTATTGAATGTAAAATATAAAAACATGTCACTCTAAGTATTGCCCATCGCTAGCCACCAATTTTTCTATCTTTTTGGCAGCATATACATTTCACGCCGGGAAAAACCCCGTCTTTTGAGACTGTACAAGAATCGATCCATTTTTTGACATTCTCTGCCCAGCCAGGCCATGTGCCATCCAACGGAACAAGTGGTAATCGAAAAGAACAATGTCTGATGCATACGCCGGTGGAATAGGAACTCCCATATAAGCGTTTCTAAGTAGATATTTGTAAAATTTGGCCGAGTGTTGTCATGTAACAATATCGCCTTGCCCTATATGTGCTTGTATATCGTCCGTTTGATCTTTTTGAACGCATCAATTGTCATCAATCGATAGCGATCTCCCAAATTCTCCCAGATTCGTCAGGTTATAGCAGCTTATAGTAGACAACACCCTTTTCGTCCCACCAGATACAGAGCATGGCCTTCGAACTCAAATTTTACTTTGGTGGGTGGTCTTGAGGTCGATGGTAACGATTCACTACGCTTAGCGTAGTATTTTACTTCTTCTTGGAATTATCGTAGAATATCCTTTTCTCATCCCTAGTCGCAATCCAATGTTAAAAAAAACATTTTCTTTGTTGCCTTTGAATCATCGGCTCGCAAATGAAAAGTTTCCTCCCAACATCTCTTGATTTCAATTTATGCAGAACCCTTGCGTCTGAATCATTAACATGGATTTTAATCTTGCAGAAACTGCTTTTTGAATTACTCTCAATGAATTTCCAGAATTTATTTGCGTTGGACTCCAATTCTTTGTTTTCGAATTTTTTGGCTGTTAAGAGCGGGGCTTCTTAATTTTCAACGCTGAAATCATCATTCTTAAATCGTCAAAACGATTTCCTACTTGATCAGTGGGCGCACTCTCACCATAAGTAGTAAAATCCTGAAATAGTGGCTCCCATTTCCAAATATGCCAGGATAACTATTCCTTCAGCGTTCCAAAAAACGGATGCCATAACCTTTCCCGCCGAACTTGATACTTTGAATTTTTTTGGCGGCAGGGGGGAGGCTCGCTTTCAAGTCATTGATTGTTGTTTGGTGTCAGGATCAGTATAGTGGATCCAGATCTGTTCCATGGTCACGAAACGTAACAAAGACATTTCCTGATCTGCTTGAAAGTTCTCGAGATTGACTCTTGACTTGTTTTTTCCTTTTGCTCGTCGGTTAACATTCTCGGTATCCAACGCACAGAGACCTTTTTCATATGCAATTTGTTCACAAGGATTCATTGAACGCTACCATATGAGATCCATGTGACCTCAGTTATATGGCTGATGGTCATTCTTCGAACAGCCAACACATTTTTTGACTTTTTTTCACGTTATTTTCCCTGAGGGACGTGGGCGACTTTGCCGATGTTCATCTTCCGTGGAAGATCTAATATGGAGGAAGAGAGTCCCCCAATGTTTTCGCCAAGTCAGGTACTTGAGGTACTTGATGACAGCTTTAATTTCGTTTTTCTTCACTTTGATGTTATCTTTTTTTGTTATATTTTTTTTACGTTAATCTAGTGGGTATACACGAGTAAGGAAGCAGAGGGTTTTATGCGGACTGGAAATAACCAATTACCATTACTTTTGGATCACCCCTCCTACAAGCGTTTGCAAGTAGGTTTTCGTCGATTTTGCAACCTGTGGCTGAATGTTGTCAATGAACAAAACAACGTTGTCTTTATGCAGTTTTCCCTTCAGTAATCAGTTCGATAGCAATCGAAAATTGCAATTCTAATCTCCCGTAATGTTTTCGTTCAGTTTGAGTAGCTCATAATTGACTGCATCCTGCTGATCCTTCCAAATGGAGAGCAGAATCTTCGAAATATGGATGTTTGCTAGGCTTATCCCACGATCTTCTACGCTAAGGGCTATCGTACAGTATCCAATTTTCATCGCCTGTCATTAAATAATGCAAAAAATCTACCCTTTTCTGCTGTTAAAGCATCAGTTCAGACGTAAACAAACGCCGCGCTTCGTCTCTCGTCTTCAACTCGCACGGCATTCAATATTTTTAGTTCTGAACCATTCACAATGCTTTCAGGCGTTTCGCAGGTGTCATCGACTCGGTAAGATTCTAGCGGTTGACATGAGTCTTTATATAGTAATGTCTCCAATTCTTTATTAACATTTTTCGGTGCTCCAGAGCTTACATACACGTAGTTCCATGAACGTCATCTGTTTGAAACAGCGGGAACTTATTCAAGGTCCCAGTACATACGTTTTAGCAATTTTATTGCTGATGTTTTTAAATCGTATGTTAGCCCCTATTTCTTCTCTTCTTAAACTGATACCTGAATAGGGCCCTGCACTATGGTCTTTAAAGCTCCAAGAATTGGCACGAAGGTTATTCGCTTCACACCATGCTTTCGTCAGGCAAGCAAATTATTTGATGATGTATTGACGGTTAGTGACGAAAGGTTTACGAACCGGAAGAATATCTGGAGCATGGATTGAAAACATTTTTTTTTTAAAAGAGTAAAATGAGTTTTTGAATACGACTGTCGTATCCATACTTCGTACTGTATACTTCATACATACGTACACATAATCCTTGAGCAATACGAGACGAGGGAAATTTTACAACAACTTCACAGACTTTTTCCCTGTTGTAGAAAACGAACCTGCAATTCAAACTTTCTACAAACTTGATCGTACATATCTAGGCACAGACATCCCTTTAAACACGTTGGATCCGAGTTCTAAGGGCCTTGGAACGTGAAGATGTGTAAATTTTTTCATGTCTAGAGTTTTTATGTAAAATGGTAAAACGAGAACGTTATAAAACACCCAACCCTCTTCGAACACATCGTGAGAACAAATAAATACCAATAGACGGACATCCAAGCGATTTGCAGTAATTGGCGGCATTCTATCTTCTATTTAGATCAGCATGCAAATCACGAGCACATAGCATACAAAGTAACAAATTAAAACAAATTAAAATACAAAACACAAAACAAAAAAGATACACAAAATACCTATTAGTATCACTTTATCGATCGACGAACTGAATAAAGAATCTGGCTTTGAATTTGGTCTCCGGAATTCGTTCGAGCGACCGCTGCTCTCTGACGTGTGTGGTTCATTTCAATTGTTTTTTTTTTTATTTTATTTCAAGTCTGAGGTGTAAAATGGCTTGGCATTGGCAAGACGAAACGTTTGTACGTTTTAAGCAGAAAGTATCTGAATGAATTTGCTTTCTGTTTCCGTTCTTTTTCGGTTGCTAGGTGGTGGATGGTGAAATGTAGCATGCGATAAAATAGTATGAGGACGAGAAATGTGTTAAGTAAATACGAGGATTGTATGCTATCGACGTAATAGGGTTAAGTCAATATTGAAGTTTTCGGAGGTGAGTTATCTGTGTTTGACGTTGTTCTATTGACTTGTTTTGAAAAGGTGTTTTCAGTAAAATGACTTATCAAGGCTTGGTATTTCGTTTACCGACATAACGGACGTATCAAACTTCATTATAACGCCCTGGTAGTTGCATATCTATGCCTGTGAGTCATGACGCACTGTCATTTTGACGTGCGCAGTCTTGTGACACCAATTCCATATCTCTCAACCAAACATTGTCACCACAAATACTCGTTTCTTCAAAGGCAATAAAGGAAAGTAAAAAGGAAAGGAAAACAAAAATGTGACATGTCTGCGTGTCGGGTGAGCAAATGCCTATACATGTCAGTCTTCCTAAATTGTTTTTAGTTTGCTATTTTGATTTTTTTCTTTCTTTTTTTGGCTCGTTACCTTGTGCTGTATTTTCGTCCCCAGCAGAGCATGCATCGATGAGATCTCGATGCTCCTTGTTTCTATTTTTGCCCGTCTGTCACATACCTTTGCACAGAGTTAGGGCCAGAATGCTAAACAATGGTATACATATACGAGTGTGGGTTTCTGTTTTTCCTTTATTCGAATTCGAGTGAATGAATGAATGGAGGTACCTGTATCTTGTAAAAAAATAACTGATGTGTGATCAGTTTTCCTTTTTTCAAGTCTTTAAAGCTTTAGCATGGCTTAACCTAAATAGGAAGGCAAGAGGAAAAGCAGACATTAATAACGTATCAATTTGTAGATTCGAGCACCTTTCAACGGACATTGGAATTAAATTAATTAATGAATGCTACACGCGCATCGAATGTAATAAATTATGTTGCAGGTCGCGTTTTACTGAAGCAGGTCAGCATTTAAATTAAATTGCGCTGAATAAATACATAAAATGTTCAATTCGTTTGCGAGCAGTTTAACCTCCTAGGTTGGTAGAGTAATCAGAGGAAACGCTGAGAAAAATGTTCGGACCAATGTCGAAGGACAAAAACTGTTTTTCTCTCTGAGAATTCGTTCGAAATTGTTCATTCTATCTGTGGTATACCAGCTTTTCAGTGGCATTGTACTGATGCATCCATCATTTTACGTTGAAAGAAAAATGAAAACATTAATGTGATTACTGAAATTTCAGTTGCATTCACTCAATCTGCACGAAATGCGAATCCGCTTACTTTATCCAGTCCTTGCCGTCCCATTGCTCTGCCAGCTCTTTATTATACTCGTACATTGCCCGATAATTTTAACTATATTTTTGCTCATTATATACGCGTATGTGCCATCCGCCGGCAGTACAATGAGTCGTTTAATTAGTTTATTCTCAGAGACCGCGACGACAATGATGAAACTATCATCCATTCGACCAAAGCTGAAATAACTTAAATTCTTTCCAAAAACAACCTCGTAACCGGGTCTTAAATATTTCACTTTGCCAGGATGAATGCGGAATGCAGTTGAGAATCAGATTTAATGGTAAAGCGAGGTTTTCACGTGTAGTACCAATTGGTGTCATGAACTGTTGAGTAATAAGCCAGAAATAGGTGCAGATATATTGTGCGATGTACCATGTGTAACGCGTTGTAATTGACGAGAACACCTCTTCGCAGCCAAGTGTGGTTTATTGTTTGTATTTTTTTTTCCGTATTTATTTTATGGGTAAGGTAATTAAGGAGTTATGTGTGAAAGGAGATTGAGGAATGTTGGCAGGTGATAAATAAGGAAAATAAAATGTGTGTTTTAAGCATGAAGATAAAAAGAAACGTGTTTATTAGCTTTTCATTTTATGATATTTAGCAAGTGTTTTTCGTAGTAATTTTCAGTCTATAAGTCGAATCCGTAAAAACAGGAAATAACAGCCAATATTCCCTCTGTGCCCACTTGTGTGCAAAGCTGTGGTCATCAAAAACAGAAGCTTTCCAGTTTTTAAAAGAATTTTATATGTTCGTTGACATCAGTGGTGCACCTTCAAAATTGTTTCAATAAATATTTTGCACTATTGTTTGTGCCAGAGGTTTTTTTTTATCCCCAAACTCGATATTTGGCATAGCATTAGTCGCTCTCTGCCAAACGGCAACCTTTTAAACAGCTCTATAGGGGCTTCATTGCAGTGTTATTTTTGGCCAAGTATTTACTGACAAGCGAAAGGTGTGGACATGAATTATCATGATACAACAGCAGATACAACAATAGTCTTGCCAAGAAATTGGGCGTTCTTTTCGCAACACGCAAACGGCGTCCTGATCATTTAAACATGCGGCAAGAATACATGGTGCTCTATGCCGTTAAATTGCCGTGGAATTGACTCGGAGAAAACATTGTTAAGCGGCCTCTTTAGGTCCGGCTTCAACCTGAAGTACAACGTATAACTCTCAAATTCGCAGAGGAGCTTTCCTGTTTTTTTTTGCCAAACCGGCAATACCAATGAACTCCCTAAATGCTATCACTCTGACGTCATTCCTTCTGAAGTTTATCGAAAAAATCCTCGAACTTCATAATAAAGGTATACTCCATAAAACCGAGCTTCTGCATTCTTATCGGTATGCGGTCACAAAGAATAATTAACCTGTAGAGTTACATCTCATAGAAGCTCCGAGCATCCCAACTTATTATCACAAATATGGTTAATTATCCGAACATCGAAAATGATGACGTGGTGTGTACCAAATCTTTTAGCTCTACATTACTGAAGCTTCTCCTCACTTTTCTCCGAGAAACGGGGAAAATACAATAAAATTAAGTGTCTGTCCGGCAGTACAATGGACCAGTATTTGCGTCTGATTGCTCCAATGGTTAGCAGAAGTCTCTAATAAAAGAAAAAAAAAACGATAGAAAGAGGCCTAACAAAAAACTATAATCACTAACTGCAACGTCTGTAGAAGAAGACTCTCTCGAAACCTAGCCAACGACAGCCCAAGAAGACTGATTTGACTTACTCCACTTCATATACACAGTGCGGTAGGGCTTCTCCGACCGTACTTACGTATCAGATACCCTAGCACAAAGGTACTCGTAAATTGTTAAAAAAAAAAAAATTTGGATATTGATCCCCAATCGTTTAACCTGGGAGAGGTCAAAAGTCTTAAAAACTACATAGATGGCCCAAAAGTCGTTGGCGTGATGCATTGCGCCCAAACTGAAAAGTTGTTTTTCAGTTACTGGGTCTATTCTCTAGTGTCTTTCCAGCCGAGCTATACATCGTTTATACATGCGTCAATATAAATCCGATAAGGACTGCCACCATTTTGCAGGATCTAGTAAAGGAAAAAGAATCCAAACCTTGGGTGGTTTCCTAGATGTTCCTAGATTTCCTCAATGGCTACGAAATAGCTGACATCTCGGTCATAAATATCTCATTTGATGAATACATATGCGCCCGACCTTTATGTTGTTGTTAGATGTGACTTTATCAATCGAAGGTATCTATTTAGCCCTTGATTATCTAAAAAAAAAAAAAAAACATCTCAAAATTCAAGGCAGACGATTCCAAAACTTGTCAGCTTTTTACAGTAGACGTCTGGATAAACTTGATTATCGTGCGATCATAAAATTCTTCGTTTCTTAGGACTTAGTCCTAAAGAAATTCATCCGAAGTTGACAAAAGAAGTTTACGGGGACTCTACTCTTTCCAACTAGTACTTCTCCTGAAAGTGACCCATGTGAAAGACGGCCAACATGCACAGTGGAAACAATGATATCGTGCATGTTATCGTGTTGGATGATAAGGTGAATAAGATAGCTGAGGCTGTGGGAACATCAAGAGAAAAGATGTGAAATATCTTGCAGAAAAAATTAGGGATACGAAAGCTCTGCATCAAACCAAGAAGCGATCAAAAGCAAATGAACAAACGATGTTCGCAGCAATCTTTGGACTGATTCAATAACGACTCCACCGATTTTGCACAGCAATATGTCACCAGGAATGAGACATGGGTTCACCACGCCAGGAACGAAGCAGCAGTCCAATCAGTGAGTGGAGGCTGGTGGTTCAACGCTTGCCGGAGAGGTTAGGGCCGGCGTGTTTTGGACTTCAAAAGGGTTCTTGTAAATTGATTACTTTGGAAATGGCAAACATTTACAGGCGGATATTACTCCAAGCTTCGAGAGGGCCGTAGATTCGTACACCCGTGAAGGAATAGTGATGATTGAAAAACGCTTTACCAAGTTGGTTGAACACAAGGGAGATTACGTAGAAATATAACACATTTTTGAGCTGAAAATCTCAGTCTTTCATCGTCAGGCTGAAAATTGTTCACCCTACCTTAATAAAAAGAATCTCCTCCAGATACTGAGCATAGACTCTATTTTGATGATCATAAGACTGTAGAATACGCATGCTTATGTTGCCTTTTGTCACTTTAGGAGTAGGCTTTCCTCAGAGTAATGTTGTCTTCCGAGAAATGTACCCTCTTTCCTGCGGGGATCAATCGCCAACTTCATGAGGAAGGTTGAGAACATCCTAGCTAGGACGGCGTCCTCTCAGGCTAAGTGTGACCTTCACATTTGACGGCACTTATCTATTTTGTTTTTTGATATTTCCGGGTAAAAATTGTTACCACTGGGATGATTGAAATTTAATATTGACATAATGTGCTCAAATCGTGCTACATCTCTGAATTCGACACGTTTTAGTAGTTTTGCCTTCCAGGCACTTAAGTTCGTTATTGCTTTTGTTTAACATTTAACAGTTTTACGAAATATCCCATAAACTTTATGGTATGGCACAGTTAACATGCCACCGTGTTGACTTCTCCGCTATGTACAGACATTTTTCTATAGGTAAACTTGCGTTGTTTTAGAAATTTCATTACTTTGAACAATTCGTTTGAAACAATACGGACTGAGGCCCTCGATCTCATTTTACGTATCATTAGGATGTGCCTTCGATTCTATGTCTATAAACATGCCACAGGTAAAGGAACATCAGCCAAACCCATTTTTTACTGCCGCATATGACATCTATAAATGATCGCAACTGCCACGTGAACATATTTCGTTTTTGTTCCGTGTCAGAGTGAAATATTGATTCTGCTCCTAATCCACATTCAAAACGCACACATTAACCTTTTATCCCCATTTCGAGTGACTTCGAACGATTATATGTTTGGGCTTTCACAAACAAATCATTTCTACTTCCTTCCGTTGTTAGCTATCAAACCTAAACACGCAACTCCACTCGTTCGTGTCAATTAAAACTAATCATTCAGTTGTGTAGAACGCTTCCCAAACAATAAGCCACAATATTTGACATGTATCTCTGACACGAATCAAAGAATGCTGCCAAATGGCCCTGTCTTGTATTCTTTGACATCTGTCAGTGTGGGATATGACAATTGCAAGGTTGATATATGTATGTATGTATACGACTAATATCCAAATTTTGCAAGTGACTGAACTCGGTTGGCACTGGCCTGTCAGTTTGACATTGTGCTGACAAGTCACCTTGAAACCGCAGAACGTATGTATATAAAATCAGATATTTTCGTTTTCGATTCTTCATTGAAACTGGCAATATGTGAACGCAAATGTCAAAAATGGCATTCCAACGAATTTGTTTGACTCAAATTACATCAGCGGACAATCAACTGACTGAGTAGTCAAGCAACTTATCATTAATCTCAACAGCATCGTTTAACGTTATTTTTATTCAATTAAAACCCGAAGCTTAGCAGAACGAAGAGGAGAGCCAAACTACCCGATCACCACCACCGGGTGATTCAACCATCAATACCTCGCTGATCATTGGAGTGTGCTCGTCGATTTGCTACGTTCATGTCATAATTCATGTTCCCCGGAGGACGGAGGAAGAAACGGAGAACAGTCGACTGTGGCGGTTAGTTCGTGTTTCTCAATACGTTTGCTGGTAATTAACTTTGATTGATGGTATTCCAAATTGCTGCTAATTCGCTTTATTGTGTTAAAAAATATACTAATGGGATGTAGGACTGCGAGTGTGACTGACTGTTCTGTCAGTTCCGAGGTATTTGCATTTACCCGGTTGAGTTGCTCGAAGTTGTGATGCGATTCTTTGTTGTTTTTTGGTAGAGTGAACAAATATAATGAGTTGATCGCAATGGGTTTTTAGGCCATTGTGTTGTAAATGCTTCGGAGAGATGGGGGCAATACAATATTTCTTCTGTTTACGATGACACGGCACTTTTGAATGGAAGTGTGAATCGATAAATTCTGAAAAGATCAGATGTTGACTGGGGGCGTTTAACTTGATGTAATCGATTTGATCTGATCTTGCACGAGGGTCAAAATCGTGGCCTTTGCTGTGGTGGGAGTAAATAGCAATTGGGCAATATAGTGTGGGAATTTTAATTCTTCGTTTAATTTAAGTTACCTTACTACTTCATCTAGTAAGCGGGTTGTAAGCCTATTTCTTAAATACTTTCTGTGAAAAATGAAACCCTAAAGAACTGACACTTTAAGAGTACTGCATCCAGAATATTTATCTTCAAATTTCAACGTGTCGATCAAACGATCAATGTCTGTATAAATTACCTACAAGACGTGAGGCAGTTTCAACTGGCCTAAATGAAGTCAATAACAAGGAAGAACAGCTTAAACATGGCGTAATAAATGATGCAGCACTTAGGGATATGACAACGATCAATCCACACCAGGGTAAAAAAGGCTTAACAAGTGCCGTCAAATATAGAGGTCATGCTGTGGTTTTTCACTCTCAATAAAAAGGGACCATTTTGATGCAGACAAATAAATAAAATTCTTTTCAAAAACCAAATATTCCCATTACTTTTGGGAAATATGTACCTTGTTTAGACTGAATTTAAGTTTGGCCTTGTCTAGGCCAAGCGAATACAACTGTCTTTTGATAGTGGTAATTCCCGCTATTATTCACTCTGAAGGGCTCGTTGTTCTATTTTCTTTGCGTCGACTTCAATTAAACATTTTGGAAAAGTCAATACTTCTGATACACTGACATCATTCTGGACCAGAATTTTCGATGCAAAACTAACTATGGCTAAATACCTATACAGGAATACCTACATGGAAGGCATGCTCAAAAACTAAGGTGACTATTGGACTGTTGGTGTCATGTTGGTACACATGTCCTATTTTGAATAATTAGTTTGTTTTTCACAGATATGAGGGTTTTTGCTGTGCTTAGCGATTTTTTGCTAATGAAAATAAAAATGGATCAAAGAATTGGTCTTAAATTTAGGGTGAAAATTAAATTGAATTCAATTTACTCTGAGCAAAAGAATAAATATTTAAATATAAGTGGTACAAGCTCTCACAGAAGGCCGAGAAAATGTTAATAACGATGCCCTCACGCACGTTAACAACAGCGAAGAAAATTGTTATGGAAAATCGTCGAATCACTATCAGAGAAATAGCTGAGGATATTGGCGTATGAGTTGGCTCATGCCATTTAACTTTTTTTAAATATTTTGGTCTTGAAACGTGTGCCAGCGAAGATTGTTTCGAAATTGCAAAATTTGACCAAAAGAACCGTCGCATGAGCATCTTTCAAGAGCTATTGAATAACGTGAATAACAATCTAGATTTACTGAAAGGGTCGTTAGCTACTAGTGACGTTATGACCTGGAAACCCAAGCCAAATCATCTGAATGGAAGTGACTACAAGAACCAACACCGAAAACAGCACGTCAAGTTCGGTCAAATGTAAAGTTTTGTCACTGTTCTTTTCAATGACCTTGGCGTGATTCATCGGAAAGTCGTACGGTCCATAAGGAATAATACATTAAAGTTGTGCGCCGTTTGCTTCAAACGATACGAAGAAAACGACCGAATTTGTGGGAAAAAAAATTCAACGCTATTGCATCACGAGGGAAGCGGGGTTCTGGTCACCCTGACCGTTTTGCCGCGGCAGAACTCTGTCACTTCTGCCAACGAAGTTGACCTCGCTTCCTACGAACTACATCACACTTCCCCTCGACTTGAATAGTGTGGATAGAGAAGAATGGAAAGCGTGATACCCAGTTGCGAAGTCCCAACTTCTGATTTTCACTGATGGCTTCAAGCTGGAGCACGGTGTAGAATCGGGAATATTCTCAACACAACTAAATATCGCAAACTCATTCCGTTTCCCCGATCACCCCGATCAAGCTCAAGTGAAAGCGATCTGGCAAGCGGCAAAATACTCAGTGCAGTCTGCCCCAATTAAAGCCCTAGGTTAGGTTAGGTTAAAGAAGGGGAGTGTTATGATTAAGCATCACTTTCACTCGGAGGCCAAAATGCCCATTGTGATTCCCTTCATTTGTGGGGGTATACATATAATTAACCTGTCCTATCACGTGGTGGCTGAAACCACCCCGTGCTCTTTATGAATTTTAGAAGATCCGATATATCTGCATTAGCCACATCCGCAATCTCTGTAAAGAATCTTTATCCTAGCGAGGCTAGGCGTCGATTCTGGAGAGCTGGGCAGTGGCAAAGCAGATGTTGGATCGTCTCAATTTCTTCCTCATCGCCGCAGCTCCGGCAGAGATCGCTGGATCCCAAGTCCCATTTCCGGAGCATTGCTCCAATGGGACAGTGTCCTGTGATCACTCCGACGAGCATAGGGATCGAGTTACGGTCCAGCGCCAAGAGCTTCTTTGTTTGATATTGAGCCCTGGCCACGATAACCTTGTCGTGTAGCTGTCGTTTCTTGTAAGCCAAGACGAGTTGGCTTTTTTGATGATTGTGTCGTTTATGATCCGGTATAATGCGCTGATCGGTGGTTGCAATGACGTGTCCGCTTCTTTGATGTCCAGTTCAGACCCTTGCCTGGCCAATTCGTTTGCTCTTTCGTTCCCTGCGATTGGGCTGTGGCCCGGGACCCAGTAGAGTTTGACTTTGTGGTGTCTGATGGACTTCAGTGAGTCGCGACATTTCATGACAGCCTTTGATCTCGTTATACATGATTCTATTGACTTCAGTGCAGCCTGGCTGTGTACGAAGATAGTGATATCCGATGTTGGGATATCGGTTACCTGTAGGTGTTTGGCTGTTTTCTCTATTGCCAGGATTTCTGCTTGAAAAACACTGCACAGATCAGGAAGTCTGAATGATTCCTGTTTGTGGAGGGTATCAGAGTAGAACCCGGCCCCAGTGCCTGTGTCCATTTCCGATCCGTCGGTGAAGAGAGTGATCTCGTGGTCGATGATTACAGTTTTTGATAGCCACTCTTCTCTGTCGGGGAAAAGGATTGGTATTCTGAGAGAGAAGTCATTTTGAGGGGAAATATAGTCGGTCGTAGCTGCGAGGCTACTAAAACCATGTTTCTTTCCCAGGTCGTCTATTATTCTAAGTATGGCCGCATGTCCATAGTTGGCTTACTTCCACAAAGAGGACTCCATTAGTCTGAGAGCGCTCTTTGCAGCGCAGCCTTTTATGAATAGATCCAGGGGGAGCAGATGAAGTATCATGTCCAACCCTGCTTGCGGCTTGCCTCTCTTGGCTCCCGTTGTACAAACAGCGGCTGACCTTTGTACATACATTGTTGAGCATGTTCATATAGCTTTTCGTGCTGCTAGCAGTCCACCAGACTAGGGCCCCATAAGTTAAAATGGGTCTGAAGATTGCTGTGTACTTCCAATGAATGATGTACGGTTGCAAGCCCCATCTTTTTCCGAAGGTCTTTTTGCATGCATAAAAAGCATTCAGTCCTTTTTTCATCCTTTCCTCCAGGAGAGTTTGGAGTCAAGAATGATGCCTAGATATTTGGCTTCCGCTTTGAGTTTGAGTGGAGTGCCCTCTAACTTTGGGGGAGCAAATATCGGAATTTTCCTTTTCCTGATGAACAAGACCATCTCGGTTTTCTGGGGGTTTATTCTCAGACCGTTCTGTCTTGCCCACGAGGAGAGTTCCCTCAGCGCAGATTCCATTAGTTCACTGATAGTTGGTAGAAATTTACCTTTTATCAAGATAACCAGGTCATCCACGTACGCTATTGTCTTTGTGTCTTTCTCCATAAAGAGTTTGAGGATTTTGTTAACTGTAAGAAGCCACAGTGGTGTGCCTCTAGTTGTCACTTTCCTTATAGAGCTGTGTCCAATGTCTGCATTGATAATTCTGTTCTTCAACATATTTTCAATCCAGATTAAAATGGATTTGTCTACTTTTATGTCCTCTAGGGCTGTTATTATGGCCTCTGTGTTTACATTGTTGAAGGCCCTCTCTATATCGAGGACGGCTGCCATTGTAAACTCTTTTAGGTTCAGCGAGCTCTCAATTTCACGGACAACACTATGCAGAGCACTTTCCACTGATCTGCCTTTAAGGTAGGCGTGTTGATTGTTGCATAAGTTGCGTGAGTTGATGAGTCCTCTGATGTATAGGTCAAGGAGTCTTTCCAAGGTCCAAGGTAGAAACGACCAGAGACTAATTGGCCTATAGTCCTTTGCGGCAGTATGGGTTGGTTTACCTGCCTTAGGTATGAAACTTACCTTTATTTCTTTCCACTGTGTTGGGATGTACCCCGCGCGCAGGCAATTGGAAAAAATGCTTACGAGGTGGGGTACAGTGTGGGTCTGTGTTTTTTGAAGCATCGCTGGCAAGATATCGTCCGGCCCCGGAGATTTAAAGGGTTTGAACGAATTTATTGCCCATGATACTTCATCCGTTGTGATAATCTTGTTTATTACTTCTTCGGTTGTCTGAACCGTAGGAACCGTCGTCTCGAAGGAGACTGTGGTTTCAGGGGTTTTACAGCCTGGGAAGTGGGTTTCAGTCAGCAGTTCTAGGGATTCCTAACTGGATTCTGTCCAAGAACCATCTGGTTTAAGGATGAATCCCGGGACGCAGGGGTCCTTGGATAGGATCTATCGGAGCCTTGCAGCTTCGTTGAGATCCTCTATTGATTCGCAGAACTCCCGCCAGGATTTAGACTTGCTGCTCTTGTTTTACTCTTGTATTTGTTGAAGCTGGATTTGTAGTTATTCCAATCTTCGATTCTTTTTGAGATCTTTGCTCTATTGAATAGAGTTCGGGTCCCGGTCCTGAGTTGCTTTAGCTCTGTGGTCCACCAGACTGCGCTGGTCTTCTTGCGAACACGTTGCAAAGGACAGGATTTGTTGAAAGCCGCTTTCAGAATTCTCACAAGATTTTCGACTGAATTCTCAATGAAAGTTGGGTCAGGATTAGTGATGGCTTGTGGCGGTACTAACCTGTTGGCAACTAGGTTTGAGAAAAGATTCCAGTCTGTCTTCTGAGGGTTTCTGAAAGGTTTCGGTTTTTCTTTATTAACGTTAAGGTTGAAGAGTATTCGGCTGTGGTCCGAAAAGGAACAGTTAGTGGACACTCTCCAATTCTCTACTCCGATGGAGTCAGACTCACTTAATAAAGTGAGGTTAATTACCTCTTCCCTAACCCGGTTGCGAAACGTTGGTGTATTATCTTTGTTGCATATGTTGAGGTTGGTGGAGATATTGAAATCGAAAATGGACTTTTATTAATGTCGCTGCTATCCCATTGAGTGTGGTGTCCATTGGCGTCGCAGCCTATCAATAGATACAGTCCGCGTGACTTGGCGTGTCGCACAAGTGCTCGGATTGCGTCTGGAGGTGGGTCCTCCTCATCGTATGGCAAGTATGCGGACGATAGGAGCAAAATTTATTTGTCCTGTTGTTCGTACGTTACCGCCGTGAGGTCTCCATTGCTGTATGTACCTAGGAGAAAAATGTTTAAGTATTTTTTGGCGACTATACAGGTTCGTAGCTTACCTTCAGTATGTGGATAGTATAAATTATATACCTTAGACCTTAATCCCTGAATTTTGTTCCTAAGGAGCCAAGGTTCTTGGATTAAGGCTATATCTACATCTTCCTGCAGCATGTACATCATCAAGTCGTCGGTGGCTGCTTTGCAGTAGTGTAAATTATTTTGGAACACTAGCAGCCTCCTTTGACTTGTCGCGTTCATTGGGGAGCCTTACCTTCAGAGTTCCCAGCCCGAACTTGATGCTGCCAGATCTGCTGCGGATGTGGTCGAGTGACTTTTGGTCAATGGTAACCATGAGGTCCTTTCCCACTCCGTTCTTACTCTTGGCTGAAGAAATTATTCTCCAGCTGTGAGTGTCAAGCTCTTTATTCTGCTTGTCAATTAGCTTCAATATGGATTCGTCCTTTTCGGGAACCGGTAGAGGTATCCATATTGAAGCCAACGTGAGAAGCGGAAGCATCGAGCGGGGGATAACCTCGAGTTTAGCGTTCTGCCAGATTTCGCCGCAATTGTCGATTGTGCGCTTTAAGAAGTCTAGGGACCTCTGATTGTCACAACCGACGACTTTGACTCCTTTCTGCCAGCCTGCTCCGTCGAAGTTGATCTCAGCGCTGCTATCTGCGATAAGCATCGCTTCCAGTATTTTGGCTTCAACTGTGAGCCAATTGTCGGATGTTCTCTTCCCATCCGGGTTGGAACGGTCGACAATAGCCACTTGTAGACTCATGGGAAGGTAGAAGCTGGCTGATGTTTTCGCCTTTTTCGCTTCCCTTAGAGTTTCTTCCCCGGAGCGCCCCCTCTTGACGTTCTGCTTCGATCCTGAGGCAGTGTGTCCTTTGGAGGTGCTCGGTTGCTGTGCGCTCTTTTCGACAGTGGCCGGTTGTGTTGGCTGTTGTCGAGTCAATTTTGGGACGTTGGGTTTGATAAAGGCCGTGTTCGATGGCTTCTTCTCTCGCCCTGTGTCCTTTTTAGCAGCGTGAGTGGAGGTGGGTGCCTTCTCGAATTTGGCTACCTCTTTCTTGTGCTTCTTAATCAGGAATTTTTCGCGCTCGGGGAACGTTGAGGGGTGTCTCGCGCTCATCTTCCTGATATATTGCACCGACCTCTTATAGCTGTTCTTTGCTTTTTGGGCCGATGTTTTTGCCCTGATCGTTCCTTCAGGTTTGTCTGTGCCCTTAGGGTCGACCTTTTCTTCCAACAGCTGAGCCTCAGTTTCAGAGTCCACTTGCATGGTGTTGCTTATCTGTGGTGAAGACAAGGATTCATCGTCGGTAGCGGTACCAATTTGTAGTCCCGGTTACGCTGTCTGTATCGATCGCGCCTTCGGCGGTGGCAACCTGTGCTGCTTGCCTCTTCAGAGGAATCATTTTTTTATTTTTGTTTTCAGTGTTTTATTCTTCCATGTGTGTTCCCACGAGTCGCGCAGGAATGGGCGGTCAACCTGTACAGAGCCCCGCAGTATACAGGCAAGGCTATTTGATCCAGGAGGGTGCCTGGATACACCGTTAGCGAATGGGCTATTATTTAAACTGGGCCCCCAGCCTGGCTGACTCTCGGCACGGTACGGTTTACACCTTAGTCCAGCCTAGGGGAATGGAGGGGATACCCGGGGAGGGAAGGAGGAGGTGATGGCTGCAGCTTAGCTTCATGTCTCGTCATAGAGAATTCATGTCCCGTCATGGAGAGTAAATTCTCAAGAGTCATTGACAATTACTGAGCCTTCGCACCGCGACAAGATGTGCAGCCACGCGAAGGAATTAAAGCTCTAAATTGGTGGATGAATGCAAGAAAGAAATTAAACGAGCTGGCGGCTGGACTGATAGCGCGCTCCTTTGGATTTCAGGACACAGCAACATAGCCAAGCTCGGGCCACCTCAAACTTCCCTACTGAAACTGTGGGCCAGTCGCTGAACCCTCTCCAAGGCAACACTTCTTCAACATTGTCAATCACACTTGGGCTTAATCAGTTACGTACAGGATATTAAGAACAACGACCTCCTTAATAGACACCGCTCTAACATAGCTAGAATCGTGGCAGTCAGTACCGTCCATTGACCTATAGGAGCTCATGCTGCCAGAATAGGCATCCGGTCCAACACCCACTGCCGTCTAGTACACTGCGCGATTTACTCTGCAGATGACCAGCACTGGCAAGGGCAGGTTCTGCGCCATAGACAAATATTTCCTCGATGACCTCTCATAGATAGCCAAACTCAGCTTGGCTAACATAACCAGATTTCCTCAGGCTGGAGTTAAATGAAAATCCCCTTTCATTTCCCTTAAGTTCCACGAGTTTTGTGGCATCAAAACAGCGCCTAAGCGCTAATTGTACCCTGACGCACTAGTCGGGTAGCCATTTGAACCTACCTACCTGTATCACTATAATGCACTTGCTCACTCATCGTTACTTTTAAGTAATTTTTTGACCAGAAACAATACCATTATTATGCGTCAACCATCGTATGCACCATGACGATTGAGGAGATAAAGACCGCGTCGCTGGAAGAGCTTCAATCTGCACCAATAAGCAGATAACAGAGATGCTTCGAGGATTGGAAAAAGCGCTGGCGCAAGTGTGTTTTATCTGAGGGGAATTTCTTTGAAGAGGACTAAATGAATTGATAACGTATGAAGATATCAAATACCGCCAAGTCCTACAAAGCGTCTCAAATGCTTCCTTACATCGATTGCTCTCATTTACATTTATTATTCCAACTATGACTTCCATAAAACTATTTGGACCACCGTTTTGTTTCTATTCCTTTGTAATGCCATTTCCAACCGCGACGATATTTTAACTAGACCCATCTATAACCGTATCTATTGTCGGTATCCATTTGCATTTGAAAGGCAGTAGAACAAAAAAAAAAAAACGTTACAACACCTTCCTACAACCAGTTCGCCACTCGCTCGTGTCATAATTAACCGGATAATGAGTTCTCCCACACCATAATGGCAAACACATAAAAATAAGTGAAACGTAATTACAATAAATTCTACATCTCGTTTGTCAGTGCAGTGGCACTAGTAGCACCGGTTGCACTAGTGCCACAATCGCCACAATGACCGCGTCTAAGCGAATTTAAAAAACCTCAACTTATTACACTCTACTTCCATTCGTTTGTTCTTCCACATTCCATCGTGCTGCTGCACATGCAACAACTCCTGCCACTGTGCTGAATTTTCCTTTATCTTGTTGTTGCTGTAACGATCTGCTCCATGTGTAATAGTACAAGTAGCGTGCCCCCTCCTTTTAGGCTATCGGGGCGCGACTTGAATGTTGTGTGTCGCGCTGTTTAATCAAAATGGTAGTCGATTTGATTATTATGCGATAAAAGTTTTTTTGCTCCCCTTTCTTCGTGATCGCCTCCTTGTTCCTCTTCCTCTTCACGTCGTGTGGATGTCTCCTGTTGTCGATTTGTATTTAATTTCAATTTTATTTGCTTCCTCTACGACTTCTACCCGTTTCATTCTTGCATTGTTGTCGGGTAAGTTTATTTGTTTGTTTTTTTTTCTTCTCTTTTCCAGTGTCCAATTCCATTTATGGCGGCTCCGTCCTGCGTGTGTTCACAGACCGCATATTAAGTAATAATAATCGATGGATGGACTGATTGCCCCTTGTTTATTGAGGTCTCAGCACACAGCGACAGCGGTGATGGTCGCTTTCATTAGTCTCATGGTGTAGATCCATCTACTCGGAGATTGTAGTATACATCCGTGTGATAGGAGTCGACAACGTGGGGGGAACCATGTGCACATAAATTATTTATGTTTACTGATTTGTGCGATAGTGCGGTGACTTGTATTCCGATTCATCTTTTTTTTATTTGCTGTTTTTTTTTTCTTAACTGGTTGAAGCTTGTTTTATATGTTGTTTCATTGATACCGCATGGTCGAGACGAGTCGTGGCCATAATCTGAGATTCTGTCTCGCTGATGTGCAATGTGGATATGTGCTACTGGATGAGTAAGAAGGAGGAGAACAGAATGATGACTTTTTAAAATATTCTGTTCATTTTTATTTTTCCCTGCTGTTGGCTTCATTCTTATCTATCTCGTTCATTCCTTCTATAATGAAGACAATAAAAATAAAAACAGAAAATAAAAATACAAAAAAGACAAACAAAGCCATGCAGATATTAATGCACCATTATAGGTGACTGGCGTTGCCAGACACTATACTATGAAACTGAAGACGAGTAGATGGTTCTATATGATCTTTCACAATGTATATGAACTTCTTTTTTAACTTTAATCAGCATATCGAAATCCAGGCAAAGTTCACATTGTTCGACATGAAACACGTTCTGAATAGGTCATAGTTCTTTCCTTACATTTTAACTTAAAAAACAAATCATAGCACATAAATCAGACCTGCATATTTCTTCCCACGCAGCAATTTCTCCTCCTTTTTCCTTTTGTTTAAGAGAGTTGTTTTGTATAACTGCATGATTATAGTCCTTTCAATATCTACCTTTGACGCACTGAATTTCGGTCGAATCTCCGGACTTAATATCTTAAACTTAATAATATATTACCACTATGGCTCAGGGTAAAATAAATGCACAGGGTCACAGAACTACATTGACACTAGAAAGGATATTGGGGAAGCTAAAGGTCAATCTTAAGTATATGTTCAAACCAAGAAAAATGTATGAAGGATATAGAGTCAAGCATTCAAAAAAATTTCAAGAGAGTTCAAAACGTTCTTAGTACGAATATTTTAGTCATCCAATTCAATCAAACAACTCAATTCTGAACGTGTCATATCCATACAAGCCTTTCGCTTTTTTTTAGAATTGGACAACTCTAGAACTAAAATACCTTTTCGTCTCCTAGAAGTTATGTCCTCGAAGTTCAAGAAAGAACCGACATTATTAGCTTTTTAAAAATATTTGTATTTATTCTTATACATACATCAAAGCTATCGGTTAAAAAAAGACGCCATTTTGCCCAATAAGTGTTGTCGTTTGATAAAAACAATATATTTTTAATGGTTTGAAATACATTTTATTGTTCAATATAATCTCCCTGAACTTCTATATCCTTGTTCAAATGAACTTCTAATTTATGGCTCTCATACCTAAAGTAAAACTTCGGAACACAGTCGAAATACGTTTTCGCGGGGGCTATACCTCTTCGTTTGATGAAAATCGTTTTCCACGCATGTATTTTATGAGATGTGTAAATAGCCAGAAGTTTGGCAAATAGAATGGATGTTGCAAAAGTTCATACTTTAATTCACTCATTTTCGCTATGGATTTTTGAGCTGCGTTAAAGGGTGCGTTATCTAGATGGAATATGTTGGTTCAAAAAGTTAAAATAATAATCTGCGTTTATTGTTTTACCAGTTTGATGGTATCGAATCGTTCATGCAGAATATCGATCGTGGCGTCCTCTGTGTGGCACGTAGCGCTGTCCTGCTGGAACCACATGTCGTATTGGTCCATATGGTTCAATTTGGACCATATAAAATTTGTTATCATAGCCGGCCGGTTCAAAATTCACACCAAGCAATAATGTAGCCATTCATCCAAAAATGCGTCGCTAAAGATGATTTTTCGGCCAAAATTGGGGTCCTCTTCCAAATGTCCAAAGCCGTCAGCGAACAGACGGCGTAGTCTATGGTGTTGAACTTTAAACTCCTGCATCAGTTGGTTCTTGTTTGAAGTCTGCGAAAGGCCGAAAAGGATTCGACTGCTTCGGGTTCTGCTGTACACTTTCACGGACCGCGGCGATGTTCTCAGCTGATTTTGTATTTCTTTATTTCTTTAACGTACGAATGTTGGCTGATTGATTACCGAATCGGTCGCCACAAATTTGGGCACTAAACATTGAAGAGTCGACTGTGAAGGGCCACCACATCACCCTAAAATAGGCGCAACGCGCGCAACGTTTTCACTAATGAATAAAAGAGTTTTGATAATATAGTTTTATTATTTGCACGTGTTGTCACATCGTGAAACGTGCCTCGGAGATTTTACGTCAGTAACTGAGTAATAAACAGCAGGTTTGGCAGAAGTCACACAAAATAACTTGACTGCCACAGGCCGCCAAAATCTACCCGCGCCAATTGAAAACTTCTTTTACTGCAAATTAAAAGCTTAATTTGCTCCGACTAGTAATAGACAATTTTGGGGATCGCTAGAGGATTGATCTGAGCACTATTGTAAATAAGGTGATCATCCCTTGAGAAACACTTCAGTTGCGTACGCACTTTATGTATTGTAGTTACCCAAAAACTTCGCTGTGTCGGACAAATTCGCGAATCTATTGCTCCTTTTCACCCGCGTTTAATTCTGTTTTTTTTTTTTAATATTCAATTTTAGAATCCCCTCCCTGAGACAAAGGGAATTCGGTGTCTACATACAGAGTGCGCCATCTCATAGGGGTCGATGTACGAATAACTTCGAATAACTTCAACAATTGTCAACTGATTTTCATATGTCACCATTTTAGAAACGTCAATTCAGTACAATTTTAACCATGAATCGCTTCAATTAAAATAACGCGCGGAAATAGTTTCAATGTTCATTGAAAATGAACGCTCGATTGTGCTAACTCAACGTGCGTATCGTGCAAAATATCGTGATCGTGTTGCGCCCAAAAAAGATACAATTCGTTGTTGGGCCTCGATTTTTTTTCAATTTGATTCTGTGGCAAGCCCTCGTGAGCAGCCTAGGCCACGTCCGCGGCATTCAAACTTATCTCTTCAGTCTGTGAAGGGCAGTATTTAAGAAGACCCAAGTTTGTCATATCAGCGCCGTTCGCAGCAGTTAGGCATCAGTGGGACCACTTTGCGGAGAATTGTAAGGGGGAAATAGGGTTAATTCGTGTAAAAAGGCACATTTTGGTGATATTTTTTTTTTTATGGAACAGTTAAAATCTATTTAAATAAAACCAATGGTACAGTATAGTATGACATTTGAAGAATATTGTGTAAAATTTTCATGGAGAAATATTAAAAAATACGGCAATGGCAGCAATTATTCTGGAGCGTCTCGGAAAAATTGAATGGCGGTGCCCTTCATAACTCGGTGCTGGATCATCTGAAATCAAAAAATCAAAATTATATCGTTAGATAATCGCTTTGCCCAGGTAACGCTGGGGGGGGTTTTCGAAATTTCAATTTTTCACTTTTTGAGAACATTTTGAAGGAAAAAACGCGATTTTTTGCGAATCAATCGGTTAATTTGTTATTGTAAAATGAAAAATATTAACAAATTTGAAAAAAAAAACTCCCCAGCGTTACCTCGTAAATTATGTACAGAAATAGTGTTCAAAATTTCAAAACGATCGGTGCAGTAGTTTTGAAGTTATGAGGGTTCCGACTTTGAAAACGTGTGTTGTGGGAAAAACACTTTAAAGTTTTGAACACTAAAAAATTTGGGATGAAACGTTCATAAGCGAGTTCTATCGGCTTACCTCAACTGAATCATCGATGCCTAGATCGATATAATCTCGCACCAGTTGATGCTCTACCAGATCTTGTAACTTTTTTAGGCATTTTAGCAATATTTTAACACAAAACTGAACGAAAATGGAGCTAAAATGATGCGTAAATCGGAAAGTGCGTGTACGTCTGCTCGATAGAACGTTTGCTGCTACACTAAATTATATACTCTACATTGACTAAAATTATAATACATGTCTAAACACGTTTGTACTCGTTTTCAAATTTCTATAAAGAAAGAAAGGGGTAAAGGTAAGGAATTCTATAGAAATCGAACCAGCTGCTTGGTAACAATAGCGCGCTCGAGTCAGGTAGGTTGTGACTTGAAATTTAGACACAACTTTCTTGAAATATTATGCATTCATTTAACCCTTTATGTCCCGAATAATTTTTTTGTTTGGTTTTTACCAACGAACACTAAAATATAATGCATTATACTTTGATTATATTGAATTAAACTAAAAAAAAAATTATATGTTAACATTTTCCACTATTATTAACATTTTATTGGGGGTTTCCCAGAGTGACCACCAGGCACTTAGCGCATTTTTTTCCGAAAAAAATTAAGAAAATAAAATTGTGATAAAACAACACAATGCAGTATAAATGGTTATTTTTATTTTGTGTGATAATTAGCAAAACGGGTTTTCTCCTTTGACAAACATAATGCTGCTTGGCAAACTGAGCAGCCCCATTTTGACCGATGAGGATCATTTTTAGTACTGCAGAAGGGACATCGTCTGGAAGAGCCGTATGTTGTCAAGTATGCGCATTGGTCATATCTCTTCTCAAATGAAACATTTGGTTTAAAGTGACTTATTTTTAAAGATTCTGAGGTTGAAAAACGGCCTCTGCGGGTGTCACTTATATTTGAACCAATTAGCCCTGATGCCACTGCAATCCTAAATTCTTTCAAAGGTAAGGACTTCTCTTTCTCCGTTGATCTGCTTTCGAAAATTATAAAAACGTTTACGACCGAAACATTAAGAAAGTGCCAGAATATTCGAAGCTACCACTTTTTAGACTTCCAATCAATTTGCACACAGAAAAAATTAACAACCGTTATGTCCCGGTGGTTTCATAGAGAAACCACACACAAAAAGTACAGGAAATCCACAAAAAATGTGTTTATTTATTACACAACAAACAGAAGTTACGAAAAAACATGCAAACGAATCAATATATTTCTAAACTTACCAAACATTTTATTTCAGTATAAAAATTATTACAATTTCTAATTTGATACTTCACGAACCTTGCACATCTGAAAATGAATCAAAAATGACCTCCACATATCAGAAAATACAAACTTGTGGCACACAAAAAAAAATTCCTGTTGTTCAACAAACTGATATAATAACAGATCATGTTGTGATGTCGCATTTAAACCCCTGAGACACAAGAGAAAATTCTTTGATTTGGTGGTTTCATGCTGTGACCACCAGTCAACAAAGGGTTAAAATAAAAAATTAAAAATTCGAAAAAAAAAAATGTTTAAAACCCTTTCCCCCCTTAAAGGATGATCCTCACATATTTCCACACAAAGTGCAGATAACTCAAAGAATTTTGCCACAAAATGAGACACGGCGCTTGGCATACGCACAAAATGTCGTTGCAATGATTAATGCTGAGCCGGAGTTCTGGCAGCAAATTTTGATGACCGATGAGGCACATTTTACGCTCTCTGGATCAGTTAATAAACAAAATTGTCGCTTCTGGGGCTCCGAAAATCCTCACATTATTCACGAAGAGCCGCTATATGATCAAAAAGTTACTGTTTGGGCCGGTGTATGCGCTAAAACCACCATTGATCCGTATTTCTTCAAAGTTGCCGATACAGTGGATGGCGATCGATATCGGTGGATGTTGGCCCATTATGTGATCCAAGAAATGCGTAAAAAAGGCTTATTTCATTTTTGGTTTCAACAAGACGGCGCGACATTCCATACTCGGGACAAAACAATGAACCTTTTGGGTAAGAAGTGCATTGGAAGATTGGTGTCAAAAAAGGGCGATATTGACTGGCCTCCGAGATCGCCGGACTTTTTTCTTTGGGGATACTTGAAAAGCAAGGTGTATGCTAACGGCCCGAAGACAATAGATCAGCTCAAAAGTGCGGAAATCGTAGAAATTTCGACCGAAATGCCCGAAAATGTCATGGAGAATGCGCGAAAACGAGCCCATTTTTGTATCGGCATTAAAGGCTGTCATTTTATTGATATTGAAAATTAATCAAAATAAATTGTGAAGGTCTGAATAAAAGTTTTTGAATTTTTAAAATCGGTTAAGATTGGTTGAAGTTATTCGAAATTTACATCGACCCATATGAGATGGCGCACGCTGTATTTTTTGCCATAACTTTTTAGTTAGTTTTCCAAAACTATGTGTAGCGTTTAATCAGAGATACCCCAATTATCAATTTCAAAAAATTCGGGAACGCCATAGCATTATTTTGGATTTTGTTTTTGTAACCATACTAAAAGGCTTCTATCGTAGTTTCTTTCTCTTTTTAATAATTTTTTGTTGTAGTCATATTGTACTAACTGTTCAAAAAATTGGAAGCCTTTGCATTCGTCTCATTGCAATCTTAGTAGCTGGCAATACCATAGACCGCTTTCGAACAAAATGTAAAAAAAAAAAAAAAAAAAAAACACAAAAAGCCCAAAACAAACAAGGACTGAGCGAGTAGGAAAAGCAACGTCATTCAGAGGCAGCTACACAAATAAACAAACGAGTGTCATGTTCCCCGTTTTAATTCTGCTTCTTTTTTCGCTCTATCCTACCACTCTGCCCGATTGCTCCATCTTTCTTTTCTACCTTCTCCAATGGTTTTGTGTTTTTCTTACTTGTTTTTGTTTTGTTTTCTCCTCTCTGTCAAAAACCACATCCGTGCCGTGACATGTATATATTTTTTCGTTGTATATGCCCGCCGTATTTGTTTTTTTTTTTTCCTGTTTTTGTTTTGCTTTTTTGTCATATGGTTTTCTTGTTTGGAAAAATGTTGTGTTTCTCCTCATCTTTATTTTTTTTTCTTTTTTGACTTCCAATCAACTCCATACTATCCTTCGTAACACGCTTTATACCCCACTTGAACACATCGTCGATTCTTACTTGCCCTCGTCTACTTTGGACTCCTCATCCGACTTTCCTCCCTCTTCAGTTGCTTGCGCTTGTATTCATGGTCGCCGTGTGTTTGCTTTACTTTCGTCTTTCGTTGTTCTCGTCCCCCCATTAACACCATCATTTTGTTGTTTTTCTTGTTGTTCTTCGTCTTGTTCTTGTTGCATTCCCATTCACATTCTTCTTCTTCTTTGAACAAGATATTCCAGCTTTTGTCTGCATCGAAAATCGAACGAATCAGAACTGCACAACAAAAAGAAGTAAGAACAAATCGCCTCAAGAGCTACGGATACAACACATTTCATCGTTAGTTACACACATTTAGTGAGTAAAGTTAAACGCGCCGCGCGTCTAGCTTAAACCACGACCCCAAAACTGCTGCTGCCACCCGCCCACAGCTAAATACAAAAATAAGAAAAAAAAAACTTTTTTTTTTCCAAAGGAGGGTGCATACGATTCATAACCCGTCAGCATTACGTGTTGTGTGTTGTGTTGTACACGCTGTTAGGCGCATGGTGTTGCGCTGCTCCCGATACGACTAACAAAAGACCTGTGTAGGCACCAAATAAGCTTTATCTACTATCTGTCGGGGAGGTGCGGCGGCAACAACAGTAGTCTTCAGAGATACACCATACACCGATATACATATGTATGTATGTACGTTAAAGAGAGTCGAGTTTTGTGTATCTGTATCTTGTCGTGGTGTATTCTATTTGTCGTCATAGCGAGCGCGCTAACGATTGGGAAAACTCATTCGTGGTATAATAATACCATGAGATGATGGTGGGGTTTCGCAGCGGGGGCCTGAGTAGTATGCGGAGCGGTAGCAATAGAGCGATTTGCCGCGCGCTATAGACGGTCGAAACGGCAGAGAGACTACGGCAACGAACGACGACGACGATGATGATGAAGACGACGAGTATGACGACGGGTCGGGTGTGAAGGCGATGGTGGTGACTTTATCGCTTCTGATGTATACGGTCGGTCTTTAGAGCAGTGAGTTACGAACTGCTGTAGGCTGTGAACGCGCGTCGCGTCGACAGAGTGCGCAAAATTCATTTGTTGTTTAAATACAAACTCGTCGTCTTCGCAGTTAATTCCGCGTTTGTGTCAATTTAAGAGGCAAACTAAATAGTAAAAAAGAAAATATAAAAATAAATAAATCGCTTTATAGTAGTGAGTAAAGATACTCAAACGGAGCAAGGTCTACGACTAGGCAAGGCAGCAAGTAGCAGCCACTAGTTTGGTCCAAATAGATTGAATTGTTGCTCTCCTTCTGGGTCATCTGTGATTATTTGCGCGTGTGTATCTGTGCATGTTTGCCTACTGATGTTATCTGTTTATCCTTCAGATTAACAAAAAAACAAAATACAATAAATCGTTCTTGTCTACACATCATTCACTTTGAGTAGGACAAGAACAAGACTAATTCCCCGTGAAAATCTCAGTTTCCCTTCGTGTACAGATATAGTATATGAGGATCGTACGTATGTACATATGTCGTGGTTTTTTGAGTGATTTTGTATTTATCAAGGAAATGTTGGAAGTGAAAAGCACAAGCAATAAGCACACATAAATTTATGCTGTCGTTTTGCTGTTGTGTCATCGTATATTGTATCTCGTAAAGTATCGTGAATCATTTGGAGTTTTAATTTGCTTAATTAGTTCGTGTTCCCTTTCATGCAAGAAGATTTATTAATTTTCTCCTTTTAAGCGTATCTACCTTCACTCCATCCGGCGACGGTGTGAGGTAGACAGTGAAACCCATATCTTCGTATGAATGATTGAAAGTAATGCCAATACCTCATTAGATACACGGTAACCGAGCATCTAGCGCCGCGTAGATTTATATATGCAATTAATCGTTCAATCTGTTATAATTAAAATCGATCATAGTGTGAGATAAAGTCATCATCGTGCTTGTAATTTCGATCGTAGCCAAACAATGGCCGGGATTGATGGATTAATAAGTTCGCCGCCGACACAACCGCAGCAACCGGCCGCGAATCGGCCCTCAACGAACAATAAGGATTTAAATAACGTTTGGAAGGATTATACGAAGCTTAAAACTTATCTTATTCTAAAGGATAAGCAAAACGAGAAGGTACGACGGGTGGCTTGTGTGTTTTTCTTGTCTTAACTTAGAACTGATCTGCTTAACCTCAGGCTGACCACATCATAGTTTATTGTCGCAGTTCCACTCACGTTTCATTCAACATTCCGATTACAATTTATTGGATGTCATCAAGGGTCATTAGATAATGATGGAAAATTGAAACAATTACAGGCGAGACGTCATATTGACTGCTCGATCTTGCTATTGGTATTAATGGCGGATTTATGAGTGTCATTAACACGTGGCATTTTAATGAAACAAAATCAGTTTGATGGCCACTTATCACTGGAGCGAATTTTTAGCATTTGTGTTCTATAAAGTTGGTTTTACAAAGTAGATTTGTATGTCAAGCTTATCGACACGTGTTGGCTGATATGGTAGACAAGACAACACGGCTTTGATAGACAGTGGTCTTACATTTTTCGTTTTTATGCATTAAATTGAATGAGCTTAGTTTTAAGGTATTGCAGCGATAAAAAACTTAGTAAGGCCCATATGGAGAGATTGGACTTTTTGTTGCGAATTATAGGGCACAGCTAGGCATCTGCAATACACATGAATAGCCTTTTTTGGCTTTATATTTACATGATATATCGTATAATCAATTTTACAAATTTTAAAAGCTTTATTAAGAACGCTGATGAGGTCTGCGCTAAATATCGCTTTTACAGAGTGTTCCAATTCATGGTTCGGTCTTGACATCTCTGTTTCAATCACATCTGTCATCAGAGACTCTATATATTAAGTTTAAGGTATACCATTTCACAATATAAATCGTTTAACCACCGCTAAATTTGTTAAAATTGTGAGAACTTAGTACAAAAACAGTGATTCCGTAGTAGGCTTCTTTTTGATTTTTTCAGATTTTGGTCAACATAACCGTCCAACTGATCGGACAATATGCATAAACAAGATTCAAAGAGATTGGATCTGTTACAAGAGTCTTAAATCATCACCGTTATCGAACGCTCTGCAGAAAATACGACTGCTGTTAGTGAAAGTCTTGAAGAAGATGAAAATCTATAGATCTCACGACAAGCAGTGCATTTGGGTTTGTCTTACAGCACATTATGGAGTACTTTGCATTTGAATTCTTATTTAAATTCAACTCACTCAAGAATTGAAACCAGAATTGGGCGCTTGAACATCACCGTTTGGATGACCAATTTCTTCACAACATTATCTTAAGCGATGAGGCATATTTTTGACACAGTGGATACGTTAACAAATAAATTTGCCGAACATAGTAGAGTTTAATCCATCAAAAAACATTACGTTTCATCCACTCAACAAAGTTTGTTTAAAAAATAAAGTGACTTTTTTATTTTTCTTGCAAAAGTACTTATCTTTTCATCAATTTCTATTTCGTTCCCTTCAAAGTAGTTCCCCTCAGATATAATACACTTGCGTTAGCCCTTTTTCCAAACCCCGAAGAACCTCTGATATGAGCTCTTCCAGTCTTTATCTTTTCAGCTGTGGCAAAATTCTTTTCAGTTTTTGGAACAGAAGAAGGTCGCAGAAGGCCAACTTCGGTGAATACGGTGACTGAGGCATGATAAGGGTATTGTTTTTAGTCAAAGCATTTTAAACAAGTGAGCAGCCATGAACTTTTCTTCCACACATCACTGTACGACCTTCCGACAACTCATGATAAACCACGCCATTGTAATTGAAGAAAGTGAGCCAAACTTTCACATTTCACCGAAATTGTTGTGCTTTTTTCGATCATGGCTCTTCTGGTCGCTTCCATTATGATGATCAGGAATTGGTTTCGATGTCATAACTATATACCCATGTATCGTCACAAATGACGACCCTTTTCAGCAAATCTGGATCGTCATTCATATCGCTCAACAGCTCCTGAGCAATGCTCATGGGACGGTTCTCTTAGTCAAATTTTAGCAATTCCGAAACTTCACTGATACACGTTGTTATGCCCAAAATAACAGAAAAAAATGTCATAGCATAAGCCAACCCATATGCAAATATCCTCAGCTATTTTTCTGATAGTACATAATTCAAATGATACAAATCCATACAAATTTTCTTCGTTACTCCAAGGTTTTCATCCTTTGTTGACGTGCTGGGGCGTCAGGGGCGGTCATCTCAACATCTTTTCGACCCTCTATGAAATGCTTGTTCCACTTTTGTTGCTCTGATGCTGACACATCGCACCCTACACGAACCGTCGTAATAAAGATTTTCTGGACGAGATATTTCTCGTTTTGGTGATGTGAACTGTTGACCAAGATCTTAAATGTCTTTTTGTGGGGCTATACAAAAGATTGTGCTTATGCATACAATCTGAAAATTTTAATCGCTTTGAAAACGAATATTCATCAAATTATATGTGCCGAAAAGTTACCAAAATTTACTTCATCAGAATCGAGTCCTTCCGGAAACCCCATGGATAGCATTTGATAGATTTCATATTCCATTTGTAATGGAAAGGTTCAATCAATACATATGTACATATATTGAAATAAAAATATGATCGAAATCTGCATCAAAAAATGTGTTTTATTCAAAGTTACATACTTTCGGAACCACAAACTGGATAACCCCGTATAACATTACAAGTGTCAAGTAAAATCGAATGGATGAATGGACTTAAAACCATCTGTTCAAACGATATAACAGCTTAATTCATAACAAACAAATTTTTATTTAATTTTCGGACCACGAAACAACATTGAACTTTGCATACCATTAATCTACCTTTGAAATTGTGCCAGATCACAATACTGACTCATCAAAAGCTCCAACCCGCGCCATAAATATGATTGCAATTTATCTTTCGAAATCCCCTTGTAAACAATATTTCAAATCACTCACCGTCGAGAAGCACAAGAAAACATTATACATATACTCTCATAAACGACCGCTCCGTCCTACCTCAATCCAATTAATTCGTCTATCCGCACGCACGAAACGACTCGTGTTCAACCCACACAGATGACCTGTAAATTGCCGTCTTTCATTTTCCCCCAGAGATGAATAATGCGTGCGTTTCTGTCGAGAAATTCTCCAACCAAACGCCTGTCAATAAAAATTCAAATAAATTCAACACAAAAAAAAAAAAATATTTTCTTCTTTGCTTTGGCTTCATCGTCTCATTTCATTTGAATGTAAACACAACCCACTTAAGAATTTTCCTTTCAGACGTATATATGTATATGTAGAGTGTATCTGTATCTTTTTCGTAAAAATAGAAGAAACTTAAGAAGCGGAAACGGCAGAGACCGAGGGGGAAAAACTGTTTTTCCGAAATTAAATTTCGCGCAATTGCAAAACAAACAGAACCCCCACGACACATTTTCATCGTTCCGTCTACTCCTCTAGGGGAGGAAAAAAACATATCATTTGGAATGTGCTTTCATATCTACGTAGCATATATGTTTTACGGCCCGAGTGTTATAATTAGTCACAGTGAATGAATTTGAAATTGTTAAACGTTCAAGTGGTTTGCTTGTTTGCCACGTCCATAGATAGCATGAGTATCTCTGTTGTATCTCTGCCCAGTTCTATGGCCTTTAAGATATAGACGCAAACATATGTATGTATCGTCGAGTTTAACAGCTTAACAGATACTACATGCTCTTGTGCTGCATGTTTATTGTAAGTCAATTGGTTTCGCCGGTGATTCTTAGATTTTTCGTCTTCTTCCTTACGTTTTTAGCTTTGCTTTCCGTCCATTCTGCTTTATGCTGTTATGATCTTAAAACTCACATCTTGTTGACTCGTTTATTCTGTTTTTATGGGTATAGATAAAAGAGATCGCTTCAGAGCTATAATCGACGAAAGAGCAATAAGAAGAGGGAACTACGGTTTATCAATTAGCATTGCAAACTATATAATAACAGCGAAAACATTTCATTCCATGTTTTTTTTATATCGCTCTGTGCCTGCAAGAAGCGGCTAACTGACGTTTTAATATGCCGCTCACTGTGTGAAGTGGAGCCACATTGCTATTTATTAGTAATTTATTATAACTTTTTATCTTTGATCCATAATCTATATAACCGACATAAATAACAACTTGCAACAAGTTTAAGACCAAGGTTGATCTTATCACGATTGCTAAAATATGACTTTTTTAGCAAAAGCTGATATTTTTGTTATTGTCCGCCGATTTTTCTTTTTTGTTGTTATTCTGATTATAACTTTCTAGAAAAAAAATCTACCTTATGCCCTGTGCAAGCACTTACGTCTAAAAGCCTAGAAACGTAATACGTCTTAAGCTATTCAAACCTAAACCTAAATTAAATCAGGTTGGCTTATAAGTGCAGGTTTCGTCTCGAATGGTCACTCTCCTGATTGCATCTTCCAGCAACTGGATTCCGCTCATTCTGAGTACCCGAGAACTTCCAGAAGCTGAAAAAAATTTGGACTATTCTCGGAATGATCTATGCACCACCCACCAGGTCTTCTAGCTAACCCTATCTTACTGTTTCCGTTTACCCCTTCACCAGACAGTCATTGCGGTATTAAATTGGATTAGCTTCTGAGTATTGTTAATGTTCCCATATCTTATGAGTCGCTTGTCCCTGGAATCCAGGTGATGGTAATTAAATACCGGGATACCATATCTCTATGCCCATCTTTGGAGTGTATTAAATGCGAGGCTTTTGTTCATGTGCAAACACAATTTATCGTTTACCATTCGAAACCGGTGACACAGCCAAAATGATTCACCGATCGTTCACATTGTTATCAAGTATAGGTAAACGTCATTATGGAGTTGAAGTCAAAACCCTCACACTTCGTTTTCCTTAGGATGGCAAACTTCTATATATTTGCCAGCTCTAAGGCCTCAATTTTTTCTCTACAGAGCTTAAGCAGGAGCTAGAGAGAGTCCTAGTTATCCTAGTTATATTTAAAGCCTGTTGAGCAAAATGTAATGGCGTACCATCCATGCAATTTCCAAAGAAGAATATTCGGACTATGTGGGCAGTTGACACACTACTCGGTTTGCACAGCTTAACATCGAATAGCAGAAATCACTGCGAATTATAAACCAAGTGCAAAAAAAATCCTGCAGTGATGAAACAAGTTCTGTGAGGCCTAAATCTGTTAAAAACAAGAAATGGTATTAATGCAAGCCCCCGAATTAATAGTAAGAGGTTTGTTCAGAAAATAAGGTGACTTTTTGAGTTTCGCGAGTAAGTACGTTCGATTTTCGTTATGTTGATGAACATGCCCTCTTATATATGTATATTTATATGGTCATTCGGATATTCAGTTTATTTTTCACTGATATAAAGGTTAAACGCGTTTTCGTATTCTTAGCGACTTTTTGCCATTAAGAAAAAATGGATCAACGAATTTGTATTCAATTTGGTCTGAAGAATTAAATTTAGTGCTCCAACGTACTTGAAATGTTCACTTTGGCATTTAACGAGTCTACTCGGAGCAAAAAAAAATTAAAAGTGGTGCAAGCATTTATTTCACAGTAGGCCTAAAAAATGTTAATGACAATGCCGGCCCTGGACGCCCCAACAATGTCAACAATAGATGAGAGCGTTGAAGTAGTGAAGAAAATTGTTATTGAGGATCGTCGAATCAGAGAAGATGCTGAAGTTATTGGCATATCAGTTGAAACGTGTGTCAGCAAAGTTTGTACGGAAATTTGCTGAAAAGTGTCATCACTGACGTCGAAACCAGTGCCCAATCATACCGATGGAAGCAATCAGAAGAGTAGGCGTTCATTAATACAATCCCCTAATAAGAACCCGTGATTTCGCTGACAGATTAAATGTATCGAAGACGATCGTTCAAGATCATGTGTAAGACTCTTAAGACTCTGCGTATGTTCCCACATGTTCTTGCAGAAAAAACCAACGTCTGTGTCAAGAAACTGAACCCTTTTTTGAATATGACCAGAAACGGGCAGCCTACAAACAAGGTTAAATGCCGGGGAAAATGGAGCTTCCACTTTTTTTTCTGAATATACCACACTCAAATCTGAAGTGTACTAATAACTGGACAATACTGGAATTAATCAATAATTTGGTAACTTGCCAAACGTTTTTACAGCTTGTGCCACACTTATATTCTCCAGGTCTCTAGACAATTTCTTTTTCGGCAAAACTACATCCCATTTAGTTTGAATGACATTACGCTACGCAATGATAACGGTCAACGTACTACAAATTGTTCGTTAACGACTTGAACCAAATAATTGATCATGAACGAATTTAAAGGGCGTATTGGCCACTTGAGTTTTTCGTTTTTTTGTTTTTTTAATTTTTTTGAGTCATGAGTAATTAACCCAATTAATATAAAATACAGAGGTAGAACGCCCAAGCTGTTCCTCAGACTGGATAGATCATTAACCCCATGCCAATCTAAGATTGAATCATGAAATGGCGTGTAGGAGTACTTAATTATTTTGATTTTCGTTATTGCCATTCTCTCCTGACCTAATAAGTCTACATCTTGGGAGTAAAAATCTTCCTCACACCTATCATGACGTATAAGGACCACTCAAGTCTTACTCAAAACAATATGGGGCATAATATTCCGCCCGTCAACCCCTCAAGTGCTTCTAATAAATTTCAAAATCATCGTCATCATCACTTTTAAATCAATTGAATTAACCGAAAAGCAAACAGTCTCCAAAGCGACGAGTCAACAAAGAATCATCTCACGACTAGACAATCCACGACGACCGGTCGTGCTTCAAATTATCTCCATTTTCCACTTTCGCAACAGAAGAATACGACTTCAAATTACACTGGTACACAGACGTAAGGGATAGAGGTAACAAGAGGCGGTTAAGCACCTCACCTTTTTTGTTATTTTCTGTATCTTTTTTTTTTTTTTGACTTCTTTGTGCCGGTGCCCCTGGATGTCTTGAATGGCTTATGACTCCGCTCTATGACTTGGTCCAAATGATCAGAAAGAGGAAACAACAGCTCACAGAGATTCATCAAAATCCAACGACGGGAGGCGTGGCGGCATTTGCGGCAAAGCCCATAGAAACGAACAAACATACCGTATAACTCGAGTATCTAGTCATCATATCTTTGTTTTTCTTCGCTTTTATTCGGATGTGGGGGGCATTAATTGTGCCACCGCAACATGATGCATGTACATCTACAGCTTCACGTCACAATGGAGCAAAAACCGAGTTGTATGTAATCGAGTGAAAAGAAAAGAAGACACGAAAGCATAAAGAGAAGTTGACGTAGTGAGGAATTATGTGACGTGATCGCCCCACAGATAAAGTTGGGGTGAAGGGGAGAGTTGGAGTGATGAACAACGCCTTAGGAGTTCTTTGACATTATAAGTAGGTAACAATGTTGTTTTGTGCTGCTTCCTTCATACACATTTTTTTTTTAAGTTTTCTTCTCTCGGGTTTTGTTTTCTTTTTTTGTTTTATTAATTCGTAGATGCTTTAAGGTGCCCCTCTATGTTCGTGTGTTTGTTTAGCGATGGGAAACGAGAAATTAATTGGAAAAATAGAAGCCAAGGAGCGGAGAATAATAACAAAAACAAAAATACAGAAAACATAGTGTTTTTGTGATTCGAGGTGGCGTGGGTGACACTTCTGCAAATTTATGACTCTGGGGGGGGTTTTGACATATGACAGGCGCACTAGTGTCGGGTGTCAAAAGAATTCGCGTGTTTCGGTTCTTTTTTTCTTTTTCTCTTTATGCTTGGAAGCAAGATGAATGTGGGTCAAAGCAGAACGGGAAGAGATACATTGAGTATGTGGTTTTGTACGAATGCGTTGGGAAGTGAAGGTTAGCGCGTTTTTTCTAATTAGAAAAAAGCTTTTTTTTTCGACGTAATGAATGAATGACAGAGGAGAATGACTTTTAATGAGAATGAGTGGGTTTGCTATGGTTAGGGGTTGTTCTCAAGTTTTAAATTCAATGGTTTTCCTTATCATTGAGTTTTCGTTAAAATTTTTATGTCTTAGTTGAAAAAAACTTTGACACTTTAAAAGGAATTCGAATCGAAGAAGATTGAAAAAAACTCGCAAGGCTGACAATGAGTCCATTTACCTTTAGACGTGATAGCCTTAAAGCTATGCCCTCCATCGTATCCAGAACAATTTGACAATATTAACTGATAACTCCCATGGCATTGTGGGTCTATGCCCTATTCCCTAACTCCAATGACTTAAGTAGGCCAATGCCCACCTAGAGATATACGAGTATGTATAATATCTACATATGTAAGTACTTGTAAGTGCTTGTACGAAATGAGTCAGGAATTGCTCCAGAAATTAGTTGGACAATCCTGCGATTCCGATGGAAGCTTGCGACCTAGTTTAAGCCTACTTTTGGCATCAATTAAAGCTCTGCCTACAGCATATGTAATTCGTTTCGTGTATTGTGTTATCCCATATCCGTTACAGAAACCATGACCTCAAACAACAACCTGTATGCCCCACCTTATGTGAAGTATGCCTAAAGACCAAAATAAATTTTCTTGCTCGCCTAAATCAATGCTACCAACTGCACTATATTCCACATTGCCAGCGGCACTTCCAATCTTCTTAATACTTCAGGAATTCGATTGTTAGAATAGCATTTTAGTTTCTTAAAAATACGTCTTTAATCTCGTCTAAGCTTTCAACACGATAGTTCTTTACCTCCGTTTTTAATAAAAGCCATAAAATAGAAGGTTAACCAATTTGTAATTCAGATTTAACATTCTTGTTTCAGTCACATACATACGTCAAACCGAAATGTCATGCGAGACTGTACATATATGTATGTTGAGTTTCAGGCTCACCATTTCATAATATGCGTTTAACAATTGTTCAATGTGTTAAAATTGTGAAATAGTAATTATGCAATTGGTACGTTTCCCACATTATGATGAGTATAGTACGTTCCATCTGAGCGTACGAAAAGTTCGAAGAAAGTGGCTCTGTTTGAGAAGCCGTAAGGCCTATCCATCATTGAAACGTTTTGGAAACAAATATTCGTCAAGTTAAGGCCAACTTATTTCCCGATACCTGACGAATTCTGTGCGAACACCTATGGAAGACATTTGAATGATGTTATATCCCCTTCATAATGGTAAAATCCAAGCAATGTATTGAAATAAACATTTAATCATAAAGATGCAAATACTTATTTTACCTTTTGATCGGTTATTCTGCTGCTGACGCTCGTTATCTTCAATGTTTTCATGGCCTCTTTGAAGATTCTTTTAAAAACGAACGTCTCGATTGGGTTACTATCGACTTTAAGGGAGTAGTAAGAGTTCTACATCAGTTATATTAGGATTTATCTCCATCTATAGGAGAGGTCCTAGTCGGCAACCCTGAGAAATGACAACCATAAACTTTGCACCGTTTTTTATGGCCATATAATTTAAAATTTAGACACACTACAACTGATTGGAAACTATTGATAGGCCCACACGTGTGTTCTTAGTTATTGCCAACAGCCGAAAATGGCCTATATAAAAAAACCATTTAAGTTGCAAACTCCTGGCTTTTAAGCCTCCCATCCGACGAAACCGGATCTATACTCATATACCTGACACCATCACTTGGCATATCCCCCGACTGTAAACCTAATCCCGCATACTTTAACGCATTTACGCCGAAGGCTTTTCCACCTCGAAACATAATCCCCATCGTTGAGGTTAAACATAAGCCTGTGAAAAAAAAGATTATAAAAAACCTCACATACCTCCCAAAGAAAGTGAAGCGAAGCCCAGTTTAGATGTTGCTCTCTTCCGCCTATAACGATCGTTGTGCAACCGCAACCAAGGCGATAAACCGTGGTAGCAAAAGGAAAAAAAAAAAAAAACTTTGATGATACAGTTGAATCTACGAGCGCATCTAATTACCGAAGGCTACCTCGTTACAGTCCGGTTTCGATTGCATGTCATCAAATGAGCAACGCGCGCCAACCCTATTTCCCCTAATCACCAGTCACTATGCGTGTATGTCCATTTGTTATTCTCTTTGACTTTTAACGGAAATTTATTCATAAAACTTTTATTTTTTATTTTATCGAGATCTTTTATAGACGTCCAACGTATCAATCATTAATTCCGTTCTGTTTTTAAGGTTTTTTTTTTTTTCGAACAGAAAAAAAGGAATTTAAGTGAAAACTGGTTTAATCGAGACCAAAGTGTTAAAGGTGAAATTTTTAATTTAAGTTAATTAGCCGATCGATTTGTTTATTCAGCGATCGTTGTTGTTGACCGTCTTGTTTAACAAATTATGTAGATTCGTCGAGTGGCAAGTGGGTTGGAGGGAAGGGTAAATGGTCTTGTTTGACTTTGTATTGCTTCGGAAAGCATTATGGATAAGCGGATTAATATTCCAGGTAGATGCATAAATCGAACGTGGATTTGCATTTATTTGCACTAATCAACTAAGGCGTCGAAACCGTTCGGTGAGGGAATTGAACAATTTGAATAATTAGTTAAGGTGCGACTATGAATTCCCAGTACAGAACAACGAGATAATTTTTTTTCCTTTATCCAGTGGCAATGGAAATTGCTTGTCTCTGTGAGGTTGGCTCTTGGATGCGCGACCCCACGCGTATTTCCCAGCCACAACCAGTCAGTCAGTCACCTTTGTCTGGGCGCGCTGAACTCACACTGAAACCGGCCTGCAATTATTATTAAGCAGTAAATTAGTATAAACTACCGTCAAAGTGGGTAATTGCCCCCACAAAGATGTCAAACAACTGTCAACCGAGTGCTCCGGTCTAACGAGTATTGCTACTATGAGTACGGGTGTATGTGAAAGGGATCTAGAGCGTTTTGCGCGTCAGAATGTGAGTATTATTCGACGGGCAGACAGACGTGCCAGATACATAGGCTAGAGACGTCGTACCTCTTTGTTGATTCAAATGATTCAGACACGAATGAATACCTTACCCGTGTAACGACAATAGACCGTACGAAGGGAGATTAATGACAGGTATTATGACACGTTCGTACTATCTTGTAGAGGCGCGGAAGAAGTGGAAAGGTCTTACCCCCGTTGTCTCTGAATTATGTGTTTAATAATGCGGATCAGAGGTCGACTGAGTGACAGAATCGGGTTTTCTGTTGATTTTTTTATTCATTTTTATTACCCGATAACAAAAGTGCCCACTCATTCATATACATACATATGTATGTATGGATCGATATTCATGTTTTTTTTTTTGACTACGTTGATGACATTTTGATAGGCGCTATCTTATCGAGGAGTACTTCATAATTTATAAGCTTACGAGCGATTTCATCAGGGCTAGTTGTTAATCAAGTCATGGGAAAATGGTGTGATATGGCGACATGTACGGGTTCTTTCGTCTTCCGTTGTATATTTCGCTTTTCAATTATTTCGACAAAGTGGCCTGTGACTGGCTTATTATTCTTTTCCTTATTGACATCATAATTCTGACATCAAATCAAAAAAAACATGCTATTTTCGAGAATTTCGCATGATACTCTCGTAGTCTACTTTCAGTGACATGACGAGAACCATGTCCATATGTGCCCACCTAGAAATTATAAGTATAGCAAGCTATCAGGTGTACAAATGAAACCAGCTGTTATTCCGATAGATGGCGCTAGCGGTGCATGCTAGTCATAAACGTCACATGATAGGTTTGGGCAGATGTCAACAACTCATAACTACATTTGTCAATTTTCATTGGCATTATATAATGCATTGTTCCATGCGTGAACATGTCGACTTTCAAATCAAGTAAGCGTCATTCCCCGGAATTTTTGGATTTTACCTTAAATTGAAAAAAAACCTTTTGAGGCGCTTCATAAAATTATAAAAGTGTACGATAAAGCTTATTTTAGTGAAAGAATGAAAGTGAGTGCCATACGAGTTGAAGCCGGGACACGTCGAGCAAGAAAGGAAAGGTTTTCAAATTGATCAAATTGTGATTGGCGATGAACCATTACGACAATTCAAAGTGCGAGAAATCCTGAGGGCGTCGGGCCAATTACGAACCTCAGCGTGGTATATTATAAGTTGAAACCGATAGAAATCATCACAAGAGCTCTAACATAACTGAAGCTTTTGAGCCTAGCATTGAAGCCATAGTACAAGCAAAGTGATTTTGCAGCACAAACACGTGCAGTCACACGTTGTTCAGGCCGTTATAATGATATAATGATCCTAACAAGTCAGTACATTTAGCCATGATGTTATTTCTAAACCCACGATTCCCTTAGAAAAAAAATTCTTGGTTCGACCCTCCCAAACTTCCTCAACAGCGGCTATAACTTCGCTATTGTCTTAACATTTCTTGTTACTTGAGCCGTTGACCCAAGGAAAGAAATAGTAAATACTAAGTGCTAAATGTGGTAAATAGGGCGGGCGTTCGAGCAGTTCAAATCCCGTTACTTGAATAGCAACCATCACAATTGCGGCTTTGTAATTCAGTGAGTTGTCTTGGTGAAATAGCACTTCAGCTCGCAGTTTATCGCGTCTTTTTCCTTTAATGACCTCCCGCAATCTTCTTATTTGGTCTGCGTAGTATGATCTCGAAATAGTGGCTCTCTTTTCTAAATTTTCCCCCATAATTATTCCTTCAGCCTTCCAAATAACGGATGCCATAACCTTTCCCAACGAACTTGACTCTTTGAAATTCTTTAGGGTTGGTGAGGAGACTCGCTTCCAGGTCAGCGATTGTTGTTCGATATTAGGATCAAAATGGTCCAGGGTCGCTAAACGTAACAAAAACATTTCTTAATCTGCTTGGAACTTCTCGAGATTCACCCTCGAAATGTCGACTCGTTTTTTTCTTTGATGTTGATGGGCGTCTTGGGCGATGTTCATCTTCAGTGGATGTTCTGCACGGCTTAACCTCCTTGGCCCAGCGTGCTACTGTAGAACATGGAGAAGCAGAGTCTCCCCAATGTTATATCTTTGGCCGATAATTCTCGACTTTAATCTTGTTTTTCTCCATTTTGATGTTATCCCTTCGATAAGCAAAATACATTTTTTTTTACGGATTTTTATTCGGACTTGAAATAATCGATTATCATTATTTTTGGATCACCCCTCGTATTTGAAAACACTGAAATGGGAAATCATATTCAACCCGCTGTATTATCTGGAGATCTTCCCTTCCGATTACTACCTGTGTCGCCTGGCTGGAAAATACTTCTGATCCAAAGAAAAAGCCAACAATTTGGTCGATTTGTTTATCGCCTTAAAGACGTGGAGTTTTTCCAACAAAGAGTTCATATGCTGCCAGAAAGATGGGCAAAAGCTTTAGCTATCGTTGGACAATACTTCGGTTTCCCATTTGTATCACTCATACCTTGCCAAACGTCCCTACTCATTTAAACAATGAGTGACATTGGTCCATAAAAAAAACACAAAATAAGCTTCACCTATACATCGATTGGCTGTACCAAATTCGATTTAGAATAAATAAAGCGCCGTCAACATTTCGATTGCATTCACAGTTTAACGGAAATCTTTGACGAAAAATGTACGCTGAGTCAAACCAAATATCGTAGAACAAGATGCATAAAACAAATTTTTCTTGAACTCTTCATTAATTGGAATGAAAATCGATTTTGTTTCAATCAAAGTAAGCTCTCGAGCTGTATCTTCGCTGTTTAAAGCTCATACTCCAAGGGATGTTGTTCACAAAAGTCCCTAGTTAGCTCGTTATATGTGCACATGAAACGTAGTCTTTATTGGCAGTTCATAAATATTTTGTTTTGTCCGACTGTAGAGTGGAGTATCTACGATACCGCTACTTAATATAAATCTGAAATAAAAAAACCACTTAGACATCGAGTTGACTCATGTACAACATCAATCCAAATCCTACTCGAAAGCTATATCCTTTTGAAAGAGGATTTCTTCTTCGCTCTCTACCCTTCTTTCCGGCAGATTGGCGACAAGCTCCTGTCGAATCAGTTTTCTCCCCCTTCTCCTCCTCGGCCGATACGAATTCAAAGCGAAATGGTAATACATATTATATTCCGTCTTGATCCTAATGGTCTGCGTTGCTCTATAGGAAATCCGCCCTAAATTTCTGTACAATCCTTTCAAGCCGGATGCTACATACATATAACCGTCATCATCATCGGCTGAGTACTTAGAGTATTCTTAATTCCCCTCGATTTAATCGTTTTGACATGCATTCCGCGTCACATGTGAGTATGGCGTCCTCTATGTGCATGATAGCGTGCGGTAAGCCGAAAGTCATTCTATCACAATTAAGTTTTCAAATCATAATCACGTAACAAATTCATTTAGATCCAACGGAGTGCATATCGCCATAAACATCATCGCCATCACCATGGTTCTAACTGCTGACTAATTAAAAATGTGAGTGGCGTAGATGGTGTGGGGAGGGGGCTGGGGGTGACAAGGCACCCATTATAATGTTTTTTTGCATATCATTCTGTTTTTATATGTTTTAATACGAACTCGTGTTTAATTAACAATTCAAAAGATGTTCAAGTAAAGAGGGTACGCAAGGGAAGGGAATGCTTTCAGTGTTTGCATATTGCAGACAAGCAAACATTTAAGTGCTGTCGTGGGACACATTACGCTATGGTTGTAGGTGGTGGCAATGAGGAAGGAGTTTTACTGCATGCACCAAGTTAAAATTCGTGTGAATTCCTTTAAAATTAAAGTTATGTGTGCACTTACGGGAGAGGAATGTCTTGTTTTTGATTATTTACTTGGTGGATGCGATAGGTAATCTCGGTTCGGGTTAAAGGTAATTAAAATTTTATTGAACTAAACCTAATTAAAGTCACTTAATTTTATGGGATTGCCAGAATTTAACGGTAATTATTCATGAGTCTTTACTTCTTCACGGCATTTGGGTTCGACCGGTATTTTTACGAGCCGCGTATCAAAGACGTATAGACTGAGTCACGCCTCTTGGTTAATGACGAATTTCAGTCAACTAAGTTGTTTCTTAATATTGATTAATGCCGCTACTTATTATTTGACAGCTTTGATTGATAGCAGGATTTGAAGTATATGATATGAGTCAAGGGATTAAGCAATATTTTCGACTTTTTTATCTATTGAAGGTCTGATATCTATGGGGACTTGCGTTCCAGAATGTACACTAGGCGCCCACTGCGATAGCACTACTTAAAGAATTTTCCAGTTCTCATGTCCAACGAATATCTATAAATGGTAAATCAAGACCGGTTTTTGGGAACTGGCGTTTCATATAAGAGGACAACGAAAAGTTTCTGCATTTTAAACATCTCAAATCGTCTGTTATTTTGCCCCGAAAGTTGGTCTATTTAAAGGTAGTCTGTCTATCATCAAGCGGACAAGGATTGATGTATGTATGCCTTTATTAACTTTATTGTCTTTTGAGAGACGAATAGTTGGCCAGTTTCGCATTGTTTTTTCAGCATGCAAGTCGCTTAATTAAGTTTTATGAATTATGCTTTAAGAAATACCCTTATTTTCAGTCACCCCTGATTTACATTGGAGTGGTTATCGGTTCGTCATTCCTTGAAAATTTTTTTTCCAGTTTTAAGTCTTTATCTGCGGAAAACCATTTGTTTTGATGCACGATTCTTACCAATTCTGAGATTAATTTTAAATTAACGACCTTAAGATGTGAAGAATTGCGACGATTCTTCGAAATCCATTTAGTTGCGTTGGCAAAAACATACTAAGGCCATATTGTCTGAAGATTTTTGAAGTTCTTGATTTTGACTCTGGACTTGTGTTGGACTTGTAATGCGTCCAATTTTATGAAGTAAAAATGTTGACCTGTCTCTACCTTTCCATTTCCCCAGAACTCGTACCTGCCTCGTAAGAAATAAGTAATTAATATAAGTCATTGAAAGAAGCTTCATCCAGTATAGCTATTTATTATAAGATATGAATGGCCATATACTGCGGGATTGGTGAAGCAGTACTTTAAGGGGCAATGGTTAACACACTTTCTTTTTTCCAGAACTTTAGTCTTGATTTTCCAAAAATAGAGAAGAACTTTAAGTTTTTCAAAAATGATTTTCAAGGGTTGAACATGCTCTATCCTATTCACTAAGACTTCTTAAGTCAACATCTTCTTTCTCTCTAGCTCTACCTATCAAAACGCGCCAGTATCAATAACTTGTTAGTGATCCAGTTTTTAATGGACATGTCGTGTAATAACTGAAGTCGAGCGACCTACCACAGTGTCGATGAGCGGGTCTTAGAAAAGTTGGAGAAAAATTTGCTTCTTTTTATCGAAAAATGGTCGAAATTTCGGTCGAATTGGTATGTAAATAAACAAAACTGCCGCATATGGGCAACTTTAGGCAACAGAAGAACAGCCAGTGAACCTGGAAAAAGCACAGTTTGTTGAGGTTTATGGTCCGGCGGAATCATTAGGCCGTATTTTTTCAAAGATGACCGTGAAAACAGCGTTAGCATCTTTGGCACCCGCTGTCGTTCGTTGATTAAAATTCTTTTTCCCAAAATGCACGAGGTGAACTTAGCATGCCATACAGCACACGAATCAATCGACCAATTGAGAAATGAGTTCCGTGAATAATTTATCTCTCGTTTTGGTCCAGCAAATTGACGGGCAGAATTGTGCGATTTGACACCATTAGACTATTTCTTATGGTGATACGTCAAGTCACTCATCTACGCTGAAAAGCCGGCGTCCTTTTTTTATAGGGTTCGCGCAGGTTCAAGAATTACGCTCTTATGGTATTACACAACCTGGACGCGTAGGTTGGACGGATGGTTTATGTCGAAGATGTTCGTTCACTACTCTCAGGGGGTGGTTGTCCTAGATACAATTCGAGAGATTCGACTGCATTTGTCGCGTTGGTTGTAGTTCACAGTAGCTTTTTGTTTTGTTTCCATGTCATTAAGGTGTTATATTGGAAATGCACACACAGAGCCTGAATTTTGAAGTGATCATATACTGCGAGGGTTATGTCATTCTCAGCATTTTTTTTTCTTATCATCTCATTCACATTTAGTTGTTGCACAGTTTTTCCGTATAGGAATTATTCTTGGCTATGGACAGACTTAAACTACAGAACTTCCGTAGTCGGTGATGAATACCATTGCACCACCCGTATTATACTGAGCCAATATGCTCGGAAGAGTGATTCCAAAAACTGAAAATTGAACTCTCCCTACCCGATATCATTCTTCAAAGACAAATGGCAAATATTGGTTTGTCGAAATAAAAATGTATTCAAAATTGCAATTTTCTTGTATTTCTTTTTATACAATAATTAAAAACCAAATGCTTAAAAAATTAATATTTTGTATATGTATATCTGGTAAAAATCAATTTTTCGGGAACCCATTTTTCGATACTTTTTATAAAAATCCTGTATGTTATTTCAGAAATCTGAATCAAACACAGCATATGTGACCTCTGGTCCTTTTCGACTTTTATCGTCAGTTAGGGGAATGTGACTTCCAAAGCATGACTCCCTGTCATGTTACACGTATTCAGCCGTTTTCATTGCAAACCTTTATGGCGTTTTGAACTGCATGACTATACAAGATTTGAGAGCAACCGAGTCCAAACCAGAGCTTTATCGGCCTGACCTTTAAAATTGACCTTCCCGAAATTGTTAAAGAAAGTCAGGTAGTCAATTTCGTGCTCGCCAATCTTTCCGGGGGGTATCCACAATTTTGGAGTGACCGCACTGTTGCTAGCTAGCTCTTAGACGCCATGGTTCTGATCACCTAATAGGGCACTCACCTTCACGTTGAAGCCTCTTTTAATAAGAAAGATAAACACAAGAAACCAACCAGACGGGCCGTATACATACCTACATATGCTTGGCTTCAATTTATCAAAATAGAAATTGGTTACTCAATATCTACGATTCTCCTTAAAAGTCCATTGACCTTGTTGGATCTCGTATTTCATTCGAATTCTACCAATTCTATGAGCCTGAATAATTCATGTACCGTACAGCACGTGCAATATGAACATTCAAAATCGCAATGGCCTTAAAAAGCCCCGTTCTGGATATTAATTTCCACATAAACCATTTCTCCGTTTCCACCCTAGTGCGAAATAAAAACAAAACTTTTATCCGTTAATGATTTCTCGGTATACAGTACATCATATCACATTCTGCTAACCATAACCGCGACTATACGACCACGACAACGACCACGATTGCCACGACTTCCCATGAAGAAGAGTAGACGATGACGCTTGTCATAAATTAGCCGCCACAGGCGCACAATTTCCCTCATTACGATTACTTAATGCAACGCACTCATGCATTGAATTCTTCTATGAATACCGCCATCAATTACCATACATATAGATACATATGGTATTCGTACTTGTGTTCTCGTGAGCCGGGGCCGGATGGATGCACGCTCTCCTACTCTCGTCCTCTCATTCGTATGTGTATCATTATAAACACCCACTCCACTTCAGCACGGGCTGCTGCTGTCATCGTCATGCATTTAGATACTCTCTGTTTTCTGAGTCACACAAAAGGAAACGACAACACAACAACTTGAAATATGCATAATTTACTTTTTATTTAGCAAGGAAAACGAAAATTAAAAAAGAAAAACTACGCCGGGAAAGCGGGAAAAAAGAGGGTTGGGGGGGGGGGGGGGGGGGGGTTGTTGGGAACTAAGCGGGAAGAAAGATGAAAAGATTGTTATTCGTGTCGTGTCGACACTAGAACAGATGAAGATGCACTTGTGTTCTCGTCTAAAATAGGCGTGAACGCCAACAGCCATAGCGAGCTAGTCGTAAGGCAACAAAGCGTAGCGCATCCATCTCACCGCACTCGTATGTTCGCATCTACGTCTTATTGTTATTGCAGCGGAAAGATACTCTTTTTTAATGGAATATTTGCGTGCCAAAAGTTTATCTCTTACGTTGATGATTGTTATTGGTCGTCTGTCTGTCAGCTTGTCGGACGGTTGGTCGATATTTCTTTTTTTTTTTTTTTGTTTCCTCCGTACTCCTTGACTTGGACACAATGCCTACAATTTTAATCGTCTACGGGGCCTTTGAGCATTTCTTCGTCTTTGTTTTGTCTGCTAGTTGCTCGTGTTGTTCTCGTTCGAGGTTTTTAGACAATTGAGGACAGAATGCTTTCAGTTAGATGGAATGAAAGCTGAATGGAACGACAACTGAATTGAATTATGTTCGAGCAAAGCATGCATCTGCATTTGAGTGATAATGATGTTGGGGCTCGCACCCCAAATAGCAAAAGATATTAAATGGAGCATCGGTCACAATGCTGCATATGAAAAACGGGGTTAAGGTTGATGATACTCCTGTCCGATCGGCTCTCATCGAAATGCATTCGTGTGCAGTTGCCTACATAACGACGCACATAGAGTGCGAACGACGCCAATAAACAACATGCTATTTAACATGCTGACGTAAAAGGCTTGGGATCGGTTGTAGTGCTATTTGTTGCCACATTCCTTCGCCTTTCAAGCACTCTAGTTTCTTGTTGTTTTCCTTGAATTCCATTGATTGATGTTTTGCTATAGCTGGTGGGAAAATATTTACACTGTTTAGAAGTTATTTATGAAAATTAGTACGATATGATGCTATGTGAGCGAATGTGGTGTGATTTATTGTAAATAGGACACGGTGGCGTATGTGTACTTATTTTCAATACATTTGGATGTATAACATACATTTGAGGTCGGAAGATTCATGTTGAGTATCTGTAATTAATTTTTGGAATTGCGAATTGCGGGTCTTTCGTTAGAAACTTTTTGGATTATAACAGAATAATCCACCTCTTAGTCAATACAGCGTTTTAACTATCATAAAACGTATCGAAGCATGATTGATACTCGAGGGCCCAAAGTCAGTTGTTAGTTGAAGTCTCGTGAATGGTAGGAATCGTACTGTAGGTGTCCTCTTCAACTCTAATTTGAATTTCAGAAATCGGCAGAAGTCACAAGCGGCTCAAATTATAATAATCAGCATTCACAGTCGGACGAACTTCATATATACAAAGCTCTTGGAATCGAAGGAAACAGTGAGCATCGCCCGATTCGACTCTCCTGCATCCGTACCTTTTTCTCTATCGGCTCATCTGGTGATTTGCAGGTCCCGCTCTGCCTAGAATTTTGTATATTATGAGGATCCCTGTCAAAGATGATAGACTTGTAAAGGGTTCCGTAAATTGTCGATGAAAAACGACATATATCTCTTGTTCTTGCAGCGAATTTAGATTGATAAGCTTAGGGCGGCCTTGAGGTTGAGTCTAAGAATTGTTCCAGGACGGACCACAAAAAAGTAAGAAACGGTGTTGGATGTGCTCGATTATGATTTTGTTGCTAAGGAGACCACACTTGGGTCGTATTCAAGAAGGGCGGTGTTATGTAAAGGAATCAGTTTTGGAAATTCCATAGACCATCGTTTCACGAAACCTAGCAGTTAAGAATATCACTGAAATGTGTAAGAAACTTGTGCTCCTGCTCACTTAATATGCCAATGGGAATGGGTTTATTGTGGTGAAAGTAGAGACGGAGATCAGGTTTGATGCGTTTGCATAGATATGTGATTGATTGGCACTTGGAAATGTGCTAAAACTGTTCCAAGCAGTTTTTGGAGCACCAGAGAAACTTTCGAGGTCAAATTGGTCTGTAAGAATGTAGTATCGCAGAGTACAATGGTGAGATGTGGGAACCTTTCTGTTTTAATGTCGTTAATGGTAAAAATGAAAAGAAGTGGACCTAAAGGGCTACTTTGGGGGACGCCGGAGAAAGTAAAGAAGGCGCTAGAAAATGCAGATTTAAAAAGGAAACTTTAATAGCGGTTTTCCAGGTAAGAAGCAATCTATCTAAAAACTCAAAGCCAGGAGTAGGTAACTTGAAGAGTTTCAATCTATGAGATTTTATCGAATGCTTTACTGAGGTCAGTTGAAATAGCGTCGACTTTCTCGCCCTCCTGAGCAGTTAAAGGACAGAAATTCGACACGATTTGTGAATTTAAGAAAGCCATGCTGAGATATCTGAAATTCAGTTAAGGCTTAAAATTTCATACCAAATAAATTCAAAGAGGTGAGCTATATGAGAGAGTTTGGCAATTGGACGAACATTTTTGACATCGCACTTTAAACCTTTTGCTGTTTGGGAGTTATAAAGCAAGTTGCCTCCAAGAGAAAAGGTTAAACTGAGGATTTTTGAGAGAGAGGTAGAACGGGAGCATCATTAAATTGATTTGATTTATTTTCAGTGATATAGAGGTCAATATTACGGTTTGAAGAGAGAGGTTGAGTGGCCATCAGATTTTCTTTTATAGTTGACAAATTGAAAGAAGCACCTCGAAGCATTTATAAGTTTGTGTCTGCGATTAAATAGCGTTGATAGGGTTTAAACTCGGTAAACCGTAACCCAGTCAGAGACAGGAGATTATACCAAGGAGGGAGGCGGACGTAGTCTTGTAGCGAGAGAAAAGAACGTAAAAGGAGATAGAATTTAATATTTCTCTGTAGAATATAGACATGGCATCAATTAAAATTAGCTTATCAAAATTCAAGTGGGCTCCAGCGAAATATACATTGATTTGGAATCTTGCTTTATATAAGTTGTAAGTCAGAATTTCTGGGGAAGTGCTCTGTAATGGGGAATCCCGGGTGGTAGCTATCGATGGTAGAGACGGAAAGGGGACAAAGTGAAACAGAGGAGTTGAATGGGTCAATTGTGAAAATGAAGTCGAGCTTGGCAAAGGTTAGAATCAGCTAGGCGATCTAGAAGAAGACATTCTTTCATGGTAGTAGGAATAGAGACAATATATTTTAAAACAATTAATCATTTATTTAAGGTAAGGAAGGTAAAAGTCGCTGAAAAGAAGGATTTCATCCTGGGGTCATGTAAGTCCATTTGGTGGTTAATTTGCGAATTCATAAGAAGTAGGAACAAATTATGTTAATTGATTTCCGGAGTAGTACAGCCTTAATTGAAACAAAGTCGAGAAACTGGAAAGAAGATATTGCCTTGAGGTATGAATCAATTGAGTTAAAGACGGCTAGTAAGGCGCTTCGACATAGACAATCACATCCGTAGGTTGGTTAAGATCGTCGTCCTGATAAATGTTAAAATTTACAGATTATTTATGCTGGGGATAAGGTTCGTTTCAGTCAGAGCGAAGACTTCAAAAGTAAAGTATTTGATTGTTGCTAAACTACTGGGGTTATTGAGTGGAGAATGCTAACATTCTGATGATAGGTAAGACGGAGATTTTGGCAGAGGATGGGGGATGCAGTAAGAGAAAGACGATTAAGATCGATTCAATCTCAGCACTGGTATGCTAAAGAGACGATATTCGCTTTGAATGTAAGTTTTTGAGGCTGGCAAAATCTGTAGGGAGCCCTGCCTGTTAATTGGAGACTCTTTTCCAAAAACGAAAGCTTTTTTTTAGGATTGCCTTAATAATTATCATGGCACTTGTAGGTAGTCCATTTGGTTGATCGTGTTGAATCAGAATTATCGAAACTTAGTTTCCAATCCATAAAGCATGTGACAGCTAAAATGTTTGACACAAATGTATAAGGATTATAAAAAAAAAACACGTAAATGTAATATGCCTTCACTTTTTGAACAGTTCTCCCCCGACCTCGGACGTGCACTCCGATCATATCTGTATTCATATACATACATCTTTCTTAGTGGTATCTTCTTTACCCAGCTATAACGACAAGCCTGGCAGATTCGATCTGAATTGACGGCTGCTACCTACCTCCCCTTAATATACAAGTCTGCCATCTGAATTGTGAGCTGGCGATTAATTGATAGTTTTCTTAGACACCTTTGTATCTATTGGGAAATTATGGGTGAACCTGAATGATGGTTTAATTGATTTGAAATTCGAAAGGAACACTATTTGAAAAATGACAAAAGCGTTTTTATAGTAAGTTTGTTGGAAAGATGATTACCTTTGAGCATCCATTTTTTTATACAAAATGACAATATACAAGAGCTTAAGCATCTTAAGCCCTCTGTTGTTCAATCCTGGCATTGATTGTTACCAACAAGGTTGCTTAATATCATCATAATCTGCTCAAACACCGGTTTAAATTAATTTGCCACTCTGTTTGTCTTGAAAATTATCACAAATGTCCAGAGGGAATTACGTCTTCATGCCTGACCAACTTCACCACTCCGTTCACATAAATTTGAATATCGAATAGCTTCAAGGGGTATTTAAAATACCACGTAATCCAGGTCAAGGCTCTCGCGATAATATCTATACTCAACTACCTGGAAATGTAAACCCTACCTTTACACAAGTGTACTTCTCTTATCGATAGATTTACATCTCCAGCCCAAGCCTTTAATCGACCATGCTAGCGATATCGCTTTGTTTCTACTTCGCGCATATTTGGCATTGAACTACCGAAAGCTCCTCCTTCACCATTCTAACCCGACCACTGAATGCAAATAAGCCGCTTTTCCGCCCTCCTCAAACAATATACAATTTCCACTCGACACCCTTCCATTAACAACCAAAAGCCCATTCCATCCACCTCAATGCCACTAATAACAATTCATCCTTGAACCAAGTTCAATAATCCCATCGTGCTCTGTGGAGTGGATTCAACTCGTGTACATAAATCAGCTCTCTTCTTCGCCGGAATAGAATCACTTTACGTAACGAAAGCAAAGAAAAAACAAAAACACGCGATAGTTAGACGTATGATTTACGAGCATGGCTCGACTGTGAAGTATTTAACCTTGTTCGGATAGTTGTGGGCCTGGCTCACCCGTTCCGCCGGCGCAAATGATTATGATTCGTTGTCGTCAATAATAAATCACCAGCTGTCAATCAAAATTGTCTTAGCTCTCCTCCTTTCCATCTTTTTCTTCGTGCCGAGTACGATATTTGCGTGATTGGACTTGGCAATTTCTTGTTTTTTTTTTGGTTTCTTTAGCCTCCTTCCACGTCTTACATTGTAGACACGACGTTGTTTTCGTCGACGTTGTCCAACTTCATCACATCCCCGAGCTTAAGCATTCGGATCACGTCAGCGATATGTGAAATCGACACTAAACGCATTCTAATCACCTGTCAAGAGTTACTGTGCGCTGGTCGCTCCACTCGGTCAATTCGATTCGAGGTGTAGCCAAAAGACTGATGACGATCAGATACAGATATTCGTATACTCATAGTGACATGTGTACTTTGCTGCTGCGGGAGCGGCACGATAGTGTGAAGTTGATTGCGGCCGTAGGTTGTGTATCTAGTGTACAAGATTTTTATTGGCAATTAAGTTGAATTGAATTTACGACTCGCATTTAAAATACAAAATAATTGTATCTATGGGATGAGAGGTAGGAGGGAAGGCTACGAGCGCGTAACGAATATTTGACGAGAGTGTATCTCAATCAATACATATCTAATTAGTTGATTGTTTTGTTGTGTCAAGACGTGAACTGGTCGGTCGTCGATAATGACAACCACGACCGTAGCGCTGATGATGGTACTGATAAGAATGATGACGACGCGCGGGTGTTGGGCATTCAAATTTCACTTAAACGAGTTCAATTGCTCATTGAACAACGTGTAGGTTGATTGATTTTCAAGCCTTTTCTAGATTTTATATTCGGAGAATGTCCACCGGAAACCGTGTGGGCAATTGCGCATGGAATGCTTAATGGCGTTAGAGGATTGGGTGTTGTGCTTCGTTGGGAGAAGCCTAGCGCAACCTTGATACAGTTACTATTGTACGAAAAAATGTGGCCATCCACAAGGGACAACACTGACACCGATATTTTTATAAAGGGCTTATGGTAATAAGACATACGCGGCTGGTTTAAATTATTTGTCATCAGAACCCTATGGAAAAACAAATAAAGAAACAGAAAATTAAAAGTCGATCAATGTCATTGGTACCTTGGTTTCAGTGAGCTGCTTAAAACAACAGAAGATAGCAACTGGATTTTCAAAAAGTGGATAGTCACCAACGTAGATTGCTTAATTTTCTCAAGTTTTCTCTAATATTCTCAAAATATTGAGCAATTCTAAATGCAACATGTTTACTCCCAAACAAAGCTATTCCTTAAGACTCAGTGAGGCTCTGATAATACCTTGCAACAGCAGCTACATGTCAATAGCAGGAAGCTATTCCTTCTTAGTAAGCTTCCTAATTATCATATCATCCTTTCTGACATGTTTTTGCTTAATTCCATTGCTCATGGATCTTGAAATCAAATTGAGACTTTGCAAATTAGATCATTCGATAACTAATAAACTTTGCCATTGTCAGTTACTCTATAGTCAAACGTCACCCTAGACTTTTATTGATGATGCTTAAAACCTATTTCCATTCGGAAAAAGAGGCTTGAACTTCAGATCTTAATTTTTTTGTCGATATGTCATGAACTCAAATGAGTTCCGTTAAACAACCCGATAACTTGGGAGTTCTAATGAGTTGAAGAAAGATGAATTTTTAATCGTCATCTTTTGCAAGTCAGATAGACGGGAACGACATCCTTCCTTGTTTAATACTAGAAGTAGCAACTTAGCGGAATACTCCACATCCTGAGCCAAGTTTTATTTATTGCCGACTGACGTAGAAGCAAAAAATTTAGTTAAACCGAATTATAGAAACTTGCCTGCTCTAAGAACCTGCGTTAAATGGTTAAAGAGCGGTAAAAAAATCTGATCCTATTCTGTAGGGCTGCAATTGTATTTGAACTAATTTATGCCGGCCGAGAAAGTCCAGGAATAGCATTGACTTCCATTCCGGTATGAGCAATTCTTAAACTTCTCTTTAGATACGAGGGAAGAAGAAAAACAAAAATTTTGGAGAAATGGCGATTTATTTTTCAATATAGTCTCCTTTTAGCTCGATACACTTGACCCAGCGATGCTCCAACTTCTTTAACCCGTCTGAAAAATACGTTTTTTTCGAGGTCTGCAAATAGGCGATGACCTCCTCATTCGACTGAAATTTCTGCCCGGCGAGTGACTTTTTCAAGTTTGGAAACAAAAAGAAGTCGTACGGGGCCAAATCTGGATAATACGGTGAATGGGGCAGCAGTTCGTAGCCGGAGGTGTCAGCCGGTGCTGGTGGAAGAGCACTTTTTCTTCGCAAAGTGGGGCCGTTTTTTCTTCAATTCGGCGTCGAATCGGCCCAATAATAATTTGGCATAGTTCAGCCCTGTGACCGGTTTGCCCTTCTCCAGGTAGTCGATGTGGATCACACCTTGTGAACCCCAGAAAACGGTGGCCATCACCTTTCCGACCGATGGGACAGTCTCTTCTTCGGAGCACTCTTGGACTCTGGTGTGTACCAGTGGATCCATATTTCGTCGACTGTCACGAAACGACGCAGACATTCCTTCGGATTGCGCTTAAACAGCTGCTCTGAAGTGGTCTCACGGTCGCGCTTGTTGTCCGGAGTGAGCAAACGCGGCACCCATCCCGCCGACAGCTTTCTCATGCCCAAAATTTCACGTAGGATATGACCCACGCGATCTTTTGAAATGCCTACTGTCTCAGCTATCTCGCGCACCTTCAATCGGCGGTCTGCCAATACGAGATCGTGGATTTTTGTCACGTTATCCTCCGTGGTAGCCGTTTTCGGGACACCTGGACGTGGCTCATCAAAAACCGACGTGTGACCACGTTGAAACTCGTTAAACCAATTTTTGATGTTCGCCATCGAAGGAGAAGAGTCCCCGTACACAACATCCAAACGCTCTTTGATTTCGCTGCGCGATTTCCCTTCCAAAAACAAGAATCGAATCACCGACCGATATTGCTCTTGTTCCATTTTTCTGAAATCCGCGGACACTCCCGCTTCCACACGGGATCAAAACATAACTACGAAATTTCGACAGTAGCCGTCTACTAGAATGTACTACACGATATTAAGTTGCTCTTGCGATACTGGTCCCTCGTAGTTGAAGCCGAAGTCTCTTCGGGTTAGAACTGTGGTGTCGAATCCACCTTGGCTATTTTAAGATTTATATTTTAAACTGTCCAACTAGACTGAAGTTACTATCCAGTTCATATAGTTCGTGACATTGTGTGTGTGTATGTTCGAGTTTTGTTTTTCGTTTCGTGTAACTTGGAAACAAATAATGCTATCGACTCCGGACCGATTTCATTCGAATCATAATTAAATAACACCTGGTAAGGTTTGCAAAAAAATTAAATTTGCGATAAACATGTTCCCCCTCGTCCGCATTTCTTGAGACCAGGTTTCTTCGATTTGAAATATCACAAAATGTACATGAATGTGGAAATGTCTAATTCATGCTCAATGGGGGTTTTTTTTTTTTACTTAGCTCCCCACTAAAATCACAGCACAAATTTGGTGTCATAGCTTCCAAGGATTGTATGAAAATCGGTCATAGTGAGTTAATTGTTCTCTTCTGAGGGGCGCGGATGCATATAAGCGATACATTGATGCATTTGTTATAAAAGTTTACGACTTTTTTGCCAGATTAAGTATGTGCTCCTTTTTCCATTTGCCGTAAAAAAGTTGCCAGTTGCCCATCACTTTTGTGTCTTAATTTTATAGTACATTCATCGACCTTCAACGACCCGAAAATCATCCAACCAACTTTACTACATAAAACCTCCCGGAAACACTGTTCCAAAACTGGAGCGCCATGAATAAATCATCTTCAAAAAAATGTAAATATAAAGACTGACGCAGACAGAAAAGATATAAAACTTTTAATTGCTCTGAGGTCATTCGGTACTCTAGCAACATGCAAATATCTAATTGGTTTTCCACTGAAATACTGGATGACGACGGAGAAGGAAATGTAGGTCAGTGAAAAGTGGAGTCAGTTTCCATCATCCATTTAATGTTAATAAATGTCACAAAAAATTTATCTAAAGTGTAGCAGATAAATTTGAATTCACCTGGTTCGCTCTATCACCGATGGTATACTTTTCCCGTCTCATCTGCGTCCAACCGTCTTGCCATCACTGTTGACATTATATTTGTAAATTCGAAATTATTATATTACTGAGTGAGACTTTATCTTTGAGGTTGTTTATAAATAAACCTTCTTTCAATAACAAATTTTTTTTTCTGTTTGCAGGCAACTCGTACGGCAGAGAATGAACGTCATTATACGTTGAGGAAACGACCGGCACCCGTGACGGAACGTACAACTTTTGTTTGTTATACATGCGGCAACGATTCGCCATCATCTCAATTACGCTTAGTCTATTGCTGTCCAAATGCTGAACGAGAGCCTTATTATCCTTTTATAAAAACTATAAAACCATTTAAGAATGCTAGTCCGATTAGTTTGCAGGGTAAGTTCAATATCACTACAGTTTAAGGTTTCGTTTTTTAGATTTTAAGCAGTTTTTGAAATGGATTTTGATGACAGACAAGTTTCAAGTTCGGCCTACGCCGAACCAGTAGAGCCTGCAAGCACTATTCACTACATTATCCAGCCATTTTGAATCCGTTGACTTCCGATAAAGCCGGCTTACAACCGTGTACAGTTCATTTCGTCCTTACGGGCCGAAGACTGCTGGGATAACCTGTTCATCAAATTTCGATAATGTCTGTGCTGTGGAAAAGAACCGAGTTGATTTTGGTTTTTCGAGGGAAAATTTGGCTTCTCAATTCCAAAATATTATCTAAAACACTCCTAAGAGGACCACAGGGCCACAACAAAATCGTTAAATCCCCTACTATCTTACGCCAAACTTTTTGCTTCATTGAATGTCATCATACTATTGCAGGTCTTTGTCAAGCTGCCTTCTCCAGGTATGTACCGGGCGCCCTCTTCGATGATTATCTTAAGATCTCCACTCGGTGGCCTGTCTTGTAATATCTTTGGGAGGTTTTCTGACCGCGCATCCAATCCAGTTCCATTTTCGTTTAAGGATATTTATTCGGATAGGTAAATGGTTTGTTAAAGACCGTAGCCTTGTTTTGGATATCATTTGTGGTTAGTGTAACATAAGGATTCGCCTTAAACATCAGTTGACGAAAGACTGGATGCGTTGTAGTACACGTGGCGCTGCTTTCCATGCCTCACAACCATGGAGTAGGACAGACTCTGACTTTTGTGCCGCATGCGAGTGAGTTCCATATTTTCTTTAGTTGTCCGAACATCTGCTTAGCTTTGTTAATTCCGTTCTCAATATCGTTTTCACAATCTCCAGAGCTTGAAATGATAAACGCAAGGTAGCAAAAATACTGGACGTCTTCCAAGAGGTTGTTCTTCGTGTGCGCGAAGGTTGTTAGAATTGATGTGCATCGTTTTTGTTTTCCCCTTGTTAATATACAGGGTGTCCCACGAGCAGTGTGCCAAAAAGCTAGAGCGTGTAGGTCTGGTCAAGACAAGAAAAAAATCGTATGGGAGGGGGGGGTCTATTCCCCCCCATTTAGCCGGGAGGGGCAATTTTCTAAAAAATTTACTTAATTTGGAAAAAAAATTATTAAAAATCAACAGTTACATCCACAATGCCGTGATATACTTTCTTGTAAAGCCAGAAACCTCTTCTTTCATCTTGTTTCTAAACGAAGCTGTTTTAAGGAATAGTTTTTGAGAAATTAATTTTCAAACTCAAAATTTTGAAAAAAAAATGAAAAAAAAAAATGTTTTAAAAACAGAAAACCGGGTGCAAAAATGTTTTGTAGTTTTTGAGAAATTAAAAAAAAACCCGAACCATTTTTTTCTAAGAAAAATCTTTTTTTTGGTTTTAACGCGGCTGGACTTGTAACCAAATTAATGTATGAAACATTGACATCTTTTTTATTATTTTTAAAAAATTTGGAGTTTTATTATAATCAATTTTCAATATGATCCCCATTTTTTAGAAGGCAAAGATTATATCTCCTTCTAATGCCTGCACATAAGTCAAACAATTTGACTCCAGCGACTTCAATCCGTGCTTTCAGTCGTTCCAAAGATACTATTTCCACTTCGTAAACATAATTCTTCATGAATCCCCACACATAAAAATCTAGAGGAGTTAAATCTGGTGATCTAGGTGGCCATTCCGTGGGGCCCTTTCTTCCGATCCAACGGTCACTAAAATGATCATCCAGCCAGTTTCTAACCCGTAAGCTGTAGTGTGCTGGTGCTCCATCTTGCTGGTAGATTAAATTATCTGCTATGGCCAAAGGAACGTTGTCCATCAAATCGGGCAAAAGGTCTCGTAGGAACTGCAGGTATGATTCTCCATTAATAACGGCATTCAAAAACCGGGGCCCGATTACAGTTTGCCCAACAATACCAAGCCAAACATTACAGCTAAAGCGGTGTTGTGATTTATTTTGTTTCTTGTTGTGTGGATTGGTGCTATTCCAATGATGCGAATTGTGGAAGTTAGTAACCCTATCTCTGGTAAACTGGGCTTCATCTGTCCAGAATATCCTTGCAAAATAGTTTCGTTCAGTTTCATCTCGAAGTAGTAATAATCGACAAAATTCTGCTCTCAAAAACTTGTCGTTTGAGGTGAGTTCCTGAACTGGCCTAAAATGGTACGGGTGTAAGTTTTCGGTATGAAGCACTCTCCGTACTCTAAATTTGGGCACTCCAAGCATAATAGCTATCTTCCTTGTACTAAGGGAGGGATTACGTCAGACCAAATCTAAAAATTGCGGTTTTATTGTCTTAAGGTCCTAGCCGGTTGAACCCATTGGCGGCGGGCGGACCCAGACGAAATTGGCAGGTCAGTTTTCAGGCGCTATCAATGAAAAAAAAGGATTAATCCAGGGTTATTCCAATACTGTGTCAGTTTATTGAATCCTCATAAAACTCCAAATTTTTTAAAAATAATAAAAAAGATGTCAATGTTTCATACATTAATTTGGCTACAAGTCCAGCCGCGTTAAAACCAAAAAAAAGATTTTTCTTAGAAAAAAATGGTTCGGGTTTTTTTTTAATTTCTCAAAAACTACAAAACATTTTTGCATCCGGTTTTCTGTTTTTAACTAAAAACTAATAAGGGAATTGAATTTTGGACAAAAAATTAGTACTTAATTACATACAATTTTGAAAAAAATAGTTCGAAATTTTTTTTTTTCATTTTTTTTTCAAAATTTTGAGTTTGAAAATTAATTTCTCAAAAACTACTCCTTAAAACAGCTTCGTTTAGAAACAAGATGAAAGAAAAGGTTTCTGGCTTTACAAAAAAGTATATCACGGCATTGTGGATGTAACTGTTGATTTTTAATAATTTTTTTTCCAAATTAAGTCAATTTTTTAGAAAATTGCCCCTCCCGGCTAAACGGGAGGGAATAGACCCCCCCCTCCCATACGATTTTTTTCTTGTCTTGACCAGGCCTACACGCTCTAGCTTTTTGGCACACTGCTCGTGGGACACCCTGTATATAGAGCTTTTGAAGCAATTGCCGCGACCTTTTGTAGTTTGAACATCATATCATCTTAAATGTGGGCCAGAAGGCATATTTACCCCGCGTTATGCCCTTTGATCCTTTAGGGCTTCCTTCATGATAGCATCGAAGACAATATTAAAGAGTGTGAAGGAAAGTACACGACCTTGTCTTACACCAATTTTGACATTTATAACATACTTATCTTGCTCACCTTTGTGGAGAACCCGACAATTTGCCTCGCTGTATAAACTTTTGATCTGATGATTTTGTCAGGGATGCCCTTACAACGGAGTATTGCTCATATTGGTTGGTGTTGTATCATGTCAAAGGCCTTTGTGAAATCGATGAACGTCAAGTATAGCGTCGATTAGATTAGCAGGAATTAGTCTGCCCTTATCTCTGACGCGGACGAAATCTTACTCAAATCTAAAGCTGTCAAGTTCGTCGATCTGTCAAGACGTCGGTGTTGCAAGTCTATTTTTGATGACAGCATATACGAGTATCTGTATCTATGATGACAGGCTCACTTTATCTGCTTCTGCTTCAATGCTATTCAACTATTCACTTACGTCTCGCTGCGTTCGTCTAATCACATCGATATCATCAGGGCATGCAAGAAATTGTGTTAATGTAAAATACATGGTACCCTTGTATCAGTCAGTCAGTCTCGATAATTTCACCCATGAGAATTGGCATACGATCTGCTAGACGTAATGTATTCATTAACAGCCTTTGGAGGACGAGAGCCAGAGCATCAAACAATCATCAAAGTTGTGATATTTTTGTTTATAGGTTGAGGAAACCTACTCTTCATTTCCGAGTCATAACGTTGATTTTCCAACACCCGCTGAAGAAAATCACCGAGAAACGGAATGTTGATGATTTGAATATTCGGAATTCTAACCGCGTATCTTCGGCGAGAGGCAATGCATTACTCGTTAAGTTACAGTACTCCGCAATAGTAATAAACTTGCTCTATTATCCTACCACAAGGTCCAGGCTTAGACTCTTAGTCTTGGGTCCAATATTCCATCTACATATATCAGATCCTTGGATAATTTGCGGAAAAAAAAAAATAAACACGTTAGATGCGACCTTATGAAATGTCTGCCATTTCCAGTCACTCCCGACCTGTTACTGACCTCTTTTAGGGCATCGTATCCAGGTTACAGCGATATATGTTACGTATGGGTGGGAAAGAGTCTTTGAAGTGATGGGATCCTATACCATATTTGACTCTTAAAATTCATAAAAGTTCCCTCCTCAATTTGCCAATAAGATGAACGATTTCGGCATTCGTCCGATCTTTGGACCTTAATTTTGCAGATGCCACTCAAAGTTCTATTACCCAAAACCACCGTACGTTTTTGTACAATTTGAACATTACTGCCTGGGCGTTTAAAAGATGACTAAAACGGAGGCCTGACAATTTCGTTGTTTTCATGTATGTATAACGAAATGGTGTCGGTATTTACTTTTTTGGAAAGATACGACATAAACCTCAAATCGAACGATGTGTTACTCAACACCTTTAAACTTGCATATTTCAGTCTTGCTGTTGGTTATCTAATTGCACTTTTTTGGGTTTTGTAGTCTGCCAGTTTTAAAGTAGCACACTTCAGCTAATAATTCATTTTATATCAGGGATATCCTTGCTCACAAAAACTAAGGCAATATCATCCTTTGCGCTTTTAATACCATTAGTCACTAGTATAAAAAGAAGTGGTCTAAGAACCGGCCCTTGTGGTACCTCGAAGTAACATAGTACTTAACGCCTCCGTCTTGTTCAATTTCATATTGCGTAAATTGTTTCTAATCGTTCTTACTCTCACGTCCTAGTCAGCTCAACATCATCGATCGTGAAAAGCCATTTCCTGCATATACGAGTAGTATATCTCTTGGTTGGCTTATTTGCCTCAGATATCAATCTTTGGCCTTGGAAGGTCCTTCCCCGACGAATCCCTCCATGTAGCAAAAATTGTTTCAAGGGTTAGGTGTATTCTAATCGTCAAGCGAGGATAACTGTCACATCCAAAAACAGTGCTCACCACCTTTGTGAAGGGCCCATTGCTCTTCATGTCCAAATCTGCTTAGTTCCCTAGTTCAAAGGAACTTGACTTGTTCTTGCTCTGTGAGGTCGCATACAAAAGATGTGACTACGACGATTTCAGAGGATTACACTGTTCAATTTGAGAGGGAACTAGCAGATGCCTATGGCCTGGTTTTATCAGCAAGTGTTGGCCTCACTTTGATCATCATCTTGACAATAGCTTTAAGAGAGATTTCAAACTTGCAAAATAGCGCTCAGGTTGTGTGATCATTCGCACCTAGATCAAACCACTCCAGCCTACTCTGGGTCTAAAATTGCTTATGTCTAGCCTCTGTTACTATAGTTATCCTAACTGCCTGTTATTTTTTTTTTCTTTTTAGGCATGGTGCAAATATGTTCCTCGTGCTATGATAAGCACTCACATTTAGCTGAAGGCGGTACACCAGCCGTAAGCAGTATAGACGGTCTTAATAACAGTAATAGCAGCGGCAGCGGTCTGATGTACAATGCAAGCGGTGCGGTAATAAGTACCGGCGCTGGTGGTATAACTAGCGGCATACCAAATGCTACTGCTGGCAGTGGCAATATCGCTGGACAGCAAATTATCACACCAACTGGCGGTGGTAGCGGCAACGGTGGCGGTGGACGTTACACGCCATCCGAGAAATCCCTACCCAATTCGGATTCAACGAGTAATGTTAGATTTAAGGTAAGTCCAATTGCCATATGTATCATAGGTGCCTATGCAATTCAATTGATCCCACGATGTGTTTATGTGACCCGTGTTCGGAGTAAATTATGATAATTTTTCTGCGTCCCTCGCTCATATGGAATTGTAATCGAGAAGGCCGGCAAAGCGAAGAAACGGAGACAGTCAAGTAAGCGGAAAGGGAATTGCCGACATGCCAGGCTATGTGTGTGCTTTGACAGCAAAAAACTTGACCATTTGACACCAAACAACCGGGACAAATTGGTTTTGATGTTTTTTTTTTCTTTTACCCCTCCTCCATCGCCCGGTCGTAGCGCGGGTCGTAGTGTGTTAGTGCTCCTTGCTCGACAGTAGTTGCATGGTTGTCCGTCGTTCTCGGTGGGCTTGCGTTCGACGTTGTTTTATTTTTAAATCAATGATTCGTCAATTACAGAGTCTTAAGTGGCCTTAAATGGAAGAAGTCTCTTGCGTTTCGTGAGTCGTGGGTATTTATTGGGTCATCGCCTACATGTTATCGTGTACGATGCCAACTCGGGAAGACATTTATTATTTGGTTTTGTTTTTTTTTTTTTTTCTGTAGTGCTGCATCACGATGTGCGGGAAACTGTTGGGCACAGCCATGTGTTCGAGTTTGTAGTTGGGACGGAGGCGCTTGTTGAATTATAAATGATTTTATGTTCGTTTCCTTTTTGTTGAGAAGAAACATGTTCTGGCGCCTGGGAGCATTTTATTGTGGATTTGATTGACGGTTAGGCTTTTGGTTGAGTCATCGTGTAGGTCAATCAGAATTATAAACGGGGTCAGTGTGAGATGATTGGAGTGTCATGATAGCTTTTTGATTATCTGAGTGGGTACCGAATTGAGAAATCTCGAATGGGATTAGCGCGTGGTTCAGAGTGTGGAATTTAAGTATATTAATCACAGCGCTTCGTCGGTCATGGTAGTTGACTAAAATGGAAGCAGAACATGGAACTTCTGTCGGGGTTGACCGACCACGACCATGTTTCAAGATCGTGCGTGTGTACGTGAGCTTTGTTCGCCTTGCGTATCTCGAAAACAAATAATGATATCCACTGCGGAGCAACTTTATTTGACGCTTAATTGCATAATGAACATCTGATAAGGTTTGCAAACCAAAAATTAATGGACGGTTTGTTTCCTATAGCGAACCTACGGTAAAGTTGTTATGAAATGTTGTTCGTCTCGAGAGCTACGAGTATAGTAAACTGGATTAGGGACAATATTGCTACCACGAGCGATACCAATCCAGAGATAAAATTCTTGAGTTCTGGAGGCAATGCGTGTGGCTACTCTGTAACCTTCATTACACTGCCCACCTACAGACTGAAGCTGCATTAATCTGAACCACTTCTTTTTTTTGCGGAGTATGTCATTAAACATGTCCCAAATGTGTCTCGAACATACCGTTAAACATGTCCGAAACGTGTTGGTAAACATGTGTATGCACATTGCTAGTCAAACCAGTTGATTACTCTTGTTTCATCAGAGAGATTACATGTGGCTTGATACGTTTTATTCGACGCTTACTTAGGTAGTAAACAAGATGGGATCAGCCGCGGGGTGCTGAGCTAAGCTACAATTCGAGGTCTTCTAACTGGAATTATGCTAACTTTTACCTAGATCTCAGGAACCACGGTAGTAAAATCGATCGCTATGAGCTCAGAATCATGTACTCTATAGCACAGCCAAGTTTTAGACTCAACTACTCGGCAAGCTTGGTTTGATATATGCTGACGGACAGTAAAGCCTTTGCACAAGTCTTCCCCACCACAGCTTTGCAACTTAGGCAAGCTGGAACTCTCGGACCGTCTAAACCAAAAAGTCGGTAGGCTAGACCAACCGCACCTAAAATCCTAAAAGTTTTGTTTTGTTTTATTTTTTTCGTTACATCAGAAGGTAAAAGTTGTTTCAATTGGCGCGGGTCAACTGTGGCGGTCATGTTGTTTTGATGACACCTGTCAAGTTTGTTGTTTATTATTCAGTTACTGATGCGAAATCACTATGACAAACTATGCGATTGAACAGCACGTCCAAATGATAAAACTTTCTTATCAAAATGAATGTGTAAATGAGACGTGTAAACGTTGGGCCTATTTTAGGATAGACTCTTCAACGTTTGGTGACCAAATTTGAGACAACCGGTTCGGTAATCAATCAGCAAACATTCGTACATCAAAATAACGCAGGTCGATTCCTCGTCGTGTACAAGAATTCGGCCTTTCACAGACTTCAGCTTGGCGAATTTTGCGTCGGGACGCGTAATATGGGCCTAAAAATCATCTTTAGCAAGGAGGTGCATTTTTCGATGAACGGCTGTGTTACCAACGAAAATTGCCCACCCCACACGAGGCCCACCAGGTGACAATGTATCCTCAAGAAGTTACCGTTTGGTCTGGATTTTGGGCCGGCGGCGTCATTATTCCGTATTTCTTCGGAAGCGGCGTTGATGAGGCTGTCACCGTCAATGACGAGCACTACGATTCGCAGCCTTTACTGATCAGAAGAAGGCTGGTACTGCCTGCTCCCAGGCGAATCCGTTCTCTTCATCATCAATCTAAGCTCACCTAACTCCAATTTTGCCAACACCAAGTCACAGCCAATACAAAATTCTACAATGGAACATAAAAGGCTTTATAAACAACTACAACAAACTAGCTCTCTTAATTAAGGGGTTAGGCCACTGTAGAGAGGGAAAAAATAGGCTTTTTTAGGATTTTTTTTCTAGAAAAACTACAAAATAAATCGAGATTCCAATTAAGAATATTTATTATATGTATTATTAGCTATTTACAAATTTTTTTTTAAAGCGATTAATTTAAAAATGGCGGCTGCACAGAATTTTTCTGATGACGTTTTCACTTTCTCAAGGTCCACGGCCGGACAAACAGCTCGCGTAGTTTTTGAGTTATAATTAGCAACTTTGTTTTTTTTGAATATATACAATAACTGCTAGAGAAGTACGTAGGTTTTTTTTGATATTTTAATTTTCTGCAAAATGGCGCGCTTACAAAGTGGAAAGTGAAAAATTTGCTTTAAAAATCATCAAATAATTGTTAATAACAAATGAACTATGCAATTAAAAAAAAAAAATTCTACGTACTTCTGTTAACAATGATTTTTCCAAGATATGTTCAAAATTTTAAGTAAATCGGTTGAAAATTGTCTGAGTTATGTTTCCGGCCAACTCAAAAAATACAGTTTTAAGATAAACGCGTTTGAAATTTTGAGTAGTAGAAAATCATGAATATTTTTTTAATACCTTTAATCGTGTGTCGACTAACGTCCTTCTCAAATGCTTGGCTGTGCCTAACTGAATGAAAAGACGTTGGACAAGACAAAACTTGTCTACAATACTCGAGAATCAAATGATTTCAATAATATCTGCCGTATACCTGCTCCAATCCCCTAACGTCCCTTTTTTCGAGTAGTCTTGTTCGAGTAGGACTTGTACTAAAATTCAAAAATCGTGTACTTAGAAATTTTTCCCGACTTTAATCTTTTGACACATCATTTTTAAGGTCTTTTTAAAAAAAAAAAAAAAAAGATTTTTCTAAAACTCTAGAGTGGCCTAACCCCTTAAAGAACAAAATCTTGGTCTCATATCTCTACAAGAAACCCAATGCACGTATGTTTTCTCTCCAAATGTACCAAAAGGTTTCGTAGGCTACTTCCATAATTTTGTCCATAAACCACCTCTAAGCAACGTATAGCGGTCTTAATCAAGTACCACATACCCCTCAGACCAACTTGTTTACCCTTGCTTTGGAATTTGACATGACTACATTCCACCTGACCAACTATTCTCTAAACCGGATCTAGAAAACATCGTTCTCCAAATACACACCCCAATCATCCTCATGGGCGATATCAACGCTTGGCGGTAACCTTTGGGTTACCAGCACTGCCTCTAGAGGTAGAGAAGTATAGACTTTTATCACCAACGCCAACCTCATGATATTAAACGGTGGCGCTCCAACTCACTTCTCCATCCACGGCACGCTTACAAGTGTCGTCATTACCTGTTGTTCTCCCAAACTGTTTACAGCTATCTCTTGGAAAATTTTGGATGATCTCTACAATAGCGATCATTTCCACATTAGCTCTCCGCCTGACTAATTGTATAAATCAATTCAGCCCAAAATTTAAAACTGATAATGCTAACTGGGACGTTCGTGCAGGGACGGGTTAAGAATATCCCTGCAGCGATACCTCTCGCTTGTCGTAAAAGGCGAATAAAACAAAGGTAAACAAAAATCACATCTAGGCAATTTAGAAAACACCAAGGTGAGCCTAGGGACACATATACCACCATTAAACTGGCCCACAAGTGTACATGCAAATCAGTGGGTTGACACGACTGGAGATCACCGGTGTTGTAAGAGTAAGATCAAACAAAAAAATCTGGAGCATGCCCGTGTCACAAAAAAAAAAGGCAGGCCGTAAAACAATTGGTGCAAACAAATGCAAAAACACCAGCATTTGATTAGCCTCAGCGATGAAGTAATCCCAATCCGGGAAGCCTGCCGCTACTTTCTGAGGTCAAACCGGCGGACCCCACAAGCGGACCAGTAGGAATGCAGTTAAGTGGGAAGGTTATGGTCCTACACTTCTGACCATAACAACGCCGGAAAAAGGAAAAGAAGAAGAAGAAGAAGATAATGCTAACTGGGCCTGCTTGAACAAGCACATTTTAGATTTTCTGTCAGTTACACCTGTCTCAACATATATAAATAAAGAGACCGCTAGTATCCACAAAGCCAGTAGTAGTCAAAGTAGATCAATACCCCAAACTAGCGCTCACACTCAAAAAAATACAGTGCCATGGTATACCTCCCCCCTCCCCTTAACTCTCCGGTACGAAAAACAGTCAGCTTGTAAGATTTAAAAACAATTCGCAGCACGACTCACTTCGTTAATTATAAGTATGCCAACGCAAAGTTTCGCCGGGAAATTAAGGAGAGCAAATCACACGTAACTTTACTTCCACCATAAGCCCCAAATCAAATCCGAAAAGAAAAATTGGCACTACATACGCAGCTTTACCGGTAACTCCATCCCCCATTCAATCAGCTCCTTAGCATTCAAGCAATTATTTCGCAAAGAGTCGGTCAAACATTTCTAGTGACGATTGTTTTTTGCCTAACTTCATAACAGAAAAACAGCTAACATCCGGTCCTCCGCCTTTTAACACTAGTACCATCTCGTCCGCTGCAAAACTTATCGAAAAATAGATTTCTCTACTATAACTAGAATGCTGTCTAGCGAAACTCAAAGGCTGAAAAATCTCCCTCCCCTTGCCAAATTCAGACTCATTACACTGTACAACAACATTTTATACAGATATCATTCCCCAACATTGGAAGCTCGCAACCGTCATTCCAATTCCAAAACCGAAAAGGGATAATAGTGTAATCGTAAGTCTCAGAAAAAATTATTTCCCAACGCTTTCTGTGGTTCAATGAATCAAAACAACTAGTTAAACAGAATCAGGTAACATACATGACGTTGATAACTAATTTCTTATGGCCCAAATTAAACCATATCGACCTCGACGACATGTGGTTCCAGCAGGACAGCGCCACGTGCCACACAGCGAACACCACGACTAATGTTCTGTATAAACGATTTGTGGATAAGATTATTTCTCGCAGAAGTGACGTGAATGGGCAACCAAGGCTATGTAATTTGAGCTAGGATTTTTATGGGGATTTCCGAAGTCGCAGGTCTATGCGGATAAACCATAATCGACCGATGCCCTTAAGGTGAACATAGCACTGCCCATCACTCAAATTCAGCCGGATATATGCGGAAGAGTCAATGAAATTCGGACCGCTCGGATCCATGTTACCATAAGAACCAGAGGCGGGCATTTAAACGATGTCATATTCCATGCATAATGGCATACATGGGTCTTTCAAATCAAATAAGAATTTTGTTAATACCTCACACACAGCTTGTTTTAATCCATTTGAGCATCTACCGGCCCTTATTGAAAAACGAGTAAAGTAGTCAAGAGAAAAGTAATGAGCTCAACGTAGCAGCTTCAGTATTTCATATCCTTTATCCAATGCATTCAACGCTTAAAACACTAGTAAATTATTTATAATTTTTCGAGGACGTGACCACCATCAAAATGCCTCATTTTCTTGTTAAACTTTATGCTTTAATCCTCGCCGAATGGTCACCATCTTTCCATGTTCCATAAGAATAGGATACCGCTACCAATATTAAAATAAATTAATTGTTGTTTAAGGCCTTGATGAAGTCATATCTGCCATTCAGTATTCTTTAAACCTCATGACTGAATCGGTTAATTCCATGTCATGCCTTTCAGCCTTTTTACTGACATTGCTTCCATTGTTTTGTGTGATGAACAAGAAATTTTGTCAGTAATGTCAGTGCTTAAATAGTTAATGCGACCTTTAATACGTCGTTGATCCATTTGGCTTGTTTTATAATACCTATTCAACCCTTACCCATCACTAAACCGGTTCCGCTGACCCTGATATTTCAAAGTGCCTCGTAGGCTTTTTACCAAAACAATTCGTGGATTGTATTATCAAATGGGACAGTTTCGCCTACATGGTTGTTCCATATATTTAACCTCAATCCGTTGCTAAAATCCACTTTATCTACCCCCATTCAATCGAAGCCAAGGCCACGTCATTGAAGCCCAACACAAATACAACTTGACTCCCCAGTTAGACTCGTTTGCCGATAAACCGATTCGATAAACCTTATCACGTGTATATGACATCGTTAATTTACACGTGATAATCAAACCAAAACAAAAAGAAAAAGCTAACAATACACGAGCGTGTAGGCAGTATAACGTCGAAAAAAGAAAAACGAAAACACATTGCGTCTGAATGGCAAAAAACAGCGAAATGATCGTATTTGCTTTTTCTTTATGCAGTTTCATTGTTGAATGTATCTTAAAATAGGGCCCATTGTATCGATTAGCACCTATCGCTGTCTATCTCCCACTCATTCTTTATAGTGTATCGGGTATAATGTGAAACTTTATCGTTTCTATTAGCATTAATAATTTCGAACTCGTTATTTGTTTATTAATTTAGTCGGATTCTTTGGTTGATTGTATCACTTAACATGAAACTCTTTTCTGTCCAACCGGTTATCTAATCGCAACGAAACCAGTTGAAACAGGAGTGCAAACAGTGGAGTGGTTGTACTTGTTCAGAGGGGAATAACATTGATATTTTCATATACATAGTAGGATTTTCGGAGGAGGACTGGTCGGATGTGGTTTGTCAATTAGATGAGCGTGATATATTGACGTACTTTATCGACACCAACTAGAGATAAAGGCGGGGCATCTCAGATTTACTTAGCAGAGGAGTGGTAGAAAAATGTTCTACGTCTCTGATTCCAGAAATACTTTTTGTTAGGTGATGTCCAAAGTTCAAAAATTGCGAATTTTTTTTTTTCATTCAGCTTTTATAATTCACAGTAACTTGGTTTTTTCGGTGTTGTGGAGAAATTACAGGGGATGAATGCCACAGACAGGTGAGTTGAGGGCAATGTGGCTCAGAGGTCCAAGTGTCGGCTTTTGACGTAAATAAAACGGCATTCAAATCCCGTATCAGTCAGGTTATCTCTAAGCGGAGTACTGATAAAAAACCCCTGTCGACAATAAACATTAGGTCACTTCCAGCCCGATAAGGTACGAGATGAATCACACACAGCATAAGTGAAAGAAGCTTCGAATCTGATCCTCCACGGGCTGTGACGCCAGCTACAGTGTTTATATAACATACATATGTATATCGAAAAAAGTTTGGGAAAAATTTAATTACTTCAGATATATGTAGCTGCTAACCTTAAAATTATTCAAAGTACATTCCTTCCAAAGCGTCGTTTGCCATCGGCTTTTCCTCGACTCGAAGGGTTCTTAGTAGGCAGCATGCAAGCTTCATTAGCGCTTAGCATCTTACGGTGGTTTCGGGGCCAAGGCCGGTCTGTAAGGAGGTAGAAGAATCGTTCTGTGACAGAAAGACACTCTTTAGCCGGTATGGCGGGGTTCATTGTCTTGACGGAATTTCTACTTTCTGGCGGTGGGTCGCCTTACCCGTCCGATCTTGACCTCAACAACAGCTTTCTTAGCACTTTTGAGTAAAGGCATCTTACTCACTAGAACTTCACGCATACCTTGCACACTGTTATCGGTTCTTGACGTCGACGACGGTTCAGCGCCGAGCTCGTCCTCTACACTCTTTCGGCTCTCTTTGCAGAATTGGTGCAGGTTGGCACTTGAGGACTGAAAAAAAAAAAACTAGTTCAACGAAAATTTGATAGCGTACCAGTGCTCCAATCGTTCGTTTTATTTTTAGCTTGTCTCGCGCAACTCGACGGAAGTCCGCCATATGAATGCTCGCATATGACTGCTGCTTAGCTTGCTCATCACCGAGCTCGTTCCATGTGCAACCATGTTAGCAAAAAAAAACCAAAATGCAGATGTAAATTCGTTATTTACCTTAAGAAGCATGTGAAGCTTTTCTAAGTTCCATTATTTAGCTAGATCTACTTGTGTCAATCACAACTTACCAATTTTACTCATTTACCGCCTCAGGAAACAGAGTTTGAACGACCTCAGTACCAGTTTTTAAGCTAGAACTTTCGAAAATATTTAGATATCGGTATGTTCAAAAAATAAGGTGACTTTTTGTTCTTTATTTTTTTTTTTCTCAAAAAAAGATTATTTATTCATCAATATCTATGATCTCCCCTTTAAAACAATGCCCCTCAGATAAAATTCGCTTGCGCCAGCGCCTTTTCCAATCCTCAAAGCTCTTCTGATATGTGCTTTTTGGTATAGGCTTGAGCTCTTCCAGCGATGTGGTCTCTATCTCCTCCTTTTCAGTTTTGGGGGGAGAAAAAAGCAATTAAGCAATATTGCAACAAATTTCGCTGACACGTTTCACGCCCAAAATATCTGAAAAAAGTGTTAGGGCATCAGGCACTTGATATTCTTATATTCTCAACTTCTTTGATAGTGATTCGACGATTCTTCAGAACAATTTGCTTCAACATTTTCATCTTTTGTTGACGTGCTGAGGCGTCCAGGGTGGGTATCATCATTAACATCTGATCTTCTGTGAAGAGCTTGTACTACTTATAAATATTTCTTTTTGTTCAGAGTAGATTCACCAAATGTCACAGTCAACATTTAATTTACGTTGGAGCACTTAGTTTTTTTTTTCACACAAAATTAAAATAATAATGCAAAATAATCGCCAGATACACACGTCTAACCTTTATATATGTGAACAACTGAATATCAAAAATGGCTGACAATGCTAACACATGACCAATGTTACAATGATAAAATTCAAAAACCGAATGATTTACCTCGAGAAATTCAAGAAGTCACCTTATTTTTTTGAACAAACCACGTACATTCGTTCTTAATTAATTCCCATCCTGAAGTATTACGAGTACTTACCACAACTAATCAAGTTCATCCAAACTAAGGTCACTCTTAATACCCTGATAAAGCGACTGTGTAGGGAAAATTTCCGTCTTACGTCACCTTCGTAAGCACAGCTTGATAGTAAGCTGATAAGACCAGGAATGCAACGCAATGCATATGCAACAAATAATCTCACAGCTCAAAATATTCTTATGCCATAGTAACAAACTTAACATCATTCAATCAATGGTAGTTTCGCGAAAGGAAGGAAAAATAAACGATCCGACCATCATCATCAACAGCAAGAGCAACAGAAGTGCCAACAGTGAGGGCATCAAAAACCAGACAACAACAGTAAAAGCAATAAACAAAGCTCAAAGGGTTATCGCTTAAAAACCTAATTAACCTTTCGGTTATTTCGCATGTTCTACGATTTAATGATGACTCCGACTTGATAGCCTCAGACTCTGACCATAAAATAAAGCTATAAAAATCCCGAGACTGCCTTCTTGTTTCTTTCTTTTTTTTTTTTGTATTATTTTACTCACGAACCGATAATAGGATATTTTGTTTGTGTTAACGTCGACGATCCAACGGCTGAGGCGATTATCAGCCATCTTTAACCTTCGGATGTCGGTGTTTTGATTAACGAAGTTCGCTATTGGGGGCAGGAAAGGAAGTTTGCTTCGGCATCGTTGCTTTTGGCTATTTATTTAATAACTGATTGCATACTTGATGTGACGGAATTTATTTATAACTTACGTGCTTTTTGATAAACTAGAATTTCCTTTTTTTTTTGTGATGGTGAAAGTTGTGTCAGTTAAGGGTGTGCCGCTGTCATGATACGGACCATACGCATACACAGTTTACTCAATTTATAATCATGTTTGTGTTGAAATTCTGCACCACAAATTAATAAAACAAGAAAGCAATAAAAAGGAAAATAGAACAACATCGATTGGGTGCGTAAAAACAACAATTTTGATAATAGCTGGAAGCAGTTTGAGCCAGTAACACAGCGGTGTTGAATGTGTTCTTTGGCGCAACAGATAAACACTTGGTATGTAGCTTCAACAAGATCATCGTACAAATGATGTTAATTGAGCGAAATACGGTTGGATGTTTATTTAGATGGCAATATCGAAGTACACATGCGAGCTGTGGGTTGTGTAGTAATTAAATAATTAAATAAAGCATTCGTGCGTGAGAGATTATGGGCAATTCGTCTGGTTGAACGAAAAATGTGTGAGAAATAATGTCGCAATGTTTGTTTAACTAAATTATGTATTTAATGATGCTAATGGGGAAAAAATTAAACCTTTAATCGGAGTTTTTCTTGTTGCGTTTGCTTATTTGCGTAAAAACAATATTTCTAGCCTCACGTTAAGCCACTTGATATGTTAAATCAAATTTACATATTCGATTGTGAAGCGACTTTCGACGTCCATCATTCAGTTTGTTTGCTATAGGATTCGATATTAGCTCCATTTGTTCAAAAGCTATACTTAGACGTCAATTTATGGGCATTTTTAATATTCTCCATACGATTTGTGATGGGTGTGCCATTTTCATCATTATCATATTTTCTGGCGTACTTCCTCTGAACTAATAAACAATTTGTCAAAAAATGTATGGCTTCGTGCCTCTCTTTCTTCTTCTGGTGTGAATCTGACTTCAACCGGAAAGCCGGGCCAATCTTTAGCCAGCTGCACCCAGTATCGCACGCCCAGTTAGCTCAAGTCCGTTTCCATTAACTACATATGTTCGCTACCCTAGATGCGGCCGTCTTACTGCATCATTCCTCGAGGTTGGATTCGAAAGCTCTTTGGCCCTGAGCAGTCATGATCCTTCCAATGTTTAAGCGTTCAATTGCGAAAAATTTGTAAATTTTTTATTTGAGTCGTTAAATCAACGATTCTTTCATTTAAATGTTAACCAAGACTACATTTGGAGAGCCCAAATTTGAGTCACTTTTTCGACCATATTGGCTGATCTCACCTACACTCGTAAGGTTGTCTTCCAAGGCTGCAATTGACGTTGACTTATCGGTAAAAACAAGTGATTTGAAAAACCTCAAGGCGTCAAATTGCACGATCGATATAAATTCGATTCGCGTGTTCGCGACATATTGCTGGTCGACCAGGTTGCTCATACATTTTGAGCAAGGCAAAGTTCGAAATCCTTGAACAATATTGAATGCTATTGACGGTAGCGTTGTTCTCACGGTCATCTTTGCAAAAATACGGGCAATGATTCCCGCTGACCGCACCAAACAGTACATTTTTTTTCCGGATGCATTGACTACTCTTCTGGCTGCTCATCGGACCAAAGAGGCCAATTTTGTTTATTAACATGTCCATTCAAGCAGAAATAAACTTCAACGCTGGAAATAATATTTCGTTGAAAAAGCGGATCTTTTTCATCTTTTTTACCGGATCGGTTTTAGCCCAAGCATTTAGGGGGATAGGTTTTCCGAAATGGCACTGCCAAGTATGCATGTTGGACTTTGATATATGTTACGAATCACACGTCTTCTTCTTTTCCTTTTTATCCCGGCGTCGTTATGGTCAGAAGTGTTGGACCATAACCTTCCCACTTAACTGCATTCCTACTGGTCCGCTTGTGGGGTCCGCCGAATCACACGTAAGCTGTCAAAAATGAAACACTGAGAAATCAAACAGATAGAAATCATCATTTATATCGCCCAGTCGTATTAGACGTCGTGATGAAAACGATAAATTCAGTTATGCCGTGAATTTTTCTCAGATGGTTTGGGTATGAAATTGGTGAGGTAGAATTTGTTGCAGGTGACGAGGGGAATTAGCTCAGCGTTCTCTTAAAGAAGTCAATAACGGTGCAGAATCATACGTTTCATGACAGGATTTAGCAAATGCTTTTGGTAAAACAGAGCAACCCAAGAGGATATACATATATATGAGAATCTTGAATAAGTTCTCGCTGTTTTCCCAACAGGTAACTCATCTGAAATGAAATATGGTAGACAAGCTTGCCTTGCTGAATATGTTAGTTCGTTATATTATTTTATTCAAAAAATATTCTGTAGTTGAAACACAAGGAATTCTTGTTGAGACTTATGGTGAACATGCTCTCTCGGACACGACAAGCAGAAATTTTTAACGCTTCAAAAAATTATTTTGATGTTGAAGGTACAAAACGCACTGGCCCACTTAAAACATTTCAAAAATAAGATGCACTACTTCATGAAGACCCATGTCAGATACTAGCTCATAACAAGTAAATGAGACAACGGTTTTGAAACGTTTGAAAACACAAAAAATGATTCAAAAGCAAGGGAATCAGGTGCCATACGAATTGAAGCCAATAGACTTCGAACAGCGCTTTTTTTATTTTTGACGCGTGAGCTGGTGCCGCAACGACTGAAAATAACAGGTTTTTTGCAGGGTATCGTGACTGGTGAGGACAAGTGGAAACTTTCCGATAACGCTAAGCGTAACAGATTGTGGGAAAAGTCCAGCCAAGTACAAAGGCAAATAGTGGGATCGACAACGCGAAGTTTATAATGAGCTGCTAAAACCGCATGAGACCATCAATAGAGATCGCTTTCGATTGGAATTGATGAGTTTGGGCCGAGCATTGAAGGAAAATCGACTGCTGTACGAACAGAGACGCGACAAGGTGTCCAAATCACAACGTTGGACACATACGTGTTCGTCAGATTGTAAAAGTTCTGGAAACCCTGAAATGGGATATCCTATCAAACCCTAATCTCTAGATATCGCCCCTTCCTACCACCATCTATTCTGATCGATTACCCATGGCCCGACGTAGCAGAGCTTTTGATCTTTCCAAGATCAAGATTTTAGTTTTTAATTTTTTAGCCCTCATAATCCAGTATAAGAAAGGCTGAGAGGATGAGCAATGGGCAATAGCAATAGTTAAGCAAACCATGTTCTTTGAGCTTAAACAGTCAATCGGCTTTTGAAAACACTGCCCTAAAATAATGCACGAATTTGATACGATTTTGGTTTGTCTCATCATCGATCACTTTTTCACGAGTCTACTGTACTGTAGGAATTCATGTATATGTACATAAAAACACAATTAATGGATCGTAAGTAAATCCCATTTACGTCAACTAGAAATCATGAAATGTAAACAATGAAGCTTTCTATTCCAAGTGTGACAGGTCAGCAAACAATATAAGTTCAGCAACTCTCTCGAAACCCTTGACTTGCCAATTGCAATAAAAAAAAAACACACAAAACTCAAAAAAAAAAAACACCAGCACTCATCTTTTCAACCCTCCATTACAAACAATACGATATTCTCTCGCACAACATCTCAACTCAACACACGGCAAGTGGCTGTTATGGCTCATTCTCCACTTCATTATCTAATCTCATCGAAACTACACATGTACAGATACAAAACCCTAATTAAAGCCGACTAATTAGCATCCGATCGTCATTATTCGAACGAGATGGCTACAAAAATAAAAGAATGACTCAATTCATGCAGCAAACGACGCGCTAATTGAAAGGAAGTGCACTTCAACCTGAAGCAAAAGCAAAATGAAGAATGTATCCGACAAATATTTAAACTTCACTCGATATCGGGACAAGTGGGAGTCGAAACTGGTGGCAAACTACCGAACGTGTCAGTTAGGGGATTATTTCTCTATACACTAGTCGTGCCTCCTTTCTATCTATTTCGAGATTCATTTTCTCTCTTTGTTTATTTACATTCAGCTCAAGTGATCGTCGAGTGCAGTTGTGGAAAGACATGGACCAGTTCCATGGAACTATCATTGTGTTATTTATTTCTTCTCGAATTGAACAAATATTGATTTTTCAAATGCGGATTTTGTATTCGTTGCCACTTCATTTAGGGTAAGTGCGAATGAATTAGTTTGTTGCGGTGTACTGCGTTGTTTCCTTGTTATCTGAACGGAAGTATCAAAACTTTCCCAAATCTTATGTAAACTTGCTATGAATAAGTGTTATTTATTTGAGTAAAGTCTTATGTGACGGCTTAGTTAAACATTAGTTGTCTTTTCTTGAACTTCAACCAGCGATCGACGTTAGTCAGAAGAATTTTTGGTTCTCTTTGTATTTTCTGAATTGATAATTAGACTATGCAAGGTTACCACCAATAACAATTACTCACTGTAGTACCTAACGACTTAGACCTTTAAGATCCATAACAGAGCTCATCTCTTGAAAAAAGTTAGGGCTGCGAACAACACTGAAATCGGCATCAGTGTGATGAATCCACTTAGTGAACAGCGAGTGAAGCTTACTGCCAACGACGTGATTCAATCAGATATGTACCATCTTTTTGATCCAGTCTTTTTTAAAAAAGGTCGCAGAATGACCGGCAAACGTTCGTTGCGATGGAGGTCACCGTCGCAAAAAATGCCAAATCAGTAGATTACTTACGTTCATGAGAATCGTGGAATCAAATCAACTAAACGGAAATGTGGAACGTAACCCTCGACATTAGTTGGTGGCTCGAAACTCAAAAACTTGACGTTAAGTCGAATTGAGATGTCAGCAGTTTCAACTTTCAATGGTCCGTGCCGCTTCTTCTTCCTTTCCCAAAGCACAGTAGTGCCTTTAGACCTGTGGCTTTGGGTCGACAATTCCGATCGATAAGACTCTTGAAAGTAAGCCAAACCGACACACAGAAACACCCATGGTCAACGACAAGTTACTAGCTTTAGTGGAGTTCGCGGTTGGGTGTGCACTACTCGACTGTTTCTCGTCACATACAAGCGCTTGAAAAAGTCAACAAATTTGATCAATGGGCTCTTGACTGAGCAAAAGAAGTTGCTTCGAATGGAGGTTTTCACTTCTCTGCTTTCCACAGAAAAGATCCGTTTCCGAACGGGCTAGTTATATGAAAATGGATACGAGAAGATCGCTGATCTGCATAATAGCTAGATGCGGATGAGACACTGACACAAGTGCCAAAACCGAGCTTTCATAGAAACGTGAAATTGGTAACAGTTGGATGGCCTTCTGCTGCCGTAATTCACTATTCCTTCTTGAAAAGCAGTGAAACGACATACATACATATATATAGTACTAAGAAGGACCTTATCCTAGTATCTCACTTATAATACGTGTCTCCTATTGATTTGATGAATCCCAATAAAAAAGTAGTATAAAGAGGTCAAATCGCACGATCAGATAAATTGCTCACCGAATTCATTTCTCAATTGGTCCATCGATGTGCGTCTTTCGTGGCATGTAGCACCGTCTTGCTGGTACCAAATTTCGATTAGGTTCAGCTGGAGCATTTTGGGCAAAAAAAAAGTTCGAAATCATGGAACGATAGCGGGCGCTATTGAGGATATCCGTAAATTGGTCAAAATGTGCTAAAAACATTTATCACAAAGTAGGAATTCTGGTAATAAAATTCAATAACTTGTAAGCGTTGTTCGGATGATGTAATGGCAATGCTAACTGAGTATATTTTGCGTTGATACATGTTACGAATTACGCGTGAGCTGTCAAAAATGGAACACTGAAAAACCAAACAGCATTAAAATCATCTTATACTATATTGAAAAAAGTTTATTTCATGTAATGGTTACACTCGCTTAAAGATTCACTACGAAATCGATATTACATGTACAACAACCTAATAAAAAATTATCGTGCAAAATTGTTTTACCAAAAATCCATTTTTTTTGGTATTGATTGACTCAAATTTAGTTGCACTTATCTTATTTATGCACTATACCCGAAACATCCGAGAAAATCTCTGATTCAGCAATCGTTTATTGCATTTACTATTTTCTACGTTTTTACTGGTCATTGCTGTGCTGTCGCACTCAAGGAGCTCATCATTTACAATGTGATCACGGTCTTCTAGGACCCGCTTAAGTCCTTAGTCTTACTAAAGGAATTATTTAACATCTCTTGAGCTTTGTTACATTTTATTTCATTCTTGATACGAAATTGAACGCATTTTCCCAGATCAATTTTGTAAACAAATAAATAACCGCCGACCGCACCAAATTACCCACATCCTCCTTGACAGTTTGTCGGCACATGTCAAATGACGGATTAAGCAACCGGTTTGGCTAGCACAATAACGTCTAAATTCTACGTATCGGACTAACCTGCGGAATTGAAAAAAAAAAGTCGTTATTTTTTTAATACATATTTACATATATCGTTCGTCTTACTTAACATATTTAATATTATGTGAAGGAAGGTGAAGAGTTCAATGCCATGACTGACCGAACGTCAGTCTCTCTACTTTCCTACAGAAATAAACACCGACGTATTTGTTAGATTTTTTAAGATCTAAAGTCTTTTTCTATATCGTATTTAATATGCAATGAACAATCTGGTGAAAACTTAAGTTTTTGCTTACCTGCTAATCTGGCTAAGTACTTATTTTAAAAACCTTGAATTCTTTGTGCCTTTCTGGCAGTCAGATGTTCAAAAACCTTCAAGAATCTTTTCCTTTAATCTGGAGCTCCACGGTCTAAGGTTTTGCTTTAATCTCGTCTATCTGTACTTTAAATGTTTTACAAAACAAAAATTTACACAATTTAAGCATGATCAGTAGCTAGTAGTGTTTCGTTATCCACTACAATATAAAAAGGTTGGAAAGCTTTCGAAGGTTTTTACACTTGTTGAAGGTTATTTCACTACAGGGTCACATTCATTATGCATTTATATTCCACTAGATGTCACTGTTTAAATCAATATTCAAATATAATGCCAGAATACCAAGAACTTGAAGCGTTGGAGGAGGCAGAGTCTTGAAAGCTCACATTATACAGTAGTGGTCACGTAATTAAGGACAACATTCTTAAATGAAGGAATTTTTTTTGTAATTTCTGCCCAAAGTCTTCTCTTTTATTTTTTGAGGCACTCACAATATGTCGATCATACTGAAGCAGTAATCTATTGTCTTCTTATGGTGCCAAAGAAATATTTGTATCGTTACAGATAAGTGATTATTTAAGTTGGTCTTTAAAAATTTGAGGTAAGTGGCACATTGTGCGAATGGTATTTAACACGTTCACGTACCACGTGCGCGTACCACCGTTGGCCCGCCCTAGATACGTCATCGGGCGGTGCGTACCACCGGTGATACGTATTTGATTGTGCTATTGGATTATGAGTAACAGCAAATATAAAGGTCTCTAACACGTTGACTGCCGAAAAAGACCTGAGAGTCACATTCTCGTTTCGAAACTATTTTAATATTTGATTCTCTAGCAAGAAAAGCCTCACTCTATTTCAGGTGACATAGCAGCAGGAATGGCATGGGAATGAATATTTTTTTGTCCTGCTTATATGCTAAATTTCTTCAGACGAATCACTTACTTCCATTACCTTACCTTACCTATTATTATTGGCAAGGATATAAAATAAGAAAAAAAAGATATGAATTCGAAAAAATGTCAGCACTTTCCTATTTTCACACTAAAAATTCAGAGAATTCAGAGCAGATGAAACGAATTCTTAGCCTTAGTCAATCACACTAAAATTTCCACAATGCCATTGCCGTTGTCCTTGGATTGTCAATGCCCTCAATTAGCTCCCGTTTGATAGAACGAAAAGCTTTAAGCGCAGCCGCTAATGTGCGAGGAGCATGAATTACAGCGTTACACACGTTACCGGCGTGAACGTGTTAAGGACAAATTGAAATTCAAACTAATTTGCTTATATTTGTCGACTTGATTATAAAAACAAGCTCAATCCTAGGCCGGAAACGATTGGATGCCCGAATCAAATGCTCTTTATTCACACAGACCAAGCTGGCAGTTAGGGCATCCTTCAGTGAAGAAATCCTGTGATGAGGATGTTTATTGTTCTCACGTTCAGTTAAACTCCACACATTATAATCCATGTATGGTTCGTCCCCAAGTACGCTATCAATCCAGGGTTTCACAATGTTTTCCAAAACCTCGATGTAAGAGGTAGCATTAATCCAAGGTCTTTGAAGAAAAAAATTAAGTGTCATAACATGTCCTTTGTTGTCCACAACTCCTAAAACCATGGCAGTAGCTGGAAATGTCATGTGCATAACATGAGGCACCTCTGTAGAATATGAACATAGCTATCATTTTTATGGTCGGATTTTTGGTCTTGGTCAAATCTTTTGTCAACAGAGAAAAACCACAATGCTTTAGAAGCTTCAGGGTGCTTATACTTGTTAAAAAGACACTTGGCACGCATAGTTCTCTGTGTATGAGTTTGGGCCGACATAAACTGTCCTGATTTATGGCGAAGATCTTCGACAAGTCGACGTATTTGGCCCTCCGAATTTATAAGGTAACTCGCAATGGCTTTGGAGGGTTTTCGGCAACAACCGCTCGCACTTGTTGAATAAATTTTTAATATTGTCTGAACGTTCCTCATGCTCTTTACGCTTTACAACAGCTGTATCTTTCTATTTATATTATATTTAATATAATATTTCTCAATCAGTTTGTTTCGCCCATATAGCGACGATAAATGTATCTTTTAATTTTTTGCATTGGGTCACAGTCCTCCACTGATTTTGGATTGGCCAACCCAGATCCCCCAATTGGAAACCTTTGGGCAGATGTGAAAAGGACTATGGGGAAAAAAATTTAATAAAAATGCTAATAACTGTTCCAAAGTGTCCTTAATTATTTGTCCAAGCAGAGACAGCTAATTTTATATTTTTCACTGAAAGCGCACTTGTGTGAGGTGGTCGTGGTGCAAGGGTAATCATCATAGACTGTTGAGCGGAAGGTCTGTAGTTCAAGTCTGTCCATAGCCACTGACAATTCCTATATGTCAACAACATCATTTTTGAATGAGAAATAATCAAAAAATGCTGTCGAAAGCATAACACCCGCAGCATAAGATCACTTCAAAATTCATACTCTGTGTGTGCATTACTAATATCTAATATAATATCTTAATGACATGGAACCAAAAGAGTAGATACTGTGAACTACAACCAACCCAAATTCAGTCGAATCTCTCAAATCCTATCTAGGATGACCACCCTCGAGAGAGTAGTTAACGAATATCTTCGACACAAACCATCTGCACCCCGTCCAGGTTGTGTTTCAAACACTATAAGAGCGTACACTCTTGAACCTGCACGAAATCTTTAAAAAAAAAAACATTGAGTCACGATGTCTCCCAAATCGGTGTTCCTCACAGTATATATACGAGGTTCGTTAAAAAAATAAGGTGACTTTTTGAATTTCACGAGCTGGGTGCAATCGATTTTCTTTTTTCTTTTTTTTTTTTTTTGTTATGTTGGTATACATGTATTCAATACATGTTGACATTGTAAGTGATTTTTGATATTAAGGTAAGACGTGTTTCGTCATGTTGGGCGATTTTTTACTACTGAAGTGGCGAGTCTAATCTAAGTTTAATAAAATGTTTAAAAGTGGCACGAACTCACTCTTCGCATAAGGCTGAAAAGATGTTAATAACGACGCTCGCTCTGGACGCCTCAGCACATCAACAACGGATTAAAACATTGAAGCAGATTGTTAAGGAAAATCGTTGAATCAGTATCAGAGAAGTTTAGGATATTAGCATACGTGTTGACTCATGCCATTAGGTTTTCTCAGATAGTTAGGTCTTGAAACATGTGTCAGCGAAGTTTGTATCCGAAATTACTTAATTTCGACCCAAAGAACCGTCACATGAGCATTGCATTTTTTGGCCAAACTGAAAAGACCCATGAAAGAACTGAGTTTTGCCACGATTGAGGAAATAAAGACCGCATCGCTGCAAGAACTCAAGGGTATACCTAAAAGCGCATGCTTTGCATCAATTGCTTGGTTTAAAACCGATAAAAGTGTCACGAACCGGTTTGTTCCGTGTTCTACTAACCTTGTTTTCGTTGGTTGTTAGTTCAATCCGCTTTCTAGGTTCGGCATGAAAAGCGTAAATATGCGTGTTCGTACATAGTATATGTACATAACTGATTCGAGGGTTATCAGCTACATATATTGTTTAGCTCTCTTGACAGAGTCTGACAACCAAACTCCCTTGATAGTATATCTGACTACCAACCAAAGCAATGCACGTATAATTCCTAATTCCTAAACAACAATCTGTAAAAATATTTACCTAGCCTTTGACACTACAATCTCCAATCCTCTAAGCTTCCAAATCACCTGTTCGTGTGTTCCCTATAACAGTAGCTAACAAAAGTATAGTTCGTTGTAATTGTATACTTTTGTGTTTCCTAGAACCTCCCTGTTTTTTTGTTATTCTTACTATCTGCTCTCCACGATTACCTAAGTGACACTCAACGATTTACTGATCTTTAAAAGAGCAAATAAAAAAAAACTTCAACAGATAAGAGCACAGTGCTTACAAACATTGGAGAACAAGAAATAACAAAAAAAAAAAGGAAAAAGAAACAGATAAGTGGAAAGCTATCAAAATGTGGAAGCCAACGAAGCTCTCCAGTAAATCAACATCACCAAACCACCACCCTGTGCACACAAAACGACGACGAACGTTGCTCCTAAGAACTACAAGTACACACCAAGCACACACACGTGCTAGCCGAAAATCCGGTTGGATCCGGTTGTCAGAGGAAGTCTATTTAGGCTTACGGCGTGACTATTTGGCTCGAACCGCCCCGAAAAGGAAAAAAGAACTGAATACCAAGAAGTTGATACAGAAATACTGGGGCTTATCTGACTTGGATATTTTTATATCACTGCTGTTTGTGATCGATTGGATTTTTTTTTTTTTGTGATTGTATCAGAAGGAACTGAAATGTCGTCAATTAATCTGGTTATCATCCCTGGGGTGGACTACCTAAGTAAAAAGCTGTCAAGTTGACAGTTCAAGGGTTGCGTTACACTAACCTCGACAGGGATGTCTTAGATGCTTTGCTTTCGCGAAACGATTCGCGCGCTCCGCTCTTTTTTTGTCGTTCTTGACTTGTTTTTTTTTAGACATTTTTCGCTCACGGTGAGTTTCAGTCTTTTTTAGTTTCAAACTGATAGCATGTGGTTCGGTCGAGTTTTTGTTCGTTTTTCTCGCATTTTTATTTTAGTTCTTTCGGCCTTTGTGTACTTATTTTGATTTACGCTTCAAAACTCATTAGAGGTTTGAATTTTATATGGCTCTTAGGAAAATAACGGTTCAAGATCCTACGCGTCTACGCATCTGCAACGTGGATTAAATATTTACCGGAACGACGTAGTATTCTCGTTTGTTTTTGTTGTTTTTTGTTTGATAAGACGATTGACGTATGTTTTATGTGAACGACTGCGAACATTGAATTTGAACTTCCGAACAGTATCGGCCATTGTTAGTGAAATGAACTTGCGCACGGTCGAAGTGTGATCAAACACGTTCGTTTGTTTATCTCTGAATGGATTTATGTGAAGTGCATTAAGAAAAAATATTATCAAAACACAATTTGACGGGTAGGTTATGAGTGAAGAGAGTGTGGTGCGTGTTAGTTATCATGACTTATTTGAACGCACCTCCATTTCTGAGTGTACTAGATGATATAATTATCATTTATTTTTCGCACGTTTTCGGTGCGTCGCGAGAGAAATAGAAAAAGTTGGGGAAGTGTGCTCGGTAATGTTGATAAAATTACTTTGCGAAGTGATACATAGAACTGTCAATTGATTGGCGGCTTCATTAATGCTCTGTGGTTGCCAAATTTCAATTATCCATATTCTCGGATGTAAATAAAAGTTTGTGATGGAATTGGGTGATTGTGATTTTTTAGCGACTTTTGGCGCTAATAATTTTGTACTTAGCCGATTTGGATTACGTCTTATCGGAATCAATGTGATACGAGGTAGTTCTTAATGAATTTGACGGATGTCCGGTAGCTCTTAACAGTCTAAAGGACTAATTTGTGCATCCAGTATTTTTATAACAGGTTTTCCTTCCTACAGTATGTGTTCAAGAAGTAACGGGAATTTTGATTTCGAGGGTCTACTGTCAGTTTTCAAGAGGATCCTATGCTCTGGACAAGCCGAGCATAGGAGCATTTGCTTACACAATGTGCCTAAGATTTGTGCTACATTTTCCTAAAACAAATTGGGAAAAAGCTCAGAAAATGTCAAAAAATTGTGGGTTACTGTAATGGGCTTAAATTCAATATATTCATATTTCAACTCCTTGAAGTCCCTAGAACTCGACCCCATCGCTTTAAGAGAGATGTTTGAGCATGTGTACTTAGTGCACCTTTTTTGGAGGTTATTTATTTAATTTGGTCTTACATGTTGCTGTGTTATAACTAATTTTTCCGCTAATGTGAATTCGTAATGACAATTATAGGGAGTTTGATGAAGCTGATGGAATGGATAGGCATTAGCTGGAAGTAAAAAAGGGTTGATACAGTTAGCGGCGGAGACAAATACCACTGCGGTTTTTTCCAGGGCTTATGTTGCGTCTCGACTTTTTAAGAATGCAAATAGTATCATGGTAGACCCATTGTAGTGTTCTGATTCAGTTGATTTTAAGTTTATAAACATGCCTGGAACATATACATAGGTAAACATGCATGAAACAGTTGGTAGACATGTCTGAAACATGTTTCTAAATATTGCTAGTCAAACTTGTTATTTAGTCTGCTATCGGTCGCCGAAGAAGTTACATGTGGCTTGGCACGATCGATGACTTTTTCGAACTGAAAATTATTGTATATCTTCAGGTTTGAGGTCAATAAAGTTGGGATCTACCGTTTTAAGAGTGATATCTGTACGTGTGTGTGTGTGCATATTATTACGTTCGTGAACTTTTTTCCTCAATGCATATCTCAGTGGTCTACAGTACTCTTCTACAGGGTAGATCAGTCGATCTGAGGATTCATTTTCAAATGGTTTTCAAAAATAATTGAATTTCGTAATAAACTAGCTGTGAACTGGAAGTTGCTCATGAATCGTTCTATGAAGTGTAGGACTTCCGAAACAGGACCACTAAACTATAACCCGCAAAACTAAGGTTTAATCATCTGAGTGGATGCAATCTTAGTCGAAATAAATCAAAATTGTCTACCAGTGATGTCGAATATAAAGGCAAGCTTAGATGAGATGAGCAGAGCTAAAAGCTCTGGCGTAAATGTATAATAACCTTTAATTATTACAGGAGGTCTAGTTTATAGTTTGCAGTAAAGTCTAGAACCTAGCTCATAGGTCTCAATGATAGATTTGTTTTCACCCTACGCTGGTAATGACCATATGGTCTTCTAAAATCCGACATGGATTCTTTTTGGTCTATTATCTCTAGCTCAAGAATGAATTAAAGTTATTTGAAAGAATTGCTTCATATAGAAATATGTTTTACGATTCCTAATCAAACGTACATCTAAAAACTTTTTATAGTCCGATGAATGACCGGCCTCATCCTCTTAAGTGTTCGTGGGGTGCAGACCTAATTTCTTTGTGTTAACATTTTAAAAATGAATTGCTCTGTTTGCACTATTTTCATTTTAATTATGCTAATATCACTAAACAAGACGCAGAATTTATAAAATTAAGCAGAAACAAATTTCGATGTGATAAGTGTGGAGTTCTAAGACGCCGTTCAGTCCACCTGCCGGTTTCTTTAATACTCAAGCAAAACAACAGCAATGCTCAGACTGCCATCAACGGAAAAGATGTTGTAACCAACAAAGATAAATCTGTACCGGCTACTTCTTCGTGGGGAACTTTAAATAACGACGACGAATATACTCTCCAGATGATTTATTTAAAATTGACAAAGTTGGAGGAAACAAATAATCGTTTTCTCCAGTAAATAAGTGAACTCCGATCAGAAAACTTGGAGTTAAAATCAAAAATCAATACACTGGAGAGTAAACTTAATTGGGAACAACAACAACATCTTAACAACACCATTGCAATAGCCGGCTTGTCTAATGTCAATGAAAATAGCGCGCTGACCACTACAAAACAAATTTTACATAACGTTTTGTCTGTAGATGTTCCGGACTCGAAAATAGAAAAATGTTATGTAAAGAAAGTTAAATCTAAAGGCTCCAAGCTGAATCACATTATATGTGTAAAATTATCGGATTCGTACACGAAACAAGAGATTATGACTGCTAAAAAAAGTCATTTCAATAAGATCATTTAATGATCTCTCGTTAATTTAATACATTTATTATAAAGCTATACATTCAGTCTCTCATATTATGAATAATAATAGATGACTCTCCCATCCCTCTGCATAATAATACGTTTAGTTTAAATTTCCTTAATGATATTGCATACTTTAAGGATTCGTTTTTTATTGTTCACCAAAACGCCAGAAGTTTGAGAGAAAACTTTACTTCTCTTGTGACTCACATTGATTCCTTTGACCATATTCCAGATATTGTTTTTGTTTCTGAGATATGGATTTATGAATTTGAAATTATTGACTATAATATTCCCGGGTTTAAATCTTTGCTAACACTAATGATAATTACGCCTCAGGTGGTGATGGTTGTTTTGTCACAGATGTATTTAATGTTATTAATGTTCTTTGTCATAAAGTTACAAGTGCTGATGCAATCAAGGTCTCTGTTGAAATTGATAATGAATTATATGTCTTTTTTTGTGTTTATAGGTTACATTCTTCCAGTGTCTCAATGTTCGTCACAGAATTTTCCAATCTTTTGAGACAAGAAAAATGTAAAAACCTGATCATACTAGAGGATTTTAACTTAAATATACTAGAAGCTGATAACACGACTTATAATTATTTAGGATTATTAGCTTCGCATGGCTTAGCTTGTTTAATCGATAAAATTACTAGGCCCTTATCTGGTAAGTGTCTAGATCATATTTATGCAAGATTTGGCAACATTTCTATGTCTCATTGCGAAAGTTATAGTTATTCTTGATTTGAAGATAACTGATCACTGTATGATTGGTCTTTTAATCAAACCATTAAATTGCAAGAATAATGTCGGCAAACCATACATTAACAAAATGAAAATTAACATCCGCCAACTTAAAAACAATCTTTTGTATGAGTATTGGGAAGATGTTTATTCCTGTGCAGATGTGTCAACAGCTTTTTCAGTCTTTATTGGTTGTCTAAGGGAACACATTTGGAAATGTTCTTCCGTGTCTCCTGGCAAAAACACAATAAAGAGACTGAAATCCTGGATTTCAAATTACTTGTTAAATAAAGTAAAAGTTAAAAATAATCTTAGAATACGTTGTGTCAAGGATCCCAATAATATCAGACTAATAAATTCTTCTTCTTCTTTTCCTTTTTCCGGCGTTGTTATGGTCAGAAGTGTAGGACCATAACCTTCCCACTTAACTGCATTCCTACTGGTCCGCTTGTGGGGTCCGCCGGTTTGACCTCAGAAAGTAGCGGCAGGCTTCCCGGTTTGGGATTACTTCATCGCTGAAGCCAATCAAATGCTGGTGTTTTTGTATTTGTTTGCACCAATTGTTTTTCGGCCTGCCTTTTTGTGACACGGGCATGCTCCAGATCAGACTAAGAAATAATTACAAGATACTCTGCGCTGCGCTTAACGTCCCTTTCTAAGAAACCGACTATTATCCATGTTAATCAGTGTGTAGTTTCCGACCTACTGACAATCACAAATGAATTTAATACATATTTTGTGAATCTAGCTTGTTATTTACCGTGTTTTATAAATGCACCAGTTTGTGTTCAGTGCAATTGTCCATTGGAATTTAATGAACCGCTCCAAACTAAAAGTTTCGCTCTTGAGATTTTAAGGGTAATTGTCAATATCAAATTCTTGTGGATTCGATGGTATTTCTAGTCTAGTTCTCGAATCTCGTAGTGTCTTTGAAGGCATATTTCCAGAAGAATTTAAATGTGCAGACGTAGTGCCCTTTCTTACGAAAGGTTCTCCTACTGAAATCTCAAAGTAAAGTTTTTGAGAGACTTCTAAAAGTTTTCTAACCACAACAAAGTTTTTTAATCCGACGCAATTTGGATTTCAAAAAGGCAAATCTACTGAAGATGCTCTGATGCAATTTTGTTCCCAAATAATGTCGAACCTTGATGGGAAAAAGCACACTGCTGGTTTGTTCATCGATATAACTAAAGCCTTCGATATGGTTAACCATAAAATATTGCTAGGAAAATTGGAAAAAGCGGGTTTTCGCGGCTTCATGCTTGAATGGTTAAAATCTTACCTAGAAAATAGGTCTCAGAGGGTGAAAATTGATGATATTAGAAGTGATGTCAAATTCATTAACTTACATATGTAGGTGTCCCACAAGGTTCTGTATTGGGTCCTCATCTATATTGACTTGACTTTAAAGGTAGGCCTACTGCTTTTGCAGATGATATTGGCTTTTTATATGGATGTAACAGTCCTTTAGAACTGGTCTGTGCCATCAATTGGGATCTTGATCTTCTACGGAAATGGTTTGCAGAACACAACTTAGTAATAAGTTCAAAAACAAAACTAATGCCTTTCATCGTATAATTTGGATATAAACTAATTTACCGTCATATACTTGTACTTCTAACTGTAGTGAGAACTGTTTCCAAGTCGAATGTTAAGGAATTTAAATATCTGGGACGCTTAATTGATTATAAAATGAGTTTTATTAATCACGTGGATTCTCTAAGAATATACTTACGGAATGTGCTGCGGCATTTTTTCTACTTAAACAAAATCTATTCTCAACACTTGCTTAAAGCTATATATTATGGGATTTTTCACTCCAAACTTCAATATGTTATTGTATGTTGGGGTGGTATTTACTATAACCATATCCTTCCATTGATTAAACTTCAAAAAAAAGTTATAAGAAAAATTTGTCGTAAGTCTAGTAGACATCGTAGCTGTCTGTTGTTCTGTGACACAAACATTTTACCTGTTCGTCACCTATATTGTTTTAAGGTATTAAAATTGTTTTATATGAGATCCGGTTGTCGTAATTTTCGTTTAATATCTACTCACAATTTACGTAGTAACTCCGCTAGCTTGTTATATGTACCGTCTTTCCGCACCACCGCTTATCGTAATTTTTATTCTATTTTGTGTTACCGATTATTTAATAATCTTCCCCAGACTATCAGAACAATAACAGTATCTGGTACATTTTTTAGACGTATTAAAAGCTGGCGTCTTGATCAAAATTTTGATCATCTAGAATCTCTTATTATGCGCACAGAGTTTTAATCTCAATTTCTGTCGTACTGATTAAATCTTAATTGCTTTCTTTACACATTCTTAACTGCCATACATTGACAAAAAGATTTTCTTTTGGTTTTATTTGTTGCAATTATTTTGATCTTTGTGTTTTAATTTTCTATTGTTGTTTTTTATTTATTTATTTGTCTTTGTTTTTTCTAATTGTTATATTTTCTTTCTATTCTGTCATTACCTCCTTTATTATTTCATGTCACTAGTGCTAAGATATCCCAGACATTGTACTTGAGAAATAATAAAAATAATAATCAATCAATCAAATTTGTATAAAAGCCCAGTTCAAGGTTTCATAAAATATCACGTCATTGTAATCAATTTTTAGTCACATTGACTTTATCGCCTGCTTTTTCACAAAAACCAAGAACCTTGTCGACTTACATACCGCACCAAACCGGTTTTTCTGCAAACTCGAATCACTTACGCTATAGCGATAAGACGTTATTTAAACTTATCTCGCATTCTCCTCCCTTGTCTTGTCAAACAAATCGACTCGAAATCAAATACAAATTCAGTCTAGAATAAACCTGTTTTTACCACTTACAATACAGCTATCTTATCTTGACTTACTTACCTGTTATACATCGTTTGTACACCTTATACCCATACTCGTCAGTTAAAAAAAAAATTGGAGAATCAATCCCATGACCCCCACATCTGAATCAACACAAAAAAAAGTCGAAAACACACTTCAACGACGAGAATTCATACAAGTTGTTATAAAATTTTTAAACGACCAGCGCAAGTCAAGTGCAGATTGATGACATTCTACATATAACTTCAGTTTAAAAGCCCGTCCTTATCGAAATCGTTGCTCAAGTGTCTACGTTCATTTATCGCTCGAGTGGATATCTCGTATTTATTTTTATGGACACTTTAGAATTTTCAGAAACAAAAGAATGTAAACATGGACAAACAGATGTCGAGTTAAGCATGATGGAGAGATTGTAAGAGGGTGCTTCCTCGGAACAATGCTAAACGGCACGAGAAATGTTTACACCTAGTATCCAATTGCCATTTTCAAAGGTAATCAAATAAAAATCCCATCAGGTGCATTAATGTGTGAAGCCATAAAGGGAATTTGTTCGGTTGCCTATGAAAACAAAAGGGAAATGATGTGGGGGAGGTATGAGGCAGTGGGACCGGTCGTATAGAAACTTGTGCAAAGGGTTGGAGCGCTGAGTATTTGTTGTGTAAATGTGGAAAGCAAGTGACATTCTATCTGTTTAACTGTCGGCTATCAAATCTATATATGTACATATATAGTTGCCTCGAACAGGCAAAACGACCAATATAAGTGGGGTTTTAAGAGGTCCCAAAGGAACATTAGATTCAGTTTCATTGATGTTAAAATATTAATAAACCACTTGTCGCCTAAAATCTAGCTCATCCATTCATTTCGTTGTTATTTTTCAGCCCTACGAGTCCAATTCCAACAACTCCTCATCGGCACATCGTGATCTAAAACCATACAGACCAAATACACCTCCGTCATCCCAGGGCGCCATTGAGAATGGTCATGGGCAATATCCGTAAGTCAACAAATCATCCCTTCTCTTCACTGTCTTTTCAACTGAAAATCTCTTTCCCTATTCAATTACAGTTGTTATATTTGCAAAACGCTTTGTCCGACAAGTAAAATGGAATGGCTATTAACCAGTGCCGAGCACATGAACTCGCATGCAATGCATTTCCCATGCTTGAAAGGCAGTAACAATAACGGTGATGGCAATTCCAATCGAGTACTAGCATGCAGAGATTGTGTTAATCATCTAGCACGTCAGTGGGAGACAATGGATGCGGAGCGCGTTCCTTTGGAGCATAGAAGGTAAATCCAATCACTACCATCAGCAAATCGTTATAATCTTTTGTTCTTTGTCCTCATCTAGATATAACATTCCATCACCAATGATGGCATCTAGTTCACCAAATGGCTCAAGACACGGTGGTATGAGCATAAATACACCACCATCGACACCATCGGTTTCAACGACACCAGCTAGCACCTCAATCTACTGCTTCCTATGTGGCTTACATTCGGATCTAACTCTGGCTCGAGTTCTCTACACCAGCAAGGAGGTTGTATACATTTTTTTTTTTTTTTTTCGTTTTTGATTCTATGACTTTTGCATTTCTTTTAGGGTAATCGACCGTACTTCCCGCATTTACTGAAACATAAATCACCGCCAAATGCCGAGCAACTACGCTCCGATTATTCAGCGTTAGTCTGCACATTCTGTTATCATTCGTTGCTGAATCAATGGAGGAAGTAAGTCACTTCCAACCTTCTCCCTCGCCTTGGGAAAGTCGAAATAACGTTTTTTTTCTTTCTCCCTTACAGATATGAAGCACAAAATCCTAGTGTGAATCCGGCGGAACGTAAATACAATTGGCACGATTATACTTGCCATTTATGCGCGATAGCAACGTATAGAAAACGGGTGCGGGCGCTGCCCGTTAACGAATTTCCCTTTGTGAAAAGCCGCAAAAACGACGACGGCCTTCTGCTGGAAAACGGGGAGTATGCGGTCGTTTGCTTGGATTGTTATGAGAGTCTAAGGTGATTATTAATAACGTCGTGCTGTTAAGGATCCTTCCAGCACCTTAAAAATTCATTTCGGAATTCACAGTCATGAATGATAGATGAGAACCTCTTAGAAACCCATTTCTATCGCTTACGAGCACCACGGTAACTGTTTCACGGTGCCATCAGCTTTATTTTTAGTACTGATGTAATTTGTCTGTGAAATTGCCGTTCAGAGTGGGTAGAGGCTTAGTTTCCTTAGCAAAATCTAAATTAGGCCCAATTATTGGTATCATTGCTGAGAGCAATGAATGATGAGCAATAAACTTATTGAATCCGACAGTGAACCTTTGTCACTGTCATAGTCACCCAAGATGTATCACAAGGTGTAATAATGTGTTTCCTTAGTCTTAGGCTCCTAAGTTGCCCAAACACCATTGAGCAGTTGGTAGGATGTTTCGACATTTCTCGTCTTGTCTTTTCAGGCAGTTAAAAGGCTGCGGAAATGTTTTTTTTTTTCATTTTCCTTCATGTTGTGATTTTATCGAACCTCTTGTAGAGAAAATAGGAAAAGTAGCAGTAAGTTGCTCAATGAATCTTTAGAAAATCCAAGAGATGGCGTTCATGGTATCGAACATAGCTGTGATAGCTGTGACAGTCTTAATTGTTCTTAGTTATAACTTGAAGCAAGTAACTTATTTATAAGTGGTGATTAAATATTACTATTTAAAAGGGGCTTCGTAGCTCAGAGGTTGTTGTAATGTTGTGTTGTGCCGCCGATGACATGGTATACGAATACCGCAACGGCCAAGTAATCGAAATCGTATATCACGGTGCTTCTCCTCAGCGGGTTCCTGACAAGATGCCTTGCAATATACAGCGTGCGCCATCTCATATGGGTCGATGTAAATTTCGAAAAACTTCAACAATTCTCAACCGATTTTAGAAATTCAAAAACTTTTATTCAACTTAGACCTTTACAATTTATTTTGATTGATTTTTGAAAACAATATCAATTAAATGATCGCCTTTATTGCCGATGGAAAAATGGGCTCGTTTTCGCGCATTCTCCATGACATTTTCGAGCATTTCGGTCGAAAAATCTGCGATTTCCGCACGAATGTTTCATTTGAGCTGTTCTATTGTCTTCGGGCCGTTAGCATACACCTTGCTTTTCAAGTATCCCCAAAGAAAAAAGTCTGGAGGAGTCAAATCCGGCGATCTCGGAGGCCAGTCAATATTTCCCTTTTTTGACACCAATCTTTCGCAAAAGGTTCATTGTTTTGTCCGCAGTATGGCATGTTGCGCCGTCTTGTCGAAACCAAAAGTGAAATAAGCCTTATTTACGCGTTTCTGGGACCCCATAATGGGCCAACATCCACCGGGGAAACACGGTCCAATGATGGTTTTAGCGCTTACATCGGCCCAAACAGTAACTTTTTGGTCATATAGCAGCTCTTCTTGAATAATGTGAGGATTTTCGGTGGCTAACTGCTGCGAACGGCGCCGATATGACAAACTTGGGTCTTCTTAAACACTGGCCTTCACAGACCGAATAGATGCATTTGAACGCCGCGGACGTGGCCTAGGGGCCTCACGAATTGTATCTTTTTTGGGCGCAACGCGATCACGATACTTTGCACGATACGCACGTTGAGTTAGCACAATCGAGCGTTCATTTTCAATGAACATTGAAACTATTTCCACGCGTTCTTTTGTTGTGAAGCGATTCATGGTTCAAAATTGTACTGAATTGACGTTTCCAAAATGCTATGACATATGAAAATCGGTTGACAATTGTTGAAGTTATTCGAAGTTTACATCGACCCATATGAGATGGCGCACTCTGTGCTAGTCTGGAAAAGAGCTTTCTTAATTCGTCATTCAGTGATGGCGTGATGGCAATAAGCATTTGCTTCCTTTCACCTTTGGGAAAAATTGAAGCACACATTACATACGTGATTGTAAGACGATTCGGCTCTAGCCTTCCACAGCCTATAATAATAATTCAAAGGTTTAACACCGAAAGAGATTCATGAATCAACTAGGTTTGTTAAAAAATTAGGTGACTTTTCACTTTTTGGTACAGCCTTGATCTCTTCCAGCGATGTGGCCTTTACCACCTCAATTGTGGGATATTTCCATCCTTCCATGGGTCTTTTCAGTCTCGTGAAGAAAAACAAAGTCGCAGGTGAATACGGTGGCTGAGGCATGATTATGGAATTGTTTTTGGCCAATTACATGCACAAGCATTGATGTGTCAACGGGTGCAAAATCGTGATGCAAATGCTATGAATTTTCCCATAAATCCGGATGTTTACTTCGGGCTGCTTCGCGCAAACGGCGCAAAGCTTTAAGATAATATTCCTTATTGACGGTACGACCTTCCAACAAGGACTCATGATACTCGTAAACCAACCAATTGTAATCGAAGAAAATAGTGAGCTAAACTTTCATATTTAACCGAAATTGGCGTCCTTTTTTCAATCTTGGCTCTTCTTGTCACATGCGTCTTTTCGATTTAAACCAGCTTTTTTTAGCTGAGTCGAGTTGAGATAATTCCACTTAAATTTGATCTGAGTTTACATTTCAACCCATTAACCTGGGTTCAACTCTGCATATGTATAAACGTAGAAAATATTCTATGAGAATAGCTTACTATGTTTTGCTTAGCTGAAAGCTTGCTTTTGCAATTCCTAATTCTTTGAATGTCGTTAATGCGAGAAGTGATTTACCCTGCTACCAGTTGAAATAGTAAACTTCGCCCTAAATGCTCATTGAGACCTAAGGGGATCGACATAGTTGAAACCACAGCAGTATCGCAAGATACAGTACAACGTTTTTCATTTCGCCCAAATGAAAACAAATGGGAATAAAAAAGGTTTGCTCTTAACGGGGAAGAAACGCGATTATATCATGTCACAATCCTGACAAGCTTCTGCGTCATTATTACACCCGTTGTGTTAAAACATCAAGGAAAAATGTAATTTCAAAAGGAATACTCTTTCATCAAGGAAATGCACGGGTACACGCTTGTTAAATTCAGAACATGTCCCTTTTTCTATTCCCAAACTTGAAGAAACAAATAAGGCCTAAATTGACGTCTATATTAAAGACCCTTAGAAATTCTACATTATGGACAGCTTATAAAAGTTAGAGATACGCTTGTAATGTATGAATCCGACAGGACTTTTGAACTTATTGAACGACACTCTTTTTTTCCAAGAGGGAATTGATCATATCCATATACCTAATCTGGTCATACTAATGCAAAGAAAACGGTATGCCAAATGCGCTGATATCTCTATATACAAATTATGAAAGACTTCATTCGAAATTACCGCCCTTCGCCTTAAACCACGGCTTGAGAAACTCTGGCCAATTCTCAATTGTTTTATGGATCTCAGTTATCGGGAAGTTGCAGACAGCGCAGACAAGGGCTCGCTTCAAAAGCTCAATATTTGATGAATAGAGCATGCCATCCACTCTACAACGGACCACAATTTGTAATTCAAAGGGTTGAGGTAGGGACTACCAACAGTCCAATCATCCGGTGATATGAATTTGGGTACATTTGTTTTAGCCACTTTAAAAAGCTTTCCGCCTTGTGGACTGGAGTAGAATCTTAGCCAAAATCTTGATGCTCTTTTCAAAAAAATTATGGTCGGCTATGCCATCATAGATTTCAACCCTTGAAATATTCTACAGAGTGCGCCATCTCATATGGGTCGATGTAAACTTCGAATAACTTCAACAATAATTGTTTTTTGTCAACCGATTTTCATATGTCATAGCATTTTGGAAACGTTCAGTACAATGTTAACCATGAATCGCTTCACACCAAAAGAACGCGCGGAAATAGTTTCAATGTTCATTAAAAATTAACACTTGATTGTGCTAACTCAATGTGAGTATCGTTCAAAATATCGTGATCGTGTTGCGCCCAAAAAGATACAATTCGTCGTTGGGCCTCGAATTTTTTTCATATTGGTTCTGTGGCAAGCCCTCGTGAGCAACCTAGCCCACGTTCGCGGCGTTCAAACTCATCTATTCAGTCTATGAAGGCCAGTGTTCAAGAAGACCCAAGTTTGTCATATCGGCACCGTTCGCAGCAGTTAGGCATCAATGGGACCACTTTGCGGAGAATTTTAAAGGATGATCTTCACTTATTTCGATACAAAGTGCAGATAACTCAAAGAATTTTGCCACAAGATGAGGCACGCCGCTTGGCATACGCACAGAATAATTTTGCCATAATTAAGGCTGAGCCGGAGTTCTGCCAGCAAATTTTGATGACCGTTGAGGCACATTTTACGCTCTCTGACTCAGTTAATAAACAAAATTGTCGCTTCTGGGACACCCAAATTCTCACATTATTCACGAAGAGCCGCTATATGATCAAAAAGTGACTGTTTGGGCCGGTGTATGCGCTAAAACCTACATTGGACCGTATTTCTTCAAAGTTGGCGATACAGTGGAGGGCGATCGATATCGGTGGATGTCCACTATGGTCCCAAAAATGCCTAAAAAAGGCTTATTTCACTTTTGGTTTCAACAAGACGGCGCGACATGCCATACTGCAGACAAAACAATGAACCTTTTGCGAAAGAAGTTCTCTGGAAGATTGGGGTAAAAAAAGGGCGATATTAACTGGCCTCCGAGATCGCCGGATTTGACTCCTCCAGACGTTTTTCTTTGGGGATACTTGAAAAGCAAGGTGTATGCTAACGGCCCGAAGACAATAGAACAGCTCGAAAGAAACATTCGTGCGGAAATCGCAGAAATTTCGACCGAAATGCTCGAAAATGTCATGGAGAATGCGCGAAAACTAGCCCATTTTTGCATCGGCATTAAAGGCGGTCATTTAATTGATATTGTTTTCAAAAGTTAATCAAAATAAATTGTAAAGGTCTAAATTGAATAAAAGTTTTTGAATTTCCAAAATCGGTTGAGAATTGTTGAAGTTATTCGAAATTAACATCGACCCATATGAGATGGCGCACCCTGTAGTCTCTATGTGTTCGAGCCTATCGATCATTTTGTTTGATAAAGGTTTCTTTGACGTTTGTCTTTTGTAGGCAAAAAGTTCGAAGCGCACGTTCCATAATGATGCGAAACATGGATTTTTGCTTTACGCCTGATTCGAGCCTGCACAACTCTGATGGCTTTCTTTGACCCTCACGGGTTAGTACGATAAAGAAAACAGCGATTGATTCCAAGGAGGACCAAGGTCCGAAAAATTTCACCTTTTGCCATATTACATTTGTATAAGACGATCAAAACCACATATTTTAAATATTAACCCATTTCGTGATTGTAAACGACTAAAAACAAAAATCTTTTCCGCGACAAAGGAGCATAAAATTAAAGGGTGACGTGCATCTAGTACCTTAATTAAAATGGTTGCAGTAAAAATTGTATCAATATTTATGACTAGACCATGTACACTCCCTGGATTTACCCTAATCACCATACATTTAGGACTTCTTGATAAAGATTCAATGACAATACCTATTATTATTATTATCTTAGACCGATAAATTCCCACAATATCAATAATTTGCGCCTCAACACTTGGTGTTCCAAAGAGTCCTAAATAGGCCGCTATCGAAATCGTTTCATATTAGACCATTTTTAACAACATATTTCCCTTTTCCAGACAACAAGCATCTCAATACGATCGAGTTGGTGTTCCACTCTCGAGACGGGGATACAACTGGGTACCACAACCTCCGCCGCCCGAAGATAGTCCAGATGTTGCCGTAGCCCGATTGCCCTGCGGTGAAAGATCTGATAAAATAGTAAATTTTAAATCAATTATCAAAAAGGTGTAATGGGTTTAGCTAACACATTTTCTTTACATCTTTCAGCAAATAAATTCAACTTTAAGACCAATACCAAATAAAAAGAATAGTTCACCAAAACAATATGCACACGACAAGTCAAGAGAAGCTGGTAAGTGCCTAAAATGAATTTGAATAAAACGCTTAGTCCTTAAACGTTCAATAGTGAGTACCCCGAGCAGAAGGAAATCTTATGGAAAGTTATTGCCCAAACCTTTGTTAATTTTATCAAACTAGGAAACATTCTATAGGTTACCTTGTTGAAAATCGAAGCACAATATCGACGACCTTTTAATTGCCGTCATTCATTATGCATGTCATCGGCATTAGACCAGATTTCACACTAAATTACCAAAGTCTAGGCTCTGGGGAATATACTCGTACATACTTTGGATGGCATTTCCGATTACGTTTTCTTCTATCGCTTCATACGCTCTTTAAACGGGACGAAATTCGACGCAATTTTCCAAGTTGCCTTAGAGTACAGCCATTCGGGAATTTTTTTTATCACCAAGTTACCACAAGCCACAAAATATTCCTTCGAACCTACGAAAGACGTCTGACAACAATCTATCAAGGGTTATCCATTTAGAAATCAATGGCAAAACCTAACACCTCCGAGCTAGATCCTATATAAAACCTAGTAAAACCTATGTATCTTATATAATATGTGATTTTTTACGCATTTGGTTTTTAATTGTCAAGAAAAACACAGGCAAATTGTCGATGTGTATACCATCTTTATTTGAATCGATGAATCCACTCCTGCCATTTACTGACCATGACTAGGTTTTAAGTCACTTTTGAGTCACTTTTCGAGCACACGGGCTGGTATATCGCCAATAACACGTATAATGTTGTCTTCCAATGTTTCATTTGACACTGGCTTATCGGCATAGACAATTGATTTGATGTATTCCCATAAAAAATAATCTAAATGCGTCAAATCGCACGATTTAACCGGGCAATTAAAAATGAGAGATAAATTGCTTACCAAGCTCATTTCTAAATTGTGGCATGTACTCTGTAGCGCCGTCTTGCTGGAACTATATTTTTGTAAAAAAATAAAAGTCAATATTTCTTTTTTTTAATTTTTATTTTCTCAAAATATGAACCATCCAAAATATAACCTTCTTCAACCGTGATTCAAAGTCCATTATTCCTTTTATATGGAAGACTAAATTTTTTGACGCTAAAAAAGTTTTCAAAGGCTTCTCTGACGTCTGATCGGTTTCGGAATACCTTTTGCCGACACAATGACACCAGACTGCGGAAAAGGTGATAATCCGTTGGAGAAATATCAGGAGAATACGGTGGATACGAAAGAATTTCGAATCCCAACTGTATCAGCTTTTGCACCGTTACGTGCGAGATATAGGGCCTAGCATTGTCATGCAACAGGATCGGACCATGCCTATTGACTAATGCAGGTTGCTTTTCAGCCAATTTCATATGCAGTTTGTCGATTTCCTCACTCCCTGAAAAGTGGATTGGTCCTTTCGATGTCCACCAGATTGTCTCATAACCTTTTCTGGGTGAAAACCAAGTTTGGGGGTGTCCTTTGGGTTTTCGTCTGCATCCAACCACTGCCCAGATCTTTTACGGTAGTCATACAAAACCCACTTTTCATCACATGTGAATAACGGTGCATTTCGGTGCACCAAATTATGTACGGTGCAGACTCAGCGATGCATAGGTTTCTAAACGGCGTAGTTTTTGGGCCTCGTTCGATTCATAGGATACCCACTTGTCGAGTTTTTTTTTACTTTTCCTATTTGAGATAGGTGTCGACTTATCGTCATGGGGGATGTTGTGTGCAATGGTCCGCACCGTTTTTGTTGGGTCTGCATCCACTGTTTCTCGTAAAATGTCTTCGTCAGTTACCGTTCCCGGTTTCCCACGCGGTTCGTTTTCGAGGCTTAGATCTACCGAACGGAACTTACTAAACCAACGCCGAATGGTGTGTTCGTTCACCATTATATTCTCAAATGCGTCATTTATGTTTTAAGCTGCCAGAGATGCATCATGTCCTAGTTTCGTCGACAGCCTGATATAAAAATTCCTAGAAAAAATAATTGTACTTGCAACGGACCCTAAAAGTCGCACACATCAAACACACAACCACTTTACCTTATTAAAAAAAATAAATAATCACCGTGTTGTACAGATGTTCACTCGACAGCTTCTAATTGAGGACTAAGTGAAAAATCGGACATTTCATGTGGTACAACCTAATACATGACGACCAGGTTCAGCTCGTGCTTCTTGGGCAAAAAAAATTCAAAATCAAAATTTTGTGTTGCAGTTTTGTTTAGTAACATTCCCATTCAATCAAAAATAAGCTTCGTCGCTGAAAGCAATGTTTCGATATGTTTGTTTCTTCAGTTTTTCGAAACCGAAAAATCCACGCTATGGCAGGTCCTTGTTCAACTGGAAGGTATCAGGCTCCCACACGTGTAAAATTTTTCACGAAGTCAAGTAACGTAATCCCAATGCGAACGACGGTGAAAGGATAAATCACGGTCTTCATTAACACTGGCGTATGCAGCAGCAATATTGTCCTCTGTATGGTCACTATGGTTTGAATTACTTGCACAGAGCACGAATTTTCATAATAAGATTAAGAAAGAAATAATTAATTAATTTGGAAGGGCTGTTCAGGTTTAAGTCTTTCCATGTAATGGCAATGCTTACTGATCATATTTGACTTTGACGCATGCCACGAATTACGCATGAACTGCCAAAAACATAAGACTGAAAGACCAAGCGGCACAAAAATCACGATTTGCAAAGTACTTGCCATTTATACATGCCCATTACTACCTTGGAGTTGGAAAATGACTATTGTACAGCAGGGACTTCGTTAAATCTTTGAAGTACAAAAATCTTCGTACAAATCCCAAATTAGTAGCGCTCCTATCATAACTCCACTATCTACCTGGGGCATATTATGACAATCCTTTTTAGTCGTCGCCTTGAATTATCTTTCACTATCCTAACCTCGTCTTCATCGTTTCCTCTTTTTATTATCGACCTCAGGTTTACTTATTAGATTAACAGCAGACCTCAAACTGTCCACCCTTTATGATTGATTACTTGTTTGGATAAGTGGGCTATTATTTTACTTGTAAATGTCTCGCCAGTTGTTATCAAGGTACTTTTCTCCTAATCCAATATATATACCTTATTCTATGTCATCGTCGCAGATAACATGCCTAGGGCTTTCTAATCCTGACCTGTATAACAATGCCTGTTAGTAGCTTAATTTGTTTTTGCTTTCGGACAGTATATTCTCACAATGAGACCAGCACACTAAGTTCATTATTGATAAGACGCCAGTAAGCCTGTAATCAAGAAATCCTTTTTCATTGCTAATTCGGTCTTTTAAACAATTGACTTCGTCACGGCCTTAGAACCAATTAGTTGTCAATGAGTCGACTGACAGTCAAAGGTCGATGTTGTTGATCGAATAAATGTTTGTGTAGACAACAACGAATTTATCATTAGGAAAAAAAACGAAAGAGCCGTGTTCATTCCGTGTGCTCCTAGTCTTTTCATGGTTAGTCGTACTATTTCCTCTGTCACATAAGCTGTAAATTGTATTCCCTTTATAGAAATCATACTGAGCTCTCTCTGATTTTGTGTTCAAACCATGATTGATCTTGTGCTTGTGCCTCATTTAACCAGTCTGTCCTGCCAGGATGATGCTTCCGTTGCCCTATTCTATCTTGGTTGAAATCGCTTTCCACTTATACGGTCGGGCTTTGGAATCGGTGTCAGTAACCCTTCGGGTCGGAGTTGTGGTATTCATTCGCTTAATATGATCCAGCCAGTTATAGGGTTTATTTATAAACCTAACCAGGCTGATGTCACCACGCAACTCGTTTATGATTGAACTAACTCCACTCTTCGGGGACCAAAGGACCGAAAACTACACTCGAAATCTTTCTCCCAAATGGATCAAGAATTTCTTCCTTTAATTTTTGTAGTATTCATGTTTCTGGACCGTATGGCAGGACTAATATACATTGAATATTGAATGACCTTATATTTTACCCAATTAGCTCTAAAGCAGATTAAATCAGCGATAGGCAAGAGCAACGATTTTTTCTACGCGAAGACATTTTTTGATTAACGCAGTAGACGGGGTCCTTGACTACCTTAGGATTATAACATATCTGTCTGTTTAAGACCTTAAGACGGTGACTGTCAAACCTTTTAGTACATGAGCTGTTGCATATTGTATTGCTCTTCAGGTTTCGTCTCAGTCGTTCGAAGGGACCATCCGATTAACCATCCTGGGTTTAACCTTCGTTTAGCCTTTCATTCTGGCTGGAACTTCTTTCCCACAAAACTATCCCTACATTCCCTTGCATTTTTGCAAAGAATTTTGTGCTTCTTCCTACTTAATTCCCTTAAGTCCACTTTACATGTGGACTATGCCATGTTTAAAACTTATTTTCGGAACTCATCAACTAATAGACCCGTAATTAAAGGTGACAGGAATCTCTCTATTTGATGCAGACCCAAAACCTTTTGCCTTAGACTCTGATATGTATTCATTCTATTGTAGACCCTTATATCTGCTCATACTACTCTCAAAAATCCTGTGCTTTCTTCTTCCTAACCTGGTTAGGATTTCAGTGTTAGCATTGCTTTATCCGGTTCTAAGTCACGCATATTTATGTCTCTTTTCTCTGCTCCATTTGAATGGTCCTCGTTAACATAAGATGCTACCATCACCTAAGGTATCGCACACTCAAGCGATTATTTTTATTTACGATTATAAAAAATGCTTTTGACCAAATGTACTATTTAAACTTAAACGACGTTTTAAATCGCTTAATTGTGTACTATCCTCGAACGATTTTAAGGCTTACAGCTAAGGGCTTATCGTTGGCTTATCCTTGTTTTCCAAGTCTGCATTGATGTCCAATCGATTAATACCGCACTACATGTCACCGATTGCCACCATCAACTCGGTCGAAAATGATAATAAACCCAAAAAACGGAGGCCTTTTCAATTTACCACCAAACGCCAGCTCCACAAATTGCCTGTCTCATAAAACCCGGAATCAGCTAGTCTTCCAATAGCATCAACACTGCAACACACCTGAAATGGTTGATCTCCAACCCCATTCAATAAAATAGAACATCTATCTAGGAATAATTTCTAGCTGCTTGCCCCTGTAAGGACTCGTTCGCTTCACCTTTCACCTTTCTTCACTCTTCCATCAGTAGATGGTACCATCTAAGGGTATACCAAGCGAATCATTGAATGCAACAGCAACTTCCATCACTATTTAGCATTTCAATCGAACCGAACTGAGAGCTTTTGAAAATTCCTCAAGCCGTCGTCGTCGCCCTACACACGGACTTGTTGGCCCGCATCATAGCATCGAAGGGTGCAGGAAAAACCAAACAAAAATTATTTCATCTCCATCGATTCGGAAATTCATGCCTCCGAAAGCAACAAAAGAAAAAAAAATCAGTGTTCCATGGATGAGGTGAAGACGAAACGCTCGAGATGATGCTTTACACCGCGCCCAGTGAAGGGGTGTGCGTGTGTGTATGTGTGTGCAATAAGAAGGATAATATAACTGTTATTATTCGCTTTGCAGTTGAATGCCGTGGGTTGGATGAGAGCTGAGACGAGCGAAGGATAAAATAAGCGTAAATTCAGTGGTTTTATGAATCCTTCAAGCGTTCCTTTGTCGCCGTTGATTCTCTATAGGAGTGCTGATGTATAAGTATAGACGGATGGGCGTATGTTGGTGAATTGATGTGTAACAGAATGGGGTGGGCAAATATTTGGCAGTCAGTCAGCCGTAGTTCACAACGTCGTGACATCCAAGTGATGCTGGTGATGGTGATGAAGGCAGTTTGTTGAATGGATGGTACTGGATGGAGGAGCAATTCAATTCCGAAATCCTTTCCCCAAGGGATAAACGGCTAAATAAAGATGAACAAGCAAGGAAGACGACCGACCGAGCGGAATGAAAAAGAAATGAAAAGACGTTGGGGTCGGTCGGACAGGTCGGTGGGTCCGGATCGTAAACAAGCCCGGAGAGGAATTGTCGTCCTTAACCACCACCATCCGGCTTGTATTTATTTATTTATTTCTTCTTTCATTTTATTAGTCCCGTATTAGTAAGTGGATATCCTTTAGCGCGCGAGTTATATGTATTTAAAAGACGAGCTTTGCAAAAACGTTATAATTTATTAGTTCTAAATTTCGGAACATCCAGTAAGGGATCGTGAACTTGTCGCTCCTAAGAAAATCCACAACAGACTGCGTTTTTATTCTCTTAAACTATTGCTTAAATATACAAAAAGATACAGGAAGTGACCCTCCGATATTTTATGATGGAAAATTCCCAATATCCTTTTTGTCCTTTCCGGTCGTAAATTTTATTATAATAGGAAAGTACCGGCTAAGGATTAGGGAAATCCAGATAAGACCTAATGAGGGCATACTTTAAAACAACTTATGGTAGATACTCGGTCCACTCTGGACCGGAACTATCCTTATTGGTTGGTTAGGGGGCGACGGAAATAGAGGTAGCCGCCGTAACTCCTCCCCCCTTAGAATGGAGCGAAGGCCGCAATGAAGTTGTTGGGGCTGAAGCGAAGGATTGAAGTGTTGGGGTTAAAGTTGAAGTGACGTGGAGTTTTTTTTTTTCTTGGTGATCATGATGATGATTACAATGATGATTATGATGATGGTGAATGTGGTGGTAGTTGGTGCGGTTATATAGTGTAAGACTTCAGTTTTGATGCCTACGTTGGTAAGATTGACATCCGTCTGGAAATTGTATTCCTTCAGCTTCTCTAGACTAAGGACTTCCTTGGTATAGGTTGGTTTAATGATGCTGTTTGGTGGTGGTGGGATGTGTATTTCGTCCCAGTAGGTGTTTGGGTCGTTTTCATATGTGATGCCGTTGATCTGCACTTTGCAATTTCGGAAGTGTAGCAAAGCTGTATCCTGTATTGTACCGGTTTTCGGGCTGCAAGAAGAGAAAACAAAAAAAGGACTTGTGGTGCATTAGTGAAAAGTATGTAATTAGGTTGAAGCTGAGTTATCGACTCGATTTTGCCCACAACATTGTCGAATCCACAATGAGCGACTTGGTTCTCCAACAGTCTCCCTAGGCATCTGGATTTTGGCATTTTCTCGACCAGTTCGGGTTGCATACAAACGTAGGTCTCTCCAGTTTTGGGGCAAGCTGTATTAAAGTGTTGTGCATATTGATCATTGTATGCAATAAATGGTTTTGTTATTATGAGTTTTGTCTCGTTATTATCGTATCATATCGTAAGTCGATATTAAACTTAATTTGGTTAAGGTATTGATTTTTAGTCAGTATGTCTTGTTCTCTCTTTATTTTGTTTCTGTATTCTGGTGAAAGGTATTTAAAGTGTTAGTTATTTTCCCTATATTGGTTTCATAATCGTCCAGGTTAATAATATGATCCGGTTCCTAGCCGGAGCAGAAATACGTCGCGGTGTTTTTTTTTTTTTTTTTTTTTTTTTTTTTTTGATATTGTGAACTTTTATGAGTTGGTGAGTTGGAAGGAAATGAGTGGTATGCTAAAAGTGTAGGAAGGGAGAAGTTAGTGTTAAAGTTAAATTGGAAAGTTAATTAGCTATAGTGAGGAAGAGAAGAATGGGTATTCTTTGTTTTCTTTTCGACTTATGCTATTTCTTTTCTTAATATTTTTTTATTTTTTTTTATTTTTATTTATTATTAGAATCGTGCTAACCATATTCCCTGGTTACACGTTCATTAAGTATTATTTGGATCATGTTAACCATATGCCTTGGTTACATGTCCATTTCGAGTAATGTTAACCATATGCCCTGGTCACATATTCTCGAGGTAGTGATTGTTCACAATCACACCATGTTTTTATTTTAAATTATTATTATTATTGTTATTATTATTTTTCTGATAATCATTTTTATGATAATCATATCGATTGGCTACGATCACGCTATGCTCTGATCATGCCATTTGATTTAAGGATAAAAAAAAAAGTTTTTTTTTTTTTTTTTTTTTTTTTTTTTTGTATGATTTCCGTTTTTGTAATTATTAATATTTTGTTCGATTGAATACTTATATGTAGGTATGTATTTGGTAAAATATGTTTTCTTGAGATGCCACAATCACGCTATGCTCTGATTGTGTGTATTTTAAATATTTTAAATATAGATATAGATAGATATACTGTATGTAGATAAGAATAGAAAGTGAATTTGATAGTTAGGTTGTGTAAGTTAGTGGGCGAGGGTGTTAGTGGGTGTTAGTAATTTTCTTTCTAATTTTGCTTTTATGAAGCTTTTTGTTGTTTCGCGTAATTATTGTAAATTTGTTATTTTCTTTTACTATTTGTTTTGAAAGCCTAGGTGTCAATTTATTGCACCTAGCTTCTCTTCGAAATACTGTATCGTCAACCTTTGTCTTTTTATCTTTTGTCATTTAAACTCTAATTTTACACGTATATATATAGCACTAGGACACTAGGCAAATCTTATGTTCAGGTTTGTATTGTAATTATGTATTACGTAATGATCAATATTTAACACTATTATACAACTTACATGCACCCAAAAACTAGGAGGATCATGTTGTCTTCTTGTCGATTCCTGCTGATTTCTGATGCTCTCTGATGATTTCTGATGTTTCCACTGATATTTTCTTTTCCATGCACTGTTTTGTTAGTATTCACTTTAATTTATTAATTCGTTTCTTTCTTCACTGCTTTTTCATTCACTGTTTTGCTTTGTTGGTGTTTGATCACTTTATATATATGTATATATAAAAAAATTTTTTTTTTTTTGTTTTTCTTCACTGTGTTGATTTTCTTTATTGATCACTTCTGTTTTTTTCTTGATTTTGTTGGACACGACACTGTATTTGTATGTATATGGTTCGGCGGTGATAAAGGGTAGAAACCCACGGTTTAAGAATTCACAATTTATTCACTACTTTAATTAAAAAAAGAAACCGTCACCGATCCTACCGACTGCGCCAGTTATATGTATTTAAAAGACGAGCTTTGCAAAAACGTTATAATTTATTAGTTCTAAATTTCGGAACATCCAGTAAGGGATCGTGAACTTGTCGCTCCTAAGAAAATCCACAACAGACTGCGTTTTTATTCTCTTAAACTATTGCTTAAATATACAAAAAGATACAGGAAGTGACCCTCCGATATTTTATGATGGAAAATTCCCAATATCCTTTTTGTCCTTTCCGGTCGTAAATTTTATTATAATAGGAAAGTACCGGCTAAGGATTAGGGAAATCCAGATAAGACCTAATGAGGGCATACTTTAAAACAACTTATGGTAGATACTCGGTCCACTCTGGACCGGAACTATCCTTATTGGTTGGTTAGGGGGCGACGGAAATAGAGGTAGCCGCCGTAACTCGCGCATAAAAACCCTTCCATTACTTATGTATGGCTGACCCAAACGATACAACAAGACAGGGAAGGGGATCCTGTTCTCCTTGTTGTCATGCTCCCAGCTGCGTTTTTCTTGGCAATTTGTGTTGTGCTGCCAATATGCTTGGGATTTCGGTTTGTTCTCCTTAATTCCATTTTGTCGTGGCGTTGTTTCCCCCCTCCCCCGCTTTGCAGTGTGGGTGTACGGGGTGGAATTAGGTGATATATGCCCACGCGCTCGGTTCAATTCGACACACCCTGCCCGCGTTCGATGGGTGTTAAGTGGCAGTTGTACTGATGCTTGTCTTGGGGTTCATGTTACACATTTTTAAGTTTTCCATGCGATTTGTTTCATGCGCCTGCTTACATCGTGTGTGGCTTGTTATTTCAGGATTTGTTGTGACATTATACCCAGACGAAGATGAGGAAGAAGCCAGTTCCTCTGCTTTCGCATCAAACTTAAACGAACTGTTATCGGATTAGGTATGATCGCAAACGAAGTAGGAAACTAATAGCTCGAACATAAAGCTGAAAAATGAAGCGGATTGTTGTATGGCTTATATGGGAATTCTTGACTTTATGAACTTTAAGAGTTTGACTTTAAACGGTTTATATTTTATTCCGTTTCCTCTTTCTCGGGGAATATTTGTTTTCCGATGCGGGTGGGTGGCTGAATGTAGGAGGGAGAAAAACGTCTTAAGTGGCTTGAAGGTCAGGGAAGTTGACCAGTGGTGTCCGTATTAAATTACATTGAATGTAACTAGTTATGAGTGGGTTTAAAGGGGGATTTGTAAGCTCGGAAATTGGATACAATCCTTTCGTTGAAGAATTTGGTTTTCAATGTTTAAGAGCTTAAGGGAAACAATTCAAGAGGATTTTTTATGGGCGCTGTTTTCTCTCTTTTCTAGCAGTCTAAGTCCTTAAAATATAGATTCCCAATAAATTTGGCTACTGAGATACAGAAAGCAACTGCTGCTGTTCAAATTCCGCTGCTTTTACATCCTTTTTATATCTGATCGACCTGTTTTTGGAACAAGGCTTTAATCCCTTCTTTCACTATTGACGGAATTTATATTCAGTGCGGGCTCCCCTAGACGAGAAAAAAAAATTCTTCTGATAATAGTAATATGTGAAGCTATTCCCTTAACTAGGTCACCACCGTGATTTAAGTAATAAGTTCTGCCATCTGATCATGTCAATATAGGCTTTAGCATCATCACGCGCTCATAGTTATTAGCTTAATTCTCGAACTAGAAATCAAAGGAGTCAAAAAGGGCGACTATCCGGACAACGTGATTATCCTAGTTTCAGGGTGGTTCGACTTTCTGCTAAACAAAATCACGGAGAAGTCTTTGACTCACCGTTTGGGTCACGTAGACCTGGTGCCGGGATCAAGAAGCTCGTACCGCCATCCGAACTTCCACGGCTAAACGTTCTATTCTTTGTGCCAAATTCTTCAGCGTCTTTCTAGACCCGAAGCTTAGCAGGAAGTCAAACATAGAAGAACGAGTTAGAAAAGCTAACGTCGCCTTCTATACCTAAGAAAATTTTTTACCGTTTTCTATCACATTCAAACTTTTTTGCTGGCACCCTCTAGGCAAAGCTTATAACAAGGTTCAAAGATCAGCAGGAAACTTTCTTCAAGGAAACACTTAATATAATCTGCTGCACATCATGCCTTTGGACTTTTACATTATACAGGGTGTCCCACGAGCTACGACTGGGACACCTCCGATTGGGATATCTTTCAGCGTAGAGTCTTTCGGCTTCACGATCTCGACCATTAGCTAAACCGTAGCAGAAGTGCATGTCCGTTAATTCTTCTCGAGAGTATGAGTTTGACATCGTAATGTGTTGATGAGTTAACGTCCAATTTGGAAATGTTTTTTTATTAAAAATGCGATGCCTTTTATTTACATTTGGGTTGCAAATATTTTGTTTTTCAATAAAGAAAAATTGCGGTTTTATTGTCTTAAGGTCCTAGCGGGTAGAACCCATTGGCGGCGGGTGGACCCAGACGAAATTGTCAGGTTTTCAGGGGTTCAGGGGTTATCAATGAAAAAAAAGATTAATCCAGGGTTATTCCAATACTATGTCACTTTATTGTATCCTCATAAAACTCCGAATTTTTTAAAAATAATAAAAAAGAGGTCAATGTTTCATACATCAATTTGCCTACAAGTCCAGACGCGTTAAAACCAAAAAAAAAAGGTTTTTGTTAGAAAAAAGTGGTTCGGGATTTTTTTTAATTTCTCAAAAACTACAAGACATTTTTGCATCCGGTTTTCTGTTTTTAACTAAAAACTAATAAGAGAATTGAATGTTTGAAAAAAGATTACCACTTAATTACATAAAATTTTGAAAAAAAATAGTTGGAACATTTTTTTTTTCATTTTTTTTTCCAAAATTTTGAGTTTGAAAATTAATTTCTCAAAAACTATTCCCTAAAACAGCTTCATTTAAAAACAGGACGAAAGAAGAGGTTTCTGGCTTTTCAAAAAAGTATATCACGGCATTGTGGCTTTAACTGTTGATTTTTAATAATTTTTTTTCCAAATTAAGTCAATTTTTTAGAAAATTGCCCCTCCCGGCTAAACGGGGGGGAATAGACCCCCCCCCTCCCATACGATTTTTTTCTTGTCTTGACCAGACCTACACGCTCTAGCTTTTTGGCACACTGCTCGTGGGACACCCTGTATACATATAGGGCAACTTGTGCTCCCATCAGACATAAGGAAGTAGGCTACGGTTCACATACTCTAGTCTACTTCTCCTGCCCACAAATCTGATATCGGCTCCACCAGCCTACATCACTCTTCTAGCCCGCATGTTGAAATCAAACTACCAGTTCCTGATCTACACTGATCGCTCCAAGGTTGAGCTCGATCCAACTGAATATTTCCAATTCGTACCGAGTCCCCTTCCACTCGAACATCTTTTAACCAGAAGTACTGGAGATCGGGAAGATATGCGAAAACACTCAATTCAACCTGCACCAACCACACGTTCATGAGCCTGGGCCTCAACTAACATCTCTCTCTATCTAGCGCGATCTTTCGCTAGTTTCCTTCAGTGCCGCACCTTCAGTTCGTTGAGGTCCTTTTCTAGCTATGTGCGCCACCTTAGATGTGGCCATCCTTTACATTGGGAGCTGTGGCGTCCATTTACTCTATATGGCCTAGCCATCTTAGGCTTCTCCTCCATTTCCCGTCTGTGTTTATAGGACCAAAATCAGACGCAGAATCTTTCTTTCGAAAGGGCCAAGGGCCTCTTCCATGCTTCTGCACCCCACAATAGGACCGGGATAATAATAAGAGTCTTATATAAAGTCTACTTGGTCGTACGGAAGAGGGCTCTATTTCTCAATTGCCTCCTCCGAAGAAGTACCGGTTGGCAAGAGTGATATTGCGTTTAATTTCGGAGCTAATGCCGTTGTTCTATATAAGTGCGGGGCCAATTACCTCGAAATGATAGCTGCCAATATTGACGTTCTAGCCAAGATGTCGCCGCTAAGCGTCCTTTTTTGATGACAGCATATATTTAGTTTTGCCCTTATTGGGTTAGCCTTATGAAGGTAAGTTTTCAATTATAGCCAGACATTGAAAAGGAAAGGATTGGAAGCTGATTCAAAATCAAAAAAAAATTATTTAGATAATATATAATTGAAAAACAAATCTTGTCCATGTTTCAACCATGTCGGAAGAATTCGTCGACGTGTTTTTTCTTTTTTTTTTTGCATTCCTCATAAATAGCAAGCTTCTGCTCAGACAGGCCATGAATCATAGATCAGTACAAGTAATTTACAGTAGGAACAGTGTCTGGGGAATACCGCGGGCAAGCTAGAACTTCCCATTTGAGCGATTTTCAAAGTGAACGCTTTTGTATCATGCGATCGAGCTTTGTGGGTCTTTCGGAGTATTCCGGCTATTTTTGCTTTACGACATGATTGTCGGTAGTGATCTCCAGTGATGGTTTCATTCAGCTTGAGTAGTTTATAGAAGACAACGTCCTTCTGGTCATCTGATGAGCTTGGAGCTATTTATTATTTATGGCTAAGCCGGTATAGTTTGCTGGGTATATTTCATGGATCTACTTTTCATCGCGAGTGACAATTGGATGCATGAATCTCCTCCTAATTAGCCATTAAAGCTGCTGGTCGGTGAAGAAACCACCTTTCGACGTCCCTTGATTTCAATTCGTATGGGACGCAATTGCTTTTGGATCAGGCCATCGTGCCATTTTCCTACCGTTGACCAATTTAAGCATTATTTAAAGTGTTCGACTACGGTCTGCACAGAGCTGTTCCTTCAATTCTTCATTTTCGAAATTTTGCGGCAGCCCATATTGTTCCTTCTGAATTGAAATCACCACAAAATACGAAATTCCTGTTACTTTTTGGACACTCTTTGTACAACATACAACGATAGGCTTCAGGATAGCCCATAAAGCAGTAAGCCCACTGCGATATGCTATGTACAGAATTTCAGAACTTCTTTTGACTTCCTTATTCGTACTAGATAATCAACGAAGTATTTAAAAACCTAACCTCTTTAAAAGCTACAAGATCGTAAAGATTTAACCCGACTTAAAGTTGAACGAGCCACTCGAACGCCTTGCGAAATTGTTCGTATCCTTCTGTATACTTGTTTCAAGCCTTGATCTTAAGTTCAGATCATTGACATAAACAAGCCTCTCTTCCCTTAAAGTAGGAAAGTAAAGGACATAATATTCCCATCCATCATGATGTCATAATTGCTTCTCACCACCCGCCAGATCAACCCTAAGTGCATGACGTACAAATCCAAAATTTAACTCGTGGTACGTTTAATCCGCCGCATTTACTCGAAACATAAAATAATGTAGAAAAAAAAAAACTACTGGAAGTGGTTTCGGCGTAGCCTATCTCTATCCTGGCAGTCAATCTCTGTACCGAATTCTTATTCCAATTCACCGAGCATCGTCGCATCCCAACTGATTCCACTTAATCTTATTTCGGCTTTCTATCTATCCATCCACTCGCGCTTATCGTCCTTTTATGTAGACTATCATGTCCGCATATGAAATACGAACTCCCGCCGCCGTTCGTGTTCCTGCAAACGCACGCAAATAACCACTCATTGCTTGGCTGAGTTAACGTTTTGTTTGATTTTGTCGCACAGACGACGGCTGCCAAAAAAAATATGTACATACACACTCGTATGTACTATATACATATCCAATCCACTATTCAACTTCACTTCATTTAACATTATTCACGTCCTTCGATAAGGATATGGTATACCACATGTCAACGATGTCATACCCACCGATGACGAAGGGATGATGGCACCACATAACAAGAACGACGCCCCATTACTCAACCACTTACTCAGTCATTCATTTATTCAATTCATTCATTCATTCATTCATTCGTTCAAATATAAAGCAAATCACCTCATTAGATGATGTTTCGAGGGTTGCTTTTGATGGTGCTAATGTGTCCTGAGGGGGTGGTGTATCGAGCCTTAAACTTTTTTCCCAACAACCCTGTTGTTCCTTTTTGGTGCTTGTTTTTTTTTTCTATTGTTTTTTCCCTTCATTTTTATTTTTCGGTTCATTTGGTCTTGTTAGGGCGGCCGGCGGGTTATTCTGATGCAGATACCACCACGACCATTTGACACCCAGCCGAGAGGAAGAGGATTTTAGAGGATTGCCAAGCGGAAGAATTATGATTGTATATTTTTTTTTTCTTGGTATAGAGAGTGAGTGAGCGAATACTTCTTTCCCCTACTTTACTGGCATCATACTAGTTCAACTGAAGACCGAGTGAAATTAAGTATTCCGTAACGGGGAGGGCTGTAAAAAGTTGCTAAACTTTTTATGATTATCTCATAAATTATATTGAGTTATAGGAGGATTATAAAAAGTAAAAGATACGAATCAGTTTTAGTGCTTGCTACTTTGAATTACAAATTTCTATATACTCAGTGGCATTAATCTGGAGTACTCGGTATCTGTGCAGTTACGAGGCAAGTATATGAGTTTGTTTTGTCTTCGACTTGGCATCACTGTCTGGGGAAATAATTTTATTTAACGATTATCGGATGATGCGGATGGAGGATTCGACCATAAAACGGCCACGACCAGCTAAATTGCATTTTTATTTGAGTGTTTAGGGACTGACGATAAAATATTTGATGTATTTAGTCGTTGTATTGTGTTTTGCCAAAAGTGTGCATTTTACGAGCGTTTTGGGGTGTGGAAGTTATCGTTGTTGTTGTTGTCGTTGTTATTTGTCGTGTTGAGAGATTATTTTATTTTTAATTCTCATGGAAGGAAGTGAGACTTAAGTGAGGTTTTTATTGGGTTTTTGTTTTTACAACTTGATGTCGTTGTTTAGGGCACTCGGAGACGGATGTGATGATGATGGATTCAATTTTAGGGGCAATTCTGCTTGTTGGGCCGAAGGTATTATCTCTCTGACATGCCTAATCATTTTGAAGTGTCGGACATTTGGCTTTTAACACATTTAAGGACTCTTAGGGTTTATAGTCAGGTCAAATCAGGGCAGTGTTTAAGGTATTATGTTTGTTTGTCGACAGCATCAATGTGATACCTGAAATAAAAGAAACACTGATTTGAACCCTTGATATAACCGTCTGTTGTACGATTTGAAGATTTGAAGTTGTTGGCCCAACCGCCTTCATCTTATTTTGGCAATATCAACGATGTCAGATTACTACCCTCGTAATCCGAAATCTCGGGTATACAAGTAATGCCTGGCGACTTGACCTACATTCCTTGAACATGAAATTGGTTTAAGTAGTCTTTCAACTATTATGTCCCAATTTTTTGACGAAATTGACACTTTAAATTTCTTTGACATCGGTGAGCAGGCTCGCGTTCAAGTCATCGATTGTTGTTTGGTTTCAGGATAAAAATGGTGAATCCATGGTCACGAAACGGAACAAAAACCTTTCCTGATCTGCTTGGAGCTTCTCGAGATGTTTATATTCTCGGTACCCAACGCGCAGAGACCTTTTTCACAAGCAATCGTTCGTAAGGGTTCTGTGAACGCTGCCACATTAAATCCCTGTGACCTCAGCTATAACACATACCTGATGATCATTCTTCAATCATCAAAAAATTCGATTTTCACGTTATCTTCAGTGAGGGACACAGATGGGCGAGGTTCATGTCCTTCGCGATGTTCATATTCAAGTTTAAACTCTTTAGCCCAGCGTGCTACTGTGGAATATTGAAGAGCAGAGTCCGCCAATGTTTTCACCTAGTTTTTATGAATGTGTCTTTCAATTGGTAGACAGTTTTTTCAAGCAAAGGTACTTAATGACAACTCTAATATCGTTCATATTCAAATGAATGTTCCCCTTGGGAGTCGCGGTCTATTCATATGATTTCTTTACGCTAACCTAACGGGTTAGCAAGCAATTTTTCTGCGGAACACCATGCCTGTAGGGCAAGGACATTCGTACGAAACGTTTTTAAACCTTGCAGCCTATGTCAATAAATTGTGATCTGGATTGGTACAACGATTACTAGCTTTCATAAGTGCAAATATATGTAATGAGGCAAAGCAAAGAAATTAAAAAAAAAAAATAGACACGATCGAGGATGGTGGACTCCATTACATAAGAGACAACGAATAGAGAAATACTCGAATTAATATGATCTTTATTGATGGCAATTTGGAACTCGGAAGCGTAGAGCTTCTTTGACAACCATTTGCCAAATCTCTCTATCATGTGCGTGGAGGGTTTATATCTTGCTGTTCTGTTCCATCAAGAGTAAGAAATAGTGCTCCGAGAATTCGGCTGCCTTCTTTGCAGGATAAGAATGGGTGTGATGTTTAGTAGAGCTCAAACTTATGTAATGTTTGGGTTTGGTCTAAAACCAAAAATCATTGTATAACTTTAAGAAATCCGTTGAAGAATTTGAACAATGTCCATACATCGGCCAGTAGCACTATCCTTGGCTAGGTCTTTGTCTACAAATCAGTGAAGGAAGGTATTGCTATTCAAATAACTAGAATTTATGGTGTGACTCCAGCCTATTAAAGTCTTGCTAACTAATCGCTTCTACGGACTAGAAGTAGAGTTCTTTCTGCACTTTTTCATGAAATTGTGGTAAATTTTCTTCAACGGCCTACTTCACAAGCTAATAGATCTTTATCACCAAATCTTCGGATATACCGACGACCATGTGGCCATAGCAGCATGAAAATGTGCATTTAAAGCCTTCGAAGGCATGCAAGCTGAGCTCCAATTTTTCTGTGATTAGTATGTCAAGATTCGATCCAACGAGGACTGACTTAATATCCTCCACTAGGAGAATAGCTCCATGGCTAGTCACCATTCTAATCTCAACTGGAACTCCAATATTAAAAAACTAATAAAAGCCACCATGCGACCTTCATTCAAAGGATTGAAGGCCCGAGGCATCTTCTGGCTATAGTCTTTCGTATTAGTGAGACCTCTCATCACATACAGTAGATGGTGGAAAAGAAACTGCAATCACCAAACTACATCGTCTTCAACGGACTTAGGTAGTACACAGGTGGCTCGAAGGTGGAATCAGGAGTTGGCGCTGATATGATCATTGATCCAAGCTGAAAAGGTTCTAAGGCACTATTGTATTTAAAGTTGAGCTGTACGTCATATACACAAGCGTCAACATTAATCTCGAATCCGGTATCCGGTACGTCTGTAAACCTATATAGCCTAAAAAGCCTGGCATCATTCAATCCGTTATGGACTCCCATGATGCTTTGAATATTTATTAGGTTTTTATGATATTGTACATTCACAGAAAAGCTTTAATAATATAAATTATAAAAAAAAAATTGTATCAAAAACCGCTCGATGAATTCCACCAGGTGGAATTCGACCAAGTTTCTATTGGGCATTGGATGACTATTCTATTGGCGACCCCTTTGGCTGTTCCGAGGCTGCATTTACCCTCTCGGCAGTTTCAACCGCTTGCTGGATTTTCTTGATAATTGTATCCCGATCGGTTAAATTCATACAGGCCCCTCTGGAAGGGATGCGTTGATTTTCACACCTGACTCGCCGAAGATGCTCGTATGACCTGGTTCTGTGTCTCAAAACACGACTTGATTTACGGGTACTTCTGGTTTGATATCAGTTGAAGTCATCTTCAATACATCTCTCTTGCTACACTATTGTTAACGCCAGCAAAAACCAGTCGAACCTGCGAGACTTCAAACTAAAAAAAGTTCATCTGAACGCAACCTCCACGGTGCTTTCTGGTTCAATCTGGAATTTTTCTTGTTTTTTTAGGCGTCGAACCTTTCTGTGGATAAATCATATAAATTTGTCCCGAAGAAAACTGCATGAGAGGCAGATTCCTAAGAATTAGGGCTACTTAGTGTAGATTTTTCCCACTTCAAAGCTACGCTTGAAGGCAGAGAGCCTTTTCTGATGCAAGAGTGGGAAACTCGGTATAATGCCACGCTTTATTTCAAACAGGCAAACAAGTTGACTAATTAAAACTCTAATAATGCTTTTTGTCTATGTTGGAAGTCAATAACCAATAAAACCAAAAAAAGAAGAAATATCGATCACTTTACTTCAACCCTTCCGAAATATGTAACTACACTTGGTAATGCGAATCAGCAGCCCATTCAACCGAATTATCGTTTCAAGCTCACACACACTCATTCCTCCTCATCCTCAAGCTCAGTCGGATGGAAAACTTTCACCACAGCCACGTATAGCAGACATGGATTGTGGATTAAACACATATTAAAGCTTCCTGCTCGTCTGCCCCATCATTTTGCCTCCGCGAGTGCCAACAACCGGTTTAAGGGATCATTCCTAATTCGCTCTTTCCTTCCAAATTTCAAAACAAACTTAATATTAAGTTATATTCCCAATCTAAAGCCACTTACTCATGTTCCATAAAGTCGCGTAAGATCTTAATGAAATTCCTTGTCCTTACAACCAGGAAAAAAAAACCACGCAAAGCCAAAAAAAAAAACAAAGGAGAAAACAATTTCTTTTATAGTTTATAACCTTTCTTCTCCGTCTTTTTTCTTGTTGTTGGTAACTCTGCTCTGTGGTTATCCTTCATCCTTTTGCATCAGCTTTAGCCATCTGTCACTTAACCAGCAATATCACAAAACCCCAATGCCGTCACGCGCACGGCTGGAGTACCATCAGCAAAAGCGCCACATTGCCACGACCAGTGCCAGTTTACCGTCAATATACCGCTAACACCCACTCCGTCAACATCGGACGAAAAAAAAACACCAAAATGCCGTAAAAGTTTTCTTCTGATTTTTTATTAGCTTTTCTTTTTTATGGCTCATAAAAACACCTCTTAAAACCAAACACAAAGTTTTTTTTACGAGATACCCCTTTACCGCCTCCAGGGATATGCTTGCTTTTTTTTTGTTTATTTTATATAATGTATTTGTATCCTTTAGGTGTAGAGATGTATAGATTTTTTAATCGCCTCTCGCACACTCTCTCTCTGTCGTTTGTTTTATGGTTAGGTAAAGAATGATGACCATGCTATGGAGTCGTCTTCGTCCTCGTCGTCGTTGTTGTGTTTTAAAATTGTTTGCAGATAAATTAATTAGTAGATAAAACAGGGGAGGGGATGATGAAGGGAAGTGGAAAATACAAACAATACGGTGGATAAGACAGGAAAGTCGAAGGTGAAGCCAAGATGTCGCCTGAACAGGCGACAATGTTTCTTTCACAGACGCGATGAAGGTAATTAAGGGAGAATGACATTTTGAGTAAAAGTACTTGAATGCAGTGCAAGTACGCAAGGGTTTTTTTTGCTAATTAAAATATTTTTATCCACTTCAGGAACGGGAGGGAAATGGTCAATATTTATGGACTTCATTAAAATGAGAAATAATTGTAGGGTGGAAGGTTAGAAGTTGAGTTGTGCTCTTTCACGCCAGCTAATTGGACAGTTAATGGAGTTTTATACAGTCTTGTGTCATGTCACTATTGTAATGATCGATTCCCAGTCTTGGTTAATTGTGTTTTGGTAGCTTTCGGTGTCATCCACAGATTGTGTCACAAATAGTCATAATCTACCATAGGTGAACGGTTTTATGTTTGAGTGAATTTTGTTTCAAGAATGTATTAAGAAAGGTAAACCTTACACAACGAATTCAAAGGTCAATAGGCAACTTCACTATAAGTCTTGATAGGACCTTTTTTGAACTTTCGAAAGCTTTCCCAAAACTTGTTCCATATGGATTATTAATGCCCCGACTGAGTCCACTAAGCTCCGATGTCTCTACAATCATCAAATGACAATAAATAAGCTTTTCAAAAAGTTTTCGTTTGGCACTGAATTATTTTTTACATTGGTGTGACTCATTAGGCTATTCTTTCTCCTTGCTACATCCTGTCTAAACACAGAAATGTTTCCATCAGTCACTACAGATGCCATTTGTACGTGTTTAATGCAAGACGTAACAATTTTTTTTTTGCCTTGAGATTAAGTTATTCACATCTTCCACTGGGTTTCTTGCTGCTAGAAAGCGCTGAAGATCAGGATGGACTTAATGATCAAATCCCTCCAGTCAACATGACTTCCAAGTCAGTCCTGTATATGCTTCGACCTATAAGTACAACTAAAGTTTCCGAATAGCGTTTTCAAGAAGTTTTAAAATATGTTGAGAAAGATGACAGTGGACGCCTCAGCACATGATTAAACTACAAAAAAATAATCAAATGATAGTGAATGATTGTCGAATCGCAATCAAAAGAGTCCTCCAGATGATGGTATACTGATTGGCTCATGTCATGAAATGTCTTGGACATTTTGGGTGTAAGCAATATCCAAAAAAAGTCATGCTAATGGCATAGTGAACCAAAAATTCAATCAATTAATAAGGGCTGCTGCCCAAAAGTGCAACGCCATTTAAGTGAAGCAATCTAAAAAATGTGGCCAATGCACATGTCATAGCTTGGTCAGAAATAAACAAGGACGGCGCAGCCTCCACATTCGCCAGACATGTTGCTAAAACTAAAAAGAAACTTAAAGGACGGTCATAGATAAGAATAAAAGTGCGTCACTGTGAGAGTTAAATGCTGTCCCAATCGGCGAGTTCCAGAAGTGTTTCGGGGATTGAAAGAATTGTTGGCATAAGTGTTCGAAAATATTTGTTTGTTTTTTATTGTTTTTTAATTCGAAGGCTCTTTGGGTCAAAGCTTCAGTGTCATATGCATATCTTAATAAGATAGGCTATCCAACAAACACAGTTTCTGGTCGAATCCTATCCATTCTTTCAACCGACATGGCGGGGACCGATTATATGCAAAGTTGTCCATTTGAGTTAGGCCTGTCTCTAGAGAAACACCATGGCTCTGCGGTTATGGTGTTGGATTTTGAGGTCGATGTCATAGAATTTGAACTCGCAACAAACAAAATATTCGACATCTTTTCTCCTCAGAATATAACTCATATCAGGCAAGGGGTGGTATCAAAATGGCTCAGTCTTAATCTGTTAGCCACCTATACCTACCAAGGTTTAACCGCCTTCACTTTAAATTTGCCTTATTGATGAGTTTGTTTTGAGGTTAACGAAGTAGGACTCAGTGGACTCCCAAACTCGATAAGTATTTGGGTGTGTTCAAAAACAAAGTGACTTTTTATTTTTCTCGAAGAATATTGATTTATTCATCAATATTTTGCCCCCTTCAAACTAATACCCCTCAAATATAATACACTTGTTCCAGCGCCTTTTCCAATCCTCAAAGCAATTCTGATATGTGCTTTTTGAGCTCTTCCAGCCATGCGGTCTTACCTCAATCAATCGTGGCAAAACATTCATGGGTCTTTTCAGTTTTGGGAAGAGAATAAAGTCGCAGGGGGCCAAGTCCCTGGAATACGGTGGCTGAAGCATGGTTACGGTATTGTTTTTGGCCAAAAAAAATACACACAAGCAACGATGAGTGAGTGGGTGATTTATCGTGATGAAACAGCAATGAACTTTTTACCCACAAAGCCGGACGTTTTCTGAGCACATGACTTCAAGGTAATATTCCCTATTGACCGTACGACTTTCCGACAAGAATTCATGATAGCTCACGCTATAGTGAGCAAAACTTGTATTGCACCGAACTTGGCGTTCGTTTTTGGTTCTTCTGGTTGCTTCCATTGGGATGATTGGGATTTGGCATATACCCATGCTTCGACACCAGTGGTGTCCCTTTTAAGCAAATCTGGATCGTTATTCATGTCATTCAACTGCTCCTGAGCGATGCTCATGCGGCGGTTCTTTTGGTCAAAATTAAGCAAAACGAAATTAAAAAATGTCGTTCCTCAAATTTTAGGAAAAATCGAAAATCGAGTACACTTGCTCGCGAAATTCAAGGAGTCACCTTATTTTTTTTAACAAACCTTTGTCCAGACCTACTTTGTCCTTACGCCGATTGAGACAAGGTGAGAAAATGGACTAAGCTCTTATGTAGAATGACGGTATATCGACAAGGAGCATAGAAATATATAACTTGATTTGCATTATAGGAAATTCCATTTTAACAATTCTGGGCCTCAGGCTTACCAAGGCGTCAATACATCCACCGACTAGATGGGTCAACTGAACCATAGCCCCTCTACTACCAATAATCTCAGTGAGATACATATTTGTTCGTCGTCGTATGCTCTTTCAAATGGGAGAACCTAGGGAATGGTCAAAAGGAAGATTATCATTTGCCTAAATTATGCGGCGTATGCACAGTAGATCTTATGACTGTCTATTGCCATAGTGAACTGAGCTCATCTCAAAAACGTCCTAAAAGTATAGAATGCCGAAAACAAGCGAAGGTCCGTAATCACACTCTCCGAGCGCCGTCAGAGCTCTCGTCGCGTGACCCTTTTTGGTTCATTGTTATTCATATGATATTAAGGGTGTAACACCCCTGAAGCTCATTACTTCAATCCACATCTTACCCGCTTGCCGTTGCCCCCGGAGCTATCTCAATTACCATTTCGGCACGGTTCCCATGTATTATATGGGTATATCACAACAAACCGCACGCTTCGCCCCAAAATAAATTCTCACTCAGAGTCTACCACTATCACTTTTCACCACAAAATCCTAACAACCCACACCATCCCCCTCGCACATATTTAACATGCTCCGACTTTCAAATAAATTTTATCCCAAATACCAAAATCAGAACCAACAAAAACGAATCAAAAAGGATCTCCAAAAGGCAGGCAAAAAAAAACCTCCCAAATAAAGTGCCAAAATGTCAGCACTTATACACTCGTATAGAATGCGATTCTCTCTCGTACCCTCTTCCACACTCTCTTGCGATTTGTTTCTCTTGTTTCGACTGCCACACCTCCCCGAGTCTGGTCGTGTCTCGTCGTCGCCTTATGACCTACCGCCGCCACCCAATCCCAGTGGAACTCGCAAGTTGTAGCCATCCATTTCACCACTCAATTCTATATCATCACCCACAAGGCAAAAGTGATAAAAGTTGTGGAAAAGTTTGCGGAAAATTGCTGTGCATTTTTCATTGCATTAAAATTCCATGCGGTCGACAGTGAGGTTTCCCAACCTTTTCTTCGTCCCCATCCATTTCGCCTGTATTCAACACTGCCGCACCCCTCTTATCCTTAAGGGGCCAAATACGAGTACACAATCCGAAATGCTCGAACTAACACATGTTTTCATAACAGTTTTTTCGGGAGGTGGTGACAAGGATACTCGCTCGCTCTTTCTCACTCGTGTCTTCGCTTCCTTTTGCCCACCATTTCCGATTTCCGACGGTGTATGCGTGCGCGCATATACCTTTTGTGCATACATACAATTCGTTTCCATGGCGGATGGGCATTCTCTCTTTTGGCATTCACACATACTCGCGTATGTCGTATGGCGAGGTGGACCGAAAAGGAGAGTAAATGACGAAGGACGAGATGTAGAACAAGTCACTCAAAGATTTTTCGCTCCACAACAAGATTAACTTGGGAAATCATTTTTCATGAAACATAAGATTTTTGTTGTCTCATTTTTTGAAGAAAAAAAAGAACGAAACACAGAAATATGTATGTATGTATCTGCACGAATGTAATTAAATGTAAATACAACAAAACCATAAGGTTAAACATAATTTCCAAGGATCATCGTTTAGTAAGTACTTAACTCCAGGGGAGCAGAGGATATGGATATGGGATATAGGATACATACAGTATCTTATCCTTGCATCCATGCGAAAGCCAAGCATATTGACTGTAATTTGTGAATTTATTGTTTCCACACATTAAGCCGAGGACAAGATGACATAGAAAGTGGTTGTATCGAAGGATGAGAGGGTGGTTTCCATTTTCTGCAAAATGGTACCATAAAAAGGAACGAAAGTATGGATATACGGGCGATTTAAATCCATAAAAATGTGTGTAAGTTGGAGATTAAATTTTGTTTTATGTGCTTAAGGGTTCGAGGAGAAAAAGGATAATGTTCGGTGTATGGGTTAATTATAGTTTATTGATTACGCAGTTCAAAGCAATTGAGAGATAAATGGTTAATGGCGATAGAAAGGATAGTTAATCAACTAACAATGAAAAATATGGACCCAAAACGGTTTCCTTGAGGTAATCCAGTGGAAATGAAGTGGGCTCAATGCGAACTCTGGTATTTTCTTTATTATTTCTTGGAATTGATTTAGAGATTCTCAAAAGAATTTCTTTTTTTTCCCTCTTTCACTCTTTTGGTCGCAACTACACCCAGACTCGTTTGAGACACCGGTAAAAAGGCCATTTATTGAAATAGACTGTGTCACATTTTTTTTTTCTGCAGTACGTTTTCTATGACTTGGCACCATACTGTCCACAGTCATGATCTGTTCCAATACTAAATAAAGGGTGCTTCAATTGGCGCGGATAGATTTTGGCGGCCTGTGTTGACCATGTTATTTTGGTGACATCTGTCAAATCTGTTTATTATTCAGTTACTGATGTGAGATCACCATAGCAAGTTACAGGATTTGGACACCCCGTCCAAGTGACAAAACTTTATTATCAAAATGAGGACTCGTTAGTGCAAACGTTGCACTCGATGTGCTCATTTTATGGTAGATTTGGTGGCCCTTCGCAATTGACTCTTTAACGTTTGGTGGCTAAATTTGAGACGACCGGTTCGATAATCAATCAAAAGTTTACAGCAGAACCCGGCGAATTTGGCCTACCCCCGTACAAGTTCCAACTGACAAAGGAGCTCATTGGTCCGTACGTCTTCAAAAACGAGGTTGGTGAGGCAGGCACCGTAATTGGCGAGCCCATAGAACAATGGTAACCAATTTCTTATGGCCCAAATTGAACCATTCAATTGAATTGAACCTGGACGACATGTGGTTCCAGCAGGACATTCTGCACGAACGATTTGAGGGTAAGGTTATCTCTTGCAGATGTGACTTGAATTTTCCACCAAGATCATGCGATTGGGCCATGCTAGACTTTTTCTTTTCGGGTTTTCTGAAGTCGCAGGTCTATGCGAATAAACTACAGTCGACCGATGACCTTAAGGTGAACATTACTAAAGCCATCGCTACAATTCAGTCGAATATATGCGGAAGAGTCATTGTAAATTGGATCACTCGGATCCGTGCCACCATAAGAAGCCGAGGCGGGAATTTGGACAATGTCATATTCCATACCTCATGGCATACATGGGCCTTTCAAATAAAAAAGAATTTTGTTAATATCTCACACGCAGCTTGTTTTATTCCATTTAAACATCTACCCGCCCTTATTGAAAAACCCTTTAGTAAGACTAAATGTTCTTAAAAAGGCACAACATACGAGTATGTATGTATGTACCGTGACAACGCTATCTTGTTTCCATGACGTATGTATGTATAGCACTTATTCTTTAAATTTTCCCGATTTTTTCGTCAACAATTTTTAGTAAACGGCTGCTACAATCATGCTATTTTTTTGTCAGTTGAAGTATATTGGTAAGAAAAGCATGTGGCTTAAATTTTGAAAAATTCGGGTCCGAAATTCCACCCTTACATTACTTTCTGAATAAAAAAGGATGGGTTTATTGTCATTTGCGTCGGTATTTCATTCAAAATTCTGTCTAATACGGTATTTTAGCCCATGTTGATGTTTTTATGATTGATTGCCAGAAAATCGAAAATGGTATGCACTTGATTCCTCATTTATTGATAAACCCTGTTGTCAAAAATGCGTCAATTTTTTTGAGCTAAATTTGAATGGAGAAAGTAATTCATACTGGTACCATGACTTCCCTACGAAAATCGATGCCCTTACTGAATACGAAATTTTCTATCCTATCGCCATCTTGAATTTAAAGAAAAAATCGAAAAAAGAGAACCGACAAGCTGCTGACTTCGCAAAATCTTCATCTTCATTGTCATTAATCTAAAAGCCACATGAACATTTTTATCTCTCGTCAGTCAACTGGGGTGTCAGCATCCCCTTTGAACAAACAATGAACGATAAACAACAATGGATGAAAGGAAATATCCTTTCCACCTGAACGAATTAGTTAACAATACACATAGTGGTTTGAGTAAATCCTGTTTATTACGTTGTTATGTGTACCGAAACGAATTTCCTAATTCCATATAATCTGTCATCCTTAAAACGATGTACGCATGTGTGCAAGTGTTAATAGTTAGAAACCGGTCCCCTAGTAGGAAGAAATATATGAGAAGGACACGGATGTATTGACAAATTGTACATTTTTTGCATGCACTTAGGGCATAGGCGATATGGTCTGCGCGTATATTGAATGGAAGAGCGACTCGGTGGGATATCATCCAGCTTTTTGTCAGTTCAGTTTTGTCACCCAGTGATGCGTTCAGGGATTAAAAAATATGTGCAAAAAAGACGGATTAGGGTACTCTTCGAAGCAGTGATTATTAAATGTGTGTTTTTAAAGTGTGGTGAAAATGTTGGCGCCTTAAGTTGGTGCAGAATTAACGTGGAAACTAGAAACCTTTTGAAAACGTTTTGCTACACTCTCTATGTAGTAGGAACGGCCTGTCAAATGACATAATTTCTGTACTATATTAGAAGACAGGAATATGATTAGAGACATTGAAAAAATTACATATAAATCCAGGTGCACATAGGTGAACACACTTGTGGGCATCTTGGACATCAAATCAATTAAAAAACTTCTTTTTTTGTCCTTATCCCTTTACTATCACTGGAGACAGGCAATATTGTGTACAACCACAGGATATCCTTATTTTATGTTCCACTTAAATTCTTTCCTCTTTCATTGCGCTCCGACGATCAAATACCAAGTGTGATAGAGAACGAACGAATGCAATCAATGTACTCTGACCCTCTCCTAGAATCCTAGAAAACTAGAAAGCAAAAAAAAAACCAAATTACATCAACAGGGCAGCCAACAAACAACCGACCCTTGCACAATTATTGCAAATACCAAAGTCGTCGTCTCCATTACATATTTCCACGCCGACCCTTCACCGCACAAGCAACTCTATAACCAGCACCACCACAAACAACCGAATTACACCACACAAACTCGAACTACTACTCCTTTCCTTCTGCGTGTCACTTCTTAACCCTTGTTTTGGCACTCAGTATATTCTCTAGCTGCTCGGGAAGTGCTTTTTCCTCCTCTCAGCACCCCGACGGACGACCATATTTTGACGACGACAATCGCCGCCTGCAGCAGGACACAAGAGTCTTGTAGTACCCCAAACCGCTCAACATCCTCAATAGCCATTCAGTGTGTTGAACTAAAGTTAAACTGCAAATATGAGACCGAAAAATTTGCACAAGTGCAAAAGAGCTCAAGCGGTACACCGATAAAATACAAAAACTCAACAAAAATAACATCCACAACAACAACAACGACAAGAACACCTCTCAAGCTCCGAGGCGAGGAATAGGAGCATAAAGGACGAGAAGTAAAAATCTCATAAGCATAGCAAGCTAAACTGCCAAAGCCGTCGCAACCGCCACCACCCACCCAATGAAGGTATTTAAATGCAGGGTCACGTATCAATTTACTTGATATTAGTTAAAAACCCAAGCCAAGCAGCATCCCTCAACGAACACCCTGCTACACATTGCTCCTGGTCCTTGCCTCTTGCACCGAAGAAGAAGACCGGCCACGAACCTTGCCAATCACCACTACCACCGTCTAAACTCTCCGGCCATATTATAACTTCTTCTCCGAGTGCAAATGATATGCTCTTCGGCCTTTTTGCTCGGGGAGCATATTTTCTTGTTTGTGTTTGCTTTTTCAATTTTTTCTTTTATTTTGCTTCTAACTTCTCCCGAATCTCCACCTGAAAATCACCAATGCCACCCTTGTCACTATATGGTTAGAGTGGGAGAATGGTCTACTCGTACGTGGTCGTAGTCCTAGTTGTTGTTGTACTTTTCTCTCTCTCCAGTGAAGTGTCCTCGATGACATGCAAGTCATTTTATTTCCCACCACATTTTCCGTTATGGTTTTCAAATTCATTTCTTTTTCTTAGTTTGGTTGCTTTTCTGCATTCTGCACCACCAATACTATCATAGAAAACATGACACTTGCCATTACCACAAGTCCCGACCATTAACCATCTCCCATCCGCCTGTCAGCAGAGTGGATATCACAATATACGGAGAAGCGGAGAGCGTGGCGGTTTTGTTTTTAAGTTTTTTTTTTTTCGTTTTGGTTTTGCTGGAATTAAGGATATTGCGCGCGTGCTTCGACTTTTACTTGAGAGGTATTTTCCTTTTTCTGTACACACGAACATGTGTGCACGGTGGGAGTGGATAACGATCTGCTACTATTTGAGAGTAGGAGGGAGTGTTTCTGATGGGTTCCTTGCTGAGAAATGTTGCCGTTGAGGGTTTCTGGTTTCCGAAAGGACTCTGTGGGCTGTTTATGAATGCATCACTACGAAGAACACGAAAATATTGATTAAAATCTCGTATTTTAAGGTAATTTGGGTAATTTTCTGTAATTTTAATAAAAATTAGACGTTCTTCGTCAATAATATCCGACGAACGCTTGGTGCGATTGAATTGATCCTTTGCCATCTGGTTCGTATTACTGATTCAAATAGAATAGTGTTTTAGTGAGGATGATTTTACTCGACTACTTTAAGCTTAAAAACGCTATTTGTGCAGTTTAGGGTACCAATAGCTCCCAAAATCTGATGCTGGAGTCAGCTTGAAAAAAGTCGTAATCGGCGCCAGCTACATAGAAAAGGTGATCCCACTCTTAAGAATTCAACAAAATAAAGAAAACGTTTAGCAACGACAACACTGCTACAATCAGGCTAGCCCTTCCTCCGCCATTATTCATTTCTTCACACCTTCAAATGGCAAAAACACCGTCACAGGGTACGAGTGCTGTACTCCAATTCCTCTCATCTACATTTACGTTTGTGTCCTTAACTCTCGTAAGGACGAAAACTTATTCTCTCTCTTGTAACTTCGTCTCCATTTCTCCATTATTCATGTGCAAATGAGAATTCTGACGCTCTCCTTCTCTCTATGTCTCCCCCACGAAGGTTTATCACTCGCCACCTCTCGTTGGTATATTATTGCACTAGAACTGGAGAACATCCTTTGTTTTAAGTCCTTGTTCGCATCCGTTTAACAGACAGTTTACATACTATATCGAGAATCTCATAGAGAAAGGCCCAAGAGTCTCGCATGTGAGATTCACGCTCTGAGAAAATCATAGGTACGTAGAACGACTATCTATCGAGCTCTCTCGCACAAGGATATAAAGGAGAAAATTCATATTCCCTACATAAAACCCCCTCCCCCATATCCTGTCGCAGAGGATATGTTCATAGGGGTGTTTTTCATTTATGTCCTGCTCGCTACTGTCGTTCTCGTCGTCCTCAAAACGTAGCTGCTGTTGCCGTTCCCATTGCCATTGCTGTCGTTTATTGTTTTCGCCCTCTTATCTGTTGTGCTCGCTGCGTGTTATCCTGTTTCCTTGCTTGCTTACTCGTTTGGTATTTTCTTCTTTCCTGCGTGAGAAACATGGTCCCATAGTTTATTTAATGTACACTACTAGCATGCCACACACCGGGGTTGTGAACTAAAGAATGTTTTGCTGTTGCTGCTACCGGGCTACGAATATCAGAGAACTACTCCTGCCATTCGGTATCACTGTGTTGTACTATACCCGTACACTACCACCCCATCCCCTAAAACATTCTCTCGCTGGATGAAGTGTATCGATAATTATAGCCCGAGCAAGCAGCAAACAGGCGAATAACTAAAAGTCGTGGTTCTTGTGAAGCAGCCAGTATACTGCACCAATCTCCATGCGCTCGTCGATGTCGACACCGTGTCGTTGTGCTCTTCTTTGAATGCTATTTGTGTGGGTGCCTCTTACTGTTGCTGACATATAAGAAAACTGAAAATGTATGTATGAACGTTTGATGTGTGCGACAAAGGTGGCACTGGTGGTGGTGGCAGGAAAATCTGGAGGAAAAACAACCCAAGATTGATGTCAGTCAGTTTATAGTGTGGTCGTCTTCGGTTAACACCACTAAATGTCTGCACACAGATAACGTGCGCAACGGAAGAAAAAATCAACAGTAAAAACTCAGAACAAAAAAAAAAAAAAAGATATTCCAAGGAAGCAAGGGTTATAAGGCACCTACGTGTGGGGGACAGATAAAGCTATAAAGGATTTAAATCATTAAACCCATCTTAACCCCTATTTAACATCCGGGCTAGATTAATTATAACCAATCGATGGGTATATCCGGTTCCGGTGTGGAGTGTTTAAATTGAATTTCGTCTCAAGTATGCGAAAAAAAGGAATTTTGCGTATTCGCGACGTGAAAAAGTAATTTTTTGTTCCGTTTTTGATTGGTGGTTTCGCCGTGTAGATACGAAAAAATCATCTTCGCCGTGTTACTGAGAGTAAGACCCTGCGACCATTGCATCAGTGCTAGAAACGAAATGGGTTGGTGAGATTTAAGATGAGTGTAGTCAAGTTTTTCGACATCATTGTCGCGGCAAGTTCTCGTCCTTGTATTCGTGTCAACGTCGCGGTATAGTTGTACATATATCTCATCCCGGGATACTAAATGCAACCGCAGGGGGAGTGCAGGTCATAGAAGTTGAAGTTGAAGTAATACCAGCGGCTATAGCAGCATCCTTAAACCCTTCTGTGGTCGTTCGTGTGCTATCCTCGTAGTTGTCATTGTCGTGACATTCTTCTCACAAGTGTCGCCATCAAATCTGTCTTCACGACGTGCTAAAATTACGTGCGTGCTCCTTACATAGTACATATACAAGTTTTCCTGTAATTTCTACATTCTTAGATACACATTCACATAGTGCAGATTGATAAGTTACAAGTAGATAGCTGAAAAAAATGTAAGAAAATGTGTTCCTTGAAGAATAATCCCCTATTCTCGGTGCTTCTGTCGGTTATCTAATGCATGAGTGATTCGTATTAAACGATCCAATTTACACTGACTAAGGATTACTTTATTTATCCTTTTCAACGGAACCAAAAAAACAAAAAAAGGTAAAAAATCGACTGCAAAACCAAACACGGTGTGAAGGAAAAGCAAAGGATAAACAAAAGTATTTATTTTGTACGAATAAAGTTGAATACAGTTATTTTGTTTTTGTGCTCGGGAAACAATTCTCTGATTGGATTAAATGATGGAATGGATACCAAGAGGATTACCAAGCATTCATGCTCCCATACCCATTTGTGGTGAGTCTTTGGTACTATATCGGATTTCATTTGAAATTTTTCGCCCGTTCATACATATGTTGCTTTAAGTTTTTTTTATTTGTTACTTTTAGCTTGTTTTCCTTAGATTTGTGTGAATTCACGGATTTATTTGTGACTGTTTTAATGTGAATTGTCAGGACAAAAGCTCCAAATACGTTTCTGTTTTCCGATCATATCTGGCTACTAACGCATTGCAGCCCAAGTTCTTTTCCGACGGTATTGTCTATCTCCATGGAAGTGGAAAATCTTCTTTACCGGTCTAAAATCTAGAAATAAATGATAAGACCTTAAGTCATAAACACCCACATCTTATAAGATCTTGTAAGCCTCTTTTCTATATTTCTGAAAAGCCAACCTAATTGTTCGTTAAAAATCCGAGCATACTTATGACGTTGCTTGGATAATTCTTTGTCAAATGTTGGGTCATGAATTTGAAGGGACTTCTACCTGACATTTTAAAGAAAGCAATAAAATACAATGAAACCCTGTGGTATACAATTATACCCTGTGCAGGTGAAAGTACCAGTAGAAATGGTTCAGTTTTTTTTCGCTTTCCTTTGTGTTTAGATCTCAGACGTCAATCTGAGTACATACGCATGTGGCGCCACCTACATGCGAGTGTAGAAAAAAATTAAAAATTAATCGAAAACACATTTTTACTGCCCGAAATAAAGCTTTTCTTAACACGTGAGATCGTCAAATCTTTGAACCTTTCAACATACTTTTGATCCAACTATTTTTGCGGTGAGGGTAAGGTCATCAGAGCTATTGCAGATTTAATTGGGTGCTCCCTAAAGATGGTCTTTTATTCTTTAAAGAAGAGAAAAGGACTAAAGAACAGAGGGCGTATGTTAACGCAAAAAGAAAAAAGCAGACTCGTTCGAAAGTGTAAGACGAATCCTTTTCTATCCTCCAGAAACCTTAATCCTCCATTTTCTGCGGAATGCAAAACTACCAACAAGTTCGTCAAGAAAAGTATCTCCTTAAAAACAAGTGGGATCCTTGAAGAGGTGCCCTTAAAAGCAAAGCAACAATGCGAACCATACTCTGGAGTAATGAAACGAAAATAAAAATACACAAATACACAAAACCCACTGTTAAACCCGGTGGTGGAAGTATAATGCTTTTCTTGGTGGGGTGTGGGCCCCATTTATCGAATTGATGGTATATTAGCTGATGGAATGTATAGTGAGATATAAAAGGACGTATCGTTACCATAGGCTGGAGGAAATAAGTTCCTTCGGTGGCGTTTTTAACAGGATAGCAACCCAAACACTCTGCTAAACTAACGTAACACTGGCTTTTGCACAAAAACAATCGCCAGTTCAATCTTCGGTTCGTAATCCGATAGAAAACCTCTGGGCTGAGCTATAATTGAAAGTTCAGAAACATCATACCAAAAATATTGAAGATTTGGTGACTTTTCCCTTAGGAAAATGCCGCAAGAACGTTGATGTAATGCCAAACCAGGTCAAAGACATTATAAAAAACAAGGGCTATTCCAACTTGTACCTTTACCACGCGTTTTAAACCTTGTTCTGCATCTTCTATGAATTGTATCCATTTTTCCGATCACGCTGATTGGTGCTTTTGGAATAAAACTTAACCCTTTGTTGACTGGTGGTCACAGCATGAAACCACCAAATCAAAGAATTTTCTCTTGTGTCTCAGGGGTTTAAATGCGACATCACAACATGAACTGTTATTATATCAGTTTGTTGAACAACAGGAATTTTTTTTTGTGTGCCACAAGTTTGTATTTTCTGATGTGTGGAGGTCATTTTTGATTCATTGTCAGATGTGCAAGGTTCGTGAAGTATCAAATTAGAAATTGTAATAATTTTTATACTGAAATAAAATGTTTGGTAAGTTTAGAAATATATTGATTCGTTTGCATGTTTTTTCGTAACTTCTGTTTGTTGTGTAATAAATAAACACATTTTTTGTGGATTTCCTGTACTTTTTGTGTGTGGTTTCTCTATGAAACCACCGGGACATAACGGTTGTTAATTTTTTCTGTGTGCAAAATTGATCGGAAGTCTAAAAAGTGGTAGCTTCGAATATTCTGGCACTTTCTTGATGTTTCGGTCGTAAACGCTTTTATAATTTTCGAAAGCAGATCAACGGAGAAAGAGAAGTCCTTATCTTTGAAAGAATTTAGGATTGCAGTGGCATCAGGGCTAATTGGTTCAAATATAAGTGACACCCGCAGAGGCCGTTTTTCAACCTCAGAATCTTTAAAAATAAGTCACTTTAAACCAAATGTTTCATTTGAGAAGAGATATGACCAATGCGCACACTTGACAACATACGGCTCTTCCAGACGATGCCCCTTCTGCAGTACTAAAAATGATCCTCATCGGTCAAAATGGTGCTGCTCAGTTTGCCAAGCAGCATTATGTTTGTCAAAGGAGAAAACCCGTTTTGCTAATTATCACACAAAATAAAAATAACCATTTATACTGCATTGTGTTGTTTTATCACAATCTTATTTTCTTAATTTTTTTCGGAAAAAAATGCGCTAAGTGCCTGGTGGTCACTCTGGGAAACCACCAATAAAATGTTAATAATAGTGGAAAATGTTAACATATAATTTTTTTTTTAGGTTAATTCAATATAATCAAAGTATAATGCATTATATTTTAGTGTTCGTTGGTAAAAACCAAACAAAAAAATTATTCGGGACATAAAGGGTTAACCAACATAACACAACCTTTCTTTAACCTTTTTGTGCGATTTTTTTAAAACAAAAAAATGCACAGCTAAATTGAACTTTTAGATTAGCGAGATGCAAACGAGGCTATGGAAGTTGAAATCGAAATGTGGCATGAGTTTATATTTTTATACCACAGTTGTATACATGCGATATACTTATATTCATTGCTTTAAGCCTTCTTGAGACACTGCTATATTTCTTGGTTTTAAATTTTATATTTCAGTACCCATGTCACATCAAATGGACCCATATGTCCACATCGTCCACACTACTGTAAAGTTATAGTATAACAGTAATTCCTGTGCCCAAACTAGGTTTTCTCTTTTGGTAGGTCAAATCACTTCAAATTATGTTCTTTAGAGCCTTGACCCTAATAATTCCACTCCACTACTGTTTTTACTCAGAACTTCATCTCCATTACCTGTATTCCAAATGTTGCCAAGCTTATCGTCCATAGAATTATAGTCGGTTCTGCTCTTTGCATTTGACACAATTGAGTCGACTCAGGACATTTATTCTTCAAAATTATGATTTTTAGAAATGAAATTTTATAAAAGAAACTCGCGACGTTCAAATGGATAGGCCTACCCGTATTCTCCGAACATTGCTCCTTTTAGTTATCACTTATTCCGATCGATGGTTCATAACCTGCGGCTATAAGCAGCGGCTTACTTCTGATGACTCTTGCAAAAAATGGGTCGATTCGGGGATAACATCTTAAGACGAGGCATTCTTCCGACTTGGTATTCATATCCTGCTCGAAAGATTACAAAAATTGATTGAATATAGTAATTTTTCGATTCCAACTCCCAATAGCATTCCTTATTGATCCTCTGACTTTAGCTATGGTGCACCGTAAAAATTAAAAAACGGAGTGAGCATGACCGACGCATGATAGCTATGATCAACAAAATAGAAACAACAATTGTTTGCCCACTGTCTATTATGTAACTCTTTATTGGGAGTACAAATTAATTCGGTCCGTTTTTTTGTGTTCAAACACGTTTTATTGAAAAAACGTAAAAAATACATCACTCAAAGTATTGTCCGTCGGAAGCGACTACTTTTTCCCATTTCTCTGGTAATTTTCGAATACCATCTCTAAAAAATGAGTCCTCTCTCGCATCGATCCATTGGCCATTCTTCGATTTCTTCAAAAGACCCGAACCGGTGACCCCCCAAATCGTTTTGCATCCGTCGAAAAAGCCAGTAGTCGGAAGGAGCAAGGTCTGGAGAATACGGCGCGTGGGGTAAGACCTCCTATTTCAGCTATTCAAGGTAGTTTTTGACCGCTACAGCCACGGGGCCGTGCGTTATCATGTTGCAAAATCACCTTGCCATGCCTTTCGGTCGTTTCTGGCCGTTTTTCACGCAATGCACGGCTCAAACGCATTAGTTGTAGTCGATAACGTTTCCCATCAATGGTTTCGCCTGGTTTTAGCAGCTCATAGTACACCACACCCGTCTGGTCCCACCATATGCAGAGCATGACCTTTGAACCGTGGATGTTTTTCTTTGGCATCGATGTAGACGATGATGGAACGGGTTCACCAGGCATTGCATAGTATTTTTTCTTCTTGGGGTTATCGTAGTATATCCACTTTCATTCAAGCATGGGCTTCAGCTGCACTTTTCTTCCAATTAAAAAAGAAAATCAAAACTTCCCGCAAATGCTGTTTATTTAAGACATATCCGGACATTTTCGAAAAGGCAAAAAACAATGTTGTTATTAGAAACAGACGCTGATGCACACTAATTATTGTTGACAGATGTCACACCTTTCCAATGAAGTAGGTAATCGCTTCCAAGATCAGGCACAACTTGCAGGTGGCGCCATCTTTTTGACAACGAACCGAATTAATTTGTACCCCCAATAGAAAAATGTCGCAACTCGTTTTTCATCTCAAATGTACCTATCATATAAATATGGCATTGCTTCTGAAAAAGTCTAAAAATTTCAGGAAAAAAAAACAGAACTGAGTACATACTTCAAGCATCCAAAAGGTGAAAATCAAAAAAGGAAAAAGTAGAAAAAACATTTTTCGTAAAAAAAAAAGCCCAAAAAAATTAGGCAACATTTTTACCCTCGCTTGCATTCTTGTTAACTATGTAAGGTACATGCGACAGTCCGACTTCATAAAACTCATTTAGAACCAAAGAGTTTGTCGTCGTGAATGTCTGCCTAAATTTGGGTTCCTGAACCGACGATTGTGCTTAGCTCGTTCATAATTAACAGCATACTATGCAGTCATTCCAGTGGTATTCAGTTTTGAATTAAGATTTTTAGGTGCCATATGCCGTATGTTTTTTGTCGAATCACTGTTATTTTGTGTGTATCTTACTAGACATCCTTTCATACATTCATACTTAGAAAAAAATCTCTTATCTCTCATCCTACATCAGGGTGAAGGAAAGGAAACTGCCAATGGCAGGTTTTTTTTTTATTTACTTCATCTCCTTTAAAATGACATCAATCCGAAGCAATACACATGTGCCAACACTTAACTCAGTCAGCCATGCATTTTTGGTAGGTTGAAATTAGTATGTCCTTTAGTTATTTCGTTTCATTTCGTTTTATGGCTACCCAGAGAATCAAATCTTTTTCCAGGAAACCCCATATGGGGTGTATATATTTGGCCAAAAAATACGCACTTTCTATAACGGCGCGTTATCCACAGGCACAACACATAATAGACAAGAACTCGGTAATCAAAGAAACCTGGTAGCATAACCTTTATTTTCGAGCGATTTTGTCCCAGTTTTTTCCGTTTCGGCTCGTGCTCGGATGATTGATGGGATTTTTGCACGTCGTATCCATAGACCTTTCATGAAGTTCGCACTACTTTGGGCCTTTAGAACCATCTCGTCTTTTTGCATGAAGTTCAGCTCTTTCGGCACAAGCAGTGCGGCAACGCGTTGCATGTCCAAAATATCTGTAACAATGTGCTGAATGGTTCCGTATGAGATGTTAAGGTCACTAACAATCTCTCCGGCGGTTTTTTTTGCAATATTTTCAATGATTCAGCACAAACAGATTTTAAAACACAAAATTTCAAGTGAAATTATTGTTCAATAAAATTGTTTATGTTAAGAGCGAAAAAAACATAATCTTATATGTTTTGAACTATTGACAACAGACACTAATATTCTGATCTCACTTAAATTGTCAGTATAGGGTCTATCATTTTAAGAAAGAAATTAAAGACCGCTCGGCCGAGAGCTGTTCCTTTTAATTACACATAAGTACTTGGTATTTTGTGGTCATACCTTCAACTTCTTTCAGCACCCGGTGGGCAGTAAGAGTAATTTGGTTTGTCTTCTTTTAAATGTTCTAGGTCACCTATAGCTGCTTTCCTTATATGGTCCAAACATTTAACATTGCGACATACAGCTGATTCGAAATATAATACTTCATTAATTTTTTCTTTAAAAAAAATCTCGCGCGACATGGAAGTCATCAGATGAACCGAAAGAGAAGAAAGTGCCAGTGCAGGGGAATCGAATCAAGACGATGCTCACCGTTTTCTTTGATTCCAAGGGCATTATCCATAAGTGATTCATTCCATAAGGGCGGACTATATACATACTTTATAGAGATTGTGAAACAGAATTTATCGTGTTCGACCGAAGTTCAGGGAAGTTGGCACTTGGTTTTCGCTACATGACAATGCGCCGTACACGAGATTTTGGCCAAAAAATCATCACAATCGACTACCCGTTATATTCAGTTGCTCTAACGTCTTGCGACTTTTGGCTATTTACTATACTCAACTGAAAGGGACCACCTATAGTACGATTCGTACCATCCAGAAGTCTTCGACTGACATCAAGGCTATTCTGGCTCTCAAGCTCCGACAAGCTTTATACGAGTAATCGGTTTTAACGTTGTTTTGACTCGGAGGAGGATTATTTTGAATGGGGGATTGAAGTGCACTGCAAAGCGCGTTATTTACTTTAAGGGAGCCTCATCGGAAATGGGAGCTATGACATATGCGCCATATGGAAAAGTAAATTAAATTATTATTTCACTCAACTTGCTGTTTAGAAAGTTAGACTCTGACTAGCAATTAAGTCACTAAAATCTAGAACGATCCCATTCAGTAATGACAGTTTAGATGCGTTCAAGAGCTGTTACCTGCTACCAGCTCTGAGATAGTCTGTCAAAAAGGCAGTAACTTTGAGAAAGTTTAGAATATTTAAATATCAATTTAGAAAGTTGGTCCCCAATTTTCGTCCATTTTACATGATACTCTCTTCTTTAAAAAAAAAACTATACCTTTGCTCAATACATGTTTTTGACGTGATCTAGAAAGATTTTTTAGACTTTAAACTTGTACCTGGTAATTATTGATTTTACTTTCCAAACCATTTTAATTGCCTTGCATGCTCTAAAGCTCTTCTAAGCCTTCAAAACAAAATCATGGTCGTTTGTTTGCTGACTTCTTTATTTTCAAAGCTCATGCATAATCAATCGAAATGTCCCCAAACCTCTTTCTGCGGGCTTGGAAACCACGGATTAACTTCCCATTTGTTTGTTCTTTACAAATTCTATGTACATTTCCAAGATAATCTAAAATTATCGTTAGTATATGTCATCTGTAAACAACCAAGCACACTTCTGACATATTTACAAACTTAAGTACACACTCAAAGACACGTTCCCGCCTAACGTCTGCCAAAGCGTGGGATACGGATTTAATTAAGTCCTGCTGCTACCACCTCCATCCTGTTTATTAATAAAGTTTACTCTCGATTTATTAGGCCCATTTTTCGTAATTGCGTTAACTTGAAAGACTAATTTTTCTTGATTACATTTTCCACGTCTACAGACTTCACCCTACGTGCGAGGTAGGTGTATCTAAGTATATCTCTATCTATGTAAACAAAGAAGGAAGAAAAAAAAACGAACGAAATAAAATAACTTGACGTAATGATGATAGTCGCTTTGCTATGAAATACGACCACAATAATCGCACTCCCCTAACCACTGTCATTGGAAAGGGAGAAACCCTAGTCTCCAATTGAATCCACCCCCTCTGACGTGTCTGTCGTTTTGTGGCGTTTAGCAAATTTTCGTTTCGTATTTCCGAACTGAAAAAAAAATGAGGAAAAAAGGCAGAGAAGAAGAAATGTTTTACGATTGCTTTCTACTCGATTGAGCATAACTTGTTCTGCCTCTATTCAGCCGCCTCCTGCTCAACCCCCATAACAGAACTTTCACTGTCTTTTATTGTTCCACCACTTTGTACCATATCCGCTACGAGTGTGGTTGTGTTTATATTTATACCGAAATGTGTTTTGACACAATCCTTAAATACTCACCGAAATGGTTGGGGGAGATTCAAACAAGGGACCGGGTTGAACGAGCAAAAAAAAAAACAATTTACATCAATTTCCCTGGATAGTATAATGTAATCGATGGGATATTACCCCAGCAAACTCTCTGGAGAAAACAGGTTTATATTCCAAGGATCGTTTCTGTCTTTATTTCGAAAGATAGCCACCATGATTGCACCCTCAGGGACACGACTGTGTGCGACGCATGTTTATAGTATGTACACAATCTCGCATAGGTATACGCATATGTCATGAACAGAATTAGGGTCAAGATGTTTAACATTTCCCGACGACCTCTCTCTCCCTGCCTCCCGTTCATTGGAGTAAGGACTTTATTAAAATTTTATTTGCTAATTTTCACATTCCAGTAAAGTTATTACTCTACATTCAACCCCGGGATGATGGCCGTGATAGTTATTCGAACATGTTTATATGGCTTGGTCTGTCGTGCTCGATGGTATGCCTGAAGAAGTTGTTACCTCATTTGAGATTCTAATCTCCTTTGTTATTTCAATTTTGCCCATAAGCAATTTGGAACGGTAACAACAGAATCGTAAATGGCAGTTCAAGTAGTTGGTAGTATCCGTAGTCGGTAGTGGTCGTGGAGGAAAAACAACGACATGAAAATTGTCATTTCTCTTACTATTTCCGGCTTTTGGACTTATTGCATGCCTTCAGCAGTCAACATTCCCAAGACGATTACGAGGGCGATCCATTCAACCTTAGAAGAAGCTAAATAAAAACTATTTGCTGTTACTTAGCTAGGAGACAATAGGGAAATATGGTCGAGGAAATGACTTGTTTCACGTAATCTTTAATGCGTAGGAGATTGGTTTTGTTTTAGTCGAAGCAGTTCGTGGTATCAGCGAAGCACTATTTTCGATGGAAAATTAATGAATCCTTGAATCAAATAATTTTCATAAATTTTTTTTTTTGAAATTTTCTGTATAAAATGGCGCCCGGTAGAAGCTTATTACATTAGTCATGGTTCGAATTTGTAACCTAACTCACTCGTCATTTCTGTCTCCTGTAGAAGTCTTTGAAGAAGTTGACAATTGAGTTTATGTTATGTCTTCTTGGGTCTTTATGAAACAATTATAGCTAGATTTCTTGAATACCTCTTCAAGAAAACTGGCTATTGCTACCTATAGAGGTAAAGCTGCTCAGAGAACCTCATTTGTTCCAGAGTGTAATGTCTCAAAATTTGGTTGAAAAATATTTTCTGAAAAATCTTAAAACTAAAAACCTTTGGCTTTAGTTCACTACTGAATAGCCACCAGTGTAGTTGCTGATATAGCCAACGTTGACCTAAGTAGAAGTAGCTGAAGTATTCAAATCCGACCTTTGGATTCGTGAAAGTTGATATTGGCCGGGCTAAAATCAGCAACCGCAGACAGTTCAGTTAAAAAGTGTTTACCAAACGTGAAGAACCTGCGTGCTGCAAGTGCCGGGCTTTCACAGAGGAACTGTTGTGGACTGTCCTCAATTTGGGTATAACGGTAACTGCGGTGGCTGTTAAACGATAATGCCGAGTCTGGCGGTGTTACTATTTACAGGCCAATGGCCCGTACTAATTGTAACGATCCCTAGTTTCTGCTTCAAAGTCAGTCAGCCTTGGGATGACTATGCTCCCAAACCAAAATTAATATTGTCTGGATTATCCCGGACTTAGTAACTGGCTAGAGAGGAATCAATTCTTAAAAATCCTTCAGTGGAGGCTGCATTTCGATAGAAGTTGTTAAGGATATTATCCACCAAGATTTTCAGAGCAAGCCAATCTCGGATGACAATGCCTAAGCCCATTATACGTACATATTCTGTCCAAAAATTACCCGGAATCGAATCGAATCAAATCGGCAAAAGTGTTTCTTTATCAAAATTTACTTTGCCGGCTCCATCAAGTACAAAACAATTGTTTCAGCGCTGGACTCAATCCTATATAAATTGTTGACAGTGTAACTGAAATATTGCGGTTAGCTTCCTCAACAATATTCCACTTAAGGCCTTTCGTTTTAGGAATTGAAATGTCAGATGAGATTTTATAAGGTAATTACAAGGCTTTTAAATTCCTCCTTAATTTGCTCCACACGTTTGGAAGAGATGGTTGCTGAGGATATGGTTTTAATGGACATCAGCTTCGAGCAACGGTGTGCTATCGGGTTTGGTTTCAGACTTGGGCATAAAACTTCAGAAGAACTGTGTTTTATCCAGAGCCCAGGTTTTTCAATAAGGAAGGCCTTCGACTTCAAGATTTGATGAAAATGTCGATAAAATCCGGGACCTTATTGATTCATGCCGTAAGGAATGATAAGGAAAAGTTGAATTTGAATCACACCACCGTTCATCAAATTTTAGCCAATGAATTGTGAGAGAAATCTGCTTAAAAACGGTCCCAAAATCCCTTTCGCAGGAACAAAAGGACGTCAAGAGGGAAGGTGCCTTGACTTGCCTTAATGGAACGATATGGAATGGCTCACTCCAGTACCTCCCAAGCCCAAAAAAAATGTGCAAGTCAAAAATTAAAATGATTGCTTCTTTTATAGCCAGGGAATTGATCCACAAAGAATTTGGCGAAAGATTTAAACGACACCTTTGTCGCGAGAGGTTCTTGAAAGATTTCGTAAACGCGTCATGCGTGTGAGACCAAATATCAAAGACAACTATTGCATCCCAGCAATGCGCCTTGTAGTTGTCATGCAGCGTAGAAAGCTACCCTAGTTTTCTATTCTGGTTTTTCATGTTGGACTTTCAGTTAAGCTGAAACCAGGTCTAGGATGAGGCCCAAGTTGTAGTAATTGTTGCACGATTCTTGAATGTCTGTTTAACGTTAAATCATTTTGACCATATTCCTTCATTGGCAACACTTCTGCCCATCTCTCAGGCAACTTTTTAATGCTGTCGCCAAAAAAAAAAATGATGCTTCGCTTCGACGAACATCATACCTATGTAGATCTAAATTTTTTTCCAAGGAAGTTTTGCATGACTTCGGGGCAAATGGAAATCTGGTGACTAAGGCAATGCACCACTTTTTCTCAATCCAACTCTTGTAGCTCTTGGTCCTACCTATATGAGGGCGGGCATGATCCTAATCAAATAGAACAATTCTTCGATAAAGCATATCCTGGCCATTTCTGCTATAGTGTCGACTTTAATCTGTATAGCTGGTGATAGTAGACTTCTGTGGCGATAGTCTGGTTATGAGGCAAAAACTTCCCAGCATACACTCAGTAAAATCTTTAATAGGTGAAGTCCATCTTGCGGGATGTTGTGCTAGACGGTCTTCTGGTCTAAGCCATTGGTTGTGTCGTTTAATGTTATTGTAAAGAACATGTTTCTTACCTCCGGCTTCTTGAAGCTTCGATTTTTCGCTGAAGATTATTTTGCAATAGGTGATGTGGTAATAATTTTTCTAGCTTTATGCCTGTTAGCTCCCATTTTAGTTTGGTGTCGTTGGACGGTCGTATGGCTTACGTTTTATTCGCTTTCTTTAAAGAAACAGTGGGCTTTATTTCGACGGTGGACTTCCGGAGCTTATCGTGTCTAGCTCTTCTATCCAGACGAGGTTTATCCTTCAGGTCAAAATTGCTATTTTTAACTTTGCAAAGCAACGTCGATACTTGGACTCGCTACGCACCTTCTCCATATTTTGAAGATTCTATTCTGGTCTTCCCGGAGCTTGCGAATATGTCCTTCCGATACACTCATTTCAAAATTCAGTTAAAAATGCTTACAATGATGTTCGCACAATGAACATTATATCATAAATACTAATTCCAATAAAGGTTTCAGTATTAAATTGTTTTTGTGCATTTATGGCAATTGGAAAATAACTCCCAGAAAATAACGCGTTAGTTAGTCAGTATAAACTGACGGTATTTTGGTCTTGGGCTTACATCAGGATATACTAGGATAACCATGAGGTCCGCACTGACTTTCTAGCTCGATTCGACTCTGCAAATGAAAATCTATGTGAAAGCTTTGAAAATAATTTTATTTTTCTTTTACAGGCAGGAATTTCGGGTCCTTAAAAATGTAGGTCGGTTTATGCCAGTAGTTTTTTTTTTCCAAATCTCCGGACACTTGTGGATTCCGCTCTTTTACGAATCGAGGGTAACTGGAACGGTTGAAGTTGTTGAGCAAATTATGCTGTGACACGGTTCATACCCAAAACATTTCAGAAAATTTAATTTCATAAGTCAGTGCCAATACTTTCAGCGATCGTTCTTCAAGTGCTTCACCTCCTTGGAAAGCTTATACCATTCGTATGCTCTAGTTGCACTTGATTCTACTTTAATAGCAAACTGTAATGAAACCTCTCTGATGGACTTTTATTTGCAAAATTCCTTTTACTTTTTGAACACATCTACTCGTAATACAATATATTGTAGTAAAATCCATGCCAACTGAGTTAAAATACATCTGTTGGTCTCAGTAGCATGTAACGCTCTTTCAAGTCAAATAACTTATTCTTCAAAGTTGCAAATTATCAAAATTCAGAAAATAAATAATATTCACTCCCAGTGAAATTTTATTCTTATATACTACAAATTAATTATGCCTATGGACCTCACACTACGACGCTATTACCACTGCCCAAAGCGCAAGAACAACCAAGAAAAATTAAGTGAAAAAAAACTCAAATTACAAATAGCCGCCTTAATTCCAGGACGCGGGATCGGTACCGAATTGGGGTCGACCAACAAAATGGTGTAAATTGATGAACCCATTTCCATCCCGGATCCGGAAAGCACACTAATAGCAAGAACTTCAAAGGCTAAAAAGGGAAAATTAGAGGAATTAAAACAGGAATACTAGCAAAGCAAGCCGCTCAAAAGGATACACAGGCGAGGGGAGCGAACAAAAAAAATAGCAGCAAACGAGCACCAGACCGGCCAAGTAAATTACCAACATAATAATTGGTATGTTCCTTCCAGTGCCTCGATTTCCTCGTTTACTTCCTCTTCTTGTTTGTTGCCTTCTCCCCACCATTGTACGGAGGCAGATGGCAAAAAAATGGTTCTTAAGTCTTTGAGACGCTTTCTAATTCCTTAAATGGCAACACAGAGAAGGACCAAGGCGATAAAGACTACACTTTTACCTACGACGGTGGTGATGGTGTTGGTGGCGATGTTTGGGCAAACAGAGCAACAACCTATCCGAGGAACGAACACGGACGACAGACGACCAAGACGGATGAAACGTAAGGCATTTTCAAAGGAAGCCGTAATATCATCTAAATAGGGGATTAGAATCCGGTCCTAAGTAAGTAAATTAGGCGTTACACAATGTGATTGCGTTCCAATGTGACTACTGCTGGAAAGGACTGGAGAAGGGCGAGGAAAGCAACCACAAAAGAAAAAGAAGAAAAATCACATAGTTTTGATGTGGCGTCGTTAACACTTGAAATGGCTTCTGAATACCGAAGGAAGTACCGAAGGAAGGCTGGGGAGAGACGAGAATGAAAAAGAAAATCTCTAATAACGGATTTGCCACCCTTCTTTTTACGTTCTTCCTTCGAGAATACGACTATTATGATATTCTGCGGTAAGGATTTCCTAGAGTGTGACCGCGTTTAAGGGTAGGAGGACGGAAAAAAAGAGAAAATTCATTCCAAGAGCTAAGAAGATGAAATCTAGGGATTATCCTGTGAAATTATGGCAAATCTGCACAAAGATCCTCTTGCTTCTGTTCCCCCTTCTCCGTACATGCGAATACAAACTACCTCGTCGGATAGGGCGGGATAATGGGTGGGAAGAATGGAAGTCTATCTTTGGAATATGATGAATGTTATATGTAATCTTTTCGAAGAGCACTACCCATATATAAATACACGACTGTTGCAACGGCTGTTTGTGTGTCACATTTAGGGCGAGATTATGCGGATTATAGGGTCATAAAGTTCAATCGGTATCGATTAAGCGTTTTCGAGCAACAATACGTCTTACAAATCGAGGACACTCGGAAACCCACCGTTGCATGTCAAATATCCGTCAAGGGAAATGTCAAATGAATTCTATCTTCATCTGGCAGTGAAACTCCATGAGTAGATAGGAAAAAAAAAACCAAAAACCGACCCTTCCTTCTTGACACGTTTATAGTAATTGATCCTCTCACGCAACCTTCCTACCGAAACAAACAACAAACCGAACCCTCCAGAGATCAAACCGAAATTACTTTGTTGTATTTTAGACGTGTGTGTGGGGGGAAGAGAAGATTCTATTACGACAAATGACATCGAATGTCAATTGATGCAGTCATGTGTCGTTTAAACAGATGTTGTGTAAATGTCATCGCTGCATTCCCACTCCATTAATCTTTCGGATTGTTGTTCTTGTTTCTAAGGCTATTCCTGATTGCATTTCGTTGTGTCTTCGCCGATTTGTCATGCGTGGGAGATTATTTGAATTACTCGTGTTTTTTCAGGAGCTCAAAATGTATTTAAGTTGATATTTTGATACATCCCGGAGGGACGTGTGATGGGTTTGAATAAGGGAGTTTTAGGCGGAGAGGTCGAGAGATGAATATAGTCTGATCAATGCTGACACATTCTTTCCGTCGATCACTAATGACTTGAGGGACAATGTAGAATGCATACGTGGTTGGAAACACTAAAGAGCATAGTTGAGACATACTTAGGTTAAGCACATCGATGAATGATCAGAGAGTATCTACAAATGTCTTTATTATTTAATCGTATTTGTAAACCCATTACAGACACTGGCATAATACTGTGATCAAGGTGACTGTGACGGGTATATCGGTTCGGACAAGGATTTTTTATTTTTTTTTTTATTGATTAGTAGTTCTGTATTTGACGTTGGTATCAAATTTCATTATTTAAAGTGAATTTGGCCATTTTTGCTTTACTCTACTAAACGAAGAAGCTGCTTTAAATGTCCTGCTACAGAAACGTTGAGGAAGTTGTAGGAGGTCTTTGGAGATTATGCTTTGTCGGAGAAAAAAACTGTTACAACTGATGCAACCACTTCCAATATAGTAGACTTTGATTTCAAATCGATCACAAACATCTTATTAAGAAAACCAAAAAATTGGTTCCCCAAAAATAGTAAATTAACCACTAGCGACCTTCTTGAAATTGTTGGCATTCGTATGGATCAATTCAGACAATTTAGAGGATCGTCTGGGTTACAAGCGCATCTCACCTTCTCATACTGAATTGATTAATCGTGAGCAATTGAACAAAAACTCGTCCTTTAGCTCCGTATGACTTTTGACATCCCATAAACTTAAAATGCCATTTTGTAGGGTCCAAAAAATAGGTCACTTTGAACCTCGCTCGTGCCATTTCGGAAATTGAGTTGCCCCTGAGGCAATAAGTTCCAACTGCAATAAATCACTTCCGTGTTGATAATTTAATGAATATAATTCAATGGCCAAAAACAGGTGTCTATGACAGTATAGCTAGCGTATTGCCATAGTTTTCGAATGTAAGACTGTATTCTGATGAACTACGACCTGCAACAACTCCATTGTGACCATTTGAAGCAGTAGGCCTATGGCTTTCTGGACCATAGAACAATGATTTTTGAGATGAAAATCATTATGGATTTAGATGCGTTAAGCCATTATTGAGTAACCAATTTTCATTAAACGCGATATGAAGCTAGCCATGCTACTTATGAATTGAGACACATACAGTTGCATATCACTTACATATAGGTGTTTACAAACAGTTGGTAAATTATTCATATACAGGCAGAACAATATTTGGCCCAGAATTGATCCCTTGTTTTAAGGATATGGACCCTGACATTTGCTAATCAGCAACGAGAGAAAAACGAAAAAAACTTCTTAGATGTTTCACGCCCCGGTCACCACAACAATGGCGTACTGGAGCTTCCAGCCTCTTGAGAAATCAAGTAAAGAGAGAGCAGTAACATAACGTTTATCGAAATGCCGTCTTACATATATCCTATAGGATGATAATTATGCCTGTGGAAAGCTTTGTTTGGCTCCGGATCCAGATTGGTGGCGGTGATGATTTATTATGTGCCTTCCTATAAATTTCTCAAAAGCCTTTGACAAACACCGAAGTACGAGTATACAGCAAATATTTGTTTTTTTTAGCATTGGGAAGCACCCGTCCACAGTTAGAAAAAATGTATACCACAATGCAGTAGTTAATAATATGGGTTGGATGGCCGATGATAAGCAGCACCTTTACAAGGCAATCCTATCACATCCTATCTTATCAATCTTAGCCACATCCTCACACGTCCAATTAAACCTGGTGTCTGTTATATACCTCATGACATCATCTTCAGTTATAACTCCAAAGTCGTAGTCCATGTGTTTCCGATTAGGTCTCTCGAGTAATCGAAACTGGGATCTTCAGTGTCACTATCCAGAAGATGATGACATTTAGATCCTCGCACTGCTTTTATTTTTTATTTTATTTTATTTATTTATTAAGAATTAATGCAATTCTTATTGGCATCAGTACTAAGCCTGCACCCGTTTCAAGTAAACGTCATATGTCATCATCTATAAAGAAATTGGTAGAACAAAGGAAACAGATTGATTGATTGGCGTTCGAATGTAATTATTGTTAAACAGAGTTATCCAATTTGTAGTTCTGAAAGTAAATTTAAATAATGTCTATTTATAACTAAGTTTTCCATTAAACTTATATTTTAATATATTGTTTGGATCTTGCCATTACTACTGGATATAAAATATCATTCAAATATCCTTCACAGAAGCTCTTGTCGGGTTCGATTCTGATAAGGTCATTTTCGTTTTCTTGGTGTGCAGTTCAAATCGTCAAAACGCGAAACAACTCGTCCAGGGAATGTTTCTTGCAATAAAACCAAAACGTGTTGTTATATCTTGTTGAAACCACCTGTTTTCCACATCCAAAAAAATGTGGTTAACATTTGTCCAATGTTGTGCTCGCCATGAAGTATATAAATTCGGATTATTGTTTTTTATAGGATTCGTGCAGGTTCAAGGGTTACGCTCCTATGGTGTTTGTCACACAACCTGAACGGGGTTTGTGCCGAAGATGTTCGTACACTACTCTCCGGGGGTGGTTGTCCTAGATAGGATTCGAAAGATTCGACTGAATTTGTCGCGTTGGTTGTAGTTCACAGTACCTTTTTGTTTTTTGTTTCCATGTCATTAAAGTGTTATATTGGAGTAAGAATTTTGAAGTGACACTCGCAGTACAGAAGTGTTGCGCCTTCGTCAGCATTTTGTGGATTATCTCTCATTCACAACTGATCTTCTTGCACAGTTTTTCCGTATAGGAATTGTTTGTGGCTATGGACAGACATGAACTACAGACCTTCCGCTCAACAGTCGGTGGCACCACCACCACCCCCTTTTATTCTCAGTTGGATATGCCTTAAGGCTTCTGTAGCAGAACTAGTCTTTTGCCACTGCCCAGCTCGCCAGAATCGACGCCTAGTGTCGCTAGGCCAAAGATTCTTTACAGAGATTGCGGACGTGGCTAATGCAGATATATCGGATCTTCTAAAATTCATTAAGAGCACGGGGTGGTTTCAGCCACCACGTGATAGGACAGGTTAATTTTCAATGGAATCACAATGGGCCACTTGGCCTCCGAGTGGAAGTGATGTTTAACCATCACACTCCCCTTCTCTAACCTAACCTAACCTAGCAAAAACAGTGCAGTGTGGTTCAGACGATTGTCTATTAGCTTCTCATACCGGCGATACGGGGTTGAAAGCCTGCGATGGCCAAGTCCTTGAAATCATATTTCAGCAAAGTACTACCAAATCCCCCTGCACACTACTTGCATGGTCATGGACATTAAAATAGAGACATTTAATTGCATTATGCAAAAATGCAAATTTGAAAGTAACTATTCAACTGCATTATAACTTGTAACAAAATGAGAAAAAAGGTTTACTTCCATCGGTCAGTTTTTTTATGGCCATCAAAATAGAGACAGTTGGATAGCAACGTGCTTGGAGAAATTGAATGAAAAATTGATAATTTAGTGAATTTATGTGAACTATAAATGAAGGGGTATTTTAAAATTAAGGAAAACACATGCCTCGGAAGAAGTTGCACCTTAGAAGAGAACACCATTACTTTAGCTCTAACGAAAAAAGTTAAATCGCTGCGAGAAGTTGTTAAAACAATTAACTGCTCAAATAACAGCCTAACCAACCAAGAATAACTGTGAATAATTGTGAATCGTAAGTGTATCGGAACTGCTAAAAATGAGCCTTTCAAATTCTTCAAAAGGAATTCGAGCTTCAGTTAAGCATTTCTGCAAGGAACGCTCGAAGAAGGCTTGTATGTAATCTGCATACAAAGAAAGCACGGAGGATACCGCTGTTAAAAAAAATACGGAAGTGGAAATATTCAATCTTCGAGATATGAGAGGGGGAAAATATGCCTCTTAAACAAGTCTTACAACTATACAAAATACTTTATAGGAAAACTTATTTAAATCTTAAAAAAGTAAATTTATGGAATGGCCATTTCAATCGCAGGATTTAAATCATTCAGGAGAGGTTTAAGAAGGGCGATTGGTGAACATTCATCAAAAAAAAAAACACAAAAAGCAAAAAAGAATGGACCAAAATTTGCATTGAAGAAAATATTCAAATTACTGGAATCTATAGGCGATTATCAAAAATAAGGGTAGAGCTCCAAGTTAATGAAGCGTTTGTTTAGAAATTGCTTGAAATCCGTTAAAAAAGCATTAAATTTATAAATTTTAAAACCAAATATACATTTTTGTATAATGTAATGTGTCTTACTGGGTCTGGTACTTGATTCTAGTGTCTTAAATATATTTGGCCGTAGTCGATTCTCGGGTTCACCTAAGTATGACGACGCGCCCGGCATTTAAACGACTTCCTAGCTAACCCTGTTCTAATTTATAAACTAAGGAATGGGGAAAATCTTACCGGAGTAACGCACCATAGCGTTTACAGATGTACAAGGTGGCACAAAATTAATCATCCAATTTTGTTTTTGAATTACTTTTCTACTAAATAAAAACAAAGATTTTGAATGATGGAAATTTTTACTTGGACCTGTACAATTTTTTCTGTTAAGTGGAAAAGATGATAACCGTCAAGGGGCTGCCGCCAGTGTTGATACATTTGTACCCGTCTTATCGCATTTGCCATGACTTTCTGGTGATAACGGTTCACATTCCTGTTGAATATTCTCCTTAAGGGCTTCGATTGTCTTGGTCTTGTTGGAATAAACTCGCGACTTCAAGTAGCCCCTTCTTCTTCTTCTTCTTCTTTTCCTTTTCCGGCGTTGTTATGGTCAGAAGTGTAGGACCATAACCTTCCCACTTAACTGCATTCCTACTGGTCCGCTTGTGGGGTCCGCCGGTTTGGCCTCAGAAAGTAGCGGCAGGCTTCCCGGTTTGGGATTACTTTATCGCTGAGGCCAATCAAATGCTGGTGTTTTTGCATTTGTTTGCACCAATTGTTTTTCGGCCTGCCTTTTTTTTTGTGACACGGGCATGCTCCAGATTTTTTTGTTTGATCTTACTCTTACAACACCGGTGATCTCCAGTCGTGTCAACCCACTGATTTGCATGTACACTTGTGGGGCAGTTTAATGGTGGTATATGTGTCCCTAGGCTCACCTTGGTGTTTTCTAAATTGCCTAGATGTGATTTTTGTTTACCTTTGTTTTAGTCGCCTTTTACGACTTCAAGTAGCCCCAAAGATGGTTAAATCGGGCGATCTTGCTGGCTATGCCAAAACGCCAAAACGGGAGATTACACGACCAGGAGACGCTTTCGTCACAATATCCACTGTGGCTCGTGCTGTGTGTGCAGTTGCATCGTCTTTTTGAAACCACATGTTCACCAAGCCCCGCTCAACCAATTCCGGCAGTAAAATTGATCATGGCCCTGTATCGTTCATTAGTAGCAGTGACTGTATTGCCGACCAAATCACTCCTCCTGCGTGAACGCCTCACCACACAGTGGCTTTGAGTAGATGTAATGGCTCTTCGTGCATGACACGCGAATTTTCAGTGTCCTTAAAACGAGGATTTTGTTTATTGACGTAACCGCTTAAGTGAAAATACGCTCGTCGCTCATGATGGTTTTCAACACAAAATCATCTTCTTCTTTGTTTAGATTAGATATAGACGGTCAACAGGCATTAACTGATGCATTGTTTACATTTTGTACAGGAACATGTGTAAGTCTTTCACTAAATTCGCTGTAGGGTCCTTCTGGTGATGCCCAATTGCGTGGCCCGTCGTCTGGTTGAAGTTTCTTCGTTCTCAGCGACATCGGCGCTCACAGCCGGGATATTCTCGGCCGAAAGACCAATCCGGTGGCGGCCGCGCCCTTCATGGTGGCCTGTGGTTCCAGTCTGTTCAAGTCGAGTAGCTAAGCGCCGGAATGTTTGCCCAGTTGGCGCGACACGATTAGGAAATCAACGTCGAAATTCACGTTGCGCTTACACCACCGCGCTTACACACCGACACGACCGACCGACCGACCACCAACTAGGCAGCTGCCTAGTTCACAAATGTCAAATATGATTGACGTACGACGCAATTTGCAAAAATTATAACATCTTCCGATAGGGTGATTCATTTTGCGCCACCTTGTATATTTCGGAATATAAGGACGGTTTTCCGAATAGTTCAATTCCTTTATTAAGTGTTGAAGTCAAGCGGTCTTGGGAACGTACTTCTTTTGCATAGTTGCAGTAAATATGGCTGTTTTTTTAAAGACTGATCTTACATTTTTTTGGCTTGACCTTATTGATCATGACATTATTGATCTTATTTTTGATGGAATCTCCAGGATTTTAATTTGGTCACCATTCTGAAGAACTTTCCCCATGAAATCATGGCATATCCGTCGTAGGGATGTTAAAAACATCGTGCCTTACTTCCTTGAATTGCCATTGTTAACGCTAATTTCGACAGCTCTAAGGTCCTCAGTTGTTAAAATTCCACTCCCCATCTGGACCGTAGGACGTACCAAGAACCTTTAAGTGTTTTGTTTTTTTTTTTAATTTCATCATTTCATTTATCATGGAGTGCCTCTTCGGGTTGCTGCTTTTCTAGATCTTATTCGGAAAATATTTAATGAACTGGGACTCTTAAACATACTCCTTGGCCAAAGGCTTACTTAGCTCCAGCAAGACAAGCGTCTACATGTCTTACGAATACTGGTCAAGCTAAATTTTGTTGTTCGTGTAGCCCAATGATCACGAATTTCTAGTATCCCTTAAGGCCCTATATCGTTTTTGACTTTTACAAGTTAACTTTTAATGTCCAATCATCGCAATATTCCTGGATATGAGCGGAGCCACATTGCAACATTGCGTTGATGGCCTCAATTTTTATCAAGTGGCTGAGAAAACTTATAAGATCGCTTGTGTAGATGTGTCAGAAAGTTAACCGCCCCCTGTTGTAAACCTGCTCGAAGTAACGCCACATTTAACGACTAACTTCTTTCCCATAGTCATTACGTAAATCATGCACAGAAGGTGACCTGGTGAGCCTGTAGAACAGACCTTTTAATTGTACGGTGTCGAAGGCCTTTTCAAGGTCGACGAGACAGACACCCGTATGTTGGTTTTTTGCCTTATTCCACTAAATGTCGGAAACCAGTTTTGACGCAGCGTGAATGGTATCATGCCTCGTTTTAAAACCAAATTGGTTACCTACTCGTATTTACTCATGTGAGTTACTTCATTCTTTGGAAAAAAAATCAAGGCGTTCTTATTTTAATGTCCATGTGTGTAAAAGCTTCTTGAAGTTCGCTGTGGGACAAGTGCTTGAAACGAACTAGGACTCTGATCATCCTCGCACTATAAAGTCATTATACAAATAATAATCAGAATAATGGTAATAACTTAACATGATAGAGACTTGCTGTCAGTCGGTATTTGAAGCTTAAATGGACAATTTTGGCCACCTACACCCTGGCTTAGCACGCACATGTTAAATCCTTTTGTGTCCTCGCAAATTTCTCATTGTTCTCACCGGATGAGTCAAAGTTTTTATCATGATGAGAACTCGTTTCGTATGTTTTAAGGTAGAACAATTATAAAATTCTCATCTTCCAAAATGACTCATATTTCCGAGCAGACGTTAAAGGATACCTCCCCCTACCTAAAACTTCTTCCTTATCCATCTGTACCTTAAATTTAATTAGCTTGTGCAAAGAATACTTATCTCATCCAAACGAGGAAAAGAAGAAGAATAAAAAAAAACAGGATATGCACACAGAAGGATACAGATCATCCACTAATTGAAATCCTTTTTATGATGCAAATATGCGGAAAGAATACATATGTACATCCAATGTAGTAGTCTGCTTCCCTTTTTTTTTTTTATTCGACTTCAAAAAACAGACAGAACAACCAAACAAAAGGATGAAGAATAAGGATAACAAAAAATAATAACAATAATTTAAATGTTGTACAAGCGAACCGAATAAGGATTGTAATTCAGCGCAGACAAAGGAATCTGGTGGATATACCGACTGCTGCTCCTGCTTCTGCTCCCCATCGTTGTATGCTGGCTGCGTAGCCACTTTGCTTTTTTTTATTTCTTTTCCTCGGTAATTTTTTCTCCATATTACAGACAGACTATCATCTTAAGGAATTTAGAGTCGTTTCCACATTGGAACATAAAGTATGTAAAACGTATTGAGGAGAAAAAAAATCAATACTTGACAGCTGCACCGTAACATCGTACTCGTACCTCCCTCCCCCACTGTGTATATAATTGGATAGTGTACACACGAAACTCCTTGGAGTGGCATTTAAGTGAAAGGAAATGACAACTGCACAGTACAAGAGTGCTGCTTCTGCCTCTATATCCACTTCTATATACCTCCGCTTTTAGTACTTATTTTATGTTGCTCCTGGGCTCTGATGCTGCTTCACAGTCCGGGTCTTTTGATGATAATGGCCAAACGATAACGTCTAGTGTCGAAGTCTGTAGTTTCTCGAGAGTTTTGTAGCGTGCATTTCATTGCAGTTTATATCTTCATCTCCTCTAGGTTTTCCTTCTTCTTTCACTCACTCGCACCTTCTATTCTAGTATCCTTTCACTATTTTTTTTTAATATATGAGTTCGGCATACAAGTGGTGGACGGGGCTTGTGTTAGAATTCTCTTACACTCCATACTTACCTTACGTTAAAATAAGGCCAAGTATCACATAACTTTTCAACTAACAAGTGTGAAACTTAAGAGGAACTTGGTTGTGGATACTCCAGATGACGACAACGACAAGGGTTGGAGAACTAATAGTAGTATAATGCACAACTCTCGACCGCACCATTCACACATACTCGTATTCGGATATATGACGAACATTCCTGAATGGAATGTATATGGATACCAAAGAAAATTGTTCAAATTCGCTGAGAGCTTCACAATGAGTTTTCGTCTTTTATTTCCTTTTCTTTGCAAATGGCCTTTTATACAAGGATGCATATAGTTTTTTTTATAAGGATTTTGCGCTTTATGTTGTCCTAGAGCAGACGGATTAAAGTGGAGTTGAAAATGGGACATTCAGAAGAGATAAGAGTTATTGGGACTTAATTGATTTTTGTATTGTGATTGTTATATCTGAATTTAAAAGGTGTCTTTTCATGTCCTTCTTCAAAAATCAACTTCCTTAAAAGACTGACATTTTTTTATTATCAATCCTGTCTTTCGAATTTGGACTAAAATTGAATCAATTATGTTTCACGCCAATATACGTGATTGGGCAGAGAATCAGACTAATCGTATGACCTGTTGGTCGGGAATTGTTAGCGAAAAATCGGGAAAATTCTTTAAAAACCTCTGCGATTCATCAGTTTGTTCGATTGCATATAATAGAATATAGTTTCCTCATTAAACACTAATGCAACGACTCTTTTTCACAAATCCCAAGGATTCCTGCCTTATTAATTTCACCACACTGTAAGCCGCCAACTTAAAAAGTTAATGACATCCTCGAGTTTAAATTTCCCCCTAGTAAATCCCTCTTCTCGCCTTTTACCAAATGAACACTTCCCGGCAAACACCCCGAGCCACAATGTCGAATCCCTCCATCACTCTTTTTGCCTAATCCTTCTAAATAAATTATACAACCGATTTGCATGCGCTTTAATCTAAATCCCTAGCCATCACTGGAATAGAAAAAAAAAAAACAAAAAAAAAACGTCGTAAACAACCTCGAAGCACCAAATTGCACGGGGAAATCATAAAAATCCTGCAGCCCTAGCATTCATACATCCAAACCAGCATCTTCTACTTCATAGAAACAGAAATAAAACGCCTCTTTGCGCTTTTTCCTTAAAGAACGCCAAAGGATTTTAAGCCCACACAAACAAACTAAACACACACACACACACCCAAGCATTCGTATATCAGTAAATAAATTTTGCATTTTTTTTTCTTCCTCTCGCTTCGTAAGGACATGCACAAGGTGGTAGGGTACATATTAATGGAAGAAAAAGAATAACACCACGAAGCAAAATAATAAAAGTCCCCTTTGGGAGTAAATTTACAAAAGTTCTCGCCATTTAGTCGTCCTTTTTTCTTCAGTATTCGTGTCCTCCTTTCCGCTTTCCCGCATCTTTTATAGTAGTTGTTACTATTTTCGTTTACTCGCCTCATCTCTGTCCCCTCGTTTTACCCACCTGTGAAAGTGCTTTGCATCTCTTTCTCGTTTATTTCCGTTCTGATATTCAACAAGGATCATTTGCGTTATTTTTTTTTTTTTTTATACGTCCACAAGAGGGGTTGGAATCCACCTAGTAAACGGTGAAATGAAAAGAAATTCGAAATTAAGTTAAGAGGTAAAGCGAAATGTCGGATACTGTGCAATATCCTTGTTGGTACTTTTATCCGTTTTTTTTTTTTGCTCTGTCCTTAGGATTAGGAAATGAAAGTAACTAACGAAAGAAAGAAAAAAGAATATTTATCTGCTTTCCAGTCTTGTGTACATAGTACATATATCCTGTGTCTCATGCCACTTCATTGATTCAAAAAAAAAAAGGAAAGAAAAAAAAAAAACACGAAAAATCGAGAAAGATGAGACTTCGGATAGAGGAAGAGGAAATATCTCTTGGGGAGAATTCCTTGTGTTAACAACATCTCTCTGTGAAGAAATAACGATTCGCGGTAAACGATACGACACTTTGGGAAGGGGCAAGCAAAACATGGACCAGCTATAAAAAATCAGAAAAAGGACGATACGCCTTTTTCTCATCGCCACCTTAAGGGAATCATTCCCCCCCCCCCCCCCCCCACCCGTTCCGGTGTATCTTACCTTTTTATCTCCACCCCTTTCTCTTGCATCGCCTCGCACTCTCGTCATCTACACTTTACGAGTAAGTACATTCAATATTCATAGCAAAAAGAAGTGAAAGGGACGTTTGTCGGTGGGACGGGAGGGTGACAGAAACAAGAAAGGACGACAAAACAAAAAAAACGTCGTTCGGTGTGGAAACACCAACAGATGACGTTTTTATTTATTCTATCTTTGTCAGAACAGACACGGATAGTGAGGGCTATGTGGATACATTCTCCAATCTTCACATTCTCATGGGTGGGTGACTCTTATACATATGAGCATTGATAACTCAACCTAAAACTGTCGGTGTCACAAAACTTTGGTAAGAATTTAAAAGAATAGAATGAACCAGACCTCTGAGTCATGATAGGTGGTACAGAAATATGATTTATGTTTATAGTCAGATATTTATTCTTTCTTGCTCCGTGTTTTCAATAAGCTTAAAAGGCCATTTAGTTTCAAAAGGACTTAGATATAGTTTTTCTAAAGGGTGATCCAATTAGAGTTTCCCAACTTTTATCTAAGAAAAAAACACATGAAATGTGACATTATTTTATTTATTTTGTTCTTGGTCCGATATTATTCATTTATTGTTAAATTTGGTTTTGAAAATTATATAAAGCAGTTAAAATTTGAAGGTAATTGTCGATGACTTGGTCTTACCGCAAATGCAGGCGTTTTATTCGTATTGCTTCAAGGATACGACGCATAACTTTAAGGCAATATTCTTTACTGATTGTACGACCTTCCGACAAGAACTCATGATGAACCACGTCAATATGAACAAAACTTATACATTTAACATTTAAAGTTGGCGTACTTTTTACGACGTCATAACCATATACCCATGTTTCGTCAAGAGTGATGATTCTGTTCAGTAAATTTGGATCATCATTCAAGGGCCAAAATTTACCATTTTCGGAACAAACTTCTCTGATACAAGTTTCAAGCCCAAAATATCTGAAAAAAAATAATGGAATGAATATGCCAACATCCTCGGCAACTTCTCTGATAGAAGTACACCATAACAACTTTATTCATTGTTGTTCACATGCTTGGTCGTCCAGGGCGGGCATCGTCATTAACATCTTCTCGGCCTTCTGTGGACAGCTTGTACCACTCATTAACATATTTTTAAAACAATTAATTCAAAAATCGAATGCACTTAACTCGTGAACATCAAAAAGTCATCTTATTTCTTGAACAAACCCTGTCTTTAATGCTTTCCATTTTCTTCCCATAATAGATTCTTGCCAAAGAGAATATTTCTATATTTAAGCAATTTCAATAGCCAATGGTGATACTTATATAGGAAACTCTTGCTGTGCCGTCCATTACTCTATTGATTCACCGACCATTTGGAATTTGGAAGTGCAGCACCTCGTTGACAACCCTTTACCATTCCTTCCTGTCATGGATGTGTTCCTTCTATGTGTCGCGTCTCTATTCCATCTAGGAAGCGGTTTTCCTTGTGATCTTTTTTCTTCGGGTATTCCACCCATTAGTCTTGTCACTTGTTAGTTTGTCTATTGTCCATTCGTTCTATCTGTCCTGCCCATCCTAGTCTTCGCGATTTGATTACTCTGACAATGTGACAATGCTTGGGGCAATAATGGTCCTCGAGTTCTTTATCGTGTAATTTTCTCCATTCGCCTGGTTTTTCTTTCTGTTTTCTACCACAGATTCTTTTTCAGGCCTTGTTTTCGAAGACACGAAATTTATGGTAATGGTATTCATCACCGACTGTTGAGCGGAAGGTCTGTAGTTCAAGTCTGTCCATAGCCAAGAACAATTCCTATACGGAACAACCGTGCAACAACATCAGTTGTGAATGAGAGATGATAAAAAACTGCTGACGAAGGCATAACACTGACAGTATAAGATCACTTCAAAATTCATACTCTGTGTGTGCATGACATGGAAATAAAAATAAGTTACTGTGAACTACAACCAACGCGAGAAATTCAGTCGAACCTCTCGAATCCTATCTAGGACAACCACCCTCGGAGAGGAGTGAACAAACCATCTCCCGTCCAGGTTGCGAAACAAGCACCATAAGAGTGTAGCTCTTGAACCTACTCGTATGCCAACCCTATAAAAAAAACGAATTGGCATTAAAGTTTCAATGCCTTGTGAATAGTTTTTGTTGACGTCTTAGCCTTTAACAATGAAGAAACCCATTGGATTCAAGTCTGGTGAATATGGAGGCTACTGCTGCAAGGAAATGAATTGCGGAAAGTGATCATGTAAAAAAATGTCGTGTTAGATGAGATAAACGCATTATTTAGGATCTGTTGGTAAACTTCCTAATTAAGCGGAGAGCGTTCTTCTACAGTGGCAACAGTCCTTGGTTTACCAACAGCAAATCAGTTTTGTTATTTATTCGTTTACATATCACGATCAGTAAAAATTATTTCTTCAGATATACCAAAATCTGCAGATTACCCACAGTGCGCCAGGCTTCTAGTACCTAGTTGACGCATGTGCGGGCTTCCAGTGCATTAAGTTAATTTCTTTGAATTCGGGTTTTTGCCTTTCGGACCATTCTGATGATGTTGCCATTTTCCCAAGAACACATCAAAAACCTATAGCAATGCAGCCAGTATCATTGCAACGCGCCCACACAAAAATGTTATTCATACGCAAGTGCTGTAACTCACGAATACTGGCTGACTGAATTTCGTTTCGAATATTTCGCTTTAAGTACAGCGTAGAACGCTAAACCCCGGTCTGTCTATAAACAATTGAATGTACTGTCAGCTCTTATGGCTGTGATAAGGACTGTATAGATTCTTGCTTTTTATCATAAATTTCTAATATTTCGTCAACTATTCTCTCTGGGTTTTGCCAGTACCCTTCTGGGGGGCGAAATATGATTTCGATGAATTAATTATTACGAAATTCCAACCCCATATCATCGGCCTCAGAAGTCAACTCACTAGCCACTAAGTTTTTGCGTGGTCTGCTGGCTACAATTCTTAGATCAACTAGATCATATAAGCACAAGGACCAAAATCGAATGTGGTGTAAAGTGGTATCCACAATTACCGCGATTAATTCCAGTGATCGCTTCGATATATTTTCAACTGTCTTGGCCGGATGAACACGAGTTGGAGTATTCATTGACCTTTCCAAGAGCTTCAAGTTTGTCGATTAAATTTACTAGAGCTATACGAGAAATAACCTGATGATAACCAAATGCAACCCGAACTTTATGGAACGTTTCTGGGATATATTTTCGTAGTATTTATAATGATTTTTCATTATGTCGTCATTGTGTGAAAAAGGCATAACACTCATCAAAAGTTGCAAGAAAAGTTGGATGTTCACAGGTCGACAATGGCGCACAATTTAAAATGACCCCTCTTGTTGAATAAGCTTCTTTATTTAAAAAAGGCACTACATTTAAAACTTAAAGAAATTTTACAATTACAAGGGTTATCTTAAACGCTTTTAAGAAACCAAACCAATGCTGACACCTAGGTAGTTTCCTGATATTCCTGTGTTTATAACTTAAGTTGTAAAGCTCGGCTGTAGCTTTGGCAGGTCTCCACTCTCCTTCGGAGAACTCTCCCTTTTTGCCACCTTACTTCCTCACCTACCGCGCGTATGCTGTTCGAACGCTTAGCAGGCAACTAAGCAAAGCAGTTACAAAAACTATTTGCCTTTCTCTTCACCGCGCATAAGCTGTTCGTAAACCGTCGAACACGCTGAGTGAGCAGCTAAGCAAATATTCCCCTTAGAAAAGGAAAACAACAAAAATAATTATTCGCAAGAATGATTTTATTTAATTCCAAAAGGTTCCACACAAGTGTGGCACTTGGACGCTTGGGAGAACTTCGCTAGCTGAAATGCCAAATCTGAGTGAGTGTCCACTGATCGGGTGTCGCCTTTCATACACCCGATCGTGGGTGTGCTCTTAACAAAATGTTTATAACTAATGTTATTTTAGGGTTGCCATGTCTACATTAATTAACATAAAATAGTATAATATTTAAAATAGACTGATATAATATTTACATAATAATATAATATTTATTTATGTTTTTAATAATATAATATTTAATATATATATATGTATGCGTACAACGTTACAAAGTCCTTTTAAAGCTCATGTTCTACGCCATATAATATTCGTATTGATGGTAAACAATACATTGCATCTCAATGAGCATTAATTGTATGGTAAGGACCCAGCAATAGATAGCTTGTAATTAACAAAAGTTAATTGAAATGTCAAGACCCCATTATTCACACTATCAGTTCTCAATAAACTTAAAACACTCAACTCCATCGATACCCATATAGACACCCTCAACCACATGAATGTGTTTTAAATACAAGTCAAGCAGATTGTTAATATGAGAAAGCCAACCTGACCAGAACGGATGCTTAAAACGTATTACAATATCGAGCCTCAACCCCAGTAGCAGAGGTCTACTTTGCCTGGTCGACTGGTTGCATGGTTGCCTGGTCACCTCTATCGCAAACGAATATCCTTTTCAATAAATGTTAAACACACATACGTTCCTCTACACCGGAGTCCACTTATAATAAGTTTAATTCACAACGGGGAAACGTTCATTATTACAAACCAAACCCGACAACCACGTACTCCACTGTCAACATGTACCATAATACAATCCTCAAACACAGAGTGTTTCGATCAGAACAACTCCCATGTGTACTCAGCCCTCCGCACTCAAACTTGCACTCGTCCTCGTATTAAGTAATAAGTTAACGATCAGGAAATTTAACCACCTGGCCGGTGTCGGTGAATAAATTAAATAAATATTTCACAATTCAATCAGAATGAATATAAATGAATAACAATTATAAGCCAACATCACATCATCGCAGTTGTAGCTGTAGCGCCGACTAGGACACAAATGAATAATGTACACACTTACTCCCATCTACTATCTGTGAGTGTTTGTGGTCGTTCGAAAAGGGACGTTAGTTAAATGTGTGCGAATGTCATCATTACATACGTTCCCCCCTCGTCTTTGTCTGACTGGTGGTGCCACCAAGCAAATACCGCCAAACCGCTGTGCCTAAAAGGCACGACATACCATTTCACAATACATTATGGTAAATTGTAGAGAAAAAACCTACATACCTACAAAGGCACTACATCCTTCCATATATGTGTAGGTGGAGTAGTGGAGCAACTCACCAGTGATTGGTATCACACAATAGCACAAGCTCGAGGCCGAAAACAAGCGGAGCCAATGTTGATATATGAGCTCAGGACAAATGGGATATTTTGAAAATGATTACACGAATTATTGCCATTGAATATTAACAAGTTAGGTAATTATTAAGATGCCTCTTTCGAATTTGCTCGGCGTAAATGGGGATTTAGAAAATTGTTTTAGATTTACAGGGTGTCATGGTACTGATGTGTCTGATACTATCAAACCAGCCTTCAACTAAGAGCGTGAGTGAACAAATTGCATCCAAGGGAACCATAGCAAATTATTTATTTATTTATAATCATTGCCTTTACTACATATAACCCAACATTTCAAACAGTTACCAAAAAATCGCTAACGCTACTGTGATCCGTGTTGTTCTGAGGCTTCCCAAATTTCTGTGAGAAATCTTGCAGGCTATGTTCTCCAATTCTAACCACAAACTATAAGTGGAGGCGGGTAATCTTCAGGTTCAAACCCTGAGCCTCTGCATGGTTTTGGCTTTCTGCACTGGAGCAAAGTTCAGCTTGATGGCGCACCTCTTTCCCCTTCCCAACCTTTTACCTATTTCGTTGGTAACCTTTTGTACTAGTTTTCACTTGTCTTTATCAGAAATGAAGGTATTAGACGCCCCAATAAACCATTACAGATCGGGGTGATGATCACATTGAAGCTCCCACATTGGAACAATCTTTTTTTTAGTTTCTTAGATGATGTTGCATATATCGTTGCCATTGTCCACAAAAAAAAAAACAAATTTTGATTGATGAGTTAAAAATTGCCTTCTAGATTGACGATAGCCTTTCACCAAATAGAATAGAAGAATGGACAGTGGACGAATAGTCAAAAGAGGGAAAAAGGCCGCCAGTAGGGCCGTGGCGTAGATTTGAGGACAATATAAGGGCGGACATAGAAGAGATGAAACAAAACAGCGAAATATGGAAGCAACATACTCATGGCAGAGAGGCTTCTTAAAGGGTTGTCAACGAGATTCTAAATTTCCGAGTTCCAAATGGTCGGTTATGATGCTTTTAAGTCATATCTGTAAAACTAAATTGTCAGTGTCATTTGTACTCGCCTGTCTTCGCAATGTTATCATGAACTTTTAACATTTTTAGAAATTGGGTCTGTACGCCAGGGTCCGTGCAGGGACGGGTTAAGAATATCTCTGCAGCGATACCTCTCGCTTGTCGTAAAAGGCGACTAAAACAAAGGTAAACAAAAATCACATCTAGGCAATTTAGAAAACACCAAGGTGAGCCTAGGGACACATATACCACCATTAAACTGCCCCACAAGTGTGCATGCAAATCAGTGGGTTGACATGACTGGAGATCACCGGTGTTGTAAGAGTAAGATCAAACAAAAAAATCTGGAGCATGCCCGGTGTCACAAAAAAAAAGGCAGGCCGAAAAACAATTGGTGCAAACAAATGCAAAAACACCAGCATTTGCTTGGCCTCAGCGATGAAGTAATCCGAAACCGAGAAGCCTGCCGCTACTTTCTGAGGTCAAACCGGCGGACCCCACAAGCGGACCAGTAGGAAGGCAGTTAAGTGGGAAGATTATGGTCCTACACTTCTGACCATAACAACGCCGGAAAAAGGAAAAGAAGAAGAAGAAGGGTCTGTACGCCAAACTTATAGAGCACCATGTTACACCCAATATTTGCCTATTGTTGACCGTTTTCGCACAACATTTTGTTTGTAAGATGAATTGGATCCCAGACGACGCGTGTAAGGAAGGAAATATTGCAACCGTTCAGGAGAGTGTTGAAGGAAATCCAAATTTTTCGATTCGACATCACTCACGACAGCTTCATCGTTTTTTTTTTTTATAGGGTCGCGCAGGTTCAAGAGTTACGCTCTTATGGAGTTTTTCACACAACCTGGACGCGATGCACATGGTGTGATGAAGATGTTCGTTCACTACTCTCCGGGGGTGGTTGTCCTAGATAGGATTCGAGAAATTCGACTGAATTTGTCGCGTTGGTTGTAGTTCGTAACTTTTTTTGTTTCCATGTCATTAAGATGTTATAGAACATAGTATGAATTTTGAAGTGATCTCATACTGCTAGTGTTATGCCTTCGTCAGCATTTGTTTTTATCATCTCTCATTCACGACTGATGTTGTTGCACAGTTTTTCCGTATAGGAATTGTTGTTGACTATGGACAGACTTGAACTACAGACCTTCTGCTCAACAGTCGGTGATGATTACCATCGCACCAGGACCCCCCCACTTCCACTCCGTCTATTTTATGAACAACGTTGACCTTGGTTTGATGGCTTACAAGGTTCAGTTCAGCAAGAATTGAAGCCGATTGACTACCGTTGGCTTCGAAATTTTGATGAATGGGCTCAAAATCGACTGACATAGAATCACTGCGTTATCGTTATCCATTGGCGAAGCTCATGTTCGACTCACTGGAAGCCCGCTGAAACCAAACTTTATTAATCAATGTAAGCGTTCTAAAAAAACAGTTATCGACAGCCCTAGCCATCCAAGGTCTAAATTTGTTTTTGCTTAGAAAACCTCGGTTAGCGTGCGTGACATGATACATTTTTCGTCCGGTCAAATGCCACTTTCCCTAAAAATAACACAGCGTCAATGGATCTTTATGTAGGTCTAACGTAATTTCTTTATACAAAGCCTAAGACTCAAAACCCAAGTGTTTCCATCTATTGCCATTTTCCCACAAAACCTTTTTAACACAACGACTCTCATGAACACCCTATTCTAAGATGTCAACCTATACACAATACGATCAAGTTAGCTAACCTATAACTAAGCGCTCGATATTTGTGCGTCACCACATGGAGCGACATAGCCATCGTCCATGTCCTTAGTTTGGCAAATATCATACATGGTTACCGCCTACATCCAGACCACGTTTACTATATAGTAGTAGTGAGCATGCTGTAAATATATCTATGTCCGCCGAAGAGGAAAGAACCACCAACCAAAAGTCCACCTCACACATGTCCAGTCCGAATCAGACAGTCGACTTACCGTCCAACATTGTACGACTACAACATCACTAATGACAAATTATAAATAATTATTATGTGGTCGTTATGCCTGTGAATTTAGTTTAGACAGACCACCCTCCCGTGCACACACCAGTCGCGCCTCCGCTCCCTTGTCAGGATGGTCAGGATACCCGACTGGGTTGTGTGTTTATTTCCCTGACTCGTAGGTACACATACATTATGAAACTACCACTGTTTGAATTTGTGGAATTACTAGGGAGAAGGACCCGTATACGAGTATTGTCGTTGCGGTTCAGAAGGTTAAGTATAAAATTAATCGGGGGTGAAATATTATACATTTGACCAATGACTTGGTTTTTTCTTTTGTTTGGTCTGATCTGGGTTGTCCTTTCAATTACTAATAAAATATGCATTAGGAATTGCTGGAACTGAAAGCACTGCAAACTGGGAACATATGGGTGTCCTTGTTCGAATGACAGGCATGGGAACTAGGAGCACGAGTATAAGAGTATGTTAATGTGTGTGTGTTGGGAACTTATTGATTCCTGACTAATGGTATTGCGAGTTTTTATGATATTTGCTTTAGGGGTTTGTCGTTCAAGCCGTCTGTAATTAGGTAAGAGGCGAAGGGAATGGAAAAATGTTAAAGGTGTCACGGGTGTAGTGGATTGTAATTGCAGTAAATACTCGTAGGAGTTGAGTAATAGCTTTGAGAATTGCTCGAGACACGACATCTGCCTCGACAGGTTGGATATGGATAAGTTATTTTGTTTGTATTTGGGTTGAAGTGTCTAAAAGGATGTATTTGTTTATCAAATGATTGTCATGCGATGTCTGGTGACACGAGAGACATATTGGCCGCTATAGCTTCATGTGAAAGATCTTGGTAACAGGAAATAGAAAAAATGTTATCATGATAAAATCAGCGATGATGTCGGTAATTTTTTTACTTAGCTAGCCGTTACTAGTGCCGCACGCCCAGTTGGTCGAGGCACCTGTTTGTGCGGCTGTGTTGTATGTCACTGTTGAAACCGAAAATTCTTCGCTCTATTTGGCCCATTAGATTTAGCAAATTAAAACCTAACTAAGCTAATGTTATGCTACAGCCTGTAATTGTAGGTTGTATCTACTCCTTTACTCAGAATTTTACTCTCGAACCGACCCAGGGGCACTTTATTTATTTTCAAAAATGTCCAAACCTTTACGCCATAAAGAAGGACCTGAATTATTAAGATTTTTTGTAGGTCTGTACGAGGGAGGTCTCATTGGTCATTGGCAAATGATAGAAGATCTTTAAACGCGTCCATACACATACTAATGATGCTGAACGCTCTGCTCCCCCACAATGGGCAGTTGCTCTAAAACCTATTAAAAAAAGTTCACAAAATGGTTTCGGCCGATACTAAATTGAAGTTGTGTAAGATATTAGACACGCTAAGGACGACAGAAGGCAGCGTATGAACATTTTTTGTGTGAACATTTGGGATTTAGAAAGCTCTGTTCGGGATGGGTACCGCGTCTGATAACAATCGATCAGAAAACAACAATGTGTCGGCGATTCAGAGTGCTGTTTGAAGCCGTTTTAGCGCAATAAAAATACTTTTTAAACTTCAGAGTGTGGGCAGGAAAAAAAATTAAAATTGTCCAAAGCGACCAAAAATGCGAACCGCGGTTAGGAGTTGCTCTCCACTTTTTGGGTTGATGCCTTTGATAGGTGAAATGAAAAACGCCTCCAAATGATAAGAAAAAGTGTCTTTCACCAAGACAATGGCAAAATATGTTGATATTTTGCAGCTGCTTTAAATAACCTAGCCCGCTACGTCTGCGCCAACGGCTTATTTAGGCTTCGGATTTAATATGACTTAAACTCGCTTAGGCCAAGGTTCTTTAACGTTCTCTTTCTATCGTGAATGATTCATTCTGCCGGACAGAGGGATTTCGAACTAATTGTGCGATGTTTGTTCAAAAAATAAGGTGACTTGAATTCCGCAGGCTGATTACATTCTATTTTCAAATTTGTTTTTTGCAATGTTTGTACATATGTTCCCTAATAAATGCGGGCATTAGCAGCTATTTTTGATCAGCTATTTGGTTTGACCTGTTTTGGTATGCTTAGCGACCTTTTTGCTGACCCGTGCAGGGACGGGTTAAGAATATCTTTGCAGCGATACATCTCGCTTGTCGTAAAAGGCGACTAAAACAAAGGTAAACAAAAATCACATCTAGGCAATTTAGAAAACACCAAGGTGAGCCTAGGGACACATATACCACCATTAAACTGCCCCACAAGTGTACATGCAAATCAGTGGGTTGACACGACTGGAGATCACCGGTGTTGTAAGAGTAAGATCAAACAAAAAAATCTGGAGCATGCCCGTGTCACAAAAAAAAAAAAAAAAAAGGCAGGCCGAAAAACAATTGGTGCACAAATGCAAAAACACCAGCATTTGATTGGCCTCAGCGATGAAGTAATCCCAAACCGGGAAGCCTACCGCTACTTTCTGAGGTCAAACCGGCAACCCCACAAGCGGACCAGTAGGAATGCAGTTAAGTGGGAAAGTTATGGTCCTACACTTCTGACCATAACATCGCCGGAAAAAGGAAAAGAACAAGAAGAAGCGATCTTTTTGCTGTTAAAAGTTCACAAAATTCCTGAATTGTTGGACTCTCAGCATAGACTACTCTCAGCATAAAACAAAAAAAATGTTTCTAAGTGGTTTAAGCTTCAGCACGTCAACAACAGGGAAGAAAATTGTTATGACGAATCATCGAACCACTATCACAAAAGTTGCTGGGGATATTGGCACTTCGGTTTTCTCATGCCATAACATGCCAAGACATTTTGGGCATGAAACTTGTGTCAGGCAAGTTTTTTTTCAGAAATTGCTAAATTTTGACCAAAGAAACCGTCGCATGAACACCGGCAGCTGCTGAATGGCGCGAATAATGACTGAAAAGGCTCATCACAATCCACTGAAGCATGGGTATATAGTTATGACGTCGAAGCAACAACCCAATTATTTCAATAGAATCGGTCAGAAGAGCCAAGACCGAATAAAGCACGCCAAGTTCGGTAAAATGTAAAAGATTTTCTAAAAATTTTCTTTGATTACAATGGCATGATTTATTATCAGTTTCAAATAAATATTTATCAAGAAAAACAAAGTCACCTTATTTTTTGAACAAATTTCGTACATTCTGCATAAATGGTATTTCCACATTTTTAGCGTTGGCTTTAACTCCACTAAAACTTCGCCATGTTTTCCCCTACAGGCTTTGAATCTGGCTTTATAGGCTTGGCTTGCTCATTCTATTCTTTAATTAAACTTTTGTACCTAATTTCTGCGATAATCTTTCCTCCATGTCGCGCTACTCTTGCTCTTTCTTTTTCCTCCTTTCAGAAACACATCTTTCTCCCTTCTTTTCTGTTCGTAGGACTCACGAGCGGCGCTCCTCCGTCATTAAACTAGGAATTTTTTGTAGGTGATGGCTTAAAACCGAGACCATCTCTGATGGCACTTTAACGACATCCTCATTACTGTTCTGTGGTTTGTTCAGATTGTATAGGGTCTTAAGGAGGGATGGTCTTGATGGGCAAAAATTCAGGCGGTTTCTAGGTTAATTCTGATAAAGTAATAGTAAGCTACTCAAAGTGGAGCCGAACGGTGCCCAAGTTGGCTTGATCACCTTAATAGTATCAATCGACATCTCCATAATTTTGAACGGGTCATCGAAAAATTTATGGTTTAACCTATGGTTTCCTTTCCAGTCCCACCTCACACATAGGATCCGCGTTATTCACGCCAATTCTGTGTTCACAGACGCTCGCGACGACCCACCATCCCTTCTTCACGATCGTACGTGATCTATTTTGGCACAATTTCATCGCGTTTGGGTAGGTCATTGTACATGTTAATTCGGGCTATTAATGCTTTTTGCGCTCAAGTCATGAGGAACCTAAACACCGAGTTTATTTGTTTAGCCAGTTTTGGTTCAAAACAGTTTTATGAACAATGCTTGGCTCCATACCAGCTTTATCAGTGATTGGGCGACCAGAGCGTGACACATGTTTCAATTTCGATGTTTATGTACTCAAAATAACGCTGGAACTGTCACCTTCCCGACGAGGATTGTGCGTTATGTGTGTCCTAAGTTATTTGCAATTAACGTCATCTATCGGGTAAAACACAATATTTAAAAATCCCGAAGTTTTCGTCAACAATTCCAGTTGATAGAGCAATTGAGTATGTTAACGCCATCTAGACCTAGAGTCCCGTGATATTCACTTTTTTTTTTTTTTTTTTTTTTTTTTTTTTTATCATGGCCTTGAGCCATGTTGAAATAACCTTTTTTCCATCAATGAATTTCCCTCCATAAGGATTCCTAATTAAGCCACCTTTTCTCTCCATTTAAATCCTGACCTGCTCCAACGACGCCGAAATACAGTATTGTTCATGCAGAAATACCTCCCTTTCTGCATCCATATCCAGTGTTCAGCAAATAATTTCACATCGATGACTCCTCAATTTGTACGCGAAGGGAATGCAGCGACAAGAGTAGAATCAGCAACAGCAGTAGGTACCATCACTAGGACGAGAGTGGAAAAGAATAAAATTCCTCGCATTTTTAACATTCTGAACATGAATGTGTGTCTGGAATTCACGTATTTTTGCAGTTCACTTGGAATACCACATTTTGTTTTTCCTCTTCTGTTCCCATCCGCCCTTTTCATTCGCTTTTCTCGACCACGCTCTCCTTCATTCTTTACCTGTTTTTCACCGTTTGTTTTTGCTTGGCACAAGTCGTATCTGTGAGTAAAGAAAAATTTTTACACTCTTGTTCGGGAGGTAATAAAAGCTAACAGCATTGCAACGAGAGGAAAGAAAAATTACATTCCTCCACGGCAAGGATACGAGTATGATGATAGCCCATTGCAGGTTTCTCTGTCCCGTCTGCCGCTGTAGGAGGTGCACATTCGGAATGCATACAATGCGCTGGTAGGATACGAAACGACGCTACGAATTTTCCTCGCAAACAAATATCCTGACGGCGAACAGTGTGTTATGCGATTGTGTGTGAACTGAGAACTTCCTGAATTTTAATTAATTTTTTTTCAACTCCTTTCATCTGTGCGAATAGTTGTCTTTGGTTCAGTCGGTTGCTTTAGTCAAAGAGCGATCAGGATCGATTTACCTAATATCATGCACGTTTGTTCCACTAGTAGGCTCTTGAAAAATATCTACAGTAAATTTCGTAATAGAATCTATCTCGTTTCTTCAGTGAAAACGCCCAATAGTGCTCGACATCGGTGCAGTGTATCGATTCGAAGATGGCGAACTACGAGTATACTCAATGCTCAACCCCGATGAATAACAAAGTGGAAACTATCTGCCAACTCAGGCGCATTAATAAGAAGCGAATACCCTGCATACCATCATCAGAATCACCAGCATCATCGTCATCATCGACACCATCACCAAGCCATTACCAGTGCACGAGTACATGTGTGATTGTTGGCCGGTCGAGAAATTTCGGGAATATTATAGGCCTTATCCGAAAAACAGTTTCGACGAGAGCAAATGCGGCCGAGCAACAAAAGCGGCACACACTGTTGACTATCAAAGGCAACCTCCTGCCATCGGTAGACTTGTACTATATCATATTGCATTGGCAGCGGATACTACTTTCCAGCTCGAAGGACCCGAAAAATATAAATATTTGTATGTACATCTCCTCTGTCAAGCATGCTAGTGTGGATCATAAAGCCAAACGTACGTGTATGCATATTGGCAAATGTAATAACGAATAACGAGGTGGTTCAAGAGGCAACCAACCACCATTGACGCCACCACTATGACCGTGGGAGAACATTGACGACGGGGTATGGCGGCAACAGCACTATTGCCATAGTGTTCGGATGATATCTGACATTCTGCGGTTTACGACTCCTGCAAAATTTACTCAGTTTGTACCTAAAAGCAGCAAATGCAGTGGAGGCAGAAGGAGGACACGTACTATCAGTAGAAGAAGAATGTACACGAATAAGCCGAGGAGCGATAGAGATGGATGGTTATTATTTCGTCGCAGTGTATTGCATGCGTTTAACCCACATCTATGTGGATGCAGAGGAGACGAATCGCAACTATTCGTCGTCGTTAGGTGCAGCAATAGAACTCAAAAAACCACTAGCATCCATCCTACATACAACATTCAATGTATCCCTTTTAGAGGCGAGTAATAATCCAATAGCCAGAAGAGGATGACGAAATGTTACCGAGAATAACCACCCCGCACCGTCGTCACGCTTGACTGGATACTGTGAAGGATAGCTTGTCCGTCTCTATACGCACTACATGCACCTCTCTCTTCCCCATGGCGATAATAATGAAAATATTGACCAAAAATCGAAGTTCGCAAATGTAGCCCTACCATTGCAGTCCGGCCATCGATATGAATCCGGGATTATCAGGGAAATCTTTTTGGGGGTACCCCTATACCAGATCGCCGCTGCAACGCATGTACCTCCCCGGAAAACAAATTCCAATTCTCTTCCGTCTTCTTTGATCATATTGCAACCGAAAGAGATATGATAGGGGGCCAGTAGTCCTGCTATCGCGCAGTACCCCCAGAACCGGGACACAAAAAATAAAACTACAAAATACAGAAAAAGGACCTGAGTACAAGAATCGAGAGGAATTGACGACGACGATAGTGAGGATGACGATGAAAACTGATGATGATGATGCTGTTGGTAGACTATACTCATTTCAGCAAACGAATAGGCGGCGCCCTCTTGTGTATATGATATGTACACAGAATTGTACAAAAACAGTTGTATCCCTTCCAATCCAATTCTCCAACCCCACCTTCTGGCCCAGCGCTTTAACTTGCACTCAAATATGCAAAGTTAAGGATAAAGGATAAGCTCTCAAACTACTACCACTACTTCTAGCATTTGCCTACAGGACAGCCCATCACTGTGACGGTCGCTCGCATGATGCCGATATACGGTGTGTGTTGTGTCCTAATGTATAGGTACCATCCAATGTAGGTGCTTGACTGGCTTTTGTTTACTGAAAAACTTGCAACGAGCGATAGAAATTTAGAAACTCAATTCTGTTGTTCTAGTGTCCCGTTTTGCCAAAGTCTTTTGTTGCTATATAGTACATATACACTTGGTTTGTTTTTGTTTTTTTTTTTTTCGTTAGTCCTCCTTTTCCTCGCCCTCATGCTTATCCTTACCCATTCAATATTCCTCCTCTGCACCTTCGTATGCTATTCGAAAGCCCGTACCCTTGTTGGATCCATCCTCTCCTGAATTCTTTTGTGTAGAGAGGAGATTTATACAGTTGGAGTACACTATCACCGGGATACTACAAGTGGTATTTTCAAATAAATGATATTTGCCGAGGAAGAATCGTGAAGATGGGTATGCTCGACGCGGTAGAGAGCAGGGGTGGTAATGGTGCTGGGTGCCCTTATGTTGATATTTCTCTACTTCTCTGTCGGGCTTTGCATGTAATGGGAAATGCAGATTTTATTTACTCTTTCTCATCGGATGGCAATACGACGGAGACATGGGTACGAAGGGGTGCAAGAGGGGGAACTGCTGGTTGGTGGTAGTAGTTTCGATTGAAATGCATTGCAACAATTTGATTTTCAAATTCCCTTGAATCGGATTCTAGGCAAAGAAGTTTTTTTATTACATTTTCTCGGAAAAGGACTTTTTCGATTCAACTTTTATTAAACACGTGAGATGAAAGATTGATTATGTAATCGAAAAAAAAAGGAATTTTAAAACCTGAAATTGATTTTAGAAAAGGTGACGACAATTTTGGAGTAATTGTAGATTGCCGTCTGATTCTGGCTTTCAGAATAAGACTCTTAGAGTATTTTCATAAAGATTAATGACAAAAATTGGATTCTATGCAACCATTTTTAATTGTCTTTATTTTGATCGTGGAGGTGTATTCATCAAGAATTCTCTTCGAACATGTAGTACTATTGAGAACTGGGTTGTCTAATTCAAAATGTCAACTGATCTTTGTTGTGTTGATACAATTTTGATCTCAGACTGTACTAACGTGCAATTTTTGGTTTGTCATGCAGTAGAAAATACTAATTTTTTAGTCGCAAAATGTCCCTCAAAGGGATGAACGAAATCATATTGCTTTCAGTGATAAAAGATTTTCGATCGGACGTGTGATGCTTGTCCCTTTCTCAGGGATTTCACTTTGAATCCACACAGTTCCATTCAATATTTCGAATAAAATTAATAAAGAAAAGACAGAAGCCCACCGTAAGAGCTATATCCTCGATAAACGATAAATTTCCCCACCTCCCCCTACACCTTAAACCTCAAATAAAACGTTCCCTCGTGTCCCCTACAATTCATCGTTTCCTTGCATTCAATTGTCAACATACGAAAAACAAATAAAAAACAACCCCCAACCCTAACTTAACCCGAACTGGCCCGTTGAACAAATAGCAAACACACAAGGAAAATATCTTCCTTTTTAGTCCATTTACAACCAGCAGAACCTGCATCAGAGCATCATATCACAGCTGTAGTAGCAGAAGTATTACTCGTAGCATCAACTCAGCTTGACATAATGAACTCCAATTCATTTTCTATGTCCTGGCATGTGACTGGGTAGAAGTGCTGGTCATCCCTGGTCACCTTTGATCACCTTTGTGTCACACACATCTGGTAGCAAACCGACGAAGCAGAGAGCTTCTTTATCCTTTGCATCTATAGTCAGGCAGAACTTCCCTTATCTCCTGCATTCTTCCCCCCCCCCCCCCCCCCATTGCTATTGGACTGTCTTTAAAGAACAAAAGAAACTTGTTTGCCCTTGGGGTTTGGTTGGGTTTCCTTCTGCGACAATGGGGTTTTTAGATTTAAATCCATCCTTTGAACTTCACCTACCTCCAGCCATTGAGTTCAAACGAATCTAATTTTTTTTGTTTTTTTTTATTTTTCTTTGCAGTACCACCAAAAACAGGTCAGAAGCGTCCAGCAACGAGTCCAGCTCCGCTTATACCATCCCCACACCATTTGCAGTCACCTTCGGCGGCAGCTGTCGCCGCAGCGGTAGCAGTTGGACAACAAAATTCCGTTCATGGTTTGAGTAACCATTCGGCCAGCAATCACATTGGAGCCCAGTCACCTTCAATGCAAGGACAACAACAGCAAGCGCAGCAAGTGTGCGGCGTACCAAATCAGCCGTTTGCTTCGGCTTTACGAAATCTAGCTAAACAGGCCGATATCAAAGAAGATGAAGAGGGTGTTGTCCGTGATCGGGGCGGTACACAAGGCGGAGGCGGTGGCGGTCAACGTGATGGATCGTCGTCGTCATCGGCTATGCAAAACTCGTCCACATCACGTGTGCCTTCGGCAAATGATTCCAGATTAGTTGTAGATAATCGCATGGGAAGTGGAGCTGATGATCGATCGGTTGCAAAGAAACGTGCCGCACCATCGCCGACACCGACTGAAAAACTTGCACGATTGAATCCAGGTCCATCGGCTGGCTTACAGCCTGAACTCTTGGCTCGTAGTGGTTTTCAACCGTACCGATCAGACGAACGTCTCATGCATCCGGCCGGGCCGTTCCCATTGGATGCGTATTCTCCCTTCACCGGGTTACCTGGCATGCCACCCGGTTCGATTTTTAATACACCTGGTTTACCATATTCAGAGCAATTCCTGCTGGAGCATCGCCATCAGCTTCTACGCAGCGGTGTACATTATTCCCATCCTCATGCGCATGCGTTATATGGTCCATTAGCATCGCCGTATTCAACGCACCTCTATCCCTTTATCAGCGGTCCCCTCCTACACGAACGTATGAAGTTGGAAGAGGAGCATAGAGCTCGAATTGCTCGCGAAGAGGAACGCGAACGTGAAATACAAAGAGAAAAAGAGCGTGAGCTGCGCGAACAACGTGAACGTGAACAGCGCGAGAAAGAACAGCGAGAACGTGAACAACGTGAGAAGGAGCAACGCGAGAAGGAGCAAAAAGAAAAGGAGGCACGCGAACGTGAACTACGTGAAAAGGAACGCGAAGCGCGAGAACGTGAACGACTCATGTCTGCTCCGCACCACTACTATTCGTCGCTGAATAGGAATCTACTTGCCCCAATGTTGCCACATATCGGACTTAGTTTACGTCCACCTCAGGCCGGCATGCATGGACTGCCTTCAATGTCGGCCTATCATTCCAGCAATCAGCGTCAGAGCCCACATGCTGCAATGAGTTTAAACCTGGGTCTCTCATTGCCCGGTGTTCCAAATCTCCCTCACGGGCCGAATATACCGCATCATTTGCAGACATCCGGTTTGGGATTAGGCCATCCAGGTGCCGGATTAGCCCATCCGAGTTTCTCTGCAGCCTTAGGACTACCCCACCATGGATTGAACTTGTCTCATCCACACATGTCGCCCCATCATCCACCGATCACAGCCGCTCATCAGCTGCCACCGCATTCGACACCACACTCGCATGTGTCGACGAATAACTCACCACACGGTAGTTTGAATCTAACACAGAGCTCCGCTGGCAAACATTCAGAAGCCTCGATCATAACATCGTCAGCGTCAGCGTTACAATCTCATTCGTCACACAGTATAACTGCACAGCCGCCAACAAGCATTCCAAATAGTTCTCTGTACTACACCCATCATCCGGGACACCATGCCGCAATGCATTCGGTCAGCTCAATAGCACCATCTGCCGCTCATCAACAGTCATCGTCGGTATCGATGTCATTGGCTGCTCATAACCATCATTCATCGCCTTCGGGGGGCATAAAAATTCCAACACCCACCACGTCTGCCGGTCAGCCACAATCAATGCCACCGAGTACGCACAATCAGAATGGCGGTCGAGCTTCGAATAGTCCCCGTCACCCTTTAGATAAAGCGCAAGCCAATGTTGGCCCACTATCTGCCGCATTAACAGCCAACGAGCCGACTACTCTCGATCTCACTGGATCAAATTCGAATCATGCTTCTAGCATTGGGGGCGGAAGTAGTGTTGGCACACCCGTTAAGACTCGATCTCCTCCGTCCCACGAACTGAATGGGACCACTACAACAACAACCACAACTCTGGTCAGCGATACTTCGGAGTCCAGTAAAGATGCCACATCTCTGAATGTAACTCCATCCGGTGGTATGGGCGGTGGAACGGCCAACAAAGACAGTGACAATATTAAAAATTCGCCAATCGATGATGCCATGAAACAAAAGCCACCAACGCCAGTCACATCGGCTCCAACTACCACCACGATTGTGAACTCTTCACCCGAAGACGTTCGTCGCAGTCCTGATGATCAGTCATCTGTTACCGGTGTCAATCCTACTACAGGTAATACTAACAAGCCATCCCCAAACAGCACTGTCCCGGAAGGTATTACACAACTATCGCCACCGTCTGTCAATAATAATGAACAGACGTCGCCTAAGCCTTCCGATGCGACGACTATTTCGAAGATTTCCCCTCCAGGTGATGCCACTGGTGTCACTTCGACAACTGGCGGAACTATCAGTCCGCCGGTGGTCAGTAGCAGTACCAATATTTCGGTGACGCCCTCCTCTGAAGAGGTCGTATCCAGTGCAAGCACCAACGAAGCATCTCGGTGAGAGTGGGCTTAAAATTAAAAAAAAAATTAAAACAAAAAAAAAATGGAAGCAGTTTTGTATTTGTTGTAAATATCAGAACGATTCGGAGAAGGATGCAACCAAATGTCCTGCTTCGTCCTTGTCTCTTTCTCTTTATCTTAGCTATTATTAGTTGTTTTTTTTACATTAAATATTTAATTTAAAATTTACATTTAGCTATATTCAGTTGATTTAAAAGAAGATTTACAAAATAATTAAAAACGTTTCAATCGAAAATCAAATATAACGATATTCACCTAGAACAGAAATGTGATGTTTAAGGATAAAAACACAATAAATTATTTCCTTTAAACTAAATAAACTCCAATCAGATTCTAACAAACCATATTGTTAACTATAAAATAAATATAATAAATATGAATAAAACCCTAAAACTATATAAAATATAATATTTATGAAACAAATAAAGAAAAAAAAAGCAAACTAAACTACTGCACCTTATTCAACACCGCATGCGCCTTATTTTTATTTATATTTGTTTATATCATTTAAATCAAAAACTAATTAAAAATGATAATAAACAAATCATGCAACCGTGGAATATTTTATGTCGAAAATATGTTTAATTTTTTCCAATCGATTTTGTTCGTATTTGTATATAAAATCTTTAAATATACAAAAGCAAAAAATAATCAAATGCAATTCAAAACATTTTGTTGCACTTAAATATTATTTAAATTAATTTTCTTTACGTTTTCCTTTCAATCAAATATTGTTTCGTTTATTTTCCTTATTTCAAATGTAATATTTAGTTCTAAAATATAAAATTTCCTTTTTTTTGTTTTGTAATTAAGTTTTTATTTGGTTTTTACTTTCTGGTGATTGAAAAATAAAAAAAAATGAATGCAAACACACTTATAGTCTAGTACGTTGATCCGTGTACGTATACGTTGTAAGAATGATGAAACAAATAATATGAAAATGATTATTATTTAGTTCAATTAAAGGCAAAATAAAAGTTATTTGATTATTTTTTAAAAATATCTTCCTGGTTTTATTTTAATTTTTTTGAGCTTGTCGTTTTATTTTTTCTCTTTATTTTTCCACTTCATTTTCACTTATTTTGATTTTGTATTTGTTTCATTTTCGTTATTTTTTTTTAGTCTAGCTCGAAAAGTAATATACGAAGGTCTCTTGGCAGGGATTTAACCCCTTTTTCATCAAAGCCTCGTAATGTTAATCAACTAGCTATGTGTAGTTATTTTTTGGCCAATATAGCGGTCGGATTTGAAAGAGGGTCCGACATTTTTAATTATACTTATTAATTGACAGCCCTGTGTGAGTGTTCCTTCCCATCTTTCGCTGTTCTGTTCCATCTTTTTTGCTGGCCCTCTTTTTCCTACGTGTTTTCCACTCATTATTTACTTGACTGTTCGTCTACATTCGTGCTACGTGTCCTGCCTATCTTAGTCTTCGCGATATTAGACTCGAAATCAATTTTTCTCCTTCTTAGTCAAAGACACTGGCATTATTATGGATTTTCACATTGCGGGAGAAAAGATTTTGGCAGTCAATATGGTATTCAGAAATCGGAATTCGTCCACTTTCTCAAAGCGGTTATCGAGTAAAGCCAGGTGCGAGGTTTGGGTCGTTCCAAGTCGGTCAGTGACCAAATATTTGGTTTTCTCTTCATTTACTATTAAGCCTACTTCCTTTCTGCCATAACTACATTTTTCTTACTATCTCTCAGAAGGTTCATTGCGTTCGGTTACCCTTTTAAATACAGGAATAATGCCTGAGTTTTTCCATTCCTCTAGAATTGTTTCATTGTTCCATATAGTTATGATGGGCCCATGCAACTTCTTTGTCAATTCCTCCCCAGAATATATTATTTATTTCGATAGTATTAGGTCCACTCCTCTGGCCTTGTTATCCTTAAGTCGATTGATTGCTTCCCTTACTCCCTCGCTTGTTGGCAGTTCTACCTGATTTCCTGCTGTGTGGATGACACCGTTTTCTTTTGCTGCTTCTTTCCGAATGTCTCTTAGATTGATATACGCCTATAAACCTTATTCGGCCTGCTATCTTTTTCGTGCAGCATTTAGCCCTGCATACATTGCTCTCGTGAATGTACGACTATATTCTGCCTGAATGTTGGAAAACTTTTTCCTTTGCTATTGTCTTTTTTTTATCGCGAAGGAGATGGCTGACTTCTTCTTATAGAGTCTGATATCAAGTACGGGTGATTTCTTCATTACATTGAAATCTTTACGGGCTCTTAAATTTGTCTTGTATTCTTTGTCGAAGACTTTAAAGTGGTAGGTTTGTAATAGTGTAGTTGGAGCCAAGTATCCTAATTTCCGCAGCTCGCACGTCCTTGACTCCTCAGCCCCCGCCTTTTCTACTACATCCACATACTCCCATACTCCCCATCTCACACTATAGCCAACTTCACTTCTCTTCCGAAAGTTCTAGCTCCTTCTTTAACAACATCTTCTCCTAACTCCACCCAATCTTTCATTGGTCCCCTTCTGCCCCCCTCAGTCAAAATTACCCAGCAAGTTAGTACCCCCCTGAATACCGCTATGCTATCTCTCGTCTTCTTCTTCTTCTTTTCCTTTTTCCGGCGTTGTTATGGTCAGAAGTGTAGGACCATAACTTTCCCACTTAACTGCATTCCTACTGGTCCGCTTGTGGGGTCCGCCGGTTTGACCTCAGAAAGTAGCGGCAGGCTTCCCGGGTTGGGATTACTTCATCGCTGAGGCCAATCAAATGCTGGTGTTTTTGCATTTGTTTGCACCAATTGTTTTTCGGCCTGCCTTTTTTTTTTTTTTTTTTTTTTGTGACACGGGCATGCTCCAGATTTTTTTGTTTGATCTTACTCTTACAACACCGGTGATCTCCAGTCGTGTCAACCCACTGATTTGCATGTACACTTGTGGGGCAGTTTAATGGTGGTATATGTGTCCCTAGGCTCACCTTGGTGTTTTCTAAATTGCCTAGATGTGATTTTTGTTTACCTTTGTTTTAGTCGCCTTTTACGACAAGCGAGAGGTATCGCTGCAGAGATATTCTTAACCCGTCCCTGCGCGGAATGATCCTATCTCTCGTCTAAGGGATAAAAATACGTATGAAAACATTCGTCTCTTTTTGGCCTATCGCCATGGTAAACCGGTCTGCTATGAAGGTAAAACTAGTGTAGTAATGGTCTTCATTCAACAGGGTCTCCAACAAGGTCTCCCTACTGATTTTGCCAGCCCATGAGCCTTTTTATTAAGTATCACGAATTCTTCAATTCCTATTCTTCAAGTCCTATGTATATCTTTGAAAATAAATTGAATCAACTTCATGATGAATTTACTCATGGGCCCGATGGTCTCCCTGCCATAGTACTAAAAAAATGTTCCTCCATTATTTCTGTCCCGCTCTCAAAAACATTCAATTTCCCCATATATGGAGAACAAAAAAGATCCGAAGAATGATGTTAATAACTACCGCCCTATCGCCAAACTGTCATACATACCCCAACAAGTATCTTGTATGATACTCTAAGTTTCCACTGCAAATCTCTAATCACCTCTAAACAACATGGCTTTCTCAAATGCAGGTCTACAACCACAAACATTGTCGAATTTGTGTCCTCCACACTCTCAGCATTAGAGACCGGAAATGAGGTCGACGTCATTTCTACTGATTTCAGTAAAGCCTTCGACAAATCTCCCACAAACTAATACTCTTCAAACTGTCTTCCTTTGCCTTTGAACCCACTGCGTTGAAGTGGATATCTTCTTATTTAAAAAACCGTTACTACAGTGTTGTTTTTGATCTGTCTTTTCCAACTACTTCTTGGCTTCTTTCGGAGTTCCCCAAGGCAGCCACTTAGGTCCACTTCTTTTTATTCTTAATATTAACGACATTGAGTTTGTCATCAAACATTCCCACCTCTCACTGTACGCCACCCCAAGTTCCCCAAGATCATTTCCTCGCAACAAGATTCTTACCTTATTCAATCGGATCTCAACAGCTTTTCCGTTTGGTGCTCTAAAAATTGTTTGGAACTTAACATATCCAAATACCAGTCAATTACCTTTTCACGTAAACGAATCCAACCTCCCCCTCGTCTCTACTTCCTCAATAATCAGAGCATCTCACGGTTCAGGTTGTCCGTGCTTATGTGACCAAGAGCTCAATTTTCGCGCACATATCGACGATGTAATTATTAAAGCCAGCTCTGCACCCGGTTTCGTGAAACAATGGTCTAAGGAATTCCCTTCTTCGCTCCTTCTTGAATACATCTCTCAAGTGAGGTCTAATTTCCGCCGTTTCCTAGGCTTTGTTCTTCGAGGTCTTAAGCTAATCAACCTGAAATCGCTGCAATATTCTTCTGCTATTTCCGCTGCTATATTCTTCATCACTAATCCTCGTAATATACGAAATTCTCGTCTCTTTCGGCGCTTAGTTTTGTCAAAAGCGGCCCACTTTTAATTGACAATGATAGCTCGATGCAAAAGTCCCTTTCTATAGGGACTATATGTTTTACTCTTGGTTGCATTGATCATACACTCCGTCTTGGAGACGATGTGGACCTGATAAATTCACTTTTGTCTTGTGGCCCCAAATATGCCCTTTCCCTTTCACAGTCATTTGACGCCATATGGAACTTTTTCGGCAGTGGAAACCTTCTAGTTTGCATCAAATCGTCTTCGCAATTTCTCAAAAACTCAAAAACTCATTGAATTGAATTTAAGAACTCGGGGTGTGTTACCTTAAGACACTAGTACTGCGAAACTAGATGTATTGTACCCCCTTCTTTGATCTACGATTTGAGTGCCTTCAAGAATTAGACAACTTCTCTAGATGGGATTCCTTGGAAGTATTTCCCTGTTATGGTTGTGTTACTTGTCATTTTGAATCTTTTTCGGTCAAGGTTTGGGCTGGTGGTCAGTATGTATTCCATGGTTTCCTTTGCCTGCCCACATCGCCTGCAGATTTCTGTGCTACTAGGACCCATTTTATAAAGGTGGTACTCAAGAACCCAATTCACGCTTCCTCAATAATAAGAATGGCTTCATTTTAGTTGATAAAGGCTTTTTTCGAAAGGTATCATTTAATGTGATCCTTTTTTACCCTGCGGCACATTTTAAACGTTGAGTGCATTGGAACATATTCCAAACCATGGGCAATGTTTTCTTTAAGGTAGTGATATTTACATTTTCTTAATTCTTTCTTAAAGGTAGACAAAAATACTTAAATTTGCCAGGCTCTAGTATCTAATAGTAACTTCCATACTACGCCTGAGTAGACACTTTATTTTAAACAGAACCTCGATCCTATGTTTCTTATTATTAATTTTAATAAATTAATTGAATGAAATGACTGAGTAAGTCTCACTGTTTAAGTACGCCTAAGTGAGCAATCTGTTCAACGAGTTTGAAAAACTTAAATTTAGTTCCTATTCGACTTACTACTATATCAACTACTCGTATTTACGAGTATGGTATTGATTTAATTGGCAATATAAAAGAAGTCTAAAAGCTTCTGCCCTATGACCTGTCGCCTTTATAGGCTTATACGCAGTGGGTGACTGTGGAGTCGAGTCCTCGTTTATCGCTGAATAGATCTCAGGTCTCAAGATCGTTGAGATTTATATTCTTCGTAATCTAAGTTCCAAAACATCAGATTTGATGGATATTTTTAATGCAAAGAATTCTGTATAGAACCCGTAGTCTGTCAGCTATTGCTATCCTAATCGCATCACCCTCCTTTTTTCCTTTTTTTGCCAAATGGAAATACCATTAATAACGTTCTACAGACGAGAATTTCGAGGATCTAGTTCTTGCTGAGTTTTAATCCACTAGTCATCACCGTCCGAGGCCAACATTTGAGTAATGTCGGTGACGCCAAATTCTCGAGGAATTGGGATAGTGTACAGAGAATAACATCCGTTCGACAATGACGACCACGAGTCGATGAAGATGAATCAACAGAACAGCAAGTCCAAATAAATAATTTCAAGTTTTTTTTAAATTTTTATGGTGGAAATAACCGACCGTCATTTGATGGACACCTTAGTCCATACATCACAAGGTTAACACAACGTGTTTAACAAAATTCTTAAAAAACTGAAAATTAAAACATACTTAAAAATTCAGAGACAACATTTGCTTTTCTTCTTTTCTAGACGATAAACATGTGAGACGCAACAGTGGCGAAGAATCAGCTTTATGACATCATCTCTTCAACAACAACAACAATTAACTAATGCAACAGTACATAAATAATTTCAGCATGCATATGCTATCTGAAAAACTCTATGCTAAAAATCATCTTTTCGATCGAATCCTGAAATCGTAAGCAGTAAATGTATGTCAAATGAAAATTAAAAATAAAAAAACTCAAAAAAAAATCAAGAAGCAAACTCAAATATTTCTATCATAAATAAACCACAACAAAACATAATATCTGTGTTCTGTAAATGTTAATTCAAATACAACTCGATGGAAACCTTTATTTAGGTATTAAAAAATAAATTCAATGTATTTTATGCAGTATAATCGCTAATTACTTTGTATTATAAAAACAAAAAAAAAAACAAAAAAAAACACACATACAACTATACAAACAAACAAAAATGATTTAATAAAATTGAAAAAAGAAGTTCGTTCTTTACTAAAGCGAATTTTAATGAAAAGACTTTTTTAACAGTTTTAATGTTTATATTATAAATTTAAGAAAATTAAAAAAAAACTAAATTTAACATAATTTATTTTTTCAACTAAACAAATAGGAAACAAATGTAAACCTTAAATAAATTAAAACAAATAATTTTAAAACAGAGGAAATTTAAATGGACTTAAAAAAATGTGATTTGGTATAGTACGAAGCGGATTATGTGAGGGATGAAGGTTTAAAATTAAATTAATTAAAATACAAACAAATTAAATAAAAATGCAATTTTAGACTACAAAACACAATTCATTCAATAGAATAAAAATTATGTACATGTACTCTATATATATATAAATATAACTATATTTAAAAAAAGCAAAAAGCAAATATCTCAAGTTCACCACACCCGATATAAGAAAAACGAAAATCCAATATAAAAAAAATAGGCAAAGAATATAAATGTAAAATAATTATTAAAAAAAACACTTTCAACTGTCTTCAAATGTAAATGTTAATTAAGAAACCGTAAACTTAAAAAAACCATGCCATGCCATGCCATGAAAAATAAAAACCTTGATTTCATTCATTTCTGATAACAAAATATTTTTATTTTAATTTTTCTCAAAATCAAAAACCAAAGAAAAATTACTGAACAAGATGAATGTTTGTTTTTCGTCAGAAAATGTCATGAATGAATTTTTTTTCGAAAAATCTGTGATATGATATAAATAATTAAATGAAAAACAAGATTTAAAATAAAACGTGTAAGCTAAAATAAAATAAAATAAAAATTCACTAAAAAAAAAAATGTAATTTAACGGAATTCTTATTTAATTTAATGAAATGAAAAAGCAAAAATATGAAAAAACACGACATATTTATCGTAGTACCTATGGAGGAAACATTTATTTTGTTAGCAATTTAATTTTTTCTATGAGTTCCAGGTGATAAAATAAGAAATAAATTGAAGTGTAAAGAAAAGTAGAAAACAAAAAAAAAACAAAAACAAATATTAACGAGGAAAATTGTCTTTTTGAATTTGAAATATGCAAAAGTAAATTGCTGTACATGATAAATAATATAAAAGTTAGTTTTAAGAGCGAACCCGAAAGAGAGAATAAAAATTAAAAGGTGATGTGGAGAATAAAATGATTTAAAAAATAGATTTCTCAGTTATATTCTTTATCCCTATCCTCAGTGGCTCAGTTACCTTAATCTTCAAGCTATTGAGGAAACCTTCTTCATTGACTCCTGCACAGTCTGGCCAATACTTATCTTAGGCTTTCTATTGTACACATTTTCCAGATGCTCATAAAAGGTTTTTCAATAAGGGTGGGTAGATGTTGGAATGGAATAAAATAAGCTTTATGTGAGGTATTAACATTTTTTTTTTTATTTGAAAGGCCCGTTATGCCATTATATATGGAATATGACATCATTCAAATACCCGCCTCTGCTTCTTACGGTGGCACGGATCCGAGTGGTCTAATTTTCAATGATCTTTCCGAATAGATCCGGCTGAATTTGAGCAATGGGCTGTGTTATGTTCACCTTAAGGGCATCGGTTGATTGTGGCTTATTTGCATATATCTGCCACTTTAGGAAACGCCACAAGAAAAAATCAAGCGGGGTCGAAATGGCGCCAATTCACATCTCCTCTGCGAGAGATAACCTTACCCTGAAATCGTTCATGCAGAATGTAAACCAAGGCGTCCGCTGTGTGGCACGTAGCGTCGTCCTGCTGGAACCACATGTCTAGGTCGACATGGTTCAGTTTGGGCCATAAAAAATTGGTTATACTCGTTCTGTAAGGCTCGCTATTGACTGTGAATGCCCACCAATGTCTTTTTCGAAAAAGTACGGACCAATGACGCCGACGGCCCAAAATCCACATCAAACGGTAACTTTTTAACGATGAATTGTCACCTGGTGAACCTCGTGTGGATTGGTGTCGTTTCATGTACGGCAATTTTGTTTATTAACACGGCCATTCATCAAAAAATGCGCCTAGTAGTTAACAATGATTTTTCGGCGAAAATTCGGTTCCTCTTACGAATAGCGAACAAACGGCGTTGTCTATGATCATGAACTTTGAGCTCCTGGGTCGGTTGAATTTTATACGGGCTTAGGCGCAAGTATAGACGCAAAATTCGCCAAGTTGAAGTCTGATGTTCTCGGCTGATCTTGCGCTCCTTTGACGTACGAATGTTGGCTGTTCGATTACCGAACCGGTCGTCTTTTATTATTTGGACGTGGTGTTCAGACGTGTTACTTACATGGTGATTTGGCATCAGTAACTGAATAATAAACAATAGATTTGACAGATGTCACCAAAACAAAATGGCCACTATAAGCTACCAAAATCTACCCACGCCAATTGAAAAACCATCAATTATTGCCAAATCTGGAGGATTTCAATGAGTCCTATTGAAGTTGAGAAGCCTTGAAGAATACAAGTCTTGCTGTCGTCCGCTACTGACAAAATATCACAATTGGAATGCCACTCAGCGATCGCGTGGCCCATCGACGAGAACTATGCCTGGTGAATAGGCGGCTCCAAGTAGTTTCAGATCATTTCTGAGGTGGAATAAAATCACCACGCAGATATCGCCCAGAGCACTGTTCAATTAGATCAGTTGTTAGTGGTAGCGGTTAGCACTGACAACTTCATCAGTTTTCAGCTCACAATATACTTGTTGACCCTACCAAACGCACAGCATTGCTTTCAATTCGAGGCGATGGATCAACCCCGCTTTTTTACGTTTACGATTCGTAGGAACCACTTTTCTCCGGCAGTAATACTTCCCATGTGTTTTGGCTGACACCGACTCCTGCGGCTCATTGTCTGACCACCTGGTTGGACTGAGCATGAGTGGTGCAACCAACGGAGGCGACACCGACGATGGCGCGGAACGGGAAACCGCTAAGGTTGAACGAGCCCCAGACTTGGGACGTACTGTAGATTGCACTGCTAAGTGCCAAAAAAGAAGGAGAAAGAGGCGTGCCCGAAAACGTGCAAAGAGGCTGGCACAGCCGGAGGCACGAAGATTGAAGGCGAACCTCTGGTGAAAGCAGTTAAGAGGATTAGATCGGCGGAGGTATCCCCTATCGAAACCCATCCGATCCTCTCATCTGCAGCCCCCGCACTTCTTGGCGGCGCGCAGCGCAGAAAGCGTCGGCGGCTAGTAAAGGTTGCTGCAAGAGGCACAAGCATGCCAGCACTTTCGGCATGCGCCTCAAACAATCCTCCTCTTATTGGTGGCGATCAAATCCCCAATAAGAGCGGTTCCAAAACTTACGGAGCTGGAGGTGTTCAGGGTCCTGTTATGGCCGGCGCTATCGCCGAAAAAGGCTTATAGACAAACTCTGATCGCAGAAAGCAAAGCGGTTTTGGATCGCAACAAACCTATAGCTGGCAGAGCTGGTCCAAAGCGGCGTCGGAAGGCAGCAGGAGCTCGAACCGAAAAGGTAAGAGCGCTCGCAAACAGAGGAGGGCTGCCGGGGACTACCTTGCTGGGGAGAGAGAACGTGATGTCTCCTCCTGCGATGTGGCGGCGGATAATCGGCGTCCGAAGGTAGATGCGGCGATCGACAAAGATCAAAGCAAAAATCTTAAGACGGAAAGGACCAAAGACTCCTCCTCGGAGGCAGCCACTTCACGCAACACAACCCTTTCCTCTGGAAAGATGATACAAGTGACGAGTCGAAAGAGTCGAGACAGGCACCTCTCCTACAAAGAGGCAGCCATCTCCTCTGATGAGGTCAGGATAGGGAAAGCTGGCAGAGACAGCAGAATGATCAGCGCAGATTGCCAACACTGCGAGGATCATCTACTGGAGCTAGCTTCAGCAACAGGGTTCTGTATTCAGTCTGAGAGGTCCGCTCTGATGAATGGTACCTTCGTGGTGAGCTGTTCGTCACAGCAGAAATCTGCCTGGATCAGGAGCATGGTGCCGAAAATCCTTCCCCTGGAAACTACTACCTAACAGGTGGTAAGTCTCGCAAACTTAACGCGCGCCATCTGCTGGATTCCGGGGAAACCTGGAAACAAGCTGGAAGTGCTGGCGCTCACTTGACACGAGGACCCGGACTGTCTATTCCTACAAAGAGAGTAAGGGCTCTCTGAAAAAAGAGGTCTTCACTCTGGTTGTGGGATTGGACAACTGCTCTGTCGAGACCCTGAAATCCGCGTACGATTCATGTACCTACTTCGGCCTTGGTAGGATTTTATTCCTACCTACTTCGGCCTTGGTAGGATTTTATTCCATTTTGATGTCAAGTATTCGAAGGACGGAACTTGCTCCGCAGTCTAAATCTATGATTTTTACTCAGATTAACCTACAGCATTGCAAGGCTGCTACCGCTCTTCTCAGTAGTAGAATTGCATGCAATAGTACAAACCATTACATTGCATCCATTCAGGAACCATGGGTGTGGAATAAACGCCTGTGTTGTCTTGGTGGTATACGTGATGCTACGATTCTTTATGATGAGCTATCCGATAGGTCTAGAGTCTGCCTCATCATATCGAACACGCTATCGGCAACCAAATTTGGTCAATCCTGTGGACAAGGTCTGATGGCTGCGTACGGCTGCGTACGGAGAAATTGAACACTTCGTCGTGGCGTCTGCTAACTTCCCCTACGACTCGGTACTGCTCCCGCTGCCGAAGACGGTTTCTGAACTCCTAGAGTGCTGTGAAGCCAGAAGGATTAGACTCATCATCTGTTGCGATGCTAATGTTTAAAACACTGTTTGGTAGCAGCAGCAGCAAATGCAATCGGAGAGGAGACCATCTTTTAAACTACACTCTTTCGTCTGACCTTATCATCAAGAACGTTGGCTCTCAACCAACCTTTGTGACGGCGAGACGACAAGAAGTGATTGACCTAACCCTGTCTAATAGGCATATGAAGGCCATCTCTAACTGGAGAGTCTTACCAGATGTAACGCTGTCAGACCATAGATATATCGAATTCCAATTGAAGTTTTGCCCTTCTCCAGGTAGTCAATGTGGATCACACCTTGTGAATCCCAGAAAACGGTGGCCATCAACTTTCCGGCCGATGGGACAGTTTTCGCCTTCTTCGGAGCACGTTCGCCGGGTGAAGTCCACTGTTTCGACTGTTCTTTCATCTCTGGTGTGTACCAGTGGATCCATGTTTCGTCGACTGTCAAGAAACGACGCAGAAACTCCTTCGGATTGCGCTTAAACAGCGTCAAACACTGCTCTGAAGTGGTCCCACGGTTGCGCTTGTTGTCCGGAGTGAGCAAACGCGGCACCCATCGCGCCGACAGCTCTCTCATGCCCAAAATTTCATGTAGGATATGACCCACACGATCTTTTGAAATGCCTACTGTCTCAGCTATCTCGCGCACCTTCAATCGGCGGTCTGCCAATACGAGATCGTGGATTTTTGTCACGTTATCCTCCGTGGTAGCCGTTTTCGGGGCACCTGGACGTGGCTCATAAAAAACCGACGTGCGACCACATTGAAACTCGTTAAACCAATTTTTGATGGTCGCCATCAAAGGAGAAGAGTCACCGTACACAGCTTCCAAACGCTCTTTGATTTCGCTGCGCGATTTCCCTTCCAAAAACAAGAATCGAATCACCAACCGATATTGCTCTTTTTCCATTTTTCTAAAATCCGCGGACACCCCTGCTTCCACACGCAGTCAAAACAAAACTACGAGTCCGATCCGGCTGATCGTCTAGTAGTCGTCTACTAGAATGTACTACACGTACATAGTAAGTTGCTCTTGCGATACTGGCGCCATCTGGCGGTGAGGCTAAGTACTTATCGGACCACCCTCGTATCTAGGGCCGTTGTTCATACGATTCGCTCCACACGGCCCAGCCATCTTAGACGTTAGATGTCGCTGTTCAACCCATACATTTTGTTGTTTAATCTTCTTCTCCACTCTCCATTTAAACACACGGGACCTAAAATTGTACGCAGGATTTTCCTCTCGAAATGCCCAAGAGCCTCTTCATCTGCTTTTGATAATGTCCAAGCCACAGCACCATAGGCTCTACTACTCAAATATGTTTTGAGCCCCAAGAAGCAGCGATTGGCAAGAGTTGTTCTGCGTCTGATCTCAGCGCTGATGTTGTTTTTGCTTGTCACTATTGAACCAAGATAGACGAAGTCAATGAGTACTTCAAAATTATAGCTGCCTAGGTGAGGTTGGGTTAGGTGAGGCTGCCCTACCCTCCTCAATGCAATGATTATTAGCCCGTGACTGCACTGCTTCATTGCTTTGGCGTAGAAGACCAGCGTGCCCTATTTCGGAGCCAATGAGCCGATTTCGAAGCGCCGATTTCTTTCCCGCCTTCCTCACGGGGGACCTCTGGCAGTAGTGAGGTCACAGGTGCTTTACTTAAAAGAAATGTTTTAGCAAATATGAGTTTTTGTTAAAATGCAGGTTCTAAGGGTACCTTCGCAGTTAGCGTATAGCAGTTTGTATTGCTTTGTCCTTAATCCGGCAATGCGACTATTGCTAATCCATAGCTCCTAGATAAAGATGTCGTCTCCACTTTCTGCAAGGTGGAGTATAAGGTTGGCAGAGGCAACCTTAGTCTCTTTTTCTTCTTAGATGGCGTTACAGCTCACGGAGAGCAAGAGCCAAGCTTCTCTTATTCACTTATGTTGTGTGCCGATTCCGAGATGGTGGGCCATTGCCTGCCTCTTGTTCTGTTCGTAGACCTTAAATTTTTTGTTCACCTGTGGAAAAAATGCATTTACGCATACTCGGAACTGAAGATGTTAGGGTCAACGAACTAGATCAGAGGCAAATAGAAAACAGTGTTGAAATAAAAAATATCCCCATGCAGAACAACGATAATAAGCTTGACATTGTCGCTGCGGTGGGCAAAGCAATAAATGCCGAAATAAAAGAGTCGGATATAGAAGACATTCGCACATATCCGGACAGAAAAAACATACAGTTGACGAATATGGCAGTTAGGTTCTCACGAAAACAAATCAAACAAATATTCCTGCAAAAATCGAAGGCAAAGGGCACAATTAAATATGAACAGGTGTGTGACGTAATGAATAAAGAACAAAACCCGGTATACGCCAAACAAAGTGTTTACATAAGCACTTTACTCACAACCCACAATAAGAAAATGCTGTGGTTAGCAAAAACACAAGCAAAAGCGGTGAATTGGAAGTACGTTTGGTTTGCCAACAACAAAATTCTAGTCAGGAGAACAGACGGCGGCCGCGTCATCGAAATAGCCACCGAGGATGATATTGAGAAAATGAGATCATAATAAAAAAAAAAAATAATAATAATAATAATAATAATAAGCACACTAGCGACCAAAAGTATACATACACATGAATGAAAATGAATTAAGTGAAATTTTAAATGTAAATTTTACTAATCAGAAAAGAGAAACAGAAATAAAAAAATATATAAAATACAGAAATGGATTTTCGTGCTTACATCTTAACATAAGATCAGCGAGAAAAAACTGGAATGCATTTATGCTAAGTATTCATGACTTTTTGCAAGACGTAGACTTAATTGCAGTGACAGAAATTAATACATATGTATATACATATAAAGAAGAAAACAACTTGTATAAAATAAATGGTTTTAACAGCGAATACTTTAACAGACACTCAGGACGTGGTGGCATCGCAATATTTTTAAAAGATAATATTACTTTCGAACTTAAGGAAAGATTCAATGGAAGTGAGCCAGAAACTGGTTTTTACGACAGCCTGATTTTAAAAATTAAGCGTGATGAGCTTAACGCCACAATAATCTGTGTCTATAGACCGCCACGCACATACATAAACGGATTCATTAATGAACTGGCAGCAAACATCGATATATTGGGAAAGAAAGAGACGCTAGTGATTCTTGGTGATATGAACCTCAATGTCAAACATCAGAATGAGTCCCATGCAAAAAAATATCTATCAATGATTGCAGCAAAAGGGCTTAGCAATGTCATACAATCCGACACTCGGACTGATCTCGCTCGAAACACAAGTACTCTGATAGATCACATCTTAGTTCGTACAATAAGCAAAAAAATAGAGTCAGCGGTTATAGAACTAAACATATCCGATCACTATGCTACATTCTGCAGGTTTGCTACGCAAAACAGCACAGAAAGTAAACCCGAAATAATGCAACAATACGGTAATAGGCGTAAACTTGTACAAGTAATGAACGACACTAATTGGGATGAAATTGAAGAATATGACTGCGTAAACGAAATATATGAACAATTTAGGAAAAGGTACATGGACATAATGAAAGAGGCATCAATGACAAAAAAAAAGAAAAGCGAAGAAATATCGAGTGTGAGTGGATGACATGGGAAATAAAGCAGGCTTGCAAAGAACGGGACAGATTATAAGTTACAATTCCAAATTCCCTTACACCGACAAATAATATAATTTAGCTGCTGATTCCGGTCACACGACGTGCTAGTGATTCCACGAACGAATATGGATATAGGGTTACACAACCAAGAGCGTTGCAATACCCAAATAAATGCTAACGTCGCGTCTGGCGAACATGCCCCGATCACAGCGATTCGTGGAATTACCTGTATTCGCTTGTGCACCTGAATCAGCACAAAGATAAAGAACTGTAAGTAGCATAAGTTAGACATTAAGAAAATATTGTAATGAAATTTAGTCTTAAGGAAGATTCAAGCGTGAAGAGACGCAATAAAGGACAGTCGGAAAAAAAACGAAAGAGTGTTTTTTTTTTGAAATCCGCTAAGTAAAAAGTTAAAACTGGCGTAGTCGGTAGGATCGGTGACGGACGTTCGTAGTGCAGTCACAACCAAAACGAACAAATCAAAGTATAATATATGTATCTATTCCACGTAAAATTAATAAATTATACTATGAGTTCAAAGTGAAAACAAATAAACAGATGTGATAAAAGAAACCGACAAAGCGGTAAAGAAATAAAAAGTGTATGAAAAAAAAAAAATAAAAAAAAAATTAAAACAACTTAGATTGAACAAAGAAACCATCAGAAACCAAACCAGTGCTACTTTAAACTAAACCCAGCGTACGGAACAACAGAAGCAGGAAATAAATTGTCACACGGATCCCCGGAACAACTATCCCCAGACCAACCAACTACAACAAACAAGAAACAGAAAAAGCCCAGAGTAAATATTATTTATTTTACAACATTTGTTTTAGTATTATTAGTCTCAGTAACATAATATAATTTAAGCAACGAACTAAAGTAATTTAGTGTAAGAATTTTTTTTTTCTTTTCCTTATTGCTATGAAAGTTGTAAGTGTATTTCTCATGACTTCTAATTCTTCTGACGAATAATTCTCATGACTTCTATTGAAGACCAGATTCAAATAGTACAGGAGCAATCAAAACAGCTCTCCGATATCGTGAATAATTTCTTTACTAACGACCACTTGACAATGCTGACCCTCAACATAGACCCACTAAAATACTTATCTAAACTACCCGAGTTCACTGGAGATTTTAAGGAACTCCAGAATTTTGTAGATTTAATAGATAAGGTACATCCGACTCTCGTTAGGTATGACAGTCTCGCCCAAAGCATTTTTTCGGATACGATAAAATCTAAGTTAAGGGGACGAGCCCGAGAAATAGTGGAGATAAATAACCATATAACAACTTGGGCGGAAATCAGAGAAATCCTCTTCAACAACTTCGGAGATCGCTGTACTCCTGAGGAACTCTTTGACGAATTAAGAGGAATAAAGTTTAAGACGCACTCCGTAGATTTCTATAACGAAATCAAAAACATACTTAGAAGGCTTAACATTAAAGCCAAGCAAACAATGGGAGATAACCAACAACATATTGAAGCCGTGATAACCCAGAACAAAACATCTGCTTTGGCGATCTTTAAAAATAAGGTCCCAGAACCAATGAGGTCACTGCTTCATTGCAGGAACCCTCTCAACCTTGAACAGGCAATAAACATTCTTCACGAATGCAACTACGCCTACTATAAACCACACGGAAAATTCTTAAATACAAAAAACAATTACACTGACTACCCCAGTCAACCCCGAAACCAGGTTTATCCTAAACCATCCTCTAATTACACGGGAAAATACTACTTCCATCTCAATAGTCAACCTTCGCACCAATACAATCCAGTGCACAATTCTCAATCTCCAGAACCTATGGAAATAGGAATAGCCCAGCGAGAGAGAAATCTTACAAAATATAATCAAAGAGGGCAACGCAATCAAAATAGACAATTCTCTCAACCCCAGCGGAACGCACCTCAAGGTAGGCCATTTTCCCAATTTCAGCATAACACACAGCAAAGAAATCAGAATGCTCAACGGTCGCAAGAAAATCTAACGGCAAAAGGTAATAGGGTTGCAGGCAACCAAACAAATAGCCAAGAAAATTTTCATTCAGATGCCTCGGAGCGAAACTACCATATATAGTCGTTGAAGGTAAAATTAGACAACTTAGATTCATAATAGATACTGATGCAACACATTCTATCTTAAATCCCGGATTGTGTTCCCCAGATAAAATACAACTAATCAAAGATTCAATTAAAGTAAGAACACTTAGCACAAGTGTAGAAATCACCCATAAGGCAATAATTCCCTTATTTAAAGAATTAGGAAATCCAAAAGAAAGAGTTGAAATGTACATTTTCCCATTCCACGACCAGTTCGATGGACTTATAGGTAATAATATTTTAGCACCATTAAAGGCAAAAATAGATTTAGGTGAGAACATTTTATCCTTAGGAGACAAAGTAGTAAAGCTACATTTTAAAGAAACTATTACACAAACAGAAGAATCGAAAAAATGCGAAGTTACCCTATCTGTGCTTCAACAAGAAGGACTCATCTACTTGCCAGAGCAAGACTTGATAGATGGGAATGCGGTAGTTGAAGAGGGAGTTTATGAGGCAGAGAACTATAAAATATTGGCCCCAGTAACTTTCAATCATGGTAATATTAATAATAAACTAGTTGAGCTCAAACCCCTCGTAACACAACCCGTGGATAGTCAAAATTTTAACATTATTCAAGCCTCTGAGAAACCATTACTATTAGAACAATTAATACTCGATCACTTAAACAGTGAAGAGAAATCGGGATTAATAAGAGTCCTTAGGAATTACAAAGATGTATTCCACCAGGAGGACACAAATCTTACTTTTACCAACGCGATAAAACATCAAATAAGAACTACTAACGATACCCCGATTCAAACGAAGAGTTATCGGTATCCATACATACATAAAGCCGAAGTAGAGTCTCAAATCAAAGAGATGCTCAAGAACAAAATAATAAGACACAGCAGTTCACCCTATTCGGCACCCATCTGGATCGTCCCTAAAAAGGCCGACGCAAGTGGTAAGCCAAAATGGAGACTTGTAGTGGATTACCGCAAGTTGAACGAGGTAACCATAGATGATAAGTATCCGATCCCATGTATAGATGAAATTCTTGACAAGCTCGGGAGGTGTCAGTATTTTACGACACTCGACCTTGCCAAGGGATTTTATCAAATAGAGATAGAGGAGGCAGACATTCATAAGACGGCATTCAGTGTCGAAAACGGGCACTATGAATTCCTTCGTATGCCGTTTGGGCTGAAGACAGCACCAGCGACGTTCCAGCGTCTTATGAATGAGGTACTAAAGGAGTACATTAACATCATCTGTCGTGTACATGGATGATATTATCGTTTTTTCAACGTCATTGCAAGAACACATTGTCTCACTAGCAAAGATCTTTAAAAGGCTTAAGGAAGTCAACTTAAAGATCCAACTGGATAAGTCAGAGTTTCTTAAGAAAGAAACTGAATTTCTAGGTCACATAATCACACCCGACGGTATAAAGCCAAATCCGAAAAAGATTGAGTGCGTAAAGAATTACCAAATCCCCAAAACGAATAAACAAATAAAACAGTTCTTAGGCCTGACGGGATATTACCGGAAATTCATTCGGGACTATTCCAAAATAGCAAAACCAATAACCAAATACCTCAAAAAGGACGCAAAGATAAATATAACAGACCCAGAATATGTACAAGCTTTTAATACTTTAAAAACCCTCTTAATAAATGACCCCATTCTCACATACCCTGACTTCAACAAGGAATTTGTGCTGACGACAGATGCTAGCCAATATGCCCTGGGAGCTGTCCTTTCACAGGACAACCATCCAATATGTTACGCAAGCCGTACGTTAAACGAACATGAGGTGAATTATAGCACCATAGAAAAGGAACTTCTAGCTATTATATGGGCAACAGGATATTTTCGGCCTTACCTTTTTGGCAGGAAATTCCTGATTGAAACAGACCACAAACCACTGACGTGGCTCTTCTCTGTAAAAGATCCGAACTCAAAATTAGTAAGGTGGCGATTAAAGCTTTCCGAGTATGACTACGACATAAAGTATAAGAAAGGCACAAAGAACATGAATGCAGATGCTCTTTCCCGTATAACCCCTTTTGAAATCAACTTTATCGAAAATGAATCATTCCCAGTTAGTAAATCCTGTCTTAATGTTTTTAAAACTCAATTTGTTATTAAAAAATCCCATTCTGGCTCTTTGAGAATAAAAAAGACTAAAATATTTAACAAAAATCGTACAACAGTTTACACAAAATCGATCGTTAGACGAAGAAACTGCATTAACTCTATTAAAAAACCATTTCAATCCCGATAATCTTAATGCCATATTTATAGAAGATGAAGCCTTTTTAAACATAATTAAGGAAATCTTTATTAAATATTTCAAACAAAGAGGTAAGCTCAAAATTATTAGATGCCTGACATTTTTAGAGGATATAACAAGCGAAGAAAAACTAGCTACTATAATAGAATCAGAACATTCAAGAAACAACCATCGAGGAATAGAGGAGGTATTCAGGGAAATAACTCTAAGCTACTACCATCCAAAGCTTAGAGAGAGAATCACCCAATTCATCAACAACTGTTATATCTGTAATTGCGAAAAGTATGTAAGGAATCCACCCAAACCTCTACTTAAATTAACAGAAACACCAGAAAGGCCATTCGAAATAATTCACGTTGACGTATTCTATAGTCTAGAAAAATCCCTTTTTGTCACTATAATCGATAAATTTTCAAAACATGGTTTCGCTATGAAGGTAATAGGAAGAACTTGGACAGAATTCAAGCGAGTCCTTTCCTTCTACTTTAGCCAATTTGGACGAGTTAAAAAGATAGTAGTTGATAACGAGCTATGTTTCAAAGCTTTACCTTTAAGAGAATTCCTATCCCAACAAAATGTAGAACTCCACTTCACCTCTAATAGTAATCATACATCAAACGCCGATGTTGAACGGCTACATAATACGATAAATGAACACATCAGGCTCCTCAAACACGATAAAATCAACAACGAAGGTTCTGTCGAAGACAAATTACTAAAAATAATAACTTTCTACAATAACACTATCCATTCAACTACTAACAAACGACCGATAGATTTCGTAAACGGAAAAGTTCACGAAAGCGAATATAAAAACATACAAAATCTTATCTTCGAAAAAAAACAGAAGGTGATCAATAAAATTAACCGGAATAGACAAGACGTCCCCTTAGAAGGCGGACAGAACTTTGTAAAAGAAGTAAGAGGAGGAAAAATTCCTCAAAATACAGAAAAATCCAAACAGAGAAAATTGACGAAGACCATTTGAAATACGTCAAAAATCAAAACATATATTACAGAACACACATAAAAGAAAAAAAGAAATATCAGACTAGTATACAATAAACAGACAACAATAGTAATCCACTCGCGTATTTTATTTACAGATGACTATATTCATTGCCGCACTCACTCTTACAACGATTTTTAGAATGACCATGACGCAAGAAATAATTCTACATGACATGAACAACAATAATGGGTACATGACATTGGACTTAGGAAAATACAAAATCATAAAGGACTATACGAAAGTCTTACATATAATAAACACGACTGAACTTGAAACAGCAAAAGAACATATAAGAGGCAATATCCTTATATTCCAAAATAAATCTAACTTAGTAGGCCCTATGTATAACGCATTAAATCAAAACTTCATCTTGTTAGAAGCTAAGTTGGAAAACATTAAATCTCGTGCTAGAACAAGGAGAGGTCTCATTGATATACTAGGTACAAGTTTTAAGGTAATCGCAGGAACTATGGACCATGAAGACGAAATACAAATTAAAGCAAAACTAGACGATCTCTTTGACGACGACAAAAAACTCATTAAACAGGCAAATACTCAGGTACGTATTAACGAGGAAATTTCGGAACAGATAGTAAATATAACAACCCACATAAAAAGACAACAAGGAATTATAGAGACTTACTTTAACTCCTATAACAATGACGTAGGGAAAAGAATAATGACACTCGAAGACGAAGTCATACTAATGCAACATATATACCAGATTAATAATGACATTTTCCTATTAACTAAACATATTGACAACATTGAACAGCTTCTTTTCACGAGCAAATTAGGAATCCTTACCAAAAACATCTTAAGCCCAGCAGAAATGGAGATGATTTCCGACATAGATGTTTACAAAGACATTAGACTAGTAATTTCATACTATCAAGACCAAATTATATTGATACTTTTGATCCCTAGATTATCTGATCTTCAATATAACAGACTTTTAATAGAACCATTACCAGACCACCACCATAAAGCACTTTTCATTAGCGATAGGGAAATACTAACAGACGACAAAGAAAACGTATACAAAATCCCTAAAGACAATCTAAAAAGAAATTTAGTAGCGGTAACGGATAGCTGTATTAAAAACATAATGCTTTTCACTGAAGCATCATGTCCCAAAACTTTTGAAACTGGTAAAGAAATCAAAGAAATCACGAGAGGAACTATTATAGTCAAAAATCTTAATAAAACAGAACTAATACACGATTGTAATAAAACTAATTTAAAGATACAGGGAAATTATTTAATAAAATTTAAAAATTGTAAGATATCAATTGAAAATGAAACATTTGAAAATTTTGAAAAGAAAATATACGATACCATCCTATTACCTAACTTAATGACAAAGATAAACGAAAGTAAATTAGTACATAATATTAAGCTTGACGAACTTTATGTAAAACACATAGAAAATACTAAACTTATTGAAACATCAAATGTTAATAAATCTTTTAATATATCTTCTATTGGCCTAAATATTCTTATAATTGTAATTCTCATATACATATACATATTGAAAAATTGTAACACAACAATTGTAAAGGTTTCGTCGGAGCCTCAAACTAACGGGGGGGGAGTTACAATTCCAAATTCCCTTACACCGACAAATAATATAATTTAGCTGCTGATTCCGGTCACACGACGTGCTAGTGATTCCACGAACGAATATGGATATAGGGTTACACAACCAAGAGCGTTGCAATACCCAAATAAATGCTAACGTCGCGTCTGGCGAACATGCCCCGATCACAGCGATTCGTGGAATTACCTGTATTCGCTTGTGCACCTGAATCAGCACAAAGATAAAGAACTGTAAGTAGCATAAGTTAGACATTAAGAAAATATTGTAATGAAATTTAGTCTTAAGGAAGATTCAAGCGTGAAGAGACGCAATAAAGGACAGTCGGAAAAAAAACGAAAGAGTGTTTTTTTTTTGAAATCCGCTAAGTAAAAAGTTAAAACTATTATACAGAAGATACAAGAACAATAGAAGAAACCAAGAATACGAAAAGGACTACAAAACTTTTCGAAATATTTTAAACAAGAGGATAAATGCCACAAAATTCGCATATTACAAAGAAAAATTTCGAACTGCAAAAACAAACCCAAAACAAACATGGCAGCTTGTTAACCGCATATTGGGAAGAGTACCTCCAAATCTGGATGACGCCTTGTCCAAAAACTTTGCAAATGAATCGAACATAGAAAGTCTAGCGGACAAGTTTGCAAATCAATTATCACGTGAGGTTAGCAACATAGTGCACCAGTGTAATCGGCACAACGACAAGTGCAGTATGCTCAATGTATCTGGAGGAAGTGACTGTGAGGAAAGTGCAGAATATACTATCAACACTAACTGAAATAAATCACCAGGAATAGATGGCATACGACCGAAAGATCTTAAGGAATTTGCTGTAATTCTATCACCTTTAATCTGTAAATTGGTCAATAAAAGCATAACACAGTCTCATGTTCCTGAACTGCTTAAAGTCTCAATAGTGAGACCAATATACAAGAGTGGTACTAAAAATGACATACTAAACCACAGACCTATTTCTATCTTATCAGTAGTAGATAAAGTACTTGAAGGGATAATCGCAGAAAGACTATATCAATACCTAGAAAGAAACAATATTTTAAACAAAAACCAATTCGGGTTTCGGAAGAACCGAAGCATAAATCAGTTATTGGGAGAGTTCACCAATCAAATAAACACTAGCCTGAATAGAAATCATATACCAATAGTTCTATTCATCGACTTTAAAAAGGCCTTTGACACCCTGAGCCACGGGAATATATTGCGACAGCTAGACAGAATTGGTGTACGTGGAGTGACATTAAAGTGGTTTGAAAACTATCTAGAAAACCGTAGCTTTAAAGTTAAAATTAGAGATAGCTATAGCAATCCAGAAAAAGCAACATATGGAATACCACAAGGATCAAAACTCAGTCCACTACTTTTCATTATATACGTAAATGATCTACTTTCTGTTCTTCGTCAGAGTAGGGGATACGCGTACGCAGACGATACAGCTATAGTCGTCAATCACAGATGTGGCGAAACGGCAATAAAAATAATGCAAGAGGAATTCAATGCGGTTACAACCTGGTGCCACGATCACGGTCTCTTGATCAATGCAAAGAAGACAAAAATAATGCACATACGTCCACCACATATCCAAAAAGTATTATTAAAAATTAAATTACATGACACCAACTGCCTTCATAATGCAAAGAACCCTATGCAACTTGAAAGAGAAGACAGCTGCGAAACTTTTATAGAAAATGTGTCAACTTACAAGTATCTAGGGGTCATCGTAGACTCCAATTTTAAATGAAGCTATCATTTAAGAGCACTTGAGACAAAACTAAGGCAGTCAACTGTTCTACGACAGTGCTATTTTGGATTAGTAGAATCTCATCTACGGCATCAACAAAACATCAACAGTACGAAACTGCTTAACATCGAACAACTTTATAAGGTGGAAGTTATTTCAAGATTCTGGAACGATGACACTTACAAAGTCACAGCTCAACATAACTTCAACACACGCAGAAGACAGCAAGGACGATACAATATCCCACGGCATTGGAATGAGTACGGACGAAGGCGATATGAAGTAGTAGTACCCAAAATATTTAATGAACTCCCAAATAATTATAAAAATCTTTCAAAACCTCTTTTGTTGAAAAAAGCGAAATAGTTTTTTCTGACTTAGAAACGAAGAAACAAAAAAAAAATTTAACTGGATTAGAAATTATTTATTGTATAGAAAGCTCAACTCATATACGAAACAATATTGTGTAACTAATCTTCTGCAGATAAGCCCCTAAGGCTTTGCAGATAATTATATCAAAATGTAAACTACTTATGATGTATCAATAAAGAATTGAATTGAATTGAATTGAATTGAATGTGGGACTCAGCCGTCCGGATTGACTCCTTTCAGCCACTACCCACTAAAACAACCGCAGTCCACCACTTCGCCTATGGAGGCGAGTATCTGACTAATTGCTTGCTGCCTTGTATGGTGTTAGGGCGCAAGTTACCCTGAGAGTTTATTTCGCTCTCACTAGCTTATCCCACACCAAGTCTGGGCCATTGCTCAGCTTGCGTCATCTTATTCCACCTCGACCAGTTTGAATGGCTTTCCTAGAGCACTCTTAGTGTAATAAACCCTAAGAGTTTCCTGGTCAGCCCCATGGCCATAAGGAAGTCGACGGATTTTGAGGCCCAGATTCCCCTCCAGGAGAGGGTACATGTCGAGAAACGGATGTCAGTTGGTCGGACGTGGTATCTTTGCTCGATATTGGATACGATATCCGACTTATCGGCATATCTAATATTTCCGTTTCCTCTCGTGGGCCTCATTCAAAGATGTTACTCCGCCGACTATCTGGTTGTCTATGACGCAGACTTTGCCATCTCGAGCCACAACAAGGTCAAGCTTACGAGGACCCTGTCGCGTAAGAAACACCCGGCACGACATAGGACATCCTCATCTGCTCGCCGGACACGACGAGATGTTCGGATTCGTGAGGGGAGGCAGTTGATGCGGACATGGTGATATCGGACATAGTCCCGTTCGGAGATGTACATCCCACCGTATACCCAAGAGCTTGAGAAGTTTGTTTTTCCACATTCGCGAAGTTCGTGGCCATCGACGGTATTGTATAGAGATTGGGCCCACCATTTTTCCACTTCCTCGGTGTTATTGAGGGTAACACCCCCGGCCTTGGTGAGAGCTCGGTTTGCCCACAGAATCCGTTTCTGGACCCAGAAGAATTCGCAGGCGGCTCTCACTACAGGAGAAGTGGAGTTCCCTAGTGTTTTAGCCTGCCACGCATCAAACAAGGGACGAAGGTTTCAAAGGAAGGGAGAACCAATCCACAGTTATTGGCCGTCGTGTGGAAATAAGCTCTTGGGGTATCGTGGGGCAGCCGGATCCACTTGCGCACTGCTACTCGAATTTGCAGGTCCAATGCTCTGAGTTTTCCCAGAGCAGTACCAGCGAGGACGAGGTTATGGTACAGGGGGGCATCAGGTAGCATTTGGTGATAAGAAGCCTTTGTTGCGGCTTTAATGGGACTTTGGTGATATTATCCAGTTCACCTGTGTTGAATGAAATAACCACACTGTGTTGTCACTGTCGAACCACTTGACTCTTTATTTTTGTACTCTAGCTTATATACTAAAATTATGCTTATTCTACACAGAAAAAATGATACTTTGGTGGGAACTCAAATTAATCGTAAATTGCTGCGTGTGTGACATTTGATGCTATTGTTTACTCGACAGGTAGACTGCGCGAATGTCACTTGAAGCCGTTGTTTATTTTGCAATTCATGGGAATGTCTCAAATTGTTGGTCACAACAACTACCGTGAAATTTCATACAATTTTCAAATTTCTTGTACTTGCTAACTTTGCGACCTCGGGCAGCTATGTTACCATGGAGGAACCACACAAGATTTGACTTTATAGGCTAGAACTGAAGTCGCGCCAACTGCTTAACTCAAAATACAGTCAAGAAAGTAGTTCTCAAGCCGAGAAACGGGATCGACCATAAGCACTACCGTGAAATTTCATACAATTTTCAAATTTCTTGTACTTGCTAACTTTGCGACCTCGGGCAGCTATGTTACCATGGAGGAACCACACAAGATTTGACTTTATAGGCTAGAACTGAAGTCGCGCCAACTGCTTAACTCAAAATACAGTCAAGAAAGTAGTTCTCAAGCCGAGAAACCGGATCGACCATAAGCACTACCGTGAAATTTCATACAATTTTCAAATTTATTGTACTTGCTAACTTTGCGACCTCGGGCAGCTATGTTACCATGGAGGAACCACACAAGATTTGACTTTATTGGGTAGAACTGAAGTCGCGCCAACTGCTTAACTCAAAATACAGTCAAGAAAGTAGCTCTCAAGCCGAGAAACGGGATCGACCATAAGCACTAATGTGAAATTACATACAATTTTCAAATTTATTGTACTTGCTAACTTTGTGACCTCGGGCAGCTATGTTACCATGGAGGAACCACACGAGATTTGACTTTATTGGCTAGAACTGAAGTCGCGCCAACTGCTTAACTCAAAATACAGTCAAGAAAGTAGTTCTCAAGCCGAGAAACGGGATCGACCATAAGCACTACCGTGAAATTTCATACAATTTTCAAATTTCTTGTACTTGCTAACTTTGCGACCTCGGGCAGCTATGTTATCATGGAGGAACCACACAAGATTTGACTTTATAGGCTAGAACTGAAGTCGCGCCAACTGCTTAACTCAAAGTAGAGTCAAGAAAGTAGCTCTCAAGCCGAGAAACGGGATCGACCATAAGCAGTACCGTGAAATTTCATACAATTTTCAAATTTCTTGTACTTGCTAACTTTGCGACCTCGGGCAGCTATGTTACCATGGAGGAACCACACAAGATTTGACTTTATTGGCTAGAACTGAAGTCGCGCCAACTGCTTAACTCAAAATACAGTCAAGAAAGTAGTTCTCAAGCCGAGAAACGGGATCGACCATAAGCACTACCGTGAAATTTCATACAATTTTCAAATTTTTTGTACTTGCTAACTTTGCGACCTCGGGCAGCTATGTTACCATGGAGGAACCACACAAGATTTGACTTTATAGGCTAGAACTGAAGTCGCGCCAACTGATTAACTCAAAATACAGTCAAGAAAGTAGTTCTCAAGCCGAGAAACGGGATCGACCATAAGCACTACCGTGAAATTTCATACAATTTTCAAATTTCTTGTACTTGCTAACTTTGCGACCTCGGGCAGCTATGTTACCATGGAGGAACCACACAAGATTTGACTTTATAGGCTAGAACTGAAGTCGCGCCAACTGCTTAACTCAAAATACAGTCAAGAAAGTAGTTCTCAAGCCGAGAAACGGGATCGACCATAAGCACTACCGTGAAATTTCATACAATTTTCAAATTTATTGTACTTGCTAACTTTGTGACCTCGGGCAGCTATGTTACCATGGAGGAACCACACAAGATTTGACTTTATTGGGTAGAACTGAAGTCGCGCCAACTGCATAACTCAAAATACAGGCAAGAAAGTAGCTCTCAAGCCGAGAAACGGGATCGACCATAAGCACTAATGTGAAATTACATACAATTTTCAAATTTATTGTACTTGCTAACTTTGCCACCTCGGGCAGCTATGTTACCATGGAGGAACCACACGAGATTTGACTTTATTGGCTAGAACTGAAGTCGCGCCAACTGCTTAACTCAAAATACAGTCAAGAAAGTAGTTCTCAAGCCGAGAAACGGGATCGACCATAAGCACTACCGTGAAATTTCATACAATTTTCAAATTTCTTGTGCTTGCTAACTTTGCGACCCCGGGCAGCTATGTTACCATGGAGGAACCACACAAGATTTGACTTTATAGGCTAGAACTGAAGTCGCGCCAACTGCTTAACTCAAAGTAGAGTCAAGAAAGTAGCTCTCAAGCCGAGAAACGGGATCGACCCTAAGCAGTACCGTGAAATTTCATACAATTTTCAAATTTCTTGTACTTGCTAACTTTGCGACCTCGGGCAGCTATGTTACCATGGAGGAACCACACAAGATTTGACTTTATTGGCTAGAACTAAAGTCGCGCCAACTGCATAACTCAAAATACAGTCAAGAAAGTAGTTCTCAAGCCGAGAAACGGGATCGACCATAAGCACTACCGTGAAATTTCATACAATTTTCAAATTTTTTGTACTTGCTAAGTTTGCGACCTCGGGCAGCTATGTTACCATGGAGGAACCACACAAGATTTGACTTTATAGGCTAGAACTGAAGTCGCGCCAACTGCCTAACTCAAAATACAGTCAAGAAAGTAGTTCTCAAGCCGAGAAACGGGATCGACCATAAGCACTACCGTAAAATTTCATACAATTTTCAAATTTCTTGTACTTGCTAACTTTGTGACCTCGGGCAGCTATGTTACCATGGAGGAACCACACAAGATTTGACTTTATTGGCTAGAACTGAAGTCGCGCCAACTGCTTAACTCAAAATACAGTCAAGAAAGTAGTTCTCAAGCCGAGAAACGGGATCGACCATAAGCACTACCGTGAAATTTCATACAATTTTCAAATTGCTTGTACTTGCTAACTTTGCGACCTCGGGCAGCTATGTTCCCATGGAGGAACCACACAAGATTTGACTTTATAGGCTAGAACTGAAGTCGCGCCAACTGCTTAACTCAAAATACAGTCAAGAAAGTAGTTCTCAAGCCGAGAAACGGGATCGACCATAAGCACTACCGTGAAATTTCATACAATTTTCAAATTTATTGTACTTGCTAACTTTGTGACCTCGGGCAGCTATGTTACCATGGAGGAACCACAGAGATTTGACTTTATTGGCTAGAACTGAAGTCGCGCCAACTGCTTAACTCAAAATACAGTCAAGAAAGTAGTTCTCAAGCCGAGAAACGGGATCGACCATAAGCACTACCGTGAAATTTCATACAATTTTCAAATTTCTTGTACTTGCTAACTTTGCGACCTCGGGCAGCTATGTTACCATGGAGGAACCACACAAGATTTGACTTTACAGGCTAGAACTGAAGTCGCGCCAACTGCTTAACTCAAAATAGAGTCAAGAAAGTAGCTCTCAAGCCGAGAAACGGGATCGACCATAAGCAGTACCGTGAAATTTCATACAATTTTCAAATTTCTTGTACTTGCTAACTTTGCGACCTCGGGCAGCTATGTTACCATGGAGGAACCACACAAGATTTGACTTTATAGGCTAGAGCTGAAGTCGCGCCAACTGCCTAACTCAAAATACAGTCAAGAAAGTAGTTCTCAAGCCGAGAAACGGGATCGACCATAAGCACTACCGTGAAATTTCATACAATTTTCAAATTTCTTGTACTTGCTAACTTTGCGACCTCGGGCAGCTATGTTACCATGGAGGAACCACACAAGATTTGACTTTATTGGCTAGAACTGAAGTCGCGCCAACTGCTTAACTCAAAATACAGTCAAGAAAGTAGTTCTCAAGCCGAGAAACGGGATCGACCATAAGCACTACCGTGAAATTACATATAATTTTCAAATTTATTGTACTTGCTAACTTTATGACCTCGGGCAGCTATGTTACCATGGAGGAACCACACGAGATTTGACTTTATTGGCTAGAACTGAAGTCGCGCCAACTGCTTAACTCAAAATACAGTCAAGAAAGTAGTTCTCAAGCCGAGAAACGGGATCGACCATAAGCACTACCGTGAAATTTCATACAATTTTCAAATTTCTTGTACTTGCTAACTTTGCGACCTCGGGCAGCTATGTTCCCATGGAGGAACCACACAAGATTTGACTTTATAGGCTAGAACTGAAGTCGCGCCAACTGCTTAACTCAAAATACAGTCAAGAAAGTAGTTCTCAAGCCGAGAAACGGGATCGACCATAAGCACTACCGTGAAATTTCATACAATTTTCAAATTTATTGTACTTGCTAACTTTGTGACCTCGGGCAGCTATGTTACCATGGAGGAACCACTGAGATTTGACTTTATTGGCTAGAACTGAAGTCGCGCCAACTGCTTAACTCAAAATACAGTCAAGAAAGTAGTTCTCAAGCCGAGAAACGGGATCGACCATAAGCACTACCGTGAAATTTCATACAATTTTCAAATTTCTTGTACTTGCTAACTTTGCGACCTCGGGCAGCTATGTTCCCATGGAGGAACCACACAAGATTTGACTTTATAGGCTAGAACTGAAGTCGCGCCAACTGCTTAACTCAAAATAGAGTCAAGAAAGTAGCTCTCAAGCCGAGAAACGGGATCGACCATAAGCAGTACCGTGAAATTTCATACAATTTTCAAATTTCTTGTACTTGCTAACTTTGCGACCTCGGGCAGCTATGTTACCATGGAGGAACCACACAAGATTTGACTTTATAGGCTAGAGCTGAAGTCGCGCCAACTGCCTAACTCAAAATACAGTCAAGAAAGTAGTTCTCAAGCCGAGAAACGGGATCGACCATAAGCACTACCGTGAAATTTCATACAATTTTCAAATTTCTTGTACTTGCTAACTTTGCGACCTCGGGCAGCTATGTTACCATGGAGGAACCACACAAGATTTGACTTTATTGGCTAGAACTGAAGTCGCGCCAACTGCTTAACTCAAAATACAGTCAAGAAAGTAGTTCTCAAGCCGAGAAACGGGATCGACCATAAGCACTACCGTGAAATTACATATAATTTTCAAATTTATTGTACTTGCTAACTTTATGACCTCGGGCAGCTATGTTACCATGGAGGAACCACACAAGATTTGACTTTATTGGCTAGAACTGAAGTCGCGCCAACTGCTTAACTCAAAATAGAGTCAAGAAAGTAGCTCTCAAGCCGAGAAACGGGATCGACCATAAGCACTACCGTGAAATTTCATACAATTTTCAAATTTATTGTACTTGCTAACTTTGTGACCTCGGGCAGCTATGTTACCATGGAGGAACCACACAAGATTTGACTTTATTGGCTAGAACTGAAGTCGCGCCAACTGCTTAACTCAAAATACAGTCAAGAAAGTAGTTCTCAAGCCGAGAAACGGGATCGACCATAAGCACTACCGTGAAATTTCATACAATTTTCAAATTTCTTGTACTTGCTAACTTTGCGACCTCGGGCAGCTATGTTACCATGGAGGAACCACACAAGATTTGACTTTATAGGCTAGAACTGAAGTCGCGCCAACTGCTTAACTCAAAATACAGTCAAGAAAGTAGTTCTCAAGCCGAGAAACGGGATCGACCATAAGCACTACCGTGAAATTTCATACAATTTTCAAATTTATTGTACTTGCTAACTTTGTGACCTCGGGCAGCTATGTTACCATGGAGGAACGACACAAGATTTGACTTTATTGGCTAGAACTGAAGTCGCGCCAACTGCTTAACTCAAAATAGAGTCAAGAAAGTAGTTCTCAAGCCGAGAAACGGGATCGACCATAAGCACTACCGTGAAATTTCATACAATTTTCAAATTTCTTGTACTTGCTAACTTTGCGACCTCGGGCAGCTATGTTACCTTGGAGGAACCACACAAGATTTGACTTTATAGGCTAGAACTGAAGTCACGCCAACTGCTTAACTCAAAATACAGTCAAGAAAGTAGCTCTCAAGCCGAGAAACGGGATTGACCATAAGCACTTCCGTGAAATTTCATACAATTTTCAAATTTCTTGTACTTGCTAACTTTGCGACCTCGGGCAGCTATGTTACCATGGAGGAACCACACAAGATTTGACTTTATAGGCTAGAACTGAAGTCGCGCCAACTGCTTAACTCAAAACAGAGTCAAGAAAGTAGCTCTCAAGCCGAGAAACGGGATCGACCATAAGCACTACCGTGAAATTTCATACAATTTTCAAATTTCTTGTACTTGCTAACTTTGCGACCTCGGGCAGCTATGTTACCATGGAGGAACCACACAAGATTTTACTTTATAGGCTAGAACTGAAGTCGCGCCAACTGCTTAACTCAAAATAGAGTCAAGAAAGTAGCTCTCAAGCCGAGAAACGGGATCGACCATAAGCAGTACCGTGAAATTTCATACAATTTTCAAATTTCTTGTACTTGCTAACTTTGCGACCTCGGGCAGCTATGTTACCATGGAGGAACCACACAAGATTTGACTTTATAGGCTAGAGCTGAAGTCGCGCCAACTGCCTAACTCAAAATACAGTCAAGAAAGTAGTTCTCAAGCCGAGAAACGGGATCGACCATAAGCACTACCGTGAAATTTCATACAATTTTCAAATTTCTTGTACTTGCTAACTTTGCGACCTCGGGCAGCTATGTTACCATGGAGGAACCACACAAGATTTGACTTTATTGGCTAGAACTGAAGTCGCGCCAACTGCTTAACTCAAAATACAGTCAAGAAAGTAGTTCTCAAGCCGAGAAACGGGATCGACCATAAGCACTACCGTGAAATTACATATAATTTTCAAATTTATTGTACTTGCTAACTTTATGACCTCGGGCAGCTATGTTACCATGGAGGAACCACACGAGATTTGACTTTATTGGCTAGAACTGAAGTCGCGCCAACTGCTTAACTCAAAATACAGTCAAGAAAGTAGTTCTCAAGCCGAGAAACGGGATCGACCATAAGCACTACCGTGAAATTTCATACAATTTTCAAATTTCTTGTACTTGCTAACTTTGCGACCTCGGGCAGCTATGTTCCCATGGAGGAACCACACAAGATTTGACTTTATAGGCTAGAACTGAAGTCGCGCCAACTGCTTAACTCAAAATACAGTCAAGAAAGTAGTTCTCAAGCCGAGAAACGGGATCGACCATAAGCACTACCGTGAAATTTCATACAATTTTCAAATTTATTGTACTTGCTAACTTTGTGACCTCGGGCAGCTATGTTACCATGGAGGAACCACTGAGATTTGACTTTATTGGCTAGAACTGAAGTCGCGCCAACTGCTTAACTCAAAATACAGTCAAGAAAGTAGTTCTCAAGCCGAGAAACGGGATCGACCATAAGCACTACCGTGAAATTTCATACAATTTTCAAATTTCTTGTACTTGCTAACTTTGCGACCTCGGGCAGCTATGTTCCCATGGAGGAACCACACAAGATTTGACTTTATAGGCTAGAACTGAAGTCGCGCCAACTGCTTAACTCAAAATAGAGTCAAGAAAGTAGCTCTCAAGCCGAGAAACGGGATCGACCATAAGCAGTACCGTGAAATTTCATACAATTTTCAAATTTCTTGTACTTGCTAACTTTGCGACCTCGGGCAGCTATGTTACCATGGAGGAACCACACAAGATTTGACTTTATAGGCTAGAGCTGAAGTCGCGCCAACTGCCTAACTCAAAATACAGTCAAGAAAGTAGTTCTCAAGCCGAGAAACGGGATCGACCATAAGCACTACCGTGAAATTTCATACAATTTTCAAATTTCTTGTACTTGCTAACTTTGCGACCTCGGGCAGCTATGTTACCATGGAGGAACCACACAAGATTTGACTTTATTGGCTAGAACTGAAGTCGCGCCAACTGCTTAACTCAAAATACAGTCAAGAAAGTAGTTCTCAAGCCGAGAAACGGGATCGACCATAAGCACTACCGTGAAATTACATATAATTTTCAAATTTATTGTACTTGCTAACTTTATGACCTCGGGCAGCTATGTTACCATGGAGGAACCACACAAGATTTGACTTTATTGGCTAGAACTGAAGTCGCGCCAACTGCTTAACTCAAAATAGAGTCAAGAAAGTAGCTCTCAAGCCGAGAAACGGGATCGACCATAAGCACTACCGTGAAATTTCATACAATTTTCAAATTTATTGTACTTGCTAACTTTGTGACCTCGGGCAGCTATGTTACCATGGAGGAACCACACAAGATTTGACTTTATTGGCTAGAACTGAAGTCGCGCCAACTGCTTAACTCAAAATACAGTCAAGAAAGTAGTTCTCAAGCCGAGAAACGGGATCGACCATAAGCACTACCGTGAAATTTCATACAATTTTCAAATTTCTTGTACTTGCTAACTTTGCGACCTCGGGCAGCTATGTTACCATGGAGGAACCACACAAGATTTGACTTTATTGGCTAGAACTGAAGTCTCGCCAACTGCTTAACTCAAAATACAGTCAAGAAAGTAGTTCTCAAGCCGAGAAACGGGATCGACCATAAGCACTACCGTGAAATTTCATACAATTTTCAAATTTGTGAGGAACCACAAAAGATTTGACTTTATTGGCTAGAACTGAAGTCGCGCCAACTGCTTAACTCAAAATAGAGTCAAGAAAGTAGCTCTCAAGCCGAGAAACGGGATCGACCATAAGCACTACCGTGAAATTTCATACTATTTTCAAATTTCTTGTACTTGCTAACTTTGCGACCTCGGGCAGCTATGTTACCATGGAGGAACCACACAAGATTTGACTTTATAGGCTAGAACTGAAGTCGCGCCAACTGCTTAACTCAAAATACAGTCAAGAAAGTAGTTCTCAAGCCGAGAAACGGGATCGACCATAAGCACTACCGTGAAATTTCATACAATTTTCAAATTTATTGTACTTGCTAACTTTGTGACCTCGGGCAGCTATGTTACCATGGAGGAACCACACAAGATTTGACTTTATTGGCTAGAACTGAAGTCGCGCCAACTGCTTAACTCAAAATAGAGTCAAGAAAGTAGTTCTCAAGCCGAGAAACGGGATCGACCATAAGCACTACCGTGAAATTTCATACAATTTTCAAATTTCTTGTACTTGCTAACTTTGCGACCTCGGGCAGCTATGTTACCTTGGAGGAACCACACAAGATTTGACTTTATAGGCTAGAACTGAAGTCGCGCCAACTGCTTAACTCAAAATACAGTCAAGAAAGTAGCTCTCAAGCCGAGAAACGGGATTGACCATAAGCACTTCCGTGAAATTTCATACAATTTTCAAATTTCTTGTACTTGCTAACTTTGCGACCTCGGGCAGCTATGTTACCATGGAGGAACCACACAAGATTTGACTTTATAGGCTAGAACTGAAGTCGCGCCAACTGCTTAACTCAAAACAGAGTCAAGAAAGTAGCTCTCAAGCCGAGAAACGGGATCGACCATAAGCACTACCGTGAAATTTCATACAATTTTCAAATTTCTTGTACTTGCTAACTTTGCGACCTCGGGCAGCTATGTTACCATGGAGGAACCACACAAGATTTGACTTTATAGGCTAGAACTGAAGTCGCGCCAACTGCTTAACTCAAAATAGAGTCAAGAAAGTAGCTCTCAAGCCGAGAAACGGGATCGACCATAAGCACTACCGTGAAATTTCATACAATTTTCAAATTTGTGAGGAACCACACAAGATTTGACTTTATTGGCTAGAACTGAAGTCGCGCCAACTGCTTAACTCAAAATAGAGTCAAGAAAGTAGCTCTCAAGCCGAGAAACGGGATCGACCATAAGCACTACCGTGAAATTTCATACTATTTTCAAATTTCTTGTACTTGCTAACTTTGCGACCTCGGGAAGCTATGTTACCATGGAGGAACCACACAAGATTTGACTTTATAGGCTAGAACTGAAGTCGCGCCAACTGCTTAACTCAAAATACAGTCAAGAAAGTAGTTCTCAAGCCGAGAAACGGGATCGACCATAAGCACTACCGTGAAATTTCATACAATTTTCAAATTTCTTGTACTTGCTAACTTTGCGACCTCGGGCAGCTATGTTACCATGGAGGAACCACACGAGATTTGACTTTATTGGCTAGAACTGAAGTCGCGCCAACTGCTTAACTCAAAATACAGTCAAGAAAGTAGTTCTCAAGCCGAGAAACGGGATCGACCATAAGCACTACCGTGAAATTTCATACAATTTTCAAATTTATTGTACTTGCTAACTTTGTGACCTCGGGCAGCTATGTTACCATGGAGGAACCACACAAGATTTGACTTTATAGGCTAGAACTGAAGTCGCGATAACTGCTTAACTCAAAATAGAGTCAAGAAAGTAGCTCTCAAGCCGAGAAAGGGATCGACCATAAGCACTACCGTGAAATTTCATACAATTTTCAAATTTCTTGTACTTGCTAACTTTGCGACCTCGGGCAGGTATGTTACCATGGAGGAACCACAAAAGATTTGACTTTATAGGCTAGAACTGAAGTCGCGCCAACTGCTTAACTCAAAATCCAGTCATGAAAGTAGCTCTCAAGCCGAGAAACGGGATCGACCATAAGCACTACCGTGAAATTTCATACAATTTTCAAATTTATTGTACTTGCTAACTTTGTGACCTCGGGCAGCTATGTTACCATGGAGGAACCACACAAGATTTGACTTTATTGGCTAGAACTGAAGTCGCGCCAACTGCTTAACTCAAAATACGGTCAAGAAAGTAGCTCTCAAGCCGAGAAACGGGATCGACCATAAGCACTTCCGTGAAATTTCATACAATTTTCAAATTTCTTGTACTTGCTAACTTTGCGACCTCGGGCAGCTATGTTACCATGGAGGAACCACACGAGATTTGACTTTATTGGCTAGAACTGAAGTCGCGCCAACTGCTTAACTCAAAATACAGTCAAGAAAGTAGTTCTCAAGCCGAGAAACGGGATCGAACATAAGCACTACCGTGAAATTTCATACTATTTTCAAATTTCTTGTACTTGCTAATTTTGCGACCTCGGGCAGTTATGTTACCATGGAGGAACCACACAAGATTTGACTTTATAGGCTAGAACTGAAGTCGCGCCAACTGCTTAACTCAAAATACAGTCAAGAAAGTAGTTCTCAAGCCGAGAAACGGGATCGACCATAAGCACTACCGTGAAATTTCATACAATTTTCAAATTTATTGTACTTGCTAACTTTGTGACCTCGGGCAGCTATGTTACCATGGAGGAACCACACAAGATTTGACTTTATTGGCTAGAACTGAAGTCGCGCCAACTGCTTAACTCAAAATACAGTCAAGAAAGTAGCTCTGAAGCCGAGAAACGGGATCGACCATAAGCACTAATGTGAAATTACATACAATTTTCAAATTTCTTGTACTTGCTAACTTTGCGACCTCGGGCAGCTATGTTACCATGGAGGAACCACACAAGATTTGACTTTATAGGCTAGAACTGAAGTCGCACCAACTGCTTAACTCAAAATACAGTCAAGAAAGTAGTTCTTAAGCCGAGAAACGGGATCGACCATAAGCACTACCGTGAAATTTCATACAATTTTCAAATTTCTTGTACTTGCTAACTTTGCGACCTCGGGCAGCTATGTTACCATGGAGGAACCACCCAAGATTTGACTTTATTGGCTAGAACTGAAGTCGCCCCAACTGCTTAACTCAAAATAGAGTCAAGAAAGTAGCTCTCAAGCCGAGAAACGGGATCGACCATAAGCACTACCGTGAAATTTCATACAATTTTCAAATTTCTTGTACTTGCTAACTTTGCGACCTCGGGCAGCTATGTTACCATGGAGGAACCACACAAGATTTGACTTTATAGGCTAGAACTGAAGTCGCGCCAACTGCTTAACTCAAAATACAGTCAAGAAAGTAGTTCTCAAGCCGAGAAACGGGATCGACCATAAGCACTACCGTGAAATTTCATACAATTTTCAAATTTATTGTACTTGCTAACTTTGTGACCTCGGGCAGCTATGTTACCATGGAGGAACCACACAAGATTTGACTTTATTCGCTAGAACTGAAGTCGCGCCAACTGCCTAACTCAAAATACAGTCAAGAAAGTAGTTCTCAAGCCGAGAAACGGGATCGACCATAAGCACTACCGTGAAATTTCATACAATTTTCAAATTTATTGTACTTGCTAACTTTGTGACCTCGGGCAGCTATGTTACCATGGAGGAACCACACAAGATTTGACTTTATAGGCTAGAACTGAAGTCGCGCCAACTGCTTAACTCAAAATACAGTCAAGAAAGTAGTTCTCAAGCCGAGAAACGGGATCGACCATAAGCACTACCGTGAAATTTCATACAATTTTCAAATTTATTGTACTTGCTAACTTTGCGACCTCGGGCAGCTATGTTACCATGGAGGAACCACACAAGATTTGACTTTATAGGCTAGAACTGAAGTCGCGCCAACTGCTTAACTCAAAATAGAGTCAAGAAAGTAGCTCTCAAGCCCAGAAACGGGATCGACCATAAGCACTACCGTGAAATTTCATTCAATTTTCAAATTTCTTGTACTTGCTAACTTTGCGACCTCGGGCAGCTATGTTACCATGGATGAACCACACAAGATTTGACTTTATTGGCTAGAACTGAAGTCGCGCCAACTGCTTAACTCAAAATACAGTCAAGAAAGTAGTTCTCAAGCCGAGAAACGGGATCGACCATAAGCACTACCGTGAAATTTCATACAATTTTCAAATTTATTGTACATACTTGCTAACTTTGCGACCTCGGGCAGCTATGTTACCATGGAGGAACCACACAAGATTTGACTTTATAGGCTAGAACTGAAGTCGCGCCAACTGCTTAACTCAAAATAGAGTCAAGAAAGTAGCTCTCAAGCCGAGAAACGGGATCGACCATAAGCACTACCGTAAAATTTCATACAATTTTCAAATTTCTTGTACTTGCTTACTTTGTGACCTCGGGCAGCTATGTTACCATGGAGGAACCACACAAGATTTGACTTTATAGGCTAGAACTGAAGTCGCGCCAACTGCTTAACTCAAAATACAGTCAAGAAAGTAGTTCTCAAGCCGAGAAACGGGATCGACCATAAGCACTACCGTGAAATTTCATACAATTTTCAAATTTATTGTACTTGTTAACTTTGCGACCTCGGGCAGCTATGTTACCATGGAGGAACCACACAAGATTTGACTTTATTGGCTAGAACTGAAGTCGCGCCAACTGCTTAACTCAAAATAGAGTCAAGAAAGTAGCTCTCAAGCCGAGAAACGGGATCGACCATAAGCACTACCGTGAAATTTCATACAATTTTCAAATTTATTGTACTTGCTAACTTTGTGACCTCGGGCAGCTATGTTACCATGGAGGAACCACACAAGATTTGACTTTATAGGCTAGAACTGAAGTCGCGCCAACTGCTTAACTCAAAATACAGTCAAGAAAGTAGTTCTCAAGCCGAGAAACGGGATCGACCATAAGCACTACCGTGAAATTTCATACAATTTTCAAATTTATTGTACTTGCTAACTTTGCGACCTCGGGCAGCTATGTTACCATGGAGGAACCACACAAGATTTGACTTTATAGGCTAGAACTGAAGTCGCGCCAACTGCTTAACTCAAAATAGAGTCAAGAAAGTAGCTCTCAAGCCCAGAAACGGGATCGACCATAAGCACTACCGTGAAATTTCATTCAATTTTCAAATTTCTTGTACTTGCTAACTTTGCGACCTCGGGCAGCTATGTTACCATGGAGGAACCACACAAGATTTGACTTTATTGGCTAGAACTGAAGTCGCGCCAACTGCTTAACTCAAAATACAGTCAAGAAAGTAGTTCTCAAGCCGAGAAACGGGATCGACCATAACCACTACCGTGAAATTTCATACAATTTTCAAATTTATTGTACATACTTGCTAACTTTGCGACCTCGGGCAGCTATGTTACCATGGAGGAACCACACAAGATTTGACTTTATAGGCTAGAACTGAAGTCGCGCCAACTGCTTAACTCAAAATACAGTCAAGAAAGTAGTTCTCAAGCCGAGAAACGGGATCGACCATAAGCACTACCGTGAAATTTCATACAATTTTCGAATTTATTGTACTTGCTAAATTTGCGACCTCGGGCAGCTATGTTACCATGGAGGAACCACACAAGATTTGACTTTATTGGCTAGAACTGAAGTCGCGCCAACTGCTTAACTCAAAATAGAGTCAAGAAAGTAGCTCTCAAGCCGAGAAACGGGATCGACCATAAGCACTACCGTGAAATTTCATACAATTTTCAAATTTCTTGTACTTGCTAACTTTGCGACCTCGGGCAGCTATGTTACCATGGAGGAACCACACAAGATTTGACTTTATAGGCTAGAACTGAAGTCGCGCCTACTGCTTAACTCAAAATAGAGTCAAGAAAGTAGCTCTCAGGCCGAGAAACGGGATCGACCATAAGCACTACCGTGAAATTTCATACAATTTTCAAATTTATTGTACTTGCTAACTTTGTGACCTCGGGCAGCTATGTTACCATGGAGGAACCACACAAGATTTGACTTTATAGGCTAGAACTGAAGTCGCGCCAACTGCTTAACTCAAAATACAGTCAAGAAAGTAGTTCTCAAGCCGAGAAACGGGATCGACCATAAGCACTACCGTGAAATTTCATACAATTTTCAAATTTGTGAGGAACCACACAAGATTTGACTTTATTGGCTAGAACTGAAGTCGCGCCAACTGCTTAACTCAAAATAGAGTCAAGAAAGTAGCTCTCAAGCCGAGAAACGGGATCGACCATAAGCACTACCGTGAAATTTCATATTATTTTCAAATTTCTTGTACTTGGTAACTTTGCGACCTCGGGCAGCTATGTTACCATGGAGGAACCACACAAGATTTGACTTTATAGGCTAGAACTGAAGTCGCGCCAACTGCTTAACTCAAAATACAGTCAAGAAAGTAGTTCTCAAGCCGAGAAACGGGATCGACCATAAGCACTACCGTGAAATTTCATACAATTTTCAAATTTATTGTACATACTTGCTAACTTTGCGACCTCGGGCAGCTATGTTACCATGGAGGAACCACACAAGATTTGACTTTATAGGCTAGAACTGAAGTCGCGCCAACTGCTTAACTCAAAATAGAGTCAAGAAAGTAGCTCTCAAGCCGAGAAACGGGATCGACCATAAGCACTACCGTGAAATTTCATACAATTTTCAAATTTCTTGTACTTGCTAACTTTGTGACCTCGGGCAGCTATGTTACCATGGAGGAACCACACAAGATTTGACTTTATAGGCTAGAACTGAAGTCGCGCCAACTGCTTAACTCAAAATACAGTCAAGAAAGTAGTTCTCAAGCCGAGAAACGGGATCGACCATAAGCACTACCGTGAAATTTCATACAATTTTCAAATTTATTGTACTTGCTAACTTTGCGACCTCGGGCAGCTATGTTACCATGGAGGAACCACACAAGATTTGACTTTATAGGCTAGAACTGAAGTCGCGCCAACTGCTTAACTCAAAATAGAGTCAAGAAAGTAGCTCTCAAGCCCAGAAACGGGATCGACCATAAGCACTACCGTGAAATTTCATACAATTTCTGGGGGCACGGCAGTGCCCCCGCCAAGTCGAGCAAAAAAGCGGCACGGCCGTACCATCCTTTTCTCGAAGCAGTTCGGGCCATTTTCGACCCCCTATAACTTCGTTGTGGATAAAACTAGAAGCCTGAATTTTCAGTAACCAAGCAGGCATCCCATAGACACGGTATATTTCAAATTTCATTAAATTTGAACCAGTAGTTTAAGAATTATAACTAGTCAAAGTTTCTAATTCTGTCACTCACTCACTCACTCACTCACTCACTCACTCACTCACTCACTCACTCACCGATCATCAAAACTCTAGGCCACTTCTAGCAGACATAGAAGCTTGAAATTTAGAATACAATTAGTGTTTAGTGTATAAATCAAGGAAAAACTAAAATATTTTGCAATTTTGGTCCAGTTTTCTAGATACACCAAATATTATTACTAATAGGATAGTGTCTGTATGTATCCTTTTTCAATTTATCTAGATGGCGATTAACCCCTAAAAATATGCAATGCAACCCAATCAATGGGCGGTTGGGGAATTGGGTTTAGTGGTCAATGTGGTTCATGTATTTGACGGAATATAAAATAAATATCTTTATTATGTACATATATTTAATAACCATTTGATGAACTTATAATTAAATCAATTTTAAAACAAATTGTATGTTCGGTGTCAGAGTTGGAGACTACTAACTTGTACAGTTTCGCTCAAAATTACGATATTGTTAAAACACGCCCAGTCTCCTCTAAAGTCGAGTGCTACGAGATAAATGACGGTAAAAAGTTCCTGAAAAGAAGAGATAACCCATATTTGATCAATCACTATTTCTACGACGGAGAACAAGTACCAGAGAAATATTTCTTCTCTTTACTTCTTTTATTCAAGCCATGACGTTCCTTAGATGAACTCAAAATGGGGTGTGATACTTACACGGAGGCCTTTAATTTGGCGAAAGAAGATTTAAAAGAAGGAATCGATTATGGTAATTCAATGATAGAGTCAAGATATAAGATACAAAAAGCATGTGAAATGATAGAATCTAAAGTTGCTGAGATAAACGAAGAAAGGGAAATTGTTGATGATGACGATGGTCTTGAAAACCCTTTAGACTTTGAAGCTGTGGAAGCTGCAAACGCAATGGATGACTTTCACAGAATCAATCTGGTAGAAGAAGAGCAGACTGATCTTCAAAGTATGATCGCAAAACTTAATGCCGATCAAAAAAGAGTCTTCGATATGATCACACATGAAATGGACACAACTGATAATAACGCTGACGTTTTACGCTGTTTTGTGAGTGGAACTGGTGGCACTGGAAAGTGCTTTTTAATAAAAACTCTGAAAGTTTGGGTTAAGATGTATTTAAACAAAAAAGTGGCAGTTAGTGATCCAACAGGCATAGCTGCATTCAATGTGAATGGATTGACTATACACAGACTATTGCAGCTGCCTGTGGAACACAAGCAAACACCGAGGTACAAGCCACTTTCCGATGAAGTGCTCCAAGTTCTGAGATCAGATTTGAAAGAAGTAGTGTTGTTTATCATAGACGAAGTGTCGATGATATCCAATGTTACTTTAACATATATTCATTTACGCTTGTCTGAGATATTTGACACAAGCGATGATCAGAATTGGTGGTTTGGAAAAAAAACATCTTGTACTTTTCGGGGATCTTTTACAGCTTCCGCCGGTAAGAGAAAAGTCACCTTTTGAAAAACTCTCAACTGCTGAAGCTAACAAGTTGTTAGGTTCCCTCAGTATGCCGAATCTGTGGATTGAACTGTTCGTATACGATGAACTTACTATTAACATGCGACAGCTTAATGATTCTAACTTTGTTGAAATGCTAAATAGAATAAGATTAGGTGTGACTACACAAAAAGAACGCGACTTACTCTCGACTAGATTAATAACTCTAAAAACCAATTCAAATGAAAACAGATTGATTGAAATAATTGAACACCTCTCGAAACTTCCTGATGATACCGTTTGCTTATTACCTACAAAAAACATGTGTCAACAATTAAATACTGCAATGCTTAGATCTCTCCCACATCCCGAAATAAAACTTACAGCTGTAGATAGCATAGATTGCAAAAAGAGGATAACAAAAAGAGCTCGTGAATGCATAAAAAATTATGAAGACGATGCTTCTATGACTGCGGGCCTAGAAGAGAACATAATTATAAAAATAGGAGCAAGAGTCATGTTAAGGCGAAATATTGACGTGAGTCTTGGTTTAGTTAATGGTTCTATCGGTATAGTGCAAAGAGTAAAGGTTGATCCGGAAAATACAAAAATAATTAAGAAAATATACATTACATTTGATAAAGAACAGGTTTACGAGCTTGGTCCGGTCAAAACTAAATTTGAAATTATTAATAGAGCTTATGTTCATCGCGAACAGTTTCCTATATGTATAGCCTATGCTATAACTATACACAAAAGTCAGGGCCTAAGTCTAAATAATGCGCTGATGGATATCGGTTCTGCAGTATTCACATCCGGTCAAGCTTACGTGGCACTTTCGAGATTTACAAGTCTGGGCGGCTTACATCTAATTAATGTCGACTTTGGAAATATTAAAGCCCAGGAATCCTCAATTTGTGAATACAATAGATTAAGAAGCATTTACCGTCCAGACTTGATAAAAATTGTAACATCAAAGCCTTTGAGAAAAACCCATAGAGACAGGGAGTGGGCTTTGAGAAAAACTGCAGCTGAAGCTCAAGAAGTAGTACCGGAAAAGAAAAAGAGGAAGACAACCTACAAAAATAAGAAAAGCTCATAAGACACAGAGTGGGCTTTAAGAAAATCTGTTGTTGGTATTCAAAAAGTAGAAGGTACCGGAAAGGAAGAAGAGTAGGACTATCTACAAAAAGAAATGAGATGCCATCAAAAACATAACTTGTAAAAAAAACCAAGTCTCGCAACTCAGTTCTTCTACTGTAAAAAGTTGTGAGATCTATGTAATACCAAGTCGGTTAATTTATTCAGCCCCTACTTAAGGGACCTTCTGTCTTAAGTTATTACGTAATTAGCTAACCTAACAACATCTTATAGTGACCATATTAATATTAAAAATCTTTTATGTTTTAAATAAATAGATTGACTTGGCAATCGCACTAGACAATCTAATTTAATATAATATGTATTATTTGTGAGATGCATGCGATGGACAAGTCAATCTATTTATTTAAAACATAAAAGATTTTTAATATTAATATGGTCACTATAAGATGTTGTTAGGTTAGCTAATTACGTAATAACTTAAGACAGAAGGTCCCTTAAGTAGGGGCTGAATAAATTAACCGACTTGGTATTACATAGATCTCACAACTTTTTACAGTAGAAGAACTGAGTTGCGAGACTTGGTTTTTTTTACAAGTTATGTTTTTGATGGCTTCAAATTTCTTGTACTTGCTAACTTTGCGACCTCGGGCAGCTATGTTACCATGGAGGAACCACACAAGATTTGACTTTATAGGCTAGAACTGAAGTCGCGCCAACTGCTTAACTCAAAATACAGTCAAGAAAGTAGTTCTCAAGCCGAGAAACGGGATCGACCATAAGCACTACCGTGAAATTTCATACAATTTTCAAATTTCTTGTACTTGCTAATTTTGCGACCTCGGGCAGCTATGTTACCATGAAGGAACCACACAAGATTTGACTTTATAGGCTAGAACTGAAGTCGCGCCAACTGCTTAACTCAAAATAGAGTCAAGAAAGTAGCTCTCAAGCCGAGAAACGGGATCGACCATAAGCACTACCGTGAAATTTCATACAATTTTCAAATTTCTTGTACTTGCTAACTTTGCGACCTCGGGCAGCTATGTTACCATGGAGGAACCACACAAGATTTGACTTTATTGGCTAGAACTGAAGTCGCGCCAACTGCTTAACTCAAAATAGAGTCAAGAAAGTAGCTCTCAAGCCGAGAAACGGGATCGACCATAAGCACTACCGTGAAATTTCATACAATTTTCAAATTTATTGTACTTGCTAACTTTGTGACCTCGGGCAGCTATGTTACCATGGAGGAACCACACAAGATTTGACTTTATTGGCTAGAACTGAAGTCGCGCCAACTGCTTAACTCAAAATACAGTCAAGAAAGTAGTTCTCAAGCCGAGAAACGGGATCGACCATAAGCACTACCGTGAAATTTCATACAATTTTCAAATTTCTTGTACTTGCTAACTTTGCGACCTCGGGCAGCTATGTTACCATGGAGGAACCACACAAGATTTGACTTTATTGGCTAGAACTGAAGTCTCGCCAACTGCTTAACTCAAAATACAGTCAAGAAAGTAGTTCTCAAGCCGAGAAACGGGATCGACCATAAGCACTACCGTGAAATTTCATACAATTTTCAAATTTGTGAGGAACCACACAAGATTTGACTTTATTGGCTAGAACTGAAGTCGCGCCAACTGCTTAACTCAAAATAGAGTCAAGAAAGTAGCTCTCAAGCCGAGAAACGGGATCGACCATAAGCACTACCGTGAAATTTCATACTATTTTCAAATTTCTTGTACTTGCTAACTTTGCGACCTCGGGCAGCTATGTTACCATGGAGGAACCACACAAGATTTGACTTTATAGGCTAGAACTGAAGTCGCGCCAACCGCTTAACTCAAAATACAGTCAAGAAAGTAGTTCTCAAGCCGAGAAACGGGATCGACCATAAGCACTACCGTGAAATTTCATACAATTTTCAAATTTATTGTACTTGCTAACTTTGTGACCTCGGGCAGCTATGTTACCATGGAGGAACCACACAAGATTTGACTTTATTGGCTAGAACTGAAGTCGCGCCAACTGCTTAACTCAAAATAGAGTCAAGAAAGTAGTTCTCAAGCCGAGAAACGGGATCGACCATAAGCACTACCGTGAAATTTCATACAATTTTCAAATTTCTTGTACTTGCTAACTTTGCGACCTCGGGCAGCTATGTTACCTTGGAGGAACCACACAAGATTTGACTTTATAGGCTAGAACTGAAGTCGCGCCAACTGCTTAACTCAAAATACAGTCAAGAAAGTAGCTCTCAAGCCGAGAAACGGGATCGACCATAAGCACTTCCGTGAAATTTCATACAATTTTCAAATTTCTTGTACTTGCTAACTTTGCGACCTCGGGCAGCTATGTTACCATGGAGGAACCACACAAGATTTGACTTTATAGGCTAGAACTGAAGTCGCGCCAACTGCTTAACTCAAAACAGAGTCAAGAAAGTAGCTCTCAAGCCGAGAAACGGGATCGACCATAAGCACTACCGTGAAATTTCATACAATTTTCAAATTTGTGAGGAACCACACAAGATTTGACTTTATTGGCTAGAACTGAAGTCGCGCCAACTGCTTAACTCAAAATAGAGTCAAGAAAGTAGCTCTCAAGCCGAGAAACGGGATCGACCATAAGCACTACCGTGAAATTTCATACTATTTTCAAATTTCTTGTACTTGCTAACTTTGCGACCTCGGGCAGCTATGTTACCATGGAGGAACCACACAAGATTTGACTTTATAGGCTAGAACTGAAGTCGCGCCAACTGCTTAACTCAAAATACAGTCAAGAAAGTAGTTCTCAAGCCGAGAAACGGGATCGACCATAAGCACTACCGTGAAATTTCATACAATTTTCAAATTTCTTGTACTTGCTAACTTTGCGACCTCGGGCAGCTATGTTACCATGGAGGAACCACACGAGATTTGACTTTATTGGCTAGAACTGAAGTCGCGCCAACTGCTTAACTCAAAATACAGTCAAGAAAGTAGTTCTCAAGCCGAGAAACGGGATCGACCATAAGCACTACCGTGAAATTTCATACAATTTTCAAATTTATTGTACTTGCTAACTTTGTGACCTCGGGCAGCTATGTTACCATGGAGGAACCACACAAGATTTGACTTTATAGGCTAGAACTGAAGTCGCGATAACTGCTTAACTCAAAATAGAGTCAAGAAAGTAGCTCTCAAGCCGAGAAAGGGATCGACCATAAGCACTACCGTGAAATTTCATACAATTTTCAAATTTCTTGTACTTGCTAACTTTGCGACCTCGGGCAGGTATGTTACCATGGAGGAACCACAAAAGATTTGACTTTATAGGCTAGAACTGAAGTCGCGCCAACTGCTTAACTCAAAATCCAGTCATGAAAGTAGCTCTCAAGCCGAGAAACGGGATCGACCATAAGCACTACCGTGAAATTTCATACAATTTTCAAATTTATTGTACTTGCTAACTTTGTGACCTCGGGCAGCTATGTTACCATGGAGGAACCACACAAGATTTGACTTTATTGGCTAGAACTGAAGTCGCGCCAACTGCTTAACTCAAAATACGGTCAAGAAAGTAGCTCTCAAGCCGAGAAACGGGATCGACCATAAGCACTTCCGTGAAATTTCATACAATTTTCAAATTTCTTGTACTTGCTAACTTTGCGACCTCGGGCAGCTATGTTACCATGGAGGAACCACACGAGATTTGACTTTATTGGCTAGAACTGAAGTCGCGCCAACTGCTTAACTCAAAATACAGTCAAGAAAGTAGTTCTCAAGCCGAGAAACGGGATCGACCATAAGCACTACCGTGAAATTTCATACTATTTTCAAATTTCTTGTACTTGCTAATTTTGCGACCTCGGGCAGTTATGTTACCATGGAGGAACCACACAAGATTTGACTTTATAGGCTAGAACTGAAGTCGCGCCAACTGCTTAACTCAAAATACAGTCAAGAAAGTAGTTCTCAAGCCGAGAAACGGGATCGACCATAAGCACTACCGTGAAATTTCATACAATTTTCAAATTTATTGTACTTGCTAACTTTGTGACCTCGGGCAGCTATGTTACCATGGAGGAACCACACAAGATTTGACTTTATTGGCTAGAACTGAAGTCGCGCCAACTGCTTAACTCAAAATAGAGTCAAGAAAGTAGTTCTCAAGCCGAGAAACGGGATCGACCATAAGCACTACCGTGAAATTTCATACAATTTTCAAATTTCTTGTACTTGCTAACTTTGCGACCTCGGGCAGCTATGTTACCTTGGAGGAACCACACAAGATTTGACTTTATAGGCTAGAACTGAAGTCGCGCCAACTGCTTAACTCAAAATACAGTCAAGAAAGTAGCTCTCAAGCCGAGAAACGGGATCGACCATAAGCACTTCCGTGAAATTTCATACAATTTTCAAATTTCTTGTACTTGCTAACTTTGCGACCTCGGGCAGCTATGTTATTATGGAGGAACCACACAAGATTTTACTTTATAGGCTAGAACTGAAGTCGCGCCAACTGCTTAACTCAAAATAGAGTCAAGAAAGTAGCTCTCAAGCCGAGAAACGGGATCGACCATAAGCACTACCGTGAAATTTCATACAATTTTCAAATTTATTGTACTTGCTAAATTTGTGACCTCGGGCAGCTATGTTACCATGGAGGAACCACACAAGATTTGACTTTATAGGCTAGAACTGAAGTCGCGCCAACTGCTTAACTCAAAATACAGTCAAGAAAGTAGTTCTCAAGCCGAGAAACGGGATCGACCATAAGCACTACCGTGAAATTTCATACAATTTTCAAATTTGTGAGGAACCACACAAGATTTGACTTTATTGGCTAGAACTGAAGTCGCGCCAACTGCTTAACTCAAAATACAGTCAAGAAAGTAGTTCTCAAGCCGAGAAACGGGATCGACCATAAGCACTACCGTGAAATTTCATACAATTTTCAAATTTATTGTACTTGCTAACTTTGTGACCTCGGGCAGCTATGTTACCATGGAGGAACCACACAAGATTTGACTTTATAGGCTAGAACCGAAGTCGCGATAACTGCTTAAATCAAAACAGAGTCAAGAAAGTAGCTCTCAAGCCGAGAAACGGGATCGACCATAAGCACTACCGTGAAATTTCATACAATTTTCAAATTTCTTGTACTTGCTAACTTTGCGACCTCGGGCAGCTATGTTACCATGGAGGAACCACACAAGATTTGACTTTATAGGCTAGAACTGAAGTCGCGCCAACTGCTTAACTCAAAATACAGTCAAGAAAGTAGTTCTCAAGCCGAGAAACGGGATCGACCATAAGCACTACCGTGAAATTTCATACAATTTTCAAATTTCTTGTACTTGCTAACTTTGCGACCTCGGGCAGCTATGTTACCATGGAGGAACCACACGAGATTTGACTTTATTGGCTAGAACTGAAGTCGCGCCAACTGCTTAACTCAAAATACAGTCAAGAAAGTAGTTCTCAAGCCGAGAAACGGGATCGACCATAAGCACTACCGTGAAATTTCATACAATTTTCAAATTTATTGTACTTGCTAACTTTGTGACCTCGGGCAGCTATGTTACCATGGAGGAACCACACAAGATTTGACTTTATAGGCTAGAACTGAAGTCGCGATAACTGCTTAACTCAAAATAGAGTCAAGAAAGTAGCTCTCAAGCCGAGAAAGGGATCGACCATAAGCACTACCGTGAAATTTCATACAATTTTCAAATTTCTTGTACTTGCTAACTTTGCGACCTCGGGCAGGTATGTTACCATGGAGGAACCACAAAAGATTTGACTTTATAGGCTAGAACTGAAGTCGCGCCAACTGCTTAACTCAAAATCCAGTCATGAAAGTAGCTCTCAAGCCGAGAAACGGGATCGACCATAAGCACTACCGTGAAATTTCATACAATTTTCAAATTTATTGTACTTGCTAACTTTGTGACCTCGGGCAGCTATGTTACCATGGAGGAACCACACAAGATTTGACTTTATAGGCTAGAACTGAAGTCGCGCCAACTGCTTAACTCAAAACAGAGTCAAGAAAGTAGCTCTCAAGCCGAGAAACGGGATCGACCATAAGCACTACCGTGAAATTTCATACAATTTTCAAATTTCTTGTACTTGCTAACTTTGCGACCTCGGGCAGCTATGTTACCATGGAGGAACCACACAAGATTTGACTTTATAGGCTAGAACTGAAGTCGCGCCAACTGCTTAACTCAAAATAGAGTCAAGAAAGTAGCTCTCAAGCCGAGAAACGGGATCGACCATAAGCACTACCGTGAAATTTCATACAATTTTCAAATTTATTGTACTTGCTAACTTTGTGACTTCGGGCAGCTATGTTACCATGGAGGAACCACACAAGATTTGACTTTATTGGCTAGAACTGAAGTCGCGCCAACTGCTTAACTCAAAATACAGTCAAGAAAGTAGTTCTCAAGCCGAGAAACGGGATCGACCATAAGCACTACCGTGAAATTTCATTCAATTTTCAAATTTGTGAGGAACCACACAAGATTTGACTTTATTGGCTAGAACTGAAGTCGCGCCAACTGCTTAACTCAAAATAGAGTCAAGAAAGTAGCTCTCAAGCCGAGAAACGGGATCGACCATAAGCACTACCGTGAAATTTCATACTATTTTCAAATTTCTTGTACTTGGTAAGTTTGCGACCTCGGGCAGCTATGTTACCATGGAGGAACCACACAAGATTTGACTTTATAGGCTAGAACTGAAGTCGCGCCAACTGCTTAACTCAAAATACAGTCAAGAAAGTAGTTCTCAAGCCGAGAAACGGGATCGACCATAAGCACTACCGTGAAATTTCATACAATTTTCAAATTTATTGTACTTGCTAACTTTGTGACCTCGGGCAGCTATGTTACCATGGAGGAACCACACAAGATTTGACTTTATTGGCTAGAACTGAAGTCGCGCCAACCGCTTAACTCAAAATACAGTCAAGAAAGTAGTTCTCAAGCCGAGAAACGGGATCGACCATAAGCACTAATGTGAAAATACATACAATTTTCAAATTTATTGTACTTGCTAACTTTGTGACCTCGGGCAGCTATGTTACCATGGAGGAACCACACGAGATTTGACTTTATTGGCTAGAACTGAAGTCGCGCCAACTGCTTAACTCAAAATACAGTCAAGAAAGTAGTTCTCAAGCCGAGAAACGGGATCGACCATAAGCACTACCGTGAAATTTCATACAATTTTCAAATTTCTTGTACTTGCTAACTTTGCGACCTCGGGCAGCTATGTTACCATGGAGGAACCACACAAGATTTGACTTTATAGGCTAGAACTGAAGTCGCGCCAACTGCTTAAATCAAAATACAGTCAAGAAAGTAGTTCTCAAGCCGAGAAACGGGATCGACCATAAGCACTACCGTGAAATTTCATACAATTTTCAAATTTATTGTACTTGCTAACTTTGCGACCTCGGGCAGCTATGTTACCATGGAGGAACCACACAAGATTTGACTTTATTGGCTAGAACTGAAGTCGCGCCAACTGCTTAACTCAAAATAGAGTCAAGAAAGTAGCTCTCAAGCCGAGAAACGGGATCGACCATAAGCACTACCGTGAAATTTCATACAATTTTCAAATTTATTGTACTTGCTAACTTTGTGACCTCGGGCAGCTATGTTACCATGGAGGAACCACACAAGATTTGACTTTATAGGCTAGAACTGAAGTCGCGCCAACTGCTTAACTCAAAATACAGTCAAGAAAGTAGTTCTCAAGCCGAGAAACGGGATCGACCATAAGCACTACCGTGAAATTTCATACAATTTTCAAATTTATTGTACTTGCTAACTTTGCGACCTCGGGCAGCTACGTTACCATGGAGGAACCACACAAGATTTGACTTTGTAGGCTAGAACTGAAGTCGCGCCAACTGCTTAACTCAAAATAGAGTCAAGAAAGTAGCTCTCAAGCCCAGAAACGGGATCGACCATAAGCACTACCGTGAAATTTCATTCAATTTTCAAATTTCTTGTACTTGCTAACTTTGCGACCTCGGGCAGCTATGTTACCATGGAGGAACCACACAAGATTTGACTTTATTGGCTAGAACTGAAGTCGCGCCAACTGCTTAACTCAAAATACAGTCAAGAAAGTAGTTCTCAAGCCGAGAAACGGGATCGACCATAACCACTACCGTGAAATTTCATACAATTTTCAAATTTATTGTACATACTTGCTAACTTTGCGACCTCGGGCAGCTATGTTACCATGGAGGAACCACACAAGATTTGACTTTATAGGCTAGAACTGAAGTCGCGCCAACTGCTTAACTCAAAATAGAGTCAAGAAAGTAGCTCTCAAGCCGAGAAACGGGATCGACCATAAGCACTACCGTGAAATTTCATACAATTTTCAAATTTCTTGTACTTGCTAACTTTGCGACCTCGGGCAGCTATGTTACCATGGAGGAACCACACAAGATTTGACTTTATTGGCTAGAACTGAAGTCGCGCCAACTGCTTAACTCAAAATACAGTCAAGAAAGTAGTTCTCAAGCCGAGAAACGGGATCGACCATAAGCACTACCGTGAAATTTCATACAATTTTCGAATTTATTGTACTTGCTAAATTTGCGACCTCGGGCAGCTATGTTACCATGGAGGAACCACACAAGATTTGACTTTATTGGCTAGAACTGAAGTCGCGCCAACTGCTTAACTCAAAATAGAGTCAAGAAAGTAGCTCTCAAGCCGAGAAACGGGATCGACCATAAGCACTACCGTGAAATTTCATACAATTTTCAAATTTCTTGTACTTGCTAACTTTGCGACCTCGGGCAGCTATGTTACCATGGAGGAACCACACAAGATTTGACTTTATAGGCTAGAACTGAAGTCGCGCCTACTGCTTAACTCAAAATAGAGTCAAGAAAGTAGCTCTCAGGCCGAGAAACGGGATCGACCATAAGCACTACCGTGAAATTTCATACAATTTTCAAATTTATTGTACTTGCTAACTTTGTGACCTCGGGCAGCTATGTTACCATGGAGGAACCACACAAGATTTGACTTTATAGGCTAGAACTGAAGTCGCGCCAACTGCTTAACTCAAAATACAGTCAAGAAAGTAGTTCTCAAGCCGAGAAACGGGATCGACCATAAGCACTACCGTGAAATTTCATACAATTTTCAAATTTGTGAGGAACCACACAAGATTTGACTTTATTGGCTAGAACTGAAGTCGCGCCAACTGCTTAACTCAAAATAGAGTCAAGAAAGTAGCTCTCAAGCCGAGAAACGGGATCGACCATAAGCACTACCGTGAAATTTCATATTATTTTCAAATTTCTTGTACTTGGTAACTTTGCGACCTCGGGCAGCTATGTTACCATGGAGGAACCACACAAGATTTGACTTTATAGGCTAGAACTGAAGTCGCGCCAACTGCTTAAATCAAAATACAGTCAAGAAAGTAGTTCTCAAGCCGAGAAACGGGATCGACCATAAGCACTACCGTGAAATTTCATACAATTTTCAAATTTATTGTACTTGCTAACTTTGTGACCTCGGGCAGCTATGTTACCATGGAGGAACCACACAAGATTTGACTTTATTGGCTAGAACTGAAGTCGCGCCAACCGCTTAACTCAAAATACAGTCAAGAAAGTAGTTCTCAAGCCGAGAAACGGGATCGACCATAAGCACTAATGTGAAAATACATACAATTTTCAAATTTATTGTACTTGCTAACTTTGTGACCTCGGGCAGCTATGTTACCATGGAGGAACCACACGAGATTTGACTTTATTGGCTAGAACTGAAGTCGCGCCAACTGCTTAACTCAAAATACAGTCAAGAAAGTAGTTCTCAAGCCGAGAAACGGGATCGACCATAAGCACTACCGTGAAATTTCATACAATTTTCAAATTTCTTGTACTTGCTAACTTTGCGACCTCGGGCAGCTATGTTACCATGGAGGAACCACACAAGATTTGACTTTATAGGCTAGAACTGAAGTCGCGCCAACTGCTTAACTCAAAATACAGTCAAGAAAGTAGTTCTCAAGCCGAGAAACGGGATCGACCATAAGCACTACCGTGAAATTTCATACAATTTTCAAATTTATTGTACTTGTTAACTTTGCGACCTCGGGCAGCTATGTTACCATGGAGGAACCACACAAGATTTGACTTTATTGGCTAGAACTGAAGTCGCGCCAACTGCTTAACTCAAAATAGAGTCAAGAAAGTAGCTCTCAAGCCGAGAAACGGGATCGACCATAAGCACTACCGTGAAATTTCATACAATTTTCAAATTTATTGTACTTGCTAACTTTGTGACCTCGGGCAGCTATGTTACCATGGAGGAACCACACAAGATTTGACTTTATAGGCTAGAACTGAAGTCGCGCCAACTGCTTAACTCAAAATACAGTCAAGAAAGTAGTTCTCAAGCCGAGAAACGGGATCGACCATAAGCACTACCGTGAAATTTCATACAATTTTCAAATTTATTGTAC